>OY728140.1:186103583-187353583 GCA_963277665.1 Viscum album
TTATATATATTTCTAAAAATAACCTGAATCATCATAATTATGTATTGAGATCACAAATACTTCAGAAATAAAATTCAAACATGAATTATAAAATAATAAATCATGTTAAGCCTAAAAGTTAATTAAACTTTAATATCATTTATTTGATTTTTCTATTAATTGAATAATTATCGTGTCGTATTTGTGTAATCATTTAAGGTAATTATCTATCAACTTAAAATTCAAAATAAATTATCATGATAAATATAAATAATTACTATTTAAAAATAATATTTATAACTAAGCATTTCTTATTTTTATCAAAATGCTAAAAATATGATAATTTAAAAAAACAAGAGTGTGGAAATTTGGATTTTCTTTACATAAACTATTATAATGTTCATAATCACCGTTAATGTAAAAAAACTAATATAACAGAATATTAGATTAGTATGGATGATATGTAATCATAAAAGAAGATTAGGGTATGTTTTAGGGCCATTTATAGTCCATGTCATATTCTTTTTAACCCGGAATTACACGATTTTCCCTTACCATGGTCATAAAAATTACTAAGGATACTATTCATATTTACCATAAATAAAAGAAAAATATTAATCAACTTCGAACTCATAGATTCAAGATATGGAACCCATTTTTTTAAATTCAAAACATAGAAGTGGTTACAATTATATATAATAAAAAAATTAGTTAATACTATTTGTACCCACCAATTTAATGAATGGGTTGTAAGAGTTACATTTATATAATAATATTTCATGGTTCATTTATTCTTGATGTTTCATTTCATACAAGATATTGATAATCATGTAATCATTTTTAGAATACTATGATATTAGAAAATCCATGTAATAATATAAACAAAAAATGATAACTCATATGTGATGTCTATACAAAATAAATTTGAAGGGATTCAGGTGATTTTTTGAAGGTGTGACAAAAAATGTCACCATGATGAGGAATGGTTAAATATGATAAAAAGTCAGAAATAATATATTTATAAAGTTATAAAGACTCAGCATGGAAGCAGGACTGAAAAATAATTAATTATGGATGCATATTTGAAGAAATTTATGAGAACCATACCCTGGATTCTTATTAGTGACTGCTATTTACATACGAATGTAGATTCCAAGATACATAAAAATTATGGGGAGTATGATGGTGGTGTTGTAACCATTGGGAATGGCATATCATTCAAAATCAATAGAATTGGTTCTTATAAAATTAAACCATCTCAGGTGAACACATATAAGGATTTATTATTTAATGGTCTTACACATACCTTGTTGAGTGGTAGATAAATATGTGATGATGTTAATGTGGTAATTTTCAAGAAGATGTTTTTTATTGTTAAAATAATAATATATTTAATGGTTATTACAATAGGGTAAATACCCTATGAGAACATATTTTAGATTAGAGTCTCTAGTAATTCATATCACCTAAGCACTTCATAAGATAATAATCAATGGCACCAAATACATGGTCAGACTAGTTAAATGAATTTGAGTGAAAGATAAAAAATAAATTTGGTGATGGACCTTCCCTAATTATGGAAATATTGAGATCATGTTTTAATAACTTGTAAAAGGTGGTTAATTATTACGGAAAAAAATAATGGATACTAATCAAAAAGATATATTGAATTAGTTTACTAATAATTGTGTGGACATATGAGACAAAAATCCACAAGTGTGGGAATGAATTTTATTACAATCATTTATGATTATACAAGTATAGAAAGAGTGTTATTTGTGAAGAAACATTCATAGGTATGGGATATGTTCAAGATTTATTAATGATAATTTTAAAGATATCTTGGAATAAATATCAAATATTGTGAACTAAAAATGAGAAAGAGTAAACTGAAAATAAATTAGAATCTTACCATAGAAATTATGGAATTAAACAACAATATATAACTCCCTATATATGGAATTAAAGGAAATTCTGTGGGGTTGGTCATTTTGGATTTCACTACATTCTTTGGTAATTATGAATACCTCTAGGCAGAAGAAAAGGCAATATTCGTGGGCGTTGAGCTATGTATTCAAAACAATATTAACTTCGATGTAGTCGACACCAACTCTGATGTCCTATTTAACTCAATACATGGAATTACTAATACTACATGGACTACATCGTATTAAATTTATAAGGGTGCACGGTTTATTAACAACTGCATGTAGATCCTTTAGACTCACCATGAGGGTAATAAAGCCATGGACTACCTAGAATATAAGTCCCCCAAGGTTCAAAAACCACTTGATTCTCTTGTTTGGGCCCTTTCCCCTTGAAGGGAAGGACATTATTCTCGGGGAAACTCTTGGTCTCCATTATTTTAGGCCCCCTTAGATCATTTACTTATTTTTCCCCCAACTTCTTACTTTTTATATTAATAAATTATGATGATGATGATAATGATAAAACCATTATGGAAATGGGGAAACCGATGGTTACCAAATTTGAAATATCAAAGTTATTTTGGAGATTGTTTATTTACACAACTTTACAAATTAAAAATTAATAGATTTTTATAAAAACCATAAATATGAACCCATATGATATGTGGCATAATAGAGGCCAACCATGAGTTACTTTAGGGTGTTTTTAATTCTTTACTTAATCAAAGTCATAGACATAAAACAAGTTATATTTAATGAAAGAGCTAGGGATGTAATATTTATTTGGAAGATATATAAAGAAAAATGATATAGATGTAGAAATAAAAAACTTCACCAATAATTGTATTGTTATGATGTCTAAGTTATTGAAAATGAAACCATAAATAATGTATAATATGTTGTTGTTTTTTAAGAAATTGGTGAATCCTACATGAATATTTCCTGATAGATCTGTGAGAAAAAGGTTGAGGTATAACTGAGTGCATTAAAAGATAAATATGATTATACCAGTGATGGGGAAATAGATTCTAATAGTGGAAAATATAAGTATCAAAGTGTTGAAAAGCATGTAGAAGGATGAAACATCATTAGAGATAAAATTCCTCATGTATATGATCAAAGTAAGATGAGATGTGATGAGACTATATTATAATATACAAAAATAATAATGAGGTTTTAGAATAATAAATCATTTATTTCTCAGGTTGAACAATAATTGGTGGAATAAGAATTACAATATAAATAACATATTGATTCTATAAAATTAAAAATAATGTGACATCGAACCTTGTACCAAGACCCAAAAATAATAATTTAATTGGAATAAAATTGGTTTTCATAAATAAGATAAATTATCAATTAATGGTTGTTAGGAACATATACATGCTAATATACAAAGGGTATTCTCAAGTTGAAGGAGTGAAATTTGAAGAAACCTTTTCTCAAGTTGAAATATTGGAATCTATAATAATTTTACCTTATATGGAACCATAAAATAAATATAAAATATACCAAATAGATGTAAAATATTAATTTTTAAATATTGATCTTGAATAAGTGGTATATACTGAGAATCAAGATGGTTTGATTCAATAAAATGATGAAACCAAACTTTTTATATTGAAAAAGGAATTTTATAGATGAAAACATTCCTCAAGAGCCTATTATTCAAGGGTAGACACCCACTACAAGTAATTGAAATTCCTTCAAGGAAAATTGTGTAGCATCCTATATATCAAATAAATGAACATATGTACACCTGTTATAATTTAATATTCTGATGATATTTTTTTGTAGGTGATCATGAGAATGGTTTTCATGTTTTTTCGGATCCAATGTAGCAACAATTTTATATGACTATGTTAAGTGATTTGATATAACTTTTGGGATTACAAGTGATGGAAAAAATAAAATTTTATTAGTGTTATCTAAAAAAAGTATTCTAAAGAGTTGTTGAAGAAGTTTGAGTTGGGAAATTCGTAACCAATGTTTACATGAATTTAATTGGTGGTGAAGGTGTCTAAATATATTTATGGTGTGATCGTAAAAAAGATAAATTTGATAGATAATTTAGGGACATATATATCTCATAGTCTCTAGACCATAAATTTATATATAATATGAATCTTTATTCTAGATGTAAGAGTAACCCAAAATTGTCAAATCTTATGGGTTCTAAATAAATCTATAGTTATTTCAAGGGTATGGGGATATTTTTTCTATTGTATAATAGAAGAAATATGTTGAATTTATCTAGTATCATTAATTCTATCTGGGTAGGTAATTTTTCCGATATAAGTTACACTTTAGGTGAAATTTTACTCTTGATTTATAGATGTGTGTGTAGGCAATTTTATAAAAATAACTCAATCACAATGAGTACTATAAATCTAAAATATATTATTGGTACTAGTGTTTGTACCCAAATAATTTATATAAAGTATAATCATGATAATATTTTAGTAAAATTTGAAAAACATATCTGAATTATTTTTGATAATCAAAGTTCCATTGATCTTTCTTAAAAATCTATTGCAGCATTAAAATTCAATGAACATTAAAATATGGTTTCATTTAATTATTTATAGTGTGGTCAATGGATACATAAATCTAGAATTTCTTCCTACCTAAGAACAACTAGCTAATATTTTCACCAAGGTTGTCCCTATACATCGATTTAAAGATCTAAGGATGAAAATTTGTATTCAGGCCCTCCCAAATAAAAAATAATCTTTGGGAGAGTAGATGGTTATTGGCATAGTGGAAGCATGGTATGGGCATGTACCCAACATTGAAAAGGTTCATAATTGATGATTAATACGGGGTCAATACGATGAAAAATACCAGTATCCACAAAATTTAATCAAAGATAAAATACAAAGAGAGAACCCAGAACTGAGAAGAGAGGATCAATATGTTTCATTTGTAATTAATTTAATTTAATTATAGAATGACCTCTAATGTTATTCTTTTTTGATTGATTTATCTGACCATATGTCCGAGGTGTGGCTTAATTATGTTGTAGAATCCAAGTATATGAATCCTCTAGTAGGGATCCACTCATGCTCCACGTCTCTCCAAACATCTTCAAATGAGTCTCTGGGTTCTAGTGCAGAAGATCCTTATGCTTGTAATGTCTACCTTTGATTTCCTTGAGAATCGCTTCTGAAGAGTTCTCCTTGATCTGGTGGAGGTGGATCTCTCACATTCTTGAGAGAATTCTTATAGAGGGAAGAGTTATCTACGTTCGAGAGCATTTCTTTAAAGATTTTGTTCACTCAATGATTGGTTATCCAGTCAAATGACCCCTTAGCTAATATAGATAATTATAACATAACGATGAATTAAATTTACCAGGTAATAAAAAATAATTATCATAGGTTCCATTATGTATTTTATTATTCCATGTAAAACCCTATGTCAAATAATAATATAAATTCTATTATTTCCATGACACGTTCTTAACTTGCATGTTATATTAAAATACTATTTAACCAAATAATATTTAATAATATTTCCCACTAGACCTATAACTTGGTTTTCTAATCCTCCTCAATAGTTATCAGGCCATCAATAATGACTATTTATTTATTAAATAAATATAACTACATTATTCGCTGATAAATAAATATTCTATCCATAATTTATTCTCTCAAATTACTAGAGATGAAATAAATGTGATCAATTATACATGAATAATTATTAAACCACAACCATGAATAATATTTATTCAATCTATTAAATAAATAAATTATTTAATTAAGATATTGGTTATACTTATTGTGTGACCCTCTAGGACTCTTTCACGTTGGCATTAGGTAGGCTTGTGTAAAGTCCAAGATTACTATCTAGCAATGCGTCAAGGCACCCAATAGAAATAAGTTGATGTTGTAATGACATGTCAACTAATATGAATTCTTACTATATAATATAATCCCTTTTTCCCAATATCTCTAATCCAGAAGGTTGTAGGAATGTTTCATCAACCCACGTTCTCAATTTCTCACTCTTTGACTTCCCAGAATAGAACTTTCCTAGAGAAAACCATTTATTGGGATTTGGTTATGTTATATCATTTCCATAAAAGGTAATGAGATATCTACTTCTGTAGAAGTGTCAAATACCTTCTCAAATTAGTCACTAATGTAGTATTACACATAACTCACCCAATATATCCAAACTCACCGTGAACATTTTTTTCAGTGTTTTCATCAATTCGTCTATATGCATGATCCATAAAACCCATTAATAATAATCTTAAAGTCTACGGACCAATACACACGTCCATAAATAGAATCATCAAA
Source organism: Viscum album (assembly GCA_963277665.1). Classification (NCBI taxonomy): domain Eukaryota; kingdom Viridiplantae; phylum Streptophyta; class Magnoliopsida; order Santalales; family Viscaceae; genus Viscum; species Viscum album. The sequence goes on from OY728140.1 coordinate 186,109,795, forward strand.
TGACACTTATGACTATTGATTTCCTAATGGTAGGTCTTGTACTCTTAATATCCTCCATGATATTATAAAGGGTGCACTCAATGAGAAGGAACCTCAATGTTTCATGATTCCCCACCCCTGATAGCCTGTATCATTTGTGTCCCATTAAATGATATCTTCCGACCATAAAAACATGTATTCAAGAATAGTGTCATAGAACTTTGAAGTTTTGATCATAGCAGGGATCATCTATGACCTATTAATATGAAACCAATTTTTAGGAAATTGTCACAAACTTTGTCATGAATAAGAGATTCATGATGTGATAAGTAGTTTATTAATATTCATCCAATGAATACATGTTTATCATAAAGTAAAAAGAAGTTGATTTCTAGGGAAAAAACTCCAACAGACTCCCACTTGCACTAGATCTAATTGCAAGCAACCTTTAATCCTATAGCTCTCAAATTATATTCATGCTCCTGCTGATATAGGACTTTAGTCAAGGGGTCTGACATGTGCTCTTCTGTGTACACTCTTCTCACTAAAAATTCACCCCTTTGATAAAAATACCTCAAGAAGTGATACTTTCAAAGTATCTTCTTTGTCTGTTGATGTAACTTTTTCTCCTTTGAAAGTGCCACTAGTATATTATTATCTCAATAAAACGTAACAAGATCATTACTACTGGGCACCACATTAAGATCTTTGAAAAAGTTACAAATCCATATGGCTTCCCTGGATACATTAGAAGCCATTATATATTCAGACTCCACTATAGGGTCAGCAACAACTAGATACTTTGAACTCCTCTAGATCACAGTTCCTTATTTTATATAAAAAACATATATTGATTCTGAATTCACATCATTCAGATATTTTTGAAAACTAGCATCATCATACCCTCTGATGACAAGATCCGCATCTCCTCTATACACAGGGAACACATCCTTATTTCTTATCAGATACTTAAGGATATTCCCGATAGTAGTCAAATCATGTTCTCCTATATCTTCTTGATATCTTCCTACCATGATCAGTGCATAGGTAGCAACAAGTCTGGTACATAATATGGCATACATGATACGTCCTATCGTCGAAGCGTATGGAATCTTACTCATCTTATCTTTCTCATGTTGTGTCTCAGGAAACATTTTCTAATAAAGATGTATACCATGTGACACTAGAACCAATACCCTCATGGGTTTTTCTATATTAAGTCTTTTTAGTATCTTATCGATGTATATTTTTTTACTTAGTCCATGTAGCCTCTTGGATCTATCAGTAATGATCTTGATCCCTAGAATGTAGGCTACTTAACCTATGTCCTTCATGGAGAATCGCTTGTTCAACCCATCCTTGACTAACTGCAAGACTGGTATGTCATTCCCAATAAGCAACATGTCGCTAACATACACTACCTGGATAATGGAAACATTCCCATTGAACCTCTTTTAAGAACATATCCCACACTCATTCTTAATGAAACCAAATTCTCCTATAGCTTCATTGAATCGAATGTTCCATGATCTTAAGGCTATATTTAATCCATAAATGGATCTCTATAAGTTTTACACCCTTTTAGCATCACCTAGTGTCACAAACCCTTCTGGTTGTGTCATATTGACATCCATCTGGAAAATCTCATAGTCATCGAATGCTATGATGGAAAGTATGATTCTTATAGATTTAAACATGGTGATTGGTGAAAAGGTTTCATCATAGTCAATTCCTTGATGATGTTTAAATCTTTTATCCACTAACCATGCTTTATAGTTACTAAAATGACCTTCCATATCCAGTTTCATTTTGAATACCCATTTACACCAAAAATGATTTACATCAAATGGTGCATTGACTATAAGCTAGACTTGGTTTTGATACATGGAATCCATCCCATAATTCCGAGCTTTTGGCCTTCTTGCTGCTTATGATCTCTCTAAAAATTACATGTAGGAGAGAGTTTCATCATTGTACAATAATAATGAGTCACATTCCTCGATGACAAGAAATCTATATAGCTCTGGTTCCCTTATCTCTCTTGTGCTCTTACACATTACTTATGTTTTCTGAACTACATCTTCCACATGGACCTATGGAACTTCTTCCTGTACCAAATCCTATGTATCATTAGCATAAAATTCATCAATATCTATCTTTCTCCCATTATCCTTTTTTAGGATGTTTTCCCTCTCAATAAATACATCCAATCTGGAAATAGTAAATTTCATGTATGATGGGTAGTATTGATAGTATCCTTTTATTTCATTGGGGCACCCTAAAAATATACACTTCCTATCCTGGGGTGCTAGTTTGTTTTATGAGAAATCTTTAACAAATTCCTCACATCCCCATATATTTTTATGTGACAAAGTTAATTTCCTTCCACTCCATATATTTAAGGGAATCCCATTTTCCACCATAGATGGTACATGGTTTAATGTGTGTGCTACAGTTTTCAATGCATATCCCCAAGAAGATAATATAAGATTTTCATGACTCTTCATCGAACTTACCATGTCTAACAAGTTATAGTTCCTCCTTTCCCTAACCCCATACCACTATAGTTTATAAGTCGGAGAGATTAGAGAAAGAATCCCAAAATCCCTAAAATAGTCGATGAATACTTGGTTAATATATTCTCCACCTTGATATGATCAAATGTTCTTTATATTCTTACCGAGATAATTATCTACTTCATTATTCAACTCCTTGAATTTCTCAAAGGACTCAGACTAATACCTCAAAATTATACATAGCCATATCTACTCAAGTCATTAGTAAATGTTATGAAGTAAGTAAATCCACATCTATCTTCTACAATAAATAGACACAAAACATTAGTGTGTACCAATCCTATATGCTTTGTGGCCCTATCACCCTGTCCACCAAATGGTGGTTTGGTCATTTTCCCTTGTAAACAAGAATGACATCAATCAAGTGGTATTAGCTTGGAAGATTCTAAATAAGCATCTTGACAGAGCTTTTTCAGGTGCTTCTCATTTACATGACCAAGATAGTGATTCCACAACTTGGTGTTGTATGAGTTATGTGGACTTGGTTCGTTATCAATTGCCAAAACTTAATACTCATATTTTAATACAGATATAACATTAATTTAATGCTCCATATCATAACATATCTTTTCCTTATAACAGTAAGAACATTTATTTCTGAACATGAAAATAAATACATTGGTATCTTAAATCAATATAGATATTCTATTATTGGTACCACTAGGTTCATAATAAGATCCATGTAAAACCAAACTCCTTCCAATAGACATTGGGAAGTGGTAGTCACCAATAGAAAGAGTATCCATCCTTGCACCATTGGCAACTCTCGGATCCACATATCCTTTTGCAATTTCTCAGAATCTACATGGTTTATGAAATTGAATATATATGTGAGCCCCACAATATATATCTAATACCCAATGTATAGAAAAGGAACGATTGAACTTGATAAAAAATTCCCCTTTGGCTTCCACTTGCCTCCGGGTTTAGTTCCTCTTCTAGTGGAATGACTTTCCAAATGAAAAGCATATTGCCTCCATTTCCTTGACCTGCCTCTTGATCTTCTCCTTCTTAGTTGGATGGTGCTTTGAAGATTTATATTGTTGATAAATATTAGGGCCCTTTTCCTTGTCCTTTAACTTCCTATTCGCCATAATGACTGTGGGTTTTTCACACCCCATGACCTTATCAACTTGGAAAATCAAGGTAATAAGCTCCAATAGAATATTCTCATTATTTATCATATTATATTTCAAAATAAAATGTTATAAGGTCTATGATAGTGATGATATTATGGGATCTGTAACACCCGAGATTTTTATGAGTAATATTTTGTTTTTATGTTATATATATATCATCAAAGGAATCATTCACTACACACTATCTTGGCTTACTTTACAGGCAATCACGACCTTCCTCGATAGCTTGCGTTGTACGCAATACCGAGTTTCACGAAACGACGATATGATATTAAAATATTATTTAAAATAGCCATTATGAATAGTAATAACCTGTTTTTGAAATTTTATCTTTCAAAATGGACCTCATTTTTGGATTCGGAATACCAAAATTAGCCTAGGGTGAAATTTTGGTATTTTTTTGAAACCTTTCAATTTTTGATGAATAGTGAAACCACTAAGTGGTAGGTTAAAAACTGAATTTTGCATAAAACTTAATTTTACCGCTTCTGTGAATGGAATTTCGAAAATCCAATAGACACAGTTGATATCAGTAAGTAAAATGTGGTTCAATGATATAAAAATAATTTTTTGGTGAATAGTAACTTTTTACTTTTTTTACCACGGTTAATAGTAAATAGGGTAACTAATGGTAAATATGATATTACTATTACCCTAACACATGTCCTAATTATATTGAATAAGTTTAATTCGACCAAAAACAACCTTATTAATATAATATGACCATTTAGGTCCACTTGGATTAGATTATGACATTTAATATTATTTTATTTAATGAATAGTTAAAATAGTTAAAATCAATGTTTAATAATTAATGAATTTTTAATATGGGGTTATATATAAGGTAAATTAGACTATAAATATTCATTAGAAAGCTAAAATGATTTTCTACATAATGATATTTTATTTATAATTTTTATACTTTAAATAAATTAATTTATTTATGACACAACGATGGTGCAGTAATTACCCTTTTAAGGAAGTGTTAACATAATTGATGTTATAAATGCTCAAATAAATGTAATTTGAGACTTTTTATGAATTACACTAATTTTCTAGGTTACCATGATATATTAGTGTTGATTTAATCAACTTGGTTCGAACATATAATTCTGTTATTACTTTCACAAAAATCATATATCAAATAGTGTCAAAATTGACACAAAATAGTTTTTAAATCAAATATTATATTATTAATTGTTATTTTATTCCCAAAAAACTAATTTTCGGACAAATGACTTAGATAAGGATATATATATTAATAATAAACATCTTGGAGTTCGTTTGGCATGTTATAGTAAGTGTATTAACCATATAGTGTAAGAAAACAAAAAGTCAGGGTAAAAGATAAATTATTTAACTTAGAGTTAAATCTAACTGATAAGGTTAAAATATAACCTAAACTTGTCTAAATCCTATCGGTTGATAGGATTTAGACCCATACCCACTTTACCTTCGAAATAAGACCCTTTGGAACCATTATAAACCGATTGTGACTTTAATATGAAATAATATTTTGAGATATTCCTAAGGTGCCCCTCTCCTCCCTTATAAAAGGGCACCTCCTCCCCCTCCTCCTCACACCAATTTGAGCACTCAAGCTCGGCCAACCCCTGCAAAAATCTCTTCTCCACTTCCCTAGAATAATCCTAGAGGTCCTGGTATTCTTCAAAGACCATTCTTAATTCCCTAAGGGGAGGATTCAAAGAGGCGTTTCAAAGAAGAGGTAATATCCATTACCGATCTTTTCAATTTCGTTCTTCTTCAACTTCTTCTTCTTTAGTTGTTTCATGATAAAGTAATAACATCAGTATTAATTAAATACTGATATTTTTATTATAAATATGAAACAACCCTAATTCACCTTCTATCTATCCTACGGAAAAATGAAATCACCACGCGTGCGTACGTACGGAATACCGTCTCCACGCCGTGGTGTAATCTATTTTCCACCATCACCTTACAGGGATGGGTATAATGGTGTAATGAGTAACTATATATGATTATTATAAAGTGAAATTGATACTGAAATAGTATAAATACACTTAAATACCATTCCACGATCATGGGAACAATATCATCGCTCGTGCGTACGTACGGAATACCGTCTCCACGATGTGATGTGACTCATTCTACATGATCATCATTACATAGTAATTATATAAATGAATTGAATGAATAAATATGATATATGTTACACTAATACCATTCTGGATATAAGGTGTCTATAACCTTAAAAGAATAATAAGAATTTATTCGGCAAAACACGCATAAGAACAAAAGGCAATAAAGACCCAAGTAACAAGTAATAATGAAATATTACTAATAAGAAGCTAAGAATATGACCATATATGATATCATATCAATATGTATGATTCTGGAATAAGTCAACAACATTATTTAAACCATTATATAGGAGATTTGGACACGTACAAAGCAAATCGAACCTAAGGTAAGGGAAATATCACAATCTCATTTTTATCCGAGATTGTTTATACTTTAGAATTTACTTGGGTGTATTTTATCAATCACATCCATGTTTCCTCAATATTTAATATTATTTCCATTCACCTACAATTTTTTAAATACTATCTTACCCTTCGGTGAGTTTTTAGTAAAAGATATGAAAGGAATATTTTGTCGTTTTTCGTATGAGGTACTTTTTTGACTTTTCCGACAAAAGTACGAGAAAAATATTTTTTTAACTTATACGGAAAGAATGGATTTTTAAAACATTATTTCCAAGAATATTCCTTTATAAGTTTTCAAGTTTATTTTTAATCAACTTCTTTTAGTTTATAATTGTATGACATGTTAAGAAAAGAAAAGTGTTTTTGAAGTAGAAAGGATATTTTCCTCAATAATGGAGTTCAAATGTTTTATCAAAATTATTTTCCATCTAAGATAATATAGGGTTCTGTTTTTATCCCTATTATTACATGGTTTCAAGAATCCCATTTTTGTTACATGTGTTATGCGATGATGTATGATTTATGATTATGTGGCACACATAAGAAAGGATTCATTATAATATCGGTGGGACCTATATCTCCCTCCAATGCATTGGGTAATGATTTTAAATCTCATGAGATAGACATGGCTGGAACGGTAGGTTATACCGGTTCAGTGAAACAGGACTGAAACGAGGGTGACTCGGTTCAGAAAGGGACATTGTCCACTAAGATATTCTTAGCAATGAGTCTTGACTAACAAGAAATGATTCTCTATGATTATGTGTGTATACACAAAGTTTCATGTTTTAAGTTATGATTATTGTGATTACATTTCACTGCCGTGATTTATCCCATGTTATGAAATTATGATCTCTTTTGCAGGTTAAGATTTCAAAAAGTTATGTGCTTGTGTATACAATGTGATTGATATTTTTTTTTACCCTTACTGAGCATTTGAGCTCACCCTTTTGTATGTTTTCTTTCCCCAGGTCAAGAAGAAGGTTATTATGTAAGATATGCCAAAAGGGACTCTAGATATGATGAAATTAATGGGAGGCAAAGTAAATGCTTTATGAACCAGTTGTTTTTATTTCCCAGTTTCTAAAGACACTATAACTATACGGTCCTTTCTTGGTTTTGTTATATGTTGTAATAAGTATGCTTCAATTTTGAAGTATTAACAATGTATGTAAAGTATGGGTCGTTATAGTTGGTATCAGAGGACAGGTATAGTCGACCTTTGGAAACTAGGATGTGAAAGCCTTAGTAAGAACCCTAAGGATAAGTCTAAGCATAGAACACAATATTAGTGTTTTAGAAATGTCCATGAATAACCTAGGATAAGACCCTAAGCGTGAAAATTTTATTGTTGAATTATGTGATTTTCCTATTATAATTAGTGTTGCTCAAACTATTCTTCTTGGTTTTAGTCAATGGATGGAACCCGAAGGAACCATGTTAATGTGGACTGCGATGGGCAATGCAATGATTGTCCCCCTGAGCAACCAAACGATATGGGAGCTGGAATGAAAAATCTTGTAGCCATGCGCACACAACTTTCTCAAGCTATGAATCATGCAGGACTTCCAAACGAGCAAAGGATGGAGCAACATTCTGTTGAATCCATCATGAGGAAGCGTCCACCTTCTTTTAGCGGGTCTACTGATCCATTAGTTACTTAAAAATGGATTAGTACTACATAAAAGATATTTTCAGTTCTTCAATGTTCTGAACATGATAAATTCATCATAGCAGTGTATCATTTGGAAGGAGATTCTGATCAATGGTGGAATCTTATTAAGAATACGAGGCAAAGGGATGAAATTGAGTCCATGGAATGGGACGAGTTCAAGAACTTATTTTTCAATAAGTACTTCCCTCGTATTCTCCGAACAAAGATCGATAAGGAGTTTCTTGAACTGAAGGAAAGGGATGATGAATCTGTTGGTACCTATGAAGCAAATTTTACAAGACTTGCAAGGTACGCTTCTTGTATTATTATCCAACTTGAGAGTAAGATCGATCAATTCTTTAGTGGCTTAAAACCAAGTCTTCAAAGGACGTTATCCATAAGGGACTTCAATAGCTATGAGGAAATCATTCGATGTGCTCTCAAAGTCAAGATAGAGATTGGTGTAACCCATCAGTCATATGGGTTTGACAAGAAGAGGAAAATGGAATTCAAAGGAAAATCTAAAGAGCACACTGAAAAGAAGATGATCTTTCCCTTATTCTCAAAGTGTGGAAAGAAACATGGAGGGAGTTGTCTTAAAGGGACAAGTAAATGTTTCAAATGTGGAAAGGAAGGTCATCGGGCATTTGAATTCCGCGATAATGGGAAGAAGATGTCTAATGATGCAAACAAAGGAAGGGATACACAGAATGAACCTACTACACTTCAATGTTTCAAGTGCAAGGAGATGGGGAATTATGCCAATCAATGCCCAAATCCAAGGGTTGATGATGATGGTCGACGTCAACAAACTCTTAAGGCTAAAGACAAAGGAAAGTCACATGAAATTTTTATCAGCGATGTGGAGTACGATAACGAAGTGGTGAAAGGTACACTTACCATCCACTCTAAAGTAGAAAATGTTTTATTTGATTCTGGATCCACCCACTCTTTTATTTCTGAAGAATTTTCTAAGGGTATCACTGTATTACCTCAACAATTAGATGTTGAGTTAGCTGTGACAACACCTAATGTCACATCAATCACATCAAAAGTTTATAATTCTTCTCCAATTGACGTTTGTGGGAAAGTGCTTCCTGGAAATCATGTGATCCTTCTTTTAGTGGAATTCGATGTGATTCTTGGCATGGATTGGATTTCTTTATACGGAGCTCATATCAATTTCCAAAGAAGGGAAGTCACATTTCATATTCCAGATCAATCTATGATCGTCTATCAATGCAAGGATGAACATAACCTTCCAATGGAAATTTCTTCCATTTTATGGGTATTGATTCCACTAAATGAAGGTTATTTATCTCAAATGGTTGGTGAGAAACTTGCGATTAAGAATATGCCCATCGTACGGGAGTTTGATGATGTCTTTCCGGAGGAATTACTGGGTCTTCCACCAAATCGTGAAGTTGAGTTTTCAATAGAACTCGTACCGGGTGCTTTTCCTATTTCAAAGACACCTTATAGAATGACCCCAATTGAGTTGCAAGAATTGAAGAAGCAACTCCAAGAGAATCTTGAAAAGGGATTCATACGCCCTAGTGAGTCACCTTGGGGAGCACCCGTTCTATTTGTTAAAAAGAAAGATGGATCAATGAGACTCTGCATTGATTATAGAGAACTTAAAAAGATCACTATCAAGAACAAATATCCTCTCCCACGCATTGATGACCTATTTGACCAACTACGCGGAGCTCAATACTTTTCCAAGATTGATCTTCGTTCAGGGTATCATCAATTAAGGGTCAAAAGGGAGGATATACCAAAGATGACTTTCCGTACAAGGTATGGACACTATGAATTTATAGTGATGCCATTTGGTCTTACGAATGCCCCTGATATCTTCATGGATCTGATGAATAGAGTCTTTAGAGACTATCCTGATCAATTTGTGGTAGTCTTTATAGATGATATTCTTGTCTATTCAAAGAGAAAGGAAGAACATGAAGATCACTTGAGAATTATATTGAAGACCCTGAGAAAGGAGAAGCTTTATGCCAAATTTACCAAGTGTGAATTTTGGCTTCAAAAAGTTGCATTTTTGGGTCACATAATCTCAAAAGAGGGGATATCTGTGGATCCAGCAAAAACAGAGGTTATCGAAAGATGGTCGAGACCAACAACAATAACTGAGATCCAAAGTTTTCTTGGTTTGGCTGGATATTATCAACATTTTGTAAAATATTTTTCATGATTATCTAATCCACTCACCAAGTTGACTCGGAAAGGAGTTAAGTTTGTTTGGACAGAGGAATGTGAAGAGAATTTCAAGGAGTTGAAAAGAAGGTTATCCAGTGAACCTGTGCTCACACTGCCTTGTAGTGGAGAAAGGTTTGTGATCTATAGTGATGCATCCAAGAAGGGATTAGGGTGTGTTCTTATGCAAAAAGATATGGTGATAGCTTATGCCTCACGACAGTTGAAAATCCATGAGCAAAATTACCCAACACATGATTTGGAGTTAGCTGCGATAATCTTAGAATTAAAGATTTGGAGGAATTACCTTTATGGTGAAAGGTGTGATATTTATATTGATCATAAAAGTTTAATGTATATTTTCACACAAAAGGAGCTGAATATGCGTCAAAGAAGATGGTTGGAGCTGATTAAGGATTACGACTGCTCAATCCATTACCACCCTGGGAAAGCAAACAAGGTGGCAGATGCATTAAGTCGACAAGACCATGCTAGTTTATCCATGATGAGGATCACAAAGGATCAAATATTTATGGATGTACAATGTATGGATCTTGGAATTATAATGGAAGGGGAAAAATCTTATCTTTCTCAAATGAATGTTCAACCATCTATACATGTGAAGATTAAAGAGGCACAAAATGAAGATGTCGAGTTACAAAAGAAGGTGAGAAATGTTCCTGAATTCAACCTTGATTGTGATGGGATAATAAAGTTCAGGAATCGGGTTTGTGTTCCTCCCATCCACGAATTAAAGAAGGAGCTGCTGGATGAGGCTCATAGTTCTTCATTCTCTATTCATCCTGGAAGCATGAAGATGTATAGGGACTTGAAAGAGTACTTCTGGTGGGATGGCATGAAAAGAGATGTTGCTGAATATGTCTCTCGATTCTTGGTTTGTCAACAAGTTAAAGATGAGAGACAGAAGTCTAAGGGGATGTTACAACCACTACCCATACCCGAATTGAAATGGGAAAACATCACTATGGACTTTGTCACAGGACTTCCTCAAACATCCAAAGGCAATAATGCTATCTGGGTCATAGTTGATCGTCTTACAAAGTCTGCACACTTCATTGATATTAGAGAGGATTTCTCTCTAGATCAGCTTTCCAGGATATATGTAAAGTAAGTGGTAAGATTTCATGGAGTACCACTTTCTATTATATCTGATCGGGATCCGATACTTACCTCGAAGTTTTGGCGAAGTCTTCAGCATACTCTGGATACGGAGTTGAGTTTCAGCACTGCTTATCATCCTCAGACTGACGGTCAGTCTGAGAGAACAATTCAAACCCTAGAAGATATGTTGAGAGCTTGCTCTATGGATTTCAAAGGAGGTTGGGATCAACACCTACCTTTGGTGGAATTTTCTTATAATAATAGCTTTCACTCCAGTATTCAGATGGCTCCTTATGAAGCTCTATATGGAAATAAATGTAGGACTCCAACTTGCTGGGATGAAGTTGGGGAAAGAAAGAAATTAGGACCTGATCTCGTTGATGAAATGGCATAAAAGGTCAGATCTATTCAAAAACACATAAGAGCAGCTCAGAGTCGACAGAAAAGTTATGCCGAAAACCGAAGAAATGACCTAGAGTTTGATGTGGGTGATAAAGTGTTCTTACGAATATCTCCCTGGAATAGGTTTATGAGATTTGGAAAGAAAGGGAAGTTGAGCTCTAGATATATCGGTCCTTTCGAAATACTGGATCGTGTTGGGAAGGTAGCTTACCGATTGGAGCTTCCACCGAATCTCTCTCAAGTTCACGATGTGTTCCATGTATCTCTCCTGAAAAAGTACATACCTGATCCTTCACATGTACTCAGCTCAGAAGTTGTACCGCTGGAGCAAGATCTTTCTTATGAAGAACAACTGATAGAGATTCTGGAACGTAGAGAAACATTTCTACAAAACAAGACCACTCGATTGGTGAAAGTTTTATGGAGGAACCACTAACTTGAAGAAGCTACATGGGAGCTTGAGGATATGATGAGGGAGAAGTATCCTCATCTGTTTGTTACAAAGTGACGAATTTCGAGGGAAAAATTCTTTTTAAGGGGGGTAGAATGTAACACCCGATATTTTTATGAGTAATATTTTGTTTTTATGTTATATATATATCATCAAAGGAATCTTTCACTACACACTATCTTGGCTTAATTTACATGCAATCGCGACCTTCGTCGATAGCTTGTGTTGTACGCAATACCGACTTTCACTAAACGACGATATGCTATTAAAATATTATTTAAAATAGCCGTTATGAATAGTAATAACCACTTTTTGAAATTTTATCTTTCAAAATGGACCTCATTTTTGGATTCGGAATACCGAAATTAGCCTAGGGTGAAGTTTTGGTATTTTTCTGAAAACTTTCAATTTTTGATGAATAGTGAAACCACTAAGTGGTAGGTTAAAAACTGAATTTTGCATAAAACGTAATTTTACCGCTTCTTTGAATGGAATTTCTAAAATCCAAAAAACACTATTGATATCAGTAAGTAAAATGTGGTTCAATGGGATGAAAATAATTTTTTTGTGAATAGTAACTTTTTACTTTTTTACCGCGGTTAATAGTAAATAGGGTATCTAAGGGTAAATATGATATTACTATTACCCTAACACATGTCCTAATTCTATTGGATAAGTTTAATTCGACCAAACACAACCTTATGAATATAATATGACCATTTAGGTCCACTTGGATTAGATTATGACATTTAATATTAATTTATTTAATGAATAGTTAAAATAGTTAAAATCAATGTTTAATAACTAAAACATTTTTAATATGGGGTTATACATAAGATAAATTTTACTATAAATATTAATTATAAATCTAAAAATATATCCTACATAATTATATTTTATTTATAATTTTTATACTTAAAATAAATTAAATTATTAATGACACAACGATGATGCAGTAATTACCTTTTTAAGGAAATGTTAACATAATTGATGTTATAAATGATCAAATAAATGTAATTTGAGACTTTTTATGAATTAAACTAATTTTCTAGGTTACTATGATATATTAGTGTTGATTTAATCAACTTGGTTAGAACATATAATTCTGTTATAACTTTCACAAAAATCATATATCAAATAGTGTCAAAATTGACACAAAATAGTTTTTAAATCAAATATTATATTATTAATTGTTATTTTATTCCTAAAAATCTAATGTTCCACCAAATGACTTATATAAGGATATATATATTAATAATAAACAACTAGGGGTTCGTTTGGCATGTTATAGTAAGTGTATTAACCATATAGTGTAAGAAAACAAAAAGTCACGGTAAAAGTTAAATTATTTAACTTAGAGATAAATCTAATTGATAAGGTTAAAATAATAACCTAAACTTGTCTAAATCCTATTTTTTGATAGTATTTCTACACATCCCCACTTTACCTTCTAAATAAGACCCTTTGGAACCATTATAAACTGATTTTGACTTTAATATAAAATAATATTTTGAGATATTCCTAAGGTGCCCCTCTCCTCCCTTATAAAAGGGAACCTCCTCCCCCTCCTCCTCACACAAATTTGAGCCCTCAAGCTCGGACAAACCCTGCCAAATCCCTTCTCCGCTTCCCTAGAATAATCCTAGAGGTCCTGGTCTTCTTCAAAGACCAATATTAGTTCCCTAAGTGGAGGATTCAAAGAGGCGTTTCAAAGAAGAGGTAATATCCATTACCGATCATTTCAATTTCTTTCTTCTTAAACTTCTTCTTCTTTAGTTGTTTAATGATAAAGTAATAACATCAGTATTACTTACATACTGATATTTTATTATAAATATGAAACAACCCTAATTCACCGTCTATCCATCCTACAGAAAAATTAAATCACCGCGCGTGCGTACGTACGGAATACCGTCTCCACGCCGTGGTGTAATCTATTTTCCACCATCACCTTACAGGGATGGGTATAATGGTGTAATGAGAAACTATATATGATTATTATAAAGTGATATTGATACTTAAATAGTATAAATACACTTAAATACCATTCCACGATCATGGGAACAATATCATCGCTCGTGCGTACGTACGGAATACCGTCTCCACGATGTGATGCGACTCGTTCTACATGATCATCATTAAATAGTAATTATATAAATTAATTTAATGAATAAATATGATATATGTTACACTAATACCATTCTGGATATAATGTATCTATAACCTTAAAAGAAGAATAATAATTTATTCGGCAAAACACGCATAAGAACAAAAGGCAATAAAGACCCGAGTAACAAGTAACAATGAAATATTACAAATAAGAAGCTATGAATGTGACCATATATGATATCATATCAATATTTATGATTCTGGAATAAGTCAATAACATTATTTAAACCATTATACATGAGTTTCGGACATGTACAAAGCAAATCGGACCTAAGGTAAGGGAAATATCACAATCTCATTTTTATCCGAGATTGTTTATACTTTAGAATTTACTAGGGGGTATTTTATCATCCACATCCATGTTTCCTCAATATGTAATACTATATTCATTCACCTAAAATTTTTTAAATACTATTTTAACCTTCGGGGAGTTTTTAGTAAAAGATATGAAAGGAATCTTTTGTCGTTTTTCGTACGAGTTACCTTTTTGACTTTTCCGACAAAAGTACGAGAAGAATGTTTTTTTAACTTATACGACAAGAATGGATTTTTAAAACATTATTTCCAAGAATATTACTTTATAAGTTTTCATGTTTATTTTTAATCAACTTCTTTTAGTTTATAATTGTATGACATGTTAATAAAATAAAAGTGTTTTTGAAGTAGAAAGGATATTTTCCTCAAGAATGGAGTTCAAATGTTTTATCAAAATTATTTTACATCTAAGATAATATAGGGTTCTGTTTTTATCCCTATTATTACATGGATTTGATTATGTTTTGAGGGAATTATTTTTATGAATTCATTTACCTTATATGATTTGTTTTATGATGTCATGATGTTTCAAGAATCCCATTTTTGTTACATGTGTTATGCGATGATGTATGATTTATGATTATGTGGCACACATAAGAAAGGATTCATTATAAGATGGGTGGGACCTATATCTCCCTCCAATGCATTGGGTAAATATTTTATATCTCATGAGATAGACATTGCTGGAATGGTAGGTTATACCGATTCAGTGAAACAGGACTGAAACGAGTGTGACTCGGTTCAGAAAGGGACATTGTCCACTAAGATAGTCTTGGAAATGAGTCTTGACTAACAAGAAATGATTCTCTATGATTATGTGTGTATTCCACAAAGTTTCATGTTTTATGTTATGATTATTGTGATTACATTTCACTGCCATGATTTATCCCATGTTATGAAATTATGATCTCTTTTGCAGGTTAAGATTTCTAAAAGTTATGTGCTTGTGTATATGATGTGATTGATATTTTTTTGTTTACCCTTACTGAGAATTTGAGCTCACCCTTTTGTATGTTTTGTTTCCCCAGGTCAGGAGGAAGGTTATTAGGTATGATATGCCAAAAGTGACTCTAGATATGATGAAATAAATGGGAGGCAAAGTAGATTTTTTATGAACCAGTTGTTTATGTTTCCCAGTTTCTAAAGACACTATACCTATACGGTCCTTTCGTGGTTTTGTTATATTTTGTAATAAGTATGCTTCAATTTTGAAGTATTAACAATGTATGTAAAGTATGGGTCGTTATAGGATCTATGCGCAACTCATTTGGGAATTTAATATGTAAGATGTCTAGATGTTCAATTTAGCCAAAAAGATTGACTACATGTGGTCCAACTGGCGCAGACTCTTCAAGAATAATAGTGAACAAAGCATTGGAGATCTAAAACCTATCATGTGTCACCTTCCTTTAATAGAAACTCCAAAGGTGAGACATCATTATATAAGAGTAAATTTCTTCATGTTTCTAAAAGATCACATTGGTTGTGGATGATATCATGAGTCACTGAACATTTATAGGGTCATTCATCTGTTTCTTGTACATTGAGAGTTCCTCATCACTCACTTCATTTCTAGGAGCAACTAGCAAAGCCTACTTCAGCACATAAAGTTTCCTCTCATGGAAAAGGATATACCGATGGTTCCTTTTCCACTCTTAGAAATTAGTTTCAGTGAGAAGCATTTACTTCCCAGGTATTGATCGTAATGATATGCTTGATGTAATTTGGATTTCTATTTCTGAAAATTATGATGAACCGAGTTTTAATACATTATCTTTATAAATAAAGAAAAATAAAAAAATTAATAACTATTACTCTCTCAATATTTTTTTGAAACCTAATTTTCCTCACCAATGGCTTCAGATTATTATATTTTATGGAAAATACAGTAGAAATGATCCATATTTACCTTTACATTACCCCAACTATGGTTGGTCAAGAAACATGAAAGGTTTTAGTTTGTCATTACAAATGCTATCTGCATTAACTCACAACTCCTTGATCTTTTGAGTGGACTCCCCAATCCAGAATTCCTTAATATAGGATTTCCTCATCCTTTTCCACTTAGATATTGAAAGTCACACTAGGTATCCAACCCTTAATGTATACTAAGATAAGTCAACCCAAAATATAAAATTAGAATTCCTTGAAAAATCAAAGCACACCAAATATGGTTAGTCAAGCACTTTGAACTATGGTTCCATTTTAACAAAACTAATGCAAGGCAATACTGACTTAATATTTAATTTAGGGATTTGTTCTTTATACGTAAATTTCTACTTATTATATTTTCACATTCTTGTTAATGTTAGGTTGGATATACTTTAGTGATTAACCATGTATAGATAATATTTAAGCACTATCCTTTTTTTATTTTAGTTTCATCTTTTATTCTTCTTATTTCATTAATTACGTGATCTCATAAAACATCAATAATGAATAACCATACAATAGAAAGAAATAAAATAAAGGGTATCATCATGAGCTTTACAATATGCTATTTTATCTATTGTTGATAAACTAACCCTATCCTAGGGGAGAAATATCTTGAACCATTTAAGGATTGTGTTTATAGCTTACCACTTGCCCACCATTGTATCTCTTTGTATGGGCCTCACCTCAATCCAAAACATGAACCACCTAAACTATCTTGGGAGATCCATCCATTACATATGCTTTTAACTCACATTCATGTGATGGGTAAATGGAGGTTTACATAAAAGAAATCATTTGAAAAAAGGCCCTATATATTAATGAGGAGAAGGCACACATACTAACAATTTTAATTTAAAAAATAATTAAACAGGGATCCAATCACATAGATAGGTCTATTCTAGCTCATGGTCATCCACTTACGTGAACCAAATTATGCATTTAATAAAAATATCGGTCAATTATTTAATATTTCTTATTAAGATAAATTACACTTCAATTGATTAACCAACATATTTATTTAATCAATCCTTCTTATTTTAATCATTTTATGAATTTCATTGAGATCATCATCCATAACCTTGTACATAACATTTACCTTGGATGAAACCTGATGAATACACATCCAAAACTACCCATCATGTATTTATACTTGTATACACTTTATTCTTGGTGATACATAGCATGGGCACATAATTATAATTGTAATTCAACTTATTCATAATGTGAAGATATTTGAACATTATGCATATGTTCATTAAATATTTTTATATGTATATATATCAAACGCCTATCACATGTTGTGTTCTCTTATTTATTCCCACTAAAAGAAACATTTCTCATGGGTTACATAATATAATAATAAATTTTTAAATTTTCTAATATGGAAACAGTAAAAAACATGTATATATGACTACACGGTGTGTACCCTCCTCACTATCCATCCAATGTACACATATGGGGAAACAGTGTGTGAGGTGTACATTGGAAATAATTTGAGTGCACATTGTGTCTAGTGGTCCACATGTCGTGTAGACTCCCCATTACACTGTCACCAGCCGGGAAATCCATGTATGGAATTCATGACTTGACCCTGACCCGAAGGGACTACACACCATGTCCAATGGGCCACTCAACATGTAGTCTGACTGACTGTGTGACAATATTTTCTGGTCAGCATGTGGAGTAAGAATTAACAACAGTATATATCATTAATGTGTATGTCTTGAGTAATTGAAAAAATAATCCTAATACATTGAACATAAATACACGGTGTGTAGATCTGACAACACGACGTGTATTCATGTCTAATCTAGACAAAACCATCGGTGCATCCTAATGAGATCCTTGATTTAATTTTAATCATAAAAGTACTCATTCCTGTTAGATCTATGAGAAATTATTAGGGAGGAATAGATCTCAAAATTAAAATTAAAAAATTAATTATGCATTAATTGAAAAAATAAATTATTAAGGTGTAAATCATAAAAAAAATTAATTAAATAATTATAAATGAAATTATGACCCACTCTGATACCAATTGAAGGTTCTGGTCTTACAAGAAGCATAGGATGGGCATGTAACCAACTTTTCAAACTGTTATAATCAATAATTAATCTGGGATCAATACGAAAATGAACACCAGTATCCATGCAATTGAATCAATGATAAAAGAAAAAGCGATAACACAGAACTGAGAAGAGGTGATCAACATATTTTATTTATAATTAATTTAATTTAATTGTAGAATTACCTCCAAGGTAATTCTTTCTTCATTGATGCATCTGACCACGGGTCCGACGTGCAACTTCATTGCAATGTAGAATCCAGGATAGGAATCCTCTAGTAGTGATCCACACATGCTCTATGTATCTTCAGATGTAGTCGATGGATTCTCTGCGTTCTAGTGTGGAATATCCTTGTTCTTGTGATTTCCACCTTCAATCGACTTAATAATTTCATTCAAATCATTCTCTTTTGTCTGGTGGAAGATGATCTCTCCTGTTCTTGAGAGTGTTCTTGGAGCAGGAAGAGTTCTCTTATCTCTAGAGTTTTTCTCTAAGCACGTTGTGCACACAACGATTGGTTAGTTAGTTGAATGACCCCTTGGATAATATATAGAATAATAACATAATGGGGAATTTAATTTACCAGGTAATAATAAATAATTATCATATATGTATGCACTTAATTTATTATTTCATGTGAAATGCCATGTAAAATAATAATAGAAATGCTATTATTTCCATGACATGTTCTTAATTTTTACATATTATTTAAATATTATTTACCAAGTAATATTTAATATTATTTCCCATTGGACCCATAACTTGGTCATCCAATTCATCACAACATTTATCGGGCCTTGAATAATGACTATTTATTTATTAAATAAATATAACTGCATTATTAACAGATAAATAAATATTCCAGCCATAATATATTCTCTCAAATAACTAGCAATGAAATAAATGCGATTAGGCATACTTGAATAATTATTAAACCAAAACCAGGAATAATATTTATTCAACTTGTTAAATAAATAAAATATTTATCTGGGATACCAGCTACACTTAATGTGTGACCTTATAGGCCTCTTTATCATTGGCAATAGGCAGGCTTGCCCAAAGTCTAAGATTACTATCATCGAACGAGTCAAGGAACCTAAGTGAAAGAAGTGAATTTTGCAACAATATTTCGTCTCATACAAATTATTACCATGGAATATAATCCGTTTGTCCCAATATCTCTAATCATGAAGGTTGCATGCAAGTGTCATCACATGTGCTCAATTTATAATTCTTTGAATTCTCAGAATTGAACTTGCCTAGAGAACACCATGGAAATGGATTTTATTAAGATATATCATTTCAATAAAATTTCTAGGGATATCTACTTCGATAGAAGTGAAAATTCCTTTCTCATATTATTCATCAATGCAGTACTACTCAGAACACACCCAACACACTCTACCTCAACGCGAACAACTTTTGTCACAAATTCTGTCAATAAATCTAAGTGTGTGAGTAATAATACACATTAATAAATACTCTTAATGTCTAAGTAAAAATTCAAATGTCCATAGAAGGAACATCCAATGACACTTATGAATGTTTATTTCCTATTGGCAGGTCTTGTTCTTATAATTTCATCATATAAATTACTAATGGTGAACACCATGAAGAAGTTGCCTCAATGGTTCATGAGTCCCCACCCATGATAGTATGGTTCATTTTTTTCCCTCAAAATGATTTCACTTGGCCATAGAACATGTTTTAATGAAAAGTTTCCTGGTACTCCTAGTTTCTCATCATTGCAGGGATCTGTTGTGACCTTTTAATGCGACAACTATTCTTAAAACATTATCACATACTATGTCATGTAGAAGAATAATCATAATGTGATAAGTAGTTTTTTAATATTCATCTAATGAATATAGGTTTATCATAATGTAAAAAGAAGTTGGTTTTTAGGGAACCAACTCCAACATCAGTACCCATCAATAAGCTTTGTATTATGCTGTCAAATGGGTTGATGTATGTTCACAAATATTTTCATGAAATGTAATTTTTCAAAATGGAAAATTTACATATCTACCATTGTATTTCAATGGTTCTGTTTATTTTGAAATGTGGGTACTTCGTTAATTGATGAGTCTATGGATTGATAGGAAAATCATCTTATCACTTGGCCTTGTAACCAAGAGATGGAGTTCCCTAAAAAAAATACTCTAACTTGTGGTGTGGTGTAAAGTTGTTTTTATTTGAAAAATACCATAATTTGGTGTCTCTTAGATGATTATCTATGTTTTCAAAGACTTTTGAGAAATATTTTCATGGGTTGAAAACAAATCCAATGGGGGATATTTAAGATCCCTTAAATTTATTAAAGAATATGTCTTTTTTATCCTATATGAGAAATATGTTGGAATAATTTCAAAGTGTTTTTGATTAGTTTTTAAGTGTATTAATGTGTTATTGGATTCTTTTTAGTAATTTAATGATTTTATGGTTTTTGGATTTTTTATAGATCATATCACTTATGAGGAAAATCTATGAATTTGTCATATGACTTTGAGATACTGTGTATGAATTTTCCAAAAGGTATGACTTCGAGATTTATTTCACATGACTTTGTTGTAGCACACTTGAGTTTGATTTAGCATATGTCTTTGAGTTCCTACATCAGACATCACAAGGTGTCATATGACTTTACGTTTTATGTATTTGTATCGTATGGACTAAATTCATTTCATTCTACTTAACCATATGAATTTGATGTGGGATACAACTTTGGTGGATCATAAGACGCTTCTAAATGACTTTTCATAGCATTAGATGACATGTTCTAGTGTATGAATTTTATAGTTATACAAGTTACTTCCTGACGGAGTGTATGACATACCATATATTATGACTATAAAATTCATAAAATAAACCAAAAAATGTGGAGTTTATAGTATTTTGTATTCTGAATAAAAGTTTAACTAAATCTTATGATTCTACTATAGTGTTCATATATGATTAAGAATCATAAAAGTTTGGGAATGAAGCTGGTCATATTGGATCATGAAAAATATGATTTAAATGGAAGAAACATATGTTCCATACCATGATCTATTGTGATAAATTTGAAGAAGATTCAATTGCTTATGTGTATGAATTTAAATTAAATTAATTATTTATATTTAATGGATCTTTTAAAGGTAGAATTATTCCCATATTTAAAAATATTTTAAATATTTTTTTGATCATGATTAAAATGGGTAGGATTGTGTGATATTCATCATGATTTAAAATTTAATTATCTGATATCATTCCTTATTTATTTCAATGGAAGGAAAGTTGAGGCTATTGACTAGTTGATTTTCTTCACTCAGTCATTATGAAGAATTTTCATAATAATTATAAAAGTATTTTTTTCATGCCGTATCTATGAGTATTAATAGATTGAGTGAGGTAGTGAACAGTTCTCAGGATTTCTAATGTAGAAGTCGATACATTTATACTATGATAATAATCTGTATCAATGAAAGATATATTTTTTGTGGATTGACTGGCACTGCATTTTTTATTCTTTTATGTGATTAAAGAAAAAATTCATTAAATTATCATCTTCCATTAGTTTCTAAGGTGACGGAATGGGAAAAGTTTCATAAATTCATGATCACATGGATGATCTAATCATTCTAAAGAAGAATTTATGAGAGGCTAATATGATTTCTACAATAGTGTATCCTTTGGTAGAAAAAGTGTTTTATAACTGGATCTTATTACTAGGGATAATGAATTTGGGAGTACACATGATGTTTTGATTCCCATGAATGATCGAGGATTGTTTCTTGAATAATTGGTGGTACAAGTATAAATACTACCACACATTTACAAAGAGAAGGGAATAAAACCTACCCATGAAAAAAGTGGATAATTCATTGTTGAAACTTATGTGATGATTATAAGAATTTGTAATCACTGTTAATTATAGGGTTAATAAAATTATTGGATAAACAAATAAAATTTCATGATAAGGATAAGGCCCCCAAACCATGGTTTAATCTTGTAAAAACTTTATGTTTGTCAATTCTATATTATATTTCTTTTATTCTGGTGAGTAATAGGATCCAGATAGTTAATCAAGACATTATCCTTTCACAGGGGTTAAATTATAAAATAGTAATTTACAAAAATAAATAGTTACCAATAATTCACCCCAATCTTAGTGGTACCATAACATGATCAATACTTTACATGTATTCATTTATCATCCAAAATTAGAAAAAAACTATAGTCACACGTAGCACTTATGCCATGAAATTGTCTTCTTTGGACATCACACTATCGAAATTTATCTTTTCATAGGGTATCCCACCCATTAAACATAAAATACCTTGTGTCTTGGGGATGATATAACCCTTATTATCAAGTGACAATGATAGTACCCATTCCCTAATGTGTGCTTGTGACATTATAAAACCACACACCCATATCAGTACAATAGGCCCATTAAGTTCATGTCACTTGTTGAATTAGGGTTAGTTTTCACATGGTACATCAATATCCCCCTCAATTATTGACCATAATGACCTAATCGCACATCCCACTCTGATACCACGTTACATAGTACATGAGCATAGTTATCATCCAAAATGATAAAAAGTATATCCAACCACCTGCACTTATTCCATGAAATTATCTGCTTTGTACATGACTCCCTCAATGTTTTTTACCTATGGAATCCCACCCATTCTACCAAAAAGGAGTCATGTCTTGGTGATGATATCACCCTTATTATTGGGATAAAAGTTTCTTCACAGCACCCATATATGTTACTTTTTACATTCGAGAACATGCATCCAAAGCACTATAGGAGGTTAATTAAGGCCATGTCACTGGTTGAATTACGACTACACTACACATGAAACAACAACCTGATGATGATGAACTAACACAAGTCATCTCCATGGGTTGAATTAATGATGATTCATCATTAATGTTGGTATTATTATTCTTATTTGTTTCTATGTTCCCCATGATTTATATATTATAATTGTGAAATGAGATCAAGGTTCAACATCTACTATACAACGTAAGTTAATCATTAATCAAATAATTTTTTTTGTTATTATCATCACTTGTTTATTATTCATCAAACCTTGTTCAAAGAATTCTCATTCTTATTTTAAGGAGATTATTAGGTTAGAAATTATCCACCCATAAATTTTAACTTGGTGTTGAATAATTTTCATTTATAGAATGATGAATAATTATGGCCAAAATTATCATCCCTTCACCTACTCTGTTTCTTATCTCTTTGTTTTTCTTCCCAGTCTCCACCACCTCATCCAAAATTTCTTCTTCTCACTTGTGGAAATAAATGATGAACTTAATGATGGTTGATGAAAAAAAAAATTTCGGTGATGTGTGGTGTTTGAACTTGTGGAGACATGGAAAGACATCTTATCGAAGATGCATTCCATGATGATATAATGTTTGAGAAGTATCCCTAACAATGGAGTTATGTGTGGTAGAGGATGACATGATAGGGATTAGTATATGGTGTCCGGGATAGTATTCAGATAGTTGTTGGGTGGTCATGACATAACTAGACAAACTAGGGCTCACCCATGCCAATGGTATACAAAAATTTCCACCCCAATCCCACCTTTAATAGACCATATAATGGGGACTATAATTGACTAGTCATATGTCACAATATGGGAGGACTTAGAATATAAAAACCTACAAAAAATATCATTAATCCCTAAACAACCTAAAATACCAGTAGTATATGTATAATAAACTGAATAATATTCATTTTTTATGATATAATTAATTTGAATACAACCCATGAGGTAATTAGATGGAAAAAAATTCATCTGAAAAGTCTCTAAAACTTGAAGTTCTGAGAATCTCCTCTATTCTACTTGTACTCTTGAACATTCTCCAACCAGATTTATCACCACCACCAGCACAAATAACTATTATCCATAATTCATCCCAAAAAAATCATCGGGTGTCATCTCCATACAAGTCACCCAAGATACATGTCTATCCATACGAACTCAAAACCTAAGTGACTTTGGAAAATACAGAACACACGCCAGAATGAGACCTGTGAAAGGTTGAGGAAAAACATACCCAATAACATACCCTAAAAAACAAAAAATAAAATAAAAATGGTAATTCAACTAAAATATTATTATAATTGGTTACCATGAGGAAAATGAAGAGGAAAGACAACAACACCAATTCAATTGAAATATCGTGACACTAAAGAGTAACAAGATGATGGAAAAAATAATGATAAACTAGATATTATCTATATTAATAATTACCATATATTAAACAAGGGTCCCAATCATCAATATTCTAACCCTTGGTAGACATACCATATGAGAAAATATTGAATCTTGGAATACAAAAGAGACCAAAAAACTAGAAGTAAATCCCTAGCAATGTATCACATCTCAAAGGCTACCCTTGAGGCAATGAGGAATCACATGTCCCATGGAAGTCAATACTCGATAGACTTCCAATAACCATTCCACCACCAAAATCGTTGATGTGGTGACCACTCATCAATGAATCATGCATATATGTAAAAGGTGTACCAAAATGTTTAGTCTATTTATACTATAGCAAAAATATACAAAATAAACCACCCAAGTTAGAAATTTTATTCAATGATTAAGTCAGTACCAACCCCAATAGAGGGCCCACACCGTGTATGAGAACTTAGATGTGGGGGTATCAACTCTGTAGATAGATTTCCTTCTATCCAAGTTTCTATGGGGGAGTACAAACCCTACATATATATAAGAAGTGGGGGACCTACACCATGGAATAATAAAAACACCAAGGGAGTACTAACCCCAACTATATAAAGGATTTATAGGATCCATTACATGTATCCAGCCCAACACTATACACATCATGATGGCCTCATTTATCACTACCCCCAACTACCATAGGCAACATCACGTTCAACCTCTCTACCACCATAGTTGGCCACTACTATGGCACTCCATTATCACATTATTGACTACTGATGTGTCATACCTACCTCTTGATCTCTTCTTCATACAAAACTTCTATCACTAACCATCTCTCCCATGCCATTCCGTCAAATCCTCAAGTCTCTACCTCCATTCATGTTGTTGTCACATCCCACCACTACCACACTAGATCGTCACCCCACATCA
Source organism: Viscum album (assembly GCA_963277665.1). Taxonomy (NCBI): domain Eukaryota; kingdom Viridiplantae; phylum Streptophyta; class Magnoliopsida; order Santalales; family Viscaceae; genus Viscum; species Viscum album. The sequence goes on from OY728140.1 coordinate 186,135,418, forward strand.
CTGTCATCATACACTACCAAGGATAACTATTATATTTTTAAAATTGATACATATATGGTATTGATAGAGAGGGTAGTGAGATAGAGAGAGGAAGTATAATTTATATGTAATGATCAACCAGTAACCCAATATGCTATTTATCCTCAATTAATCACCCACCCAAAAAGTAAGATTATGGTGGGGTGAATAATGAATAATGAAGAATCCAAGAATAAAATCAATCCCATATTCCATAAATGATGGGAAATCAAATATTACCATATATTTCCAATTTAAATTCCATAAATAATAGACCATAAGAAAATCATGAAGCCTTAATTTTATGTTGAAATTTCATCTCCTAAATTTTATTGAATGTATAGGTCCATTACTATTTTCTATTTTAGATCCATCCATTATTTCTAGTCTACCACCTAGAGTTACCCATAAATCATAACCTTAGGTTGAGACCATAATAAGTGTTCTATAGATAAATAATAGGGTATCACTATGAATAATATATTAATTAATTAATCAATTAAACCATCCATGATAGATCAATCTCAAAAACTCTAATGTGAACATAGATTAGTGAACATCTAGGGAAATGGATATATATGAATGAGAAGTTTTCCTTAAGGTACTTCAGATTTGTTTTCCAAGAAGGAATGTCATATTCTACAGTTGTGTGTGTATTAATGGAACAAGAATTAGGGCATGGTATAAAATAGGTTCTAATTCCTAGGATAAATGATTTGTTTGATCATTTGAGGGGATCCTAATGGTTCTATAAGATATTATTGTGATCTGGATACCAACAAAAAAATTTAGGGTTTAGGGTGTTCAAAAAATATTATTTGGATGTAGATATAAGTTGTGTGAATATTTTATGATGTTGTTCAGTCAAATGATTGCACTGAAAATGTTGATGGATCTCAGAATCTAGATTTTCCATCATTACCTAGACTCGTACCTAATTTGGTTTAATCATAATATTTTGGTATAATCAGTGACCAAGGATTTATATAACTAACTTATAGAGATTGTGTATAGTACATTTCAAGCACATCATATTTGGGATAAATTCTAAATGTGTCATTTCTTGATTCAAGAGGTACATTTTAATGGGCATGTGATCTAAAAATAAGTGACATTATTTCATATGAATAAGGTGTAAGTAGTGATATCATGGTCATGAACTAGGAATATGATTGAGATTCATATCTTTCATATTGGTTGGGTGTTATAGGCAACTCATTCTGGACTTGTCTCATTTGGAAGAACCCATGACCGAGCAAACCAAGAATGGGGTAAATTTTTAAAGGATGAGTTGGTGTGAAGAGGCTTTCCAAGAGTTAAAAAACTATTTAGCATTTTTTCCTATGTTTATTCTTCACAACCTAATTATTTGGTACACAATCTATTTTGATATGTTAAGATTTGGTTTAGGGATGTCTTAATGTAGGATTATTAGGTAGTCAATTATGGTTCACATCATCTACAACCCAATAAATGGAACTAGCCTATATATGATATATATTTATCTATTCTGCTTCATTCCATAAATTATTTCCATTATAATATTTTTGGTGAGAAACTTTTCATCTATACAGACCAACAAATATTGAGATATATTATCTCACATTGACACTTGAATCTATGATAAAAGAGTTAGATTGGTTATTTAAAAGCATTCCAATTAGAGATGGTGTATCCCCATGGAAACTGGAATGTTATTTTGGATTCTATCAGCTATAACATGTGAAATTTTAGGATATTAAAATTAAAAGAGGAGTGGTTGCTAATGAGCATATTATCATGTTGTTAAATGGGTGAATCTATGGATCACATGATGGTGACTTTCTCTCCCTTTGTCACCACTTTCACATTAGTGGATTTAGTGAATTCCATACAAGAATATGATTCTGACTATCATGTAATATGAGAATGGTTAATGGTTGATGAATCTACTCTAGTATGATCCTTAGATGGAAATGATGTGATTCAGATCCATATTAGGGTAGTAGTTCACACTTCAATGAGGGATTAATTGATGAGAGAATACAACATCTCACAATGCACAATGAACCTAAGTTCAAATAAGACGTATCATGGAATTAAATTTTATTTCTGGTGGTTATGTATGAGGACAGATATTGTAGGTTTTGTTTCTCACTGCCTTACATGTCTTAGGATAAAGGTGGATCATCAACAACTGAGTTGGTTACTTCAACCTCTTTGAATGTCGATATGGAAGTGGGATATGGTGACTATGAATTTCATTATAGGGTTACCCAAAATACCGATAGGTAGAGATGCAGTGTGGGTTGTGTTTGATCAATTGACGAGGGTTACACACTTATAGAATATTTGAGAGACTTGATCTGTATATGAATTGGTTAAAATGTATATTTAGGTGATCTTATAGTTTCATGGTGTTCTAAGAAGAACTCAGTCAAATCAGGATGCATTTGTAACATCGTTATTTAAAAATTTATTCTAAAATTTGATGGGATCTAATTTAAGGAGTATGACACATCATCCATAGACCTATGGATGTTATTAGAGGATGATCCAAATTCTAGAGGATATTATTAGAGAATGTGTGCATGATTTTGGTGGTTCATAGTATGAACATATATCTGTGAAATGGTTTGAATATAATTACTTATTTCATGAATCAATTAAAATAGATCCTTTTGAGGATATTTATGGTTTTGAATACTTTTAATAGCTCCATTTTTTGTATTCAGCAATGATTGGATCCAGTATAGTGAAATAAAATTATAATAATGTTCAAATTATTCGAAAGTATATGGTTACTATGAAAATCATACATTATTCTTATGTATAATGAATGTGAAAACCCATGGAGTTCATCATGGGTAAAAATGTATTCTAAAGTGTGTCACCCCAATTGGGTAATCATTTGTTGGGGAGATAAGGAAAGTTTTCATCATGGGTTGTTGTCCCACTCGAGATCATGGGATCGATTGGGATGGTGGATTATCAAATAGATCTCCCTACACAACATATAGGTACGCATGATGTCTTTCATATACCACTATTATAATAGTATGAACCATATCCTACACATGTTATTTATAGTTATGATTTGGAGTTAGCGATAGTTGCTTCATTTGAGTAATGTAGAGTGTGGACTGTTGGATAGAGAAAGGGTATTTTGATAGAAAATAAGGTACATATCATTCATGTATTGTGGTAGCATGGTAATATCAAAGAAGGTACTTAGGATTGGGATTACGATGTATGGTAACAATTGTTGCATTTATTCAAGAATGACCCTTAGATAAACTTCTAAAAAAATTTATGCCCATAAAGAGGGAGTTGTTTTATGATCCTTTGGGATGAGAATCCATTATAGGGGGGTTTATAACAACCCATGGATTTTAAGGTTTTTTATGGTTTAATATTTTTGGTGTATTTATATGCTTCTTGATGGGATTTGGATTGTTGGGGTTGTCAGGAGTTGATAGTGGTCGTGTTCCCCAATAAGAGGCTGGGCTTCAATAAATATTATTATACGGATTAGTGTTCATGCTGTGACACCTTGTGTCACACCATGAAAATTTATGATAGGGGTACTCAGATATTTCCTAAAAATTAATGTTATTTCCCTTACGATCATGTTCTGAATCTTTCTGGATAGAAGGATTTATCCTTTTATGGAACCATGTTCACACCATAAACAGTATATTAACATCAAGAACCACCCAACTATGAAAAATTATATGTAAATTAATTTATAACATCCCTATAAAACCCTATTTGATATTCCATTTTCTTCTCCTCGACCCATATGTGATCTAGGTGGCCGAAGAGGTTTACATTCGATCATTTTGGATTTCTTATACTCATTTCTTGAATAATGAAAGGTCATTTCATTAAGATGGTTCAATATATATGATGTTATTCCCATCTTATAACTATATATCTCTTTCACTTTGACTCTTTATCCTTAGATCATAATGTGATGAATTTGGAACTAACCATATATTTTTATAGTGTGGACCTTGATTCAGGTGTTGATTCCTCATCATTCAACTTCACTATGCTTGATATAAGAATTCATAACCATGGTACAACCACTATATAGATATATATGTATTTACTTTCATTTGGGTGATTGTATTTCCCTGTAAGAACTATTTTTTGTGATTTTCTCAAATTCATGGTGCACGTATAGCCCTGTGAGAACTCTATTTTGTGATTTGATAAATAAGTGGGTGCATGTGTATGCCTTTGAGAACACTTCTTATAGTATAAAATTGATAGTTGAAGTTTTATGTGGCTATCCATAATGATATGGTTAGGTCCTGGAATGAATTATGAAACCTTTTTTGGATTATGTGTCCATCCATTATGAGATGGTTGACTCAGGGATAGAATTATGAAATATTTTTTGGGGAAATACGGATATACATCACTTGGATGATTGAGTAGATAAGAGAACTATGGAATCTTGAATAGATAGAATGATTTTCCTGATATGAATTCCTTATACAATCAATCTAAAGTGGGTATCAATACAGTTCGTAACTGTATTTTTAGTTTTCGATGACCCATTAGGATGTATGATTACTTACACAATTATTCTCTAGTCATTTTGTACACCTTTATACATATTTGATTCACTTATGTTAAGGATGTTTCGATAGTGTCCAACTAGTTTTAAACTCACACCCTGATAATAAATCTTGGTGTGTATGTAGACATTATGATCAAGGATCTAGAAAAAGGCAAGGGTCCTATGCCAAATTAATGTGCAATAAGAGTAGGGTGGATTGAGAAACACTAAGACAGTCTCTGGAATATTTTTCTATCATGCCTCATATATTTCTTTTGTACTTTTTTATTATATTACATTGACCAATCACATGTGAAAATCATAATGGCTTCATATATGACAATTTTATGCCATATTCTTATACTAATGATGTTATTTTCCCTTTTCACTTCCACTGTATTTTGGTTGATATTGTTTATATAGTTACTTATAATTGCTTCAGTATTAGTTATGATCATTTTTTTATCTGCTATCGAGGGCATAGTCTCACTACATTGTAGCCCATGCCCTCACCACTAGTTTTTATTATCCTATATATGGGAGGGACTCATGTGGGAATGTGACTTCTAACCTAGACCAAGTGATTCATGTCAAGGTTGCTGGGGATGTTTTGTATTAACAATACTCTATAAATATTATTGATTTTTATCCTCTAAAATACCCTTTTCTGTTTTAAAAATGATATTACTTTATGTGTATTTTTGGAAATTAATATTTCTTATATTCCTTATTTTTGAATTATATTCAAGCTTATTATTTTCATGGAATATTCGTCAAAGTGTTCAGAACTTTCTTAAGCATGTTCTGGAAACATTATTCATACCATACGTTGAAGAACATAATGTAAGGAACAAACCCGACATTTCTATTAAATATCTTTCTCAATGATTAGCATGTATGGTTAATCAACCCTACATTGAAAAAAAACTTATGTATAAATATCCCTAGGCTTGGATAAAACCTTACATTTGAAAAAGATAAATTTATAGTTAAAGAACCTTATGTAATAATGGAACATTATATTTTAGAAACAAATGTATGGGTCATCAACCTTACTTTTGTGATCAACCTTACATTTTCAACCTTATGTTCGAAGATTTAATAATAAAAAGTTGAACCCTACATTTTATATTTTTTCATTTTATGAAGGAACTTTACATTTGACTTTTTAATACTAGAAATTTTAATTTACGATTTTATCAGAGTTTCGTTCAACGGTCAATGAGGAATATCACGCCGATTAAAAATCTCATTTTCAAAAAAATAAAATATCATTCTGGTCGATTCAAAGAATTTAATTAAGTGGATATATTCACTCAAATTCTTTAGGAAAGTTACGAATACTCTATGTTTTCTCATTAATTTGAATTCTTTTTATTTATCAGTAAATTTTCATGAATCTTGATTTGAAAAGAAGGATCATGATTTATTTATTATATCAATGTATTTGTTCTATATATGTGTGAATGATTCAAATATGAATATGTATATTGAGATATATATAGATCCATATATCAAGACAAATATATTCTCAATTGAAACTGCATTCTTGTGAAGATATTTTATAGATCTACAGCAACAATCGACCAGACTCTATTTTTCTACAAAAAAGGCTATAATGAAGACATATGTGTTCGGAATCTAGTATTTACTATATGTATACTCATTCTATTGATTTTTTTATTGAATGATATATTGAAACTATATTTCTTCAGAACTACTCTTCTGTGAAGAACTATTTTTTGAATATGAAGATCCATATATCGTCTATTGTTGTTTCAACTATGTGGTTCAACTAGAACCTTTCTTAATCAATAAATTTTTATTGAGAGTTTCAACTTCTCATACTCAATTGTGGTGGAGTATCATCTTGTAAATCTAATATATGTATTTTTAGTTATCTATTAATGAACCATAAGGATCTTGTTTTATCCTTATTTGTAATGGTTTCAACTTCCTACACTCAGTTGTGGATTCGTATTGTGATATGAATACCTGACTAGTGAAATTTGCCAAACATGGCAAGAGATTAATTGGTGGAGTGGACTTGGGGATATTTATCCCTCGAACCACTGTAAACATCCTTGTTATTTATTTGTATTTTTATATACTTCTCATACATTTATACAGAAGATAAACACTTCTTACACGCACAATCATTAGTCAACATAAAAAGGCATAACTATGAAGGATTTTGAAAAGATAGAATTCACCCCCCCCCCCTCATTGGTATATTTTTATATTCCATCTTTATTATTGGTATCAGATGAGAAATGTTGAAAAAGATATAATAATCAAAATGTATAAGGTCTATACAATGAAGGAAATGACTGATCATAGAGAAGGAATGTCAATGGTTAGTGATCCTTATTTAAATGGTAAAAATTATGGATGTTGGAAACCACAAATTATTATCTATTTGAAGAATATTATATTCAATGTATACTTTAATATCATTACACATTATATAATTCTTCAAAATCCTACAACATGGACTGCTATTACAGAGGCTGAGTATGACATGAATTCTATATCTATGAATTATATTATATGTGGTCTTGGACCCAATTAATTCAATAATGTCTCAAAATGTCCTACTACTTATCAAATGTGGCAAACCATAGAGGTTCCTTATGAAGGAACATACAATGTAAGAAAATCAAGGTATGAAATAACAAAACAAAAATTTGACACATTCATGATGTTTGATAGAGAAAGTATCACTCATATGAATAGAAGGCTTATAGAGATTATTAATAATATTACTACCTTATGTGATCCTATCATACAAGAAGATCAAGATTTGAAAGTACTAAGAGTAATACCTACAAAATGGAATGGTATCTCAGCAACAATTCAACAATCATCACTAGTCAAAAATCTATCAATGATAGAATTGATTGGGACACTGATGATGTATAAAGGTGAAATTCAATTTGAATATGAAGATCATAAATTATTAGTGAAAAAGGATCATACTACTATAATGGTAACATCAGGAAAGCTATAAAAAATAATAAAGTAAGATGTTAAAGAAAAAATAAATTCAGATACTTCAGATTCTAAAATCGAACTGCCTCCATTAGCCAAAAAAGATTATCAAGTTGTATAAGAAGAAAATAGGATTTAGAAAACCCTTCAAAAGGGATGAGGAAGACTCAAGGGAAGTCAAATGATATGAATATAAAAAATTATTTCATATAACACTTGATGTTCCTCATCTAAAAAGGTAAAAGAGAAAGAAAGGAATGACATATCAGAAAAATTTTGATTATGAACATAAAGGAAGAATGTAATAAAGGCTACATGGAGTGTTTCTGAAGACTCTTGAAGCCCATAAAAATCTGATTCTGAAAATGAAGAATCAAATCTAAATGAAAATATGTTATTCATGGTATAAGAAGGTAATGCACAAACCAATTATTCATCTCTTTCTAAATCTGATTCTGATTCAAATTATTCAAATAATAAATTTGTTCCCCACTACAAAATGCTAGATGGAAAATATTTCTCCTTATTAAAGAAACACAAATATTTTATGAATATTCACAACATTATTTTAGGATAAAGATATACCTTACTAAAACATCATCACAAGTTAATTTAAAAATTTAACTCATCTACCACAAACCATGGCGATCATGGAAATAATATTAAAGGATTTCAAGATGAAGTATAAACTAATAAAAGTGTTGTTCTCTTCTTTAAAAAATGTGGAAATATTCTAAATTAATCTCTGGGTGAAAATGTCATTAGAAAAAATTATTTGGTATAGGATGTAATGTTGAAAAATCTAAAATATATTAGATTTATTTTTTTCCAACTAAAAAATGGTTAGTTTTCTTTTTTTGTGAAGTATAAGGAAAAATAACAAAAAAGGATATTTATGCAATCCTCAAATAAGTTTAATTAAAAAGGATTCTATTTCAAATAGCTTATCTGAAGAAAATGATATTAGTTTTGGAAAATAAAGATGATATAGATTCCTTGGTCTTTTCTAGCTAACACTACTGGACCAAAGAGAATATGGGTAACAAAACAAACTCTTGTTTAAATTTCCTTTGTTGGAAACTTGTCACAGAAAAAGAAAAGATATATGGTACATAGATAGCGGATGCTCCAGGTGTATGAGTGGAAAGTCATCAATCATCAATAAACTAACTCAAATAGATGGAGTTCTATTCACCATTGGGGATAATGCTAAAGGAAAGATATTTTGACCTGGAACTGTTGGAGATCCAAAAATATTCTCAATCAATAAATTAGAATATATACTAAGGGATAAAGTATAACTTTATAAGTATCTATCAACTCTATGATGAAGGATATTATGTAGATTTTTCTAAAAATTCATTTTCTGTTTTTAAAGATAAACAACTTGTGTTTATAGCACCAATAACTGATAATGTTTATACTTTGGATTTAAATTATCTATGAAAACAAAAATTTAATTATTTAACTGCTAAGATAAATTATTCTTGAATATTGAATAGGAGGCTTGGTAATTTTAATATTTATTCTTTACATAAATTATCAAAGAAACAATGAGTTTCTGATTTACCTAGTCTAGGTTTTGATAGTGAATTTTTTTTGATGATTGCCAAATTGGCAAGCAACCCAAATCTTTCGTTAAATGAATTAACAAAATTTCTATATCAAAACCTCTAGAACATATCCACGTATATCTATTTGGACCATCAAGATTAGAATGTATGGCTAGAAAAATTTATTTATATGTTTTAGTAGATGATTATTCTTGATTTACATGGATTTATTTTCAAACACTCAAAAGTGAATCTTTTGTTGTTTTTTGAAGTTTCTATAAAAATATTCGAAATTTAAAAGGTTTTAAAATAATTCCATTAAGAAGTGATCATGGTGGAGAATTTGAGAATCATGAATTAAATTCCTTTTTTTGAATATGGGTATTAAACACACCTTTTCTGCACTAAGAACACCTCATCAAAATGGAATTGTTAGAAGAAGAAATAGAACTACTCAAGAAATAGAAAGGACTATGATGAATGAATATTGTCTACTAATCTACCTATGGGAAGAATCTTTTAGCACAACCTAATATATCATGAATATAGTTTTTATTCGGCCTATTTCCAAAAATTAACCTTGAGAACATTGATATAATTGAAAACCTAAGGTAAAGTGCTTTAATGTTTTTTGATAGAAGGTGTATATCATGGCCACCAAGGATAATAATTTTATTTTAGATCAAAAAAATAATGAAGTTATATTTTATGGATATTCTGCTACCTGAAAATCATATAGAGAGTTTAATAAATAGCCAAGAATTATTGACAAATTCTTTCATGTGAAGTTTGATAAAACTGACCCTTTTATTAAATAGAATGATCAAGCTGATGAAATAAATGACTTTTTGACAACATGAGACTTAAAACCAGAAAAATAATTTTGAAATACCATCAATAAAATACAATCTACTTCATAAGAGAACAATACTAATAAACCTAAAATTGTTTTACCTAGACAGTCAATATCCTTAAAAATATATCGTTTAGAAACAACTATAAGAGATCTAAATATTGGAATAAATACTAGAATAATTACAAGAAACCTAGTTGAATTATCTACCCTTTTATCTCATCTAGAACCAAAATCTTTTGAATAAGCCTTAGAAGAAGAGAGTTGGAGGTTAGCATTTCCAGATGAGCTAAAACAATTCAAAAGGAATGAACTTTGAGAATTATTCAAAATACCATTAAATTATCTAGTTATAGGAACTAAATGGGACATTAGAAATAAAATGATATACAATGTATTATAACTAAAAACAAATCTATATTATTAGCTAAAGGATATTATCAAGAAGAATTTGTAGATTAGGATGAATCCTCCCCCCTATACTTAGATGAAAAGAAATTAGAATTATTTTAGCTTATACATCTAATATAAACATAAATTATATTATATGGTTGTTAAATCTTCCTTTTTAAATGGATATTTAATTTAGGATGTTTATGTTGAACAACCTCCTAGTTTTGAAAATTTTCATGATTCTATTTTTCAACTTACTAAAGCTCTCTATGTTCTTAAACAAGCACCTAGATCTTGGTATGAAATATAATGTTCTTTTCTTTTGAAAAAATAATTTAATATTGGAATGATAGATCTTTCTCTTTTTAAGAAAACCATTTGTTACAAAATATTATTAGTTCAAATCTATGTGGATGATGTTATTTTTAGTTGAAAAAATAAAAAACATTGTAAAGATTTTTCAAATATTATGCAAAAAGAATTTGAAATGAGTGTGATGAGAGATTTGGAATTTTTTAAGACATTAAATTTATCAAAAATATTATGTAAATTTTTTATACCAAAGTAAATAAATTAATGATTTATTGAAAAATTTTGGTCTCTAGAATAGAATGAAATATGAAACTCCCATTTGTCCCAATATAAAACAAGATTTTGATAAAGCATGAAAACCAGTGAACAAAAAGATATTTAGAGTTTTGATTGGTAGTTTATTATATCTTCCTGCTAGAAAACATGATATTATGTTTTCTATATGTTAATGTGCTATATTTAAAACAAACCCTAAATAATATCATCTTATTACTGTCAAAATATGTTTTTGATATTTAAATGGAGTTTTTTTCAATCTATCCTTTATCCAAAAACTTGTGATTTTATTTTAATATCACATTCAGATGCAGATTCTAGAGGTTGTAGATTATATAGAAAGATTACTTTAGGAACTTAATACTTTTTAAGGAAATCATTAGTATCATGGTAAAGTAAGAAAAAACACTCGGTTTCCCTATTAACAGTAGAGGAAAAATATGTATCTGTAGGTAGTTGTTGTGCACAAGTATTGGGGATCAATAACACACTAATAGTCATTGGATAAATTTTTAATAGTACACCTATTTTATGTTATAATACACGTGATATGAATATTTCAAAAAAAAATACAATATTTCATTCACAAACTAATCATATTGATATTAGGCGTCATTTTCTAAAAGATCATATTCATAAAAAATATTTATTTATCTTTAGAATTTGTAAATACTTAATATCAACTAGATAATATTTTTATTAAACAAAGTCCCACTATATGTTTTTATATTATTAAGAGGGATTTAGGTTTATTTAATTTTTAAATAAATATTAATCTTTTTAATTTTTTTAATTTCCAAGGTTTATTTTAATCTATTTAATTATTTATTTATTCTATTTTATTTGTGTGAAAATTATTTACTGATTAGTTTAAATCTAATTTGGTTCTATATTTTATAGTTAATTTCTTTTATGTTAAATGTATTCATTCATTGTGTTTTTGAAAAATTGAATAATTATCTTACATAACAACATGCGAAACAAGGTACTATCTCAAATGTTTCAATTCCTAACCTTTTCTCCTCTCATTCCATTTTTGAATAATGAAACCATTGTTTACCTTTATCTAATTTTTTGTGTATTTATTTTATTTCAAAACCCAAGAACCTACAAACCTCATAAAATTAGTTTCTTAGAACTGAAGAAAACTAAGAGAATAGATGAAGGTGAATCCAGCAACCCAAATCATTAGAATGTTTCCAGAAGATTGATTCTGCAATGTAATGTAGTTTTCTTTGAATGGATTTATCAGACAAATATGATCCTGAAAAAAGTGATAGCTTTTCTAGGATTGTAATCTACGATCAACGAATAGAACATAGAATTCTTTTATGAGGTAAAATTTAAATTTTTCTATAGTAGTGTTCAGTTTAGTTTTCACAATTTTGAAGATAAATTTTTGACAAGGATATAAGATAAAGAATTTTTGATTTATTCGACTGAAATTTCTCAAATTCTGAACTGTTCTCAAGAGAGAGTATTTCATTTCCATCTACCGTAGATCATATATAAGGATCATAACTATAAAGACATTATGTCTTTTATATTTGGTTCCAAAACATTAGAATTTTTTTTTCAAGGATCTTAAGGTTGACCAGAAAATCATGGTTAAGTTTATTCAAATAGGAATTGCTCGTAGAATGGATGGGATTGAGTGGATTGTATATCTAGAAATTTTTATCATTTTTCTATTTTTAATTGAAATAAAGATGAATTTTCAATGTTTAATGTTCAAATATTTTCACTACTAGTGTCAACTAGATACTCGGATGACTTTTTGTCCTTATAAAAGGATAATCTCCCTAATTTTTTTAATAAAGTAATGATTTGTTTAATAAATTCTTGAATGAAATATCATTATAGAATTGTACTCAACATGGGATCTTTGGGGATGTTTGGATTTTACTAGAGTAAAATCAAAGGAAAAATTTTATTTGTTGGTGCAGATGATCAAAATAATCAAGATCTTTTTCTTAGGGGGAGAAAAGTGAAATTGGAAATTAAGGAATTGGTGAAACCATAGGTGAAGGACCTTCCAAAATAACCGAAATAAAATTGAGATTTGTTGATAAAGAAGAGGAAGTATAGGTTGTGAATGAAGAATTGGTTTTAAAACCACTGAAAAGAGTAGATCCACCTATTGAAGAACCTGTGTTGGGTTCAAGTGAGGTTACCTGGTCAGTACCTTTGGGAAAAACGTTTTGTGAGAAATATTAACATGTTGAAATCCAAATAAGATATCTATAGAATAGTTATTTACTAGTTTTCTTGGAGAAAGAACCCGTTATTTAAAAAGAGAAATAGTTGATTAGATCTTAAAATGCGGCTACTGAAATTTTTGAGAATATATATTTCATTATTTTTTGATCATGTATCTGAAAGACATAAATCTAAAACTAAGTGAAAATTATAATTTCTTGATATTTTGTCTTTTTCAAGTGAAAAATCATTTTAAAAATCAGTGGAGAAGTCTGTTAAAAAATATCCTTTAATATCTTTACCAATTTTGGCAGTTGGTCAGTCACAAAATCCAAATGAAGGGACAACTGATTCCTTAAAAAATCAGAATGAGGATCTTGTAATTAAGTTTAATAATTCATTGGAAGATAATTTCATTCTTTTTAAAGACTAATAAGTTTCAAGGAAGAAGTTACAAGATCTTAAAGAAATTTTTTTCCAATAAGGAATTTAATGCTTTCAATAAAGAGATATTTAATGAAGTTAGAATCATTAAGTCTGAAGTTTTTTCTAAACCAGACATTGCAGATATAAACTGGTATTTGGGGAGTAATAAATAGTAGTGTTAGTCAGACCAATACATCTACATTTTACTCCTACTACCAGTCTAGATTAGTTCTTAATATTTAGGCAATAACCTCTATCATGGAAGATATGAACGACCATCTCCAAAATCAATAGTGCAATAGTTCTCCTCTATTTGTTATGTTGGAAAATCAGAAAATTCTAGTTAACTAACACACATATAATGAACCATGTATCAGATTTTTGAAAAAAAAATTCTCAAAAAAGTTATATCAGTTTATGCAGCAAGTGGAATGTTTTCATGAATTTTTGAAAGTAAATCTTGTTGAGAATTTTCATATAAGTCAGGATTCCAAAGAATTGTTTATGCAGTTGTGGAATAGTTTTAGTAAAATGATACAGTTATAGACATCAGAGTTGAAAGATATGTTGGAAGCTGCTCAAAATCCTGATAACCTTAACTGAGCCAACTTCTACACAATCTTTTGTACCTGAATCATTTCATTTGACAGAACTTGTTTCATACTCATACTGATTATTATACCTCTACTAATTTTGATCAATAAAATTTTCTTATTTTTTGTACTTTATTTCATATTCTTTTATGTTTATGACTCAAGCCAAATATCTTGTCTTATTTATTTAAATATATTATTATAACATCCAATTATTAATCTGTGATAAATTAAACGTGTTTTTATCATTCTCTACTATTTATTTTTGATCTCATAAAAAGGGGGAGAAATTTGGAAAAAAAAATTTTAATCAAAATAATTAAGTAAAATTGAATTATGAATTATTTTCATTTAATTATGTGAAAAATAATACATTTTGTTATTAATTTTGTGGGTTTTGTGATAATCAAAATGGGGGATATTTTTGGGCATGTACTATCTCAACAATACTCTGTAAATCTAATTGATTTTGATGATCACAAATACCCTTGTTTGTTTTACTAATGATATTCCATTAAGTGTATTTCCGTAAATTAATATCATTTAAATTACTTATTTTATAATTATATTCAATCTTATTATTCTTGAGGAATAATCGTCAAGGTGTTCAGAATGCTCTTAAGCGTGTTTTGGAAATGTAGATCATATCATATGTTGAAGAATGAAACATAACCAACAAACCCTACATTTTTATTAAACCATATGCTGAAAGATCAGAATTTTTGGTTTATCAACCCTCTGTTGAATGAAACACATGGATAAATAACCCTACGTTTGGATATAACCTTACGTTTGATAGAGATAAAAATGATGATTAAAGAACCTTACATTATAATGGAACTTTACATTTGATAAGAAACCGTACAGATTGTCGCCATTACATTTGTGATCAACCATACATTTTCCCCCTTATGTTTGGAGATTGAATACTATGTATTTGAACCCTACGTTTGTTATTTTTCCATGTTGTGAAGTAACCTTATGTTCGATTATTCATCACCAGAGATTTGAATTTACACTTTTATAATAGTTTTGTGCAACATAATTTGAGGAATATCAGGAGGATTTCAAAGATAATTTTTGAATGATTAAAATATCATTTTGATTAATTCAAAGAATCATATTAAGTAGAGAAATTGTCTTCTATTATTAAGGAATGTTAAAACTAGTCTGATTTGTCTCATAGATTTTAATTCTTACGATTTATCATGATATTTTCTTGGATCTTGAATTGAAAACAAGGATCTCTTCATTATTTATTCTATCGGTGTATTTGTTCTATATATATGTGTGTGTGATTCAAAGAAGAATATATATATATATTGAGATATTTATTAAGATATAAATTGACATATATATTGAGAAATATATTGAGACCCGTAATTTTTCAATTGAAACACAATTCTTGTCAAGAAAATTTATAGAACTTCTAAAATAATTGATCAAACTCTATTTTTCTGCAGAAGAGGTTATAATGGAGATAATCAAGTTATAAATCTAGTAATTACTATTAGTCTTATTATACTATTCATTTCTATTTTTTTAAAGATCTATTGCAACTGGATTACATCGGAACTAATCTTCTATGAAGAAACTATTTCATAGAAAAGAAGATCCATCAACTATCGGTTTCAATTTCAAATGTGAAGTTCAACCGAAACCTTTTTTAATCAATATTTTTTTATTTACAGTTTCCATTACTCTTACTCAGTTGTGGTGGAGTATTAGATTCTTGATCAAAGTTTTGATTTTTAGTTTCCCTATTAATTACCGAATGGCTCTATTTTTATCCTTATTTTTAAAGGTATCAACTGGCATCACTCAGTTGTGGATTAGTCTTGTGATATGAGGGCCTGAATAGTGAAATTTCCCAAACTCACAGAGAGTAATTTGTGGAGTGGGCTAGGTTATCATTATACCACAAACCACTATGAATAGTTGTGTTCTGTATTTTTAATTTTATCCACTTCTCATACATTCATAGAAAAGATAAAATCTTCTTAGCCACATAACCATTAGTCGACACAAAAAGGATGAATTGTGAAAGCTTTTAAAAGTACACAATTCCCCCCCCCCCTCTTTTGTATATTTTTGTAATCTAACCCAATAAAGGTGTTACAAATTTATACAATATTGTATCGATTTTTAATTTTGTATATTACTTTTTACTAATTATTTTTAATTTATACTAATTTATAACATTTTTTGTTTATTTTTATTAAATGATACTAATTTATACTAATTTATGTTAATTTATAGAAAATATTTTGAATTTATACTAATTTATATTAAATTTAGTAATTTATATTAATTTATAATAAATTAGGTAAATTTATAGTAATTTATAATAATTTATGCCAATTTTCAAGGAATTGATACTAATTTTTTTTAATTTTTATTTATTTATATAAATTTTTAATATTTTTTTAGTAAATTATAACAATTTATTATAAATTATATCTATTTGTAGTAATTTATATTTAATTATAATTGTTTTTCTTAATTTACACTAATTTAAACTAAGGTATGATAATTTTTATTAATTTACACTCATTTATACTATTGTATACCATTTTTTATTAAATTTCACTAGGTGTTAATTTATACTAATTTATATTAATTTTGACCAATTTTTATGAATTATAATTCTTTTATAATTTATATTACTTTATCCTAAATTATGTCTGTTTATATTTGTGTATATTAATTTATATTACTTTATAATTAATTTATAATAATTTACAGTAATTTTCATTAATTTAAACTAAATTATGTTAGTTTATAGTAACATGCATCAATTTATACAAATTCATACTAATATATATTTATCATTATTAATTTATAATAATTTATACTAATGTGTATCAATTTTTATTAATTTATACTTAGTTATACTAATATATAATATTCTATATTATTTTATTTTAATTTATATTAATTAATAATAATTGGTTTTAATTTATACTATTTTATAATAATACATAATAATTTATATTAATTTGTATAAGTTTATAGAAATATATACAAGTTGTTATTATTTTCTACTAATTCTAAAAAACATATACTAATTAATGTAAATTTATACATATTTATACATAATTATATCTATTTATTGTAATTTATTTTTATTTGAACTAATTTTCTACGAAACTATATGAATTTATAAAAATATATAATAATTTAACCTAAATTATATCAATTTATATAAAATTATATATGTTTTTAATAATTTGTAATTATGGATAATAGTTTTTTTAATTTATACTTATTTAAAATCATTTTATTTATTTGAACAGGTTTAATATTAATTTATACCAATTTGATTAAATTGAAAATATTTGTAGTAAATTATACTATTTTATACTATATGTAATGCCTTTTTAATAAATTAAACCAACTAAAAAACTATATAAATGAAAAAAATATGAAATGTAATCAATTAATGATAATTAAATTAAAAAATATATATATACCATGAAATTAGTATTTTCTCAAATGATTTGTAGATCTGTCCTAGAATCTACTAAGTTTAATATTAGATCTAAAAACATATGGTTTTATTTAGAGAGAGAGTGAGTGAGTGAAAAGTTGTTTGGGGTTAATGTTGGGTGGGGACTATTCGGTAGATTACTGATCAAGGGTAGAAAATTTCTTGCAAAATGTTTGTGAGAAACATAGAAAAATATGGAAGAGATATAATGTAGAATCAATAAATCTGTGCATGTGATTTTTTTAACCTCGAAAACCCCTTTGATAAAGAGAATTAAAAAACAACAAGAAGGCCATGAAAAGTCCACTAATAAATCAGTGATAAAAATCAATTGAATTCCTAAAATATAATGCCAATTACATCATTGAGAAACCTTTTTAAAAGAAACATCTTGATATGCCTCTATATTCTCCCTCAAAATTATTCCCCTCAAAAAGATCACCCTTCTATGAAAAAATGTCATGCTCTAAGATCTATCTATGATAAATTCTACCCTTTTATAACAAGATTCCACTTCTTTCGAGATCATGATCCAAACAAGCATCACCATCGACCTGTTATTGCAATACCTATTTGAAGGATTATCCTTGATATATCCATCAAGGCACCCAATACTCGTGTTTAAGGATTGTCTGCTCCCTGAAGTCTATATATCAAGGTTTCTCACCACCAAATTATTTTTCTTGAACCCTAGCATGTTGCTACTAATTCAAACATGAGTGTTGTCGACATGTCACACATGCTACCAAAAAAATCAGTATCGCATAACATCGGTGATCTACTATGGATGTTTCTCTTGCTATCTCCAATGATTTTAACATGCTACCACAAATTTTGAAGCACCCTTCATCCTCTCCATGGACTACATCTTTAGGAACTCCTTCAATTTGTCTACCACCAATTTTATATCCTTTTAAAGTTTTTATATTCTTGTATTTCAAATAAATATAAGATTAAAAAATGATATTTTAAAACTCTAAATGTTCACATCATTTACATATATATTCATATCATAAACATATTTGTCTAAAAATATATCTACCATCAAATAACACATGAACAACAATCAGATATTTCTAAAAAACATTATCTTAAAACTAATTTCAAATAACTCAGGAAAAACCTTTTCAATATCCCCCTTTGGCCCGTCAAAGGAGATAACATTAAAAAAACTTCATTGGATTACAAAATTGGCTGGTATCACACAACCATCATCTTATGTAAAACATATATCAAATCCATTTTATAACTCTAAAAAAACATGACATTTTCCCATGAAAAGGAAATCTCAATGGGGATGTATTCATTATATCTGATCAATGTTGAACTAATGAATAAGGTCACAATCTAAAAATTAACACATTCAAGATAGTGACCACCACAGTATCTTGAACACTCAAAGAAACTAATTGGTACCCCATCTAACATCCCTCAAGAAGACTAAAACTTGTATAGAATCACCTTGTTCTTAATTGTATAATTCTTTCTTGATTAGTGACATACTTGACGGAAACAAAATTATGTATTGTATTTTAAACACATCTAACTATCTACTTTTGTTTCCAAACCCTATTCTTCCTCCCACATGATCCATCGATTCTCTTGAAAGATTTAAAAATTTAAACTTCAAAATTCAATATCGAATCCTCAGCATTAATACAACTATTTGGGAGATTTCTGATCTTGGGTGTAAAATTATGTGAAAAATATTATTTAAACACAATATGAAGCATAGAAGTGATATAAATAAAAATAAATAAATCAATGCAAGGTAGTTTTTTTACATGGAAAATGTATTTGATGTGGATGACTAAAAACTAGAAGGAAAATTTGAAAATTACACTAATAAATCATATAATAAAAAATTCATGTAAATGCCAAAACATGAATGTCAACAACTATATAAAAAAATCTGTGTTAAGAACAAACACCGATAGAACTCTTTTTAATCATTGAAAATAATCTTAGTGACAAATTATCATCTTATGTGAAACAATATCATGCTTGTTGATCCATTTGTGATAAAACACCACAACCACAATTATTTTTATCAATATATATGTAATTTTTGGAAGGCTACATCAATACCTCTTTGATGACTTCTCCTTTTGTTTTTGTCATGCTAGGTTGTTTTAAAATAAAAATAGTATTTAGTTTTTGATCTACATGGATTTTTTTATTAATTTTTCTAGAAAATTTGTTTTCAATTTTATTACTATGATGATGGTTTTGTTTTTGTGGGATTTTTTTGGGTTTTTTCTATGGGATATTCTTCTTTGTCCTTCCCTTATAGGGAATTTAGTCATTGGGGGTGGTTTTTGGGTTCGGTGCTCACATCTGAACTAATATTGTGGTTTGATGTTAGTTTTATTTCAACATGTGTTTCTATCCATTGATTACCCCCAATTAGATGGTTGTGTTGCATGGGTTTGTTTACTTCCATAGTGTGTTTTTTTCATTGTGTATTTAAGGTTGATTTGAATCTCATGTCACTAAACCTATCTCCTAATTCCACATAATTTATAAATATTTTATGTGTATTAAAATAAAAATAGTGTAATAAATATCCCTGAAGGATTTTTAGATTTTACAGATTATTCAGAAATTGTGCATGATGTAAAAAATGGACATTGAAATTGTTCCAGTAAATATTGACATAAGAGAACCCAAAAAATGAGAAAATAATTTCACATTAAATTATAATTAATTTATAGTAGATTTTGTGAAATAATACATGATATGAAGATCCGTCTTCAATGATTTTATTGATCATATGAAACCCCATTTGGATTTCCTTCGTTAAGATTGTAGGATTAATGTATAGAATATTTGTAGAAAAGATCCACATGTTCTCCTATTATCTTGAATTAAACTGGTTTATTTTTGGGTGATATAACAGTGGATAACATTTCATAAATTTTCCACAATTATTGCCTTGTGATCATTTGGGCTTGAAATAGTTCTTCTCATTCTAAAAAATATGTGATAATGAAGTGTCAAGATAGAAGTATTTTGTCCACAAAAATTATCAATCATGGATTTTCTATTAACCATAAACAATAGACATATCCATCTATTTATAGATCTCATGATTGGGATAAAATACAATTTAAATGAGTATAATCCCTTATATAGCATAATAATTTTAATATAATCCAATTCCAAATAAAATTAGTTTTTTTATTTTTATGTCTTGCACGAACTGGTGAAATGATAAACATTATTTTATTAACTTGTAAATTAATATTTACCACTAGATTAGTTCTTGGCACGCTCATCTTTGAGGGTTCTAGAAATAGCATCAGCACTATATGGGGAATTAACAACGTAGATTTTTATTGTAATCGATAATTAATCTAATATTTACATGATGATGAATGTCATGATCAATGGAAATGGATCGGAGAATAATTGTTGATTGAGAACCATAACCAAGATGCTAGATCATCACATATTATTTATAAATTAGTTAAATAAATAAATAATTCCCTTGGGATTAATTATTTCATTTTTTTAATGGTTATAAAAATGTCCATACGTCATACTGTCATTTAATTTTAGGAATAAAGAGTTGATTCCCTTCACCGACATGCATGTACCTGAGTGGTAGTGGTTCTTTCTTGGTATCTGAAAGAACTGGGATCAAATCCGAGTGGAGGTGAATTTCTATGGTACAGTAGCAGTACTTCAGTACTTATTATATCTAGTAATATGCAGTACTATATCATCCTATAATGTTCATCTATTTTGGGCCATCGGGCCATCGGTTTGGGCCTACAGGTCTTAGGGAATTGGGGCCACCGACAGCCTTTAGGGTCTAGGTCCTTTAGGCCTCAAAGGACCTTCAGGCCAGAGGTCTTTTAGGCCACCAGTGGACTTCAGTTCGTAGGGCCTTTGGACCAAAAAAGGCCAAAAAGTATCCTTGTAAGACCACACAATATTATTCCTAGAATTGGATTAGAAGTGGTAGAAACCAGTATAGTAGAGCTAACCAGTTTTCAATAATAAGTAGGTAAGGAAACTTCCATAGGTACTATGTACCATGAAACTCTTCATGGGGAATTCCTTGATGATTTGTAATGTGATGTGGGGAGATAGGTTCTTTTAATTATGGAGATACTGGGTAGTGGATGTTCAAATGCAGTTTGGTCGGGCCATTAGGTCATGTAATGGGAATTGTGGCTCTGGGTCTTTGAGTCATGTACTGGGCCTTATGCCACTGGACCTATGTGTCTTGTAAGGGTTCCCTATCAACATAGTTAAAATTTGATATTATCCAAAAATAAATAAATAAAATAAAGGCCTTCGGGACATTCAGGAAAGAGTATAATCCCTTCCACAGTGATCCACACATGTTCCATGAACCTTTGAACATCTCTATAGGAATCTTTGAGTGATAGCACATTAGATTTTGATGTTTTCTTCATTCTCCTTTAATTTCCTTAATAATCACTTGAAGAAGGATTATCTATGATCTCTCTAGTCTCAAGAGTGGTGGTGGCGGAATATCTCTTTATGTTTTAAGGAGTGTTCTTATAGATGGGTCTCTCTAGGCCTTCAAGGGAATTCACATTGAATATCATTGTACACAACCAAATGAAATTAGAATCCATATGAAGATAATATAATTGGGATTATCTAATCCTAGAGTTAAAAAAGAATAACATTACATGCACAATTAGTATTATTCTAAATTCGTAAATATCCCTACATCAATAATAATAATAATAATAATTTTTAACACGTACAAAACGTCAAATTAAATTAAATATTATATATTGAAGTAATTTCAATATATATTATTTCTCATCGGACCATTAAACTCAATTAGTCATTCCTCCAAAATATTTATCAGACCTTGAATAGATTCTATTTATTAAATAAATAAGTATCACAACATTATTCACCAGTACATTAATAAATGTTATATTTACTAAATAGAAAATAAATATTTATTAAATATTATTATAATTAAATATTATCTTGAATAACTAGTGATAGAATATATGTTATCAATAAAAAATAAATAATTATTAATCCATGTGAAAGAATAATATTTATTAAACTTGTTAAATAATAAATAATATTATTATCTAACTGATGTTT
Source organism: Viscum album (assembly GCA_963277665.1). Lineage (NCBI taxonomy): Eukaryota > Viridiplantae > Streptophyta > Magnoliopsida > Santalales > Viscaceae > Viscum > Viscum album. The sequence goes on from OY728140.1 coordinate 186,158,177, forward strand.
TGGATATACTTTGTGTGTGACCGTCTAGGATTCCTTCTTAGTGGAATTAGGAGAAGCATCACAAAGTCAATGGTTATCATCTTGAAATACACCAAGGAACCCGTAGAGAAATAAGTTAATTTCTTAATGATATATATCCACACACAGATGCTTATTATTTAATAAAAACCTTTTTTCTTGATATCTCTAATCAAGCAGGTTTCATGATGGTGCCACAAACCTTTGTGCTCGAGGTCTCATTCATTGAATTTTTATAGATTTAACTTGCCTATAGATCACCATGGAAAATAATTTATTTAGGATATATCATTTCCCTTAAAGGGTATAAGATATCAAATTCCATTAAATATCATAAGAGAAATATCATTTCTTTTATTATTCTTTAATGAAATATTACCCATGTCACACCCAATGTAATCAACATTATCATGAACATATGTCGTTACAGTTTTCATTAATACCTAAAAGTATGTGACTCAAAACATACATAATAATAATCATAAATTATAAATGCCAATTCACATTTCTGAAGATAAAAACATCCAATGACACATATAAATGTGGATTTCATACTAGTGGGTCTCATTCCCATAATTTCATACACTGGAAATTACCAATGGATTACACCAAGAGAAGATGCCTAAAATTACTATGAGTGTCCACCCCTTATAGCTTGTATCATTTGTCCCTAAAATTATTTCATCCAGATATAGAATGTATATTTAAGCATACTGTCATGCCACTTTTGGGTTCTCATCACGGTGGGGAACTTATTTAACCTTTCAGTGTGACAACAACCCTTAAGACATTATAACATACTATATCATACATAAAAACAATCATTATGTGATAATGAGTTTATTAGTATTCAAAATAAGGAATACATGTTTTCATAAAGTGTTTATAATTTGATTATAGGGTAGCAACTCCAATGAACTCTCACTTTCACTACATCCAATTGCTAACACCCTTTAGTCTTGTAGATCTCAAATTTATATCATGCTTCTACTGAGATAGGGATTTATTCATTGGGTACACCCGGTTTTATTTTATTTTACTGTACTTACTAAAACACCACCCATCCGATGACAATAACATAAGATGTGGTATTTATGATGTATATGGTTTTCTTATTGGTGTGACCTTAGTTCATTTACAAGATCCACCATTGTAGTGTTATCACAATAAAATGTGATAGGTTCTTTACCTAATAGTATCACATCATGCTCATGGAAGAAGGTTCATATCCATAAGGATTTTGTGGCTACATCATAAGATGATATATAATCAGAAAACACTTTCGAATTAGAAAAAATTAGATGCATTGAACTCTACCACTCATAGCTCCTTATTTAAGAAAAAAACATATCCTTACTGTGAATTTAAATCATTATGATATTTTTAAAAACTAACAGTAGTATAACCCTAGATGACTTGTTCTTCGTCTCCTATACACACCATGAATATATCCTTTTGTATTCTTAAATACTTAAGGATAGTCTTAACAACAAACAAATCTTGTTTTCAAGGATGATGTTGATATCTACCTACCATGATAAATTCATAAGAACCAGTAAGTAAAATACATAACAAGGAATACATGTTTGATCCTATTTCTGAAATTTACAAGATAATAATCATTGTACATTTCTCTAGTTGGGTATAAGAACACATTTTATTATAAATATTTATTCCATGTGACTCTGGGACTAATCCAATCTTTGATTGTTCCATACTAAATATCTTTGGTATCTAGTCAATGTATGTACCTTTAATTAACTCAATTAACATCTTAGAATTATCATGAAGGCTATTGATACCTATAATTTTGGCTACTTCACCTAATTCATTAATAAATAAAAACATATTTAACAAAGTCATTAATAGAATGTATGACTACTATGTCATTTCCAATAAGTAATATGTCATTAAAATATAATATTATGACAAATAACACATTCCAAATAAAATAATTCTAAATAAATGGATTGTATTCATTATTAATGAAACCTAAATCTTATATAGCTTCATTGAATCGAATGTTCCATGACTTGGATTCTTTCTTTTATCCTTATATGGATCTATGCAACTTTCATATCCTTTTTTCATCACATATTTTCACAAACCCCTCTGTTTGTGTCTTGTAGACACGTCCATAATGGTTCCTATTAAGGAAAGTTGTTTTGACATATATATTTCAATTTTCCTAATCTTGGTAAGTTGTTTTGTCGAGTATAATTCTACTGAATTTAAACATGGAAACTGGTGAAAAATTTTCATCATAGTCAATGACTTGATGTTTTTTAAACCCTTTATCAACTAGTGTTTATTTAAAATTACTTACTCTACATTCCACGTTCAGTTTTCTCTTGAATACCCATTTTCAACTAATAATATTTTCATCAACTGGCTGATGAAACATAACCAAATTTTATTTCTGATACATGGAATCCATTTCATAATTCATCATATCTTTACATCTTGGATCTTCTAATCTCTATACTAAATCATTATATGAGATATGTTTATTGTTTTCATCAAATAATTATTCACCATCTTTAGTGAATAAAAAATCATATCTTCATAGTTATCTTATATTTATGGTGCTTTTATGCAGCACTTGTGTTTTAGGCACAAATTCATCAATGAAGACGTCTAGAATATGTTAATGTACTATGTCTTTTGTATCTTGATCATAATATTTACATGATACCATTATCCTTTTTTAGGATGTGGTATCTCTCATGAAATATAGTTTTTTTGTGATAGACAGTTTCTTGTGTGAGTGTTTTTGTAGTAACACTCCTGTGTTTTCATATGATGCCCTATAAAGATTAACATTTTTTCATGGGGTGCTCGTTTGTTTTTTAAGAAGGCCTTAACAAATTCATCTCAAATCCATTCACATGTATGTTACAGAATATGTTTCTTTCTACTCCATAACTCGAAAGGAATTATATTTTACACTTTCTTTGGTACTTGGTTTAGTGTGTATTCTGTAGTATTTAATTCATATCCCCAAAAAGATAATCTAAGATCTCCATGACTCGTCATTGACATTACCATGTATTGAAAGGCATGATTACTCCTTTCACAAACACTGTTCCACTATGGTGTTCAAGGAGGAGTAATTTGAGATAGAATAATAAACTCCCATAGAATGTTGATAAACTGTAGGTTAATATATTCACCACCTCGATCTGATCGAAGATTCTTTATCTTCATTCCAAGTTTATTTTCTAATTCAGTCATGAATTCTTTGAATATGTCAAAGGAATCAAACATATTTTTTATCAAGTTGACATATCCATATCTACTCATGTTATCAATAAATTTTATGATTTAATAATACCCACCTATATATTCTACTAGAAAAGGTCCACACACATCAATGTGTACTAATCCTTGAAATTCAATGGCCATTTAACCCATTCCACCAAATAGCGGTTTCTTCATTTTTCATTGTAAACAAGTATGAAATAATTTATGTGGGTTTATCTCCAAAGAGTCTAAATAACCATATTGACAAATCATTTACAAATGGTACTTGTTTATACAATAAGGATGCTGATATCATAGTTGGATATTATATGATCAGTGTGAATGTTATTCATTATAAATTACCAATACTTTATTTTCCTAATTAAACATGAAAAGAGTATTATTTAAATGTTCCATACCAAAACATATATATTCCTTATAAAATAATAAACTTTTATTTCCAAATTTAAAAATAAACCATCTATATCTAGGAAGAATACAGAAATTATGTTCTTGGTAACTATTAGTACATAATAATAATCTCTTAAAACTAGTGTCTTGAATCTACTAGGTTCATGTATTTCAATAAATAAGTGAGTACTGAAAGCTATATCTAATACCCAATTTTTATTCCTAGAGAAATTTAACTAGGTAACCAATGCACCAAAAAATTCTCTTTTATTCATTTCCCGTGTGTAGTTTTTCATCCATTGGCCCTTCTTACTACATGTGAAACAAAAAAATCATACTTCCTTGCTTGTCCCTTGATCTTTATCATCAAGGAAGGGAATTATTAAGAATATTTAGAATTATAGATTTTCATTGGAACATTCCTTTTATTCATCATAAGGTTGAAAAGTTTTCTTATGATTCCCCTCCTTATTAACTAAGAGAAGAACAATGAGATGAACTGGGAGAGACTTCTAAATGTTGTTTGTATAAAAATTAGCAACAACGATCGATAATATCATAGGAACTAATGCATGGATGAGATAAGGAAAAATTATTCTGGGATTTTAAAACCATGAACCTCTAGGAGCTCAATGTTTCCAATGATATTGACTATGTGAGGCCCAAGTGGTGCACCCCCTCTATTATTACTCTGAAATAACACCTTGGAAATCTCAGACTATTCCTATCAAAATCTCCCCATATATCATCCATAGAGATGATTGATTATTATATAAGCATCCATGTATTCACGAGACATAATGAGTTCAGTAGACACATATGATATCATTAAACACTAAACATTGAATATGTCACTCAAGTGATTATCTTATATTGATAATTTTTCATCAATATCCAACATTCTAGATAGATCATGCCATGGGGATTCTTGTATGTAAGATTTCTATTCCTAGTGCAACACAACCCAATGAAATCTAAATCATCCTTGGAAGTTACTTCCAGTGAAGAGACATCTATTTTTAATAGTTATCATAATGACGAGGTGGATAAATAACATTACATTATTCTATAGTTATATAAATTATCATATTAATAGTAATTTTCATGATCATATTTTTTTAATTCATAATGAATTTAAATTTTATTAAGTCTCCCACTATTTTATCAAGTCCAAATATCCCACACCATTTAACATTGAATGTCTTGTTTCATGGAAATTCTAGTGGAAAAAACACATATTACCCATCACATGAACCCAAAAGAGATGGTTAATATACTTGAAGGTTTTTAGGTAGCTCTGTATTTGCAAACCATGGGCTTGTATCTCCTTTAACCATTGTGTGGCCTCCCTTGTCCAGAAATCAAAACATGGATTTCCTTAAAACTTGCATCCATGTAACACCATATTTAGAAATTAATGATCCACTTAATGTAAAATGTTGTAGTTAACAAAAATGTTTTATAATAACTCCACATATAAAATAAAGTGACTTAAAATGGGTTGTTCAAAAAACATGGATATATTGGTTTCATTCCTACTCATGTAATGGAAGGCCATGTCTAAAATAATATTAAATTGAGGTGGTTTTTATTTACTATGAATAATGATTTCTTCTTTTATCTTTTACCCATAATTTTAATATTAAGTGGATTTTACATATGTTTTTAACCATGTTTTGATATTATTTTTGTGCATAATCTATTTATTTATATTCTATCCTTGAAAATTAGTTCTTTTATTTATAAGATTGTGGTCTTGAATCCATAAAATAAAAAATACATAAGACATAAATAAATAAATAAATAAATTAACCTATCATGATATTTTCAAATGATTGATTTATTTAGTTGACAATAAGTAAAAAAATGGAATAGGGGAAACCCCTATTTTGGTAGTCTTAGCCCGAGTTGCACCAATCCACATGTTTTCTTTAGTATCACAGGGGTTGGTAACATTTTGATTTTTCCTTGAACTGCCTCCATGCACCTTGGTATTCTCTATTTATTACATGTATTTATAACTTGAATGTATGTAAGGTGAAGCGAAGGAGTGGTTTAGTGTAATTTAATTAATAAACATAGACACATATTTCCTACATAATAAAGGATGGAGGGATGACCCATAGACGACCATATTTTATTTAATACTTAACAACTGAAAAACTATGAAATAAATTAAATTAAATAATTATAACACATACACAATTCTTGGTAAAGCTAATGATTAGTCAAACACATGCTACAGTTACATAAAAGTACACTATCTAAAATTCATTTATATTGACTGAATTTCCCAAATGCATTCATTTTTATTGATTTTTTGATAAACCATCTTTGAAGGGATGAGGTGAACCCTTACAAGGTTTCTAAGATTAGTGACTACATGTCCCATTGTCTTAAGATACATTTCATGACCCGAAAGTATTAGGGAATTTATCCAAACCTTAACTACAAGGAACATACCCTCCCCAGTATCTGCATCGTGATGGTAGCTCTCCACCTTCACATGGTTGTCCAGTTAAGCTTCCCGTGCAAGCATGGGATGGTCCTGATAGCGTAAACATACCCTCTCACCCTTCCAAACACAATGGATCTTCTCTGGTGTGTGTGCCTGCTCTAAATCCTCCTCCAGGGCTACCCCTTTTTGTAGAGACTTTCTGGGTATGATCATATGTCTTGAAGGCCTTTAGGTGTCCTGAAGGCCTTAAAGGTGGCCCAGAATCCTTACTGACCCAAAGGCCTGTGTGGTCCGAGGCCAAAAGGAATCCATGCCCAAACGGGTGGCCAAAGGTGAATAGTTTTGGATGCTACAGTACTGATTAGTACCTACTATAGTACCTACTACAACAACTACTACGGTGGCTGCTATAGTGCCCGCTACAGTACCCCCAGAACAATGCCTTCACCTGGTTTCAAACCTCTGTCATGTGGATTAACTTTAGGATTTCTCACCAGATGGGATGAGTCTCATGTGAAACATTCATTTCTATTCATTATTTATTATTAAGGAAAATTTTCTTTCATTAATTTAATCATCCATTCATAAATTAATTAATTAATTTTCTTTTATCTTAATGAAAATAGGAATTCTCTTTGAGATCTCCATGAGAAATAAATTTATGAAAAATGAATAGAATAAATAATAATAACATATAATCATAATAAATGAATTCATTATTTTATAATTCATTAAAACCATTATTAAATTGTCAAACACATCAGGTGAAAATCAATTTAATAATGTTGTAATGTTTCAATTAATAATTAAATTTAATTAAATTTTTATCATTATTGGGAGACTCCACAACATTTACTTGTGAGATACATGCCATGTACCTCAAATATTGTGTACCTAGAATAAATTACATTAGATTTGGAATGTGCCTTAGATGGACTACACGGTGTATACAAGATTTCAACACACTATTTATCATGCTTTTCATGCATTCAAACAACCCATAAATGGACTCCATGTATTCTTCATATGTTAGACCACACGACATGTTCTCTAGTTACACGCTGTGTGTTCCGCTAGTTGTGTGTCTTCTTGACTCATAGAATTTCTTGGAATGTATTCCAGGTGTGTTAATTAATGAAACACAAAACAATTACACCAGATAAATATCATGTATTTCATTAATTCTCTAGGTTTCTAGCCACATGAGGGTTTCAGCTATGTATTTTACCATACAGTTAGATGGAATTTTACTAATAAATAGCGTTGACTATAGGATGTGTGCCCCACCAACACACCATGTAATTTGACATTACATATTACATGATTACCTGGCCATTAAGTTGTCTACAATAAATGAACCATGTGTAGTTACTACTCGGTGCATCTTATATCCAATAACTTGGCCATGCACAGTGCACTTTGGTTCATGGCATGTACACCGACTACAATTCATGTAACCCATGTTATCCTGCAATAATATGTAGAACTTATTAATGGAATCTCCATTAATTTTTCATTTGACCATTGTCATTTAAGGAAAAAACTATTTGAACAATTATGATTAACATGATGAAATAATGGTATTTAAAATCAGATTAAGGAATGAATATTATAAAATTGAAATATCTAACCACTATTGAACCAATAGATCAATAATCAAAAAAATAATTATAAATTGAAAATGTGACCCCTATGATACCATGTGAATATTAATTTATGTTAGATATAAATAAAGAATACATGATCTGAGGATCTTTCTTTGATGAATTTGTTGATTTTATTATACCCTTTTGGAATAACTTCATTGAACTAGTAGGATCCCATGTGTAGAATCATTCCAGTGCTGATCCACCCATTACCCTATGATCTCTAAATGAAACTGATTGATTATAGAGTTCTATCATTGAAGATAAATCCTCTTTTTTTACCTTGACTTAATCAAGATCCTTTGATCTTGATGATGTTTTTATCATTCTTGTAAATATGAGATAAGGAAGAGTCAATAGAGTAGTTGGTTGGGCCCAATGATTCTTTATCCATTATTCTCAATTAACCCTATATAATAGACATAACAATCGATTTATAGAGATAGGGTTTAGGTTAATATATTATTTAATTGCATATCATCCTTTAAATAATAATATAACCTCAATATAAACCCATCTAATATAATAATATTACTATAATTAATGGCATATAATACCTTAAATAATATAATACATGATTCACCGAGATTAATGGAAACACTTATTGTGTGAACCTATAGGATTTTTTCTCATTTTCATTAGGCGGACCTTCCTAATGTCAATATTTAATGTCTATAAATGATTCAAGGAATCCAATATAAATAAAAAAATTTATAACATTAGAAACCACATGAAATATTTCTTTGTAAAATAATATATTTTTTTACACTATCTCATCAATCAGGTTTCAAAACTATTTCTTAATCCTATATGATTTATACATATTTCATTGACTATATAAAATGAACATGTTTTAATGTCATGGACATTGGATTTATGTCGATGGTTCTATTTTAATCAAAGGGATCATATATTTAATTTCATAAATATATAAGGGACGAAACATTCCTTGAATTATACATTAATAACATTTGATTTGTGATGCACCTAGAGCACCCTAATTCCCACGAACATATTGTGTCATATTGTTTCCCACTAAATAAAATTTAATGAGTAATGATATGTATTAATTATAATATTAATGTCTATGTAACATTATACGCACTCACAAATAATAATATCCATTGAAAACAAAACATGTGGAATTTTTACTGGTGGGTAGGTTCTCAAAATCTCTTGCCTTAAAGATTACCAAGTGGTAACTTTATGAGAAAAATTAACATATTTTTTTGAGTACTCATACCTGAAGGTGTAAATACGATGTTCCCTATCATATTAAGTTATCCAACCATAGAACTATATTTAATTATATCATCATAGCACTTCAATTTGTTAATCTTAGTAGAGAATAGATACAACCATATCAATGTGGTGGTTACGTTAGACAATTATTACATCATAGTCATGTAGAAGAAAGGGAAATATGTAATAAGATATTTTATTAATATTGAAATATTTGATATATAATTAATCAATGTAATAATGTTTTTTTCTAAAACACCAACTCCAACACTTTCTATGATCATTCAAAGGTGTTACGCACACCTACTATATCGGCCACCTCACTCACCCTGGACCATAAATGTGTCCCACCTCTGCTATCATGATTAACATCACCTGATCTTTATTCTGTTCATTATACACCTAAATTTTCACTTAAACACATGATCGACTTTTTTAGCATTGATTCCATGCCTTTCTTTGACATTTTTCATGTTCTTGTTAAAGGTGGGGGATCTTGAGAGAGAGGATCGTCAACAGTTATATTTCATATCCCATACTCGGATTACTTGTTCTAAGGGAGATATTTCTTTCTGAAATCCCTATTTTAAACCTAATATTATTTCTAGATGTTTTTTATAATGAAACACCAATCATCTACTTAGACTATCATATATTAGGTTCTTGGTGTATACCTGATCCTATAAGTATTTATTTCATTAGTTTTTTCAAGTAATGTTTTTTTGTTCATTATTTATTTAGAGTCTCTATAGTGTAGAATGTAGGATTACATACTTCTTAGTAGTGTATGTCACAATCCTTGGAATGGATTTCATCATAATTCCCTAAAGTAATAGGGTCCTCAACCGTGGATAGTTTATGTGGTCTGCATCTTTTTTTATTTGTTATTTCATCTCTATTTGTTGGTCTATTTTTCTTTTAATTTTCATAATAAAAAAATCATAGTGGTGGTATTATTTCAATGAACATAAGACCAAATAAGTCTAAAAATATAAATACTATTTTTCATTACATTTCCATATTTTCTAATCATTTTAGGTGTTCTTATTTTCATAGATCTTCAACTGTTTTCTGTTTTGATATTCTTCCTGAATCACCTTTCATTTCTGATCCTTCCTTATTTTATATTTTTTAATTTTCATTTCAATCTGAGGGGCCTCCACCCTCACAAGTGGTATCATTGTATGTAATCGGGCTTAATTATTTCTTTAGTTATGTTATATGTTGATAATTTCAATGGTGAATACATTTTCAATATGTGGATAGTTAAAATGAGAGTTTTTCTTATACACAGTGGAATCATGGGCATTATTTAATATAACAAGAATCCTTTTGTGACTATGTTCACTAATGGACATTCATCCAGCACGTATTATGATTTCAACCCTATAATTCATTATAAATGCCACTATATACTACTGTTAACTTTAGGCGATAAGGGCATACGTGATGTCATTCATATAAATGTTTCTGAAATAATATGGCTAAAAACTGAACATCTATATATGTATAAGTCCAATATTGGTAATTGTTTTATGAATATGGGGCTCTATACATTTAAAATAACCATTTTTTCTTATGTTTGTTTTCATATTAATAATTTTTATAAATTCCTTCTAAATATTGCCAACATAGATATCAATATTAATGATGAGGATCCGTTTATTATTATTTTGAATTCCCTGGATGATCAATTTAATTCATTAAAGGATTCCATTCGTGTATGGTATGGATTTTATTATCCTATATGAAGTTAAATTAGTATTTTTGTCTCATAATATTTAAACCCATGGTTTGAAGGACAATGGTAGTGGTGTAAAACTAAAACCCCAATTAATGAATTTTAGGAGTTAAATTTAAAATAATAGTAAATAATGGAAGGATAAGAAATGGTTTAATAAATTTTAGTGTTTTGAGTTCCATAAAACCATCCACATTAAAAGATACTATATAGAATTTAAAATGAATGATAGCATAGCCCATACTAATTTGGTAATACATGTTTGTGAGTCTACTGATATTCTGTAATTTTGTTTGTATCCCTTAGTTGTATTTGGGAATTGATTTTATAATGCCCCATTTTTATTTTCCTAAGAATGGACCTAAATGTGATTTACAAGGGAACTAGGTGGGAAAAGACAATTCAGATGGTCTCAATATTTTTATGTTTTAGTGGAAAATCTATCATGAATGCTTCTATTTGTATGTGGTTTTTTCTACTTTGGATTTTTATATACAACATTATTTTTGGATTTTTTAGGTTTTCTTGTTAATTTAATTTCATTACACTAAGAAATGTTCTTTATTATTTTTAGATATCTATGATTACTTGGAAATTAATTTATTTTGAATTTGGTTAAAACAAAGTTAATATTGGTATGATCTACTGTAATGTTGTTTCTTAGTTTTGTTTCCCATTTCAATATATTTTTTTATCATTTCTAATAGCAGTAGATGGGTTGTTCGGGTAGAACCAGTAATACTATAGCACATAATAAGTGAAATATTTGTTGGGAATATATTTTTTTAGTATTATTTTTTCTATTTATGGAAATATATATAAAACTAATAAACCAAGTTATAATAACTTCACTTGTTTTTTTAATATATTCATTTTATTTGAAAATGTCTAGATTTTTTTATTTCATTTCCTATTGCTTTCAAATCAAAATATTTTTTTATTTTTTGATCCACATGCATTTTTTATTTTATTTTACAGGAAAATTTTTTTTGAATTTTATTATTATGTAAATGGTATAGTTTTTATTGGATTTTATTTGGTTTTCCATGTGGGGTATTCAATTTAGGCCTTCTCTTGTGGGGAATTTGTGATTTGGGGGAACTTGTTAGGATATGTTATCGTGTCTGTCTTAGTTTTGTGGAATGATCTTGGTGCTACTTCGATATGTGATTCTAGTCATTGATTATCCCCAATCAGATTGATATGTTTTGTGGGTTTTATACTACCTTGTTGTGTTTTTTCAAACCCTATATTTCTGGTTAATCTGCATACTATACCACCCAACCACTATATTACTTCCACATGATTTCTACGGCCATTAAAAGTTGTTATTCTAATTTTCTAATCCATCTGACTCACTCTCCATACATCATATATATGTCCTACATTAGGTTCCATAAACTGTTGTCTCTAACTACTCTTCATTATTCCCTTATTTATTCAATTCCCAGTGTGCGCGACCTTTTAATCTGTGAGTCCTTATGTATATTTTGCATTCTTCTTATTCCATATAAAATAGGGACAACCAAAGAGAGAGGATCATTGAATACTAAATTCTGTATCCCCAGCTCTGGTGTCTTATTCTAGTAGAGAGCTTACTTTCTATAACAACTATAGTCAAAATCATACTTTTTCAGGAAGTTATAAACCTAGAAACATCATTTGTCTCCTTCAACTGGAATATCATATGTTCTTGGTGTTGACTCGAGCCTATAAGGTTGTATTTATTTATTTTTAAGATATGTTATGTTTATTCTCTATTTTTTCTCTAGTATATGTTGGGTGGCACACATGAGTCTATCCTTCTTAATGGTGTATACTATCATCCCCAAACCTGGGTTCACCACAAGTCCTTGTATTGTCTATGGCCTCATGCATGGATATTTTATATGGTTCGTGATTTTTTTTTATGTTTTCAATATTTAAATGAAGATTTTTATTTTGATTTATATAATAATAAATCATGTTACGGTGTTCTCCGGATAAATGTATGACTAATGAGCTCCAAATCATGTATATACTCATGTTCTTTACCTTTCCAAATTTTTTAGCATTGTGTGTGTTCTTTTTTTCATTGATCCTATTTGGTTTACTTTTTTCCACTTCCTCCAATATCACCTTTCATTAATGATATTTCCTTCTTTGATTTTGTTGGTTGAGGTTCATGTCATTAGGATTTTCCTCTTCCCTAAAATTGAGATCTATCTATAAAGGAAACCAAGCCTCTCCCAGATGTCTCGCCCTCTCTTATAAATCAATTTCTTATGTTTTCTCACCACCAGATGTAGTATCTTGAACACTAGCATGTCCATAATTCTTCACACGTGTTCCTTGTCGATGCACCACACAAGCTACCTTAAACATGGTATCTTATCGCATTGTAGATCCCCCATCGATTCATCACTCACCACCACCAACAGTTCATACATGCTACTGAAAACATTAAGAAACCCTTCCTCCTTGTTGGAGTTAGTGCCCTAGAACCAATTTCTAGATACTTTATGATTATATGTATTCACATTTCATAATATTAATAAACTTCTTACCACATCCTGATAATTCTTCTGTGTGACATAGTTTGTGATAATGTCCTAAGAGTATTTCTCACACAAAAAATGTCCTTGAAGTTCCCTTGTATAATGAGAACCTAGAAGTTCCATGATACTTCTATTAAATATATAATCAATATTCAGACGATACAATTTGATGGGATTAAAATGATAAATGATATTATTGGAGGATACTCATGGTAATTTGATTCACTTTCTCATGGTGTACACCCTTATTAATTTCAAAATCAATAGATTATGGGAATAATACTTGTGATTATTAAATCAACATATATATGTGTCATTAGATGTTTCTATCTAAAAATAATGGTATTAATCCTTAGTCGATATAATTAATATTAATAGATAACCTAAATCAAATACATTGATGTATTGTTTAAAATCATGTCAACATATTCTCATTGTGAATTTGGATATATTGGGTGCATCATTTGTAATATTTCATTGATACAGAATGTCAGAAAGGATTTGTACCATTGGTTATTTAATGTATGTTGATATCAGAATCCCTTTTATGATAATATAAATTTCTAAATAAATCAATATATATATATATATATGGTTCTCTATGGGAAGGATCATTTTTGTAAATTTAATGAAAGTGATATCGAATATATGGGTTGATGACATCGACATGAAACATTCATAATTAGAGATATCTTGATAAAAGGATTATATTACATAGTTAGTGTTTGTATAAGGTTTTATTTCATTAAGACATGTAGTTATTTCTCTATGGGTGCCTTGAAGTGTTTCTAGTTGTTAACCTAAACAATTAGGTGGTTTTGTCTACTACCACAAAGATATAGGTCAAGGTCCACACACTATGTGTATCGAAAATATCATTTAATTATATTTTTAATTTAACAAGTTATAATAAATATTATTCCTACTTTGGTGTTTAACAATTATTTGAGAGTTTGTTGACAACCAAAATTTAATCACGAGTTATTCAAAATAATATATATGTGAGTCAAATAATGATAAATATTTATTCGTAAGATTTTTTAAATATAATATTTATTATATTTATTTTAAAATAATGTAGTTATATTTATTTATTAAATTTACAGTCATTATTCTTGGTTCTATGAATACCATGAAAGATAGATCAACTAAGTTTAATGGTATGTATTGAATTTATGTATTAAATATAATTTTAATAATTATTAATTTATTTATTTATCAGATGATAATTATTTATCAATAGGTGCTCTGAATTTAATGAAAATAATATTATTATTTATATTATTATAATACATTGGTAACTCTATGAAATAGGGAATTGGATAAGGGCCTTTTTTCAATTACCAAACCCTAACCTAACATTATATATACTTGATTATATTTCTATTAAGGGTTAACCGGTTGTTGTGCACAACAAACCAAGATAGAATTGTATTTATCCCTAAGAGATAATCCTCTCAAGAATGTTCTCAATACATAGATCATTAATACTCAACCACACTCAATACTTTGAGAGAATGAAAAGAATCATTCATCCATGATGAGATTCCAACTGTGATCAATGACGAATGAAAAATCAATTAGGATCATCCATGCTAGAACTTGATGATTCAACAACAGCCTTATAAGATTTTGATGCATGTCTAGATCACCAATAGGGGGATTATACCTTTGGATCCTATGATACAATGATGGAATGAAGATAATGGTATATTGATTCAACAATAAATAAAAAATTACATGTAAATGTAATTCTAAAATAATTTATGTTTTAACTATAAATTGTATGTGATGATCATTCCTTTTGGTTATAGAATTCATAAATTAATTAATCAATGATTTGACTTTATTGTACATGATTTTCATTATCATGTACATTTCAGACTATTCATAAATTACAATAAAATGTTGAGTTTTTGATGCCCAATAGGCACTTCTTCTTTTCCTAAAATCTTCAAGTTGTGTTATAGTGGGTCACATATTTTAATTATAATTATTTATTAATCATTGATATATGATACGAACATGAAATTAGTTTTAATTTGAAGATTATTTGTTCTTGAATTCGAACATAGAAATCACATCCTCTAATTCGTTTTTCCCAATATCTTAAGACTTTATCAAATGATATTGAGGATTCTAGTTATATAACACCAGGATACATGGTGTGTATCCTGAAGTTACACATAATGTACCCATTTTCAATGTACTTGGATGAGTCAAATAAATATTACATCATTGTGTATTAACAACATATGAAATGTGTTTAATGCATGCGATGTGTTGATCGGGCTAAGATGGATGCATTTTTTCAGATGACTGATTTTAACTCACTTACACTTCGTGTAGTCCATGTGTTTTCTTCGTAGAAAAGTTTTTGGTCATTGTATTATTGTGTATTTAATACATGTCATAGGGACTAAAAACATGTAACTTAGGGGCCACATGACATGTATATGATATATTTTTCATGTACGTCATACAGGTATGCGGTCAAAAAACATGCCATGTTTCTTGGCATGTGATGCATATATTGACAAAAGAGATCAAATTTTGTGGATCCCAAGTATATATCATGTAATATACTATATTTTTATTTTTGATTTAACATGGATAGAAAAACTTATTATATAATTGAATAGATTTACATGTGTTCTTTGTGTTATTTAATTGACATTGCATGAAATGTCATGAGATTATGAATTATATATTAAATTAATGTCCTTGTGAAATTATAATCTATAAGTTGTGCATAATCATTACAAGTAGTGTACTACATGTCCATTAAGAGAATTTCAAGGAGCATAATTTATATGTGTTTATGCATCATGTATTTGATAGTGAATTCCCATTAATTACATATCACACTATATTTTCTAGGTCCCATGTGAATACATAGTACAATGAACACGCCATGTAGTTTAGATGGGTATACGTTTTTTCCTTCATGTATACTTATATTCAATATTAGTTTTAAATAAAATAAATTTTTTAAATTTTTTTATAAAATTATGGATGATGGATATTTAAACATGGTTTGGCTAGAATTAAGAAAATATTAATTAATTTATTAATACAATAAATTTATGGTGGTTTTATCTTAAATAAAGATCAAAATGAATTAAATGTTGGATAGATGGAAAATGTACATATTTTTTCATGTGTGTGGAAGGTCATAATATTTAACCAAATACATGGATGTTATTGGTTTCATATTAATATATTATCATTAAATTAAATCAATGGGTTGTGTTTCATCACCACCTCTCATTATGTAAGGATATGTGTGTTTTTGGTTTCTTTTATGTAGACCCCATAAATTAATTCATTGGGTCCCCTCACCATCATATGAGTAAGGTTTATGTAATCTGTGTAGATCTAAGGTGAGTGGTGGTGGCTCAATTTTAGATTTGAGGAAAAACCAATCCAAGAGATTCATTAGAGGACTGGTGGAATGTTGCAGTAAAAACGAACTTATGGTTCAAAGTGTTTCCCCCTATGTTGAGGGTTAGTTTATCATATACTAGATAAACTAATCATTAGATTTTCACATGATCATAATACTTTTATAATATTATTTCTTTCAATTTAAATGGATAAATTATTTATGGATTCTTTGCCACAATCACCGAAATTAATAAATTTATGAGCATGCAAGATGGAATTAAAATAAATTGTTCTTCTAGCATATGCTTTCAAATATTGGAACCAAGAATAATTTCAAATATTTATATAGGAGAGGGGGATCTTCGAACAATAAATGTATCATGACTTGATACTTTGTCTATATGCGACTACCACCTTATTTTTCCTACCAACATGATTATAGTTTTAAAGAATTTTTTTCCTAGTGTTACTAAGATCATAATCTATGTTTCTTTCCTTGATATAGATGAATTTATTTTAAAATGTGGAAAAAAAGAATTTAAATTTTACAAAAAATGAATTTTATATGGTATGGAAAAGATCAATAACATTATTTATGTATTAATTTATGAGAACCAAATATTTGAAATTAACAAAGAATAACATTTACATTACTCATTTAACACCCAGTTGTGGAATCAATATCTAAGAAAAATATATGAGAAGTGTTTGAAAAGTGCCTATCCTGATGGTCACTTACTCTCTTTTGAGATAAAACCACTTGAAGGATGTCATTATTTTTTACAAGGAATGGTAACTAGACCTCCATTTGGTGGACAAGGTGAAAGAGACAACGATATGATAGAATTGGTACACATTGATGTGTGTGGACATTTTCCAACAGAAGGAAGAGGATGGTATAATTACATCATAATGTTAAGTGATGAATTGAATAAATAGGGTTACATTTAATTAATGATATATAATATTTAGTAATTTATGAAATTCAAATAATTCAAGAATGAAGTATAAAATCCATTTGTAAAGAAGATAAAGAATCTTTGATCTGATTATGGTGGGGAATATCTTATCCTAGATTTTGATGTCCTTTTTCAGGAGAATTCAATTCTATCTCAAATCACTAAATTGAATAAAATGAGGGCTTTTTCAAAGGGAAAATCATTCTTTATTTAATGTAAATAATTTTACATTAGTCTAAAACAATGATACACATTATGAACCACATTGAAATAATGTTAGTTAAAGGCAGAATTGTACATTCTTGACATGGTAAATTGGGTGATGAGTCGGAAAAGTATTCCATTATCCGTTTGGGGATATTAATTTCACACTATAACTTATATATTAATCTATGTACTAACTATAGAAGAAAATAGTTTATCCATTGATTTATACAGTGGAAAGAATATCATATTGTCACATAGACATGCATGGGGATGTGATGCATTTTTTAAGGTCTGCTTAGGAAAAAATAGGCACCTTAGAGAATAAAGTGTATATCTATTGGCTATCCCATGGAAATAAGGGAAAACATTCTATACAAAACGTCATATAAAATGGTGACCATCACAAGAAAACCTATTTTTATTAAGAGGTAGAAAATATTCAGGAATGATGGTGGGTGAAAGATTGTCTGCAATGAAGTTAATGTGAATCATTGAGAATAGTTGGAACATGAACAAGTTCTATAGGTCTAAATGAAAGAGGTTTATCTAAAACATAAGTATTATATAGGATCACTAGATAGGATAGAGAACTATAAAGTTATTATTTTCTAGTCACTAATGATGATCCTCTCTCCTACTAGGAAGAAGTATAATTCTTTGAAGATTGATGATGAAAAATATCTATGAATTCTAAGATGGATCCTTGAATGAGAACTAATTTTGTCTTCTGGTTGATCAAATAGTTTATGTAAATCTCGTTAAGTGATAATGGATGTTCAAGAGAAAATTGGGCATGAAAATTAAAGTGAATAAAGCAAAACTAATAGATAAATAATTTTACCAGAGTCAAGGCATTATATAACACAACCAGAAGCATTTGTGACTCCAGGTAATTTCAAAAAGATATTAAAGTTATAGAGATTGATTTTTTTATTGGAACAACCATTGATATCATGAAACATTCGTTTCTTGTGTTTTCGCCTTCATTCAATGCATTATTAATTCCTCTACGGATAATCAAATTTAGAAATTTATAATGACTCAAACAAATGACAGTCTCTAATTTAACGTAGTGTTGATAAAGTGTGAGGATGAACCCATGAAATAGTTTTGTATATTTTTAGGAATGATAATGTGAGTTTTTTATAAATGAATGAGTTTAAGATGAGAGAACATTTCAAGCATTGTAATTTCTAGGTTTGTGTTCTATATGAATGAATTGTAAGCTCATTGGTTTTGGTTGTTGTTAGAGTCAGGTCTAGAAAAACCCTTGGTCTTCAGGCTCACCATTTAATTCAAAAATTCTCCCTTTCTAATGATTAAGTACTAGGGTTTAAAATTCAGATATGTGTATCGGGACATTATTTATTCATAATTATTTTAAACTACACAGTGTTTTTATGAAATTCATGGAAATTAGTCATGTAATGTAAAATTTCTCCTAATTCAATTTCAATGGCCATGTAACAATGAAACGAGAGGGATTATGAATTAATGTATGATTACCTAACCTGATAATAAACAATAAATAATAAGATACTTTCCAAACAATCCCGCATCCATTACATTTCCCAATACTGAGAGAATTTCCCTCTCATGTTAGAAATGAAAGGGAAAAAAGAAAATTAATGGAGCGGAGGGAGGGGAGGAAGGGAGGGGAAATAGATATATATATATATATATATATATATGTAATGTTGGAAAAAAATAACTGGTTTTTAAAATTTTTATATAAAATTGATAGGGTATGTATTAATTTTTAAAGGGGGTATGGATAAGCATAAACCTCTTTCACGCTTCTCCCCTCACCATGAAACTTGAATAGGGTTCATGGTTCCTGTGTTAGTATTCTGATGGAAGAGTGAACCTCATTCACTCTTCCTCGAGAATATTTTTTAATTATAAGTATTAAAAAATAATTATATATAAATATATATCTAATTAAATATTATAAAAAATGTTAATAAAAATTAATAAATATTAATTATATATAAATAAATATTAATTAAAAATTAGAAAATATTTTTAAAATATCAACAAATATTAGTTAAATATTAAAAAATATAAATAAACATTAAATAAATAATCATAAATATTGATAATACAAAATGGTTGTGAACCTGTAGTATGAAAGGCTTCCCTCTTTTTGTGAGCTTTGAAAAATAGTAGGTCCCATGGTTCATAATTTTAGGTATGTGCATAAGAAACCTCCCAAACCAAACCTTACTGGTAGGATAGAAATTAAAAATCATGGGAGGGAGAAAGAAAATGTTAAAGATAAACCTGAAACATCAAAGAAAAAAAGGGAATATGGGTTGTTAAGACTAATCCCTTTGGACAAATGGAATCTAAAAAAGAAAAATCACTGGCTAACAAGGATGAAGAACAAGAAATTGAAACTGTGGAGTAGGATATTAGAAATGATATTGAAGACGATTTCCTCGGCATTATTTCACTCTCCCAATCTGACTTGGATCTTGCAGGTCCTCCTTTAAAGTATTATGCTACTTTGAAACCACATCAAAGAGAATCAAGCACGGATCCATATGATCAGTGTAATATGATTCATGACCACTCAAGTATCTCTAATAATGAGACTAACCCCCACCCCCCTCTGAAAACAAAGTCACTTCCTCTGAAAACAATTTTCTAGATGCACAGCCCTCATCTGAAATAGAGGACAGTAATAGGCATGTTGAACAAGATTATTGGGATGCTCTCTTGTCCTTCCCGAGCAGCAAAGACAGGAGGTAGGAATGCTGGGAGATCCCCCAAGTACATCCTGGGAGGATGATCAATTCTCCTCCTACTACAATCTTTCTTTCTCCCCGGGACATGAAAATTGCTTCTTTGTTGGATTTCAAGGAGCACCGAACTGTTTCTCCATCGTCTGCTTCAAACAACGAGATTGTCTCAGACTCTTACACTCAATGTGAGAAACATATAAATTCAATGGTCAGTGCAGGTGATTCTAACCTCCCTCTGGACCCTCAATAATTGCAGGTTCTAAGGAAGAAACCTTCTGGAATCTTAACAAGGTCAAGGACCTCGGGTTCAAAAAAGAAAGGGGACAACCCCACCAAAAAAAGGTACAAATGAATATGTTCTTCTGGAATTTCCAGTGGATTGCCAACTCGGACACCTTTAATGTTTTAAAAATTATTAATACTCACTACCCTAAATATTTTCTTATTGTTGAACATAAAGTCAATTACACATCTAGATTCAAAAATTTGTCCCTCGTTTGTTACTCTTTCCTAGGGGTTGAAATAATGGTATATCCACTGAATCTTTAAAGTTATTTGCTTACTAATCTTTGCAGAATGTTAGTATATAAAATACCTCAAACCAAGATATTACATGTTATTACATATTTGAGCATGCTCATATATACACTACTTTTGTTTATACTAGTAAAAGATAACAATATAGGAGATCTTTTTAGAACGAGCTCACCCAACTTTGTAACACAATCCATAATCATTGGTATATAGTAGGAGACCTTAATGAAATGTTAGCTTCTAGAGAAAAGGTAGGCCCTCTACATTCCTCCATCTCCTCTAGGGAATTTAAAACATGCATTTAAATTAATAACTTTACATAGGTTAATATAATGGGTACTAAATTCACTCGGTACAGAAAACATTATAATAGGATGGTGGCTATTAAACTTCACAGGGACTTCACTAATGACCATGCCATGAATAATTGGGACAACATCTCTAGTATCACACTTACGAAGATTTCTTCTGATCATCATCCCATATTAGTTAGCTTTTCCCATAACTCTTTAAACCCTTGGACCCCTTTCAGATATAACACTGCTTGGTCCTCTGACCCGGATTGTATGAATATCATCAAAAACTCCAAGACTAATATGCATTGTCATTATGATGCATTTTCTTGTCCGGTGAAATTGAAAATTCTTATGAATGACCTCAAAACTAGTGAAATTATAAAACAAATGAAATATTCAATAATATCACCCTTCTGGAAAAGGAACTGATGCAAATTCAAAAGGATTGCATCTCCTCTAACTTTTCTCACGACTCCCAACAAAAAAGAAACATTTCCTCTAAACTAAACACTCTGCTAAACTTGAAGGTTAACATAAAAAAGAAAATCATTAAAGCCAAATGGCTTAATGATGGGGATAAGAATACTAAATTCTACGATTCCCTCCATAGAGTTAGAAAATCCTATAGGCCTTTTTCCTATCTTAGAGAGGGGGAACAGATTCTTGACACTGTGGAAAGCATTGCCAATCATGTTATATCATACTTTAATAATATCATAAATGGATCTTGTATTGATAATGATATTATGCCTGATGTCAGTCCAACGCTGGTTAGTGATGATGACAAATCATTTTTTCATATTATTCCTTTAGAACAAGAAATTAAAGTCCCGGTCTTTACCCTGAACTTGGACGGTGCTCCTGGCCAGGATGGTTTTAATAATGGATTTTATCAAAAACACTTGGATTTGAATCAAGATGATGTCTATCGCATGGTTAAAACATTATTTTTAGGAGGAATGCTCCCTCATGGATTAAATTCTCAATTACTAGTCCTTATTCCTAAAACTGAGAATGTGAATGAATTACACCTTTTCAGGCACATTTCTCTTATAAACTCTCTCTTCAAGATTATAACCAAATTGATTTCCAATAGAATCACTGCTATTAGCCAAAGAATTGTCTCCTGGAATGAAATTAGATTCATAAAAGGAAGATCTATTCAAGACTATATTTTCCACTCCACTAAATCCAAAACTCTCTTAAATTGGAAAAATAAAGGTGAGAATATTTCCTTTAAACGTGACATTGCAAAGGTTTTTTATACCATCGATTTGAATTTAATGTATAAAGTCCTTATACAGTTTGGAAATAATGAAAAATTTATAAACAAAATCACAACCCTTTTAAATTTGGCCAATATTTCCACCCTAATTAATGGCTCCCAGAAAAGTTATTTTAATTGTTTCATGGGTGTAGACAAGGTGACCCTCTCTCGGCTATTATTTTCTCAATTTCAAAAAACTACTTAACTATACCGTTTACTAAATCTATAGAAAAATGTAATCTCAAACCTATATCTTCCTCTAGAATCTTGAATGCCCCCTCTCACCATTTATAGGTCGATGACATTATTCTCTTTATTCAGGGGGACAAAAGAAATATTAATAATCTTAAAGCCATCCTTCTTCACTACCATGAAGTGTCTGGTCAACACATCAAATGGCACAAATCATACATTTACTTTGATAAATACTATCCCTCTTGTAGGAAACTAATCATCACCAATACCATAGGTGTTAAGGAAGGATTATTACCCAAAACATATCATGGTGTTCCCATATTTTGGGGTAGACCCAAAGTGGCTTACATCCCCCCCATCATTGATGAAACTCTTCGACATCTCTCTTCCTGGAAGGGTAAAAACTTCTTGATGGTGGGGAGAATTTTTCTAGTTTAATCCACTATGGTCTACAAATTTCTTTACTCTATGATGATATATAAATGGAAGAAGAGTCTCTTTAAGTGCATGAATGTTGGTATTAAGAACTTTTTTTAGACTGGGAGTGATCTAGAGAGAAAACTAGTCAATGTCTCCTAAGGCACTTGCTGCAAACCGATTGATAAAGGGGGTATTGTTCTTAAAAACCCTATAATTTTAATGAAGCTCTCCAAGCCAAGCTCATGTGGACCCTTATTTATAATAACTCTCCTTCCATGGATTTTCTTAGGGCTTGATTCCTTAAAAAACTTAGAAATAATCATTCTCACTTTCTCACATCATATATGTGGACCTCCAATAAAAACACCTTAAAATACATTATGGAAAATTCTATATGGATGGCTAGAAAAGATTAAAATTTAAATTTTGGCTGGATAACTGGATCGGCGCTCCCCTGATCTCATTAATTCCCAATAACGATCCTCCACTCCCCACCAAGAACACCATAATGAATGTCATGCATTCGAAAAACCGTTATTTACCAGAGGATATCAATAACATTTTTGACAAGTATCCCTTCACTAATACGGATGATTTTCTTATTTGGGAAGTAGCTCACAATGGGATACTTGAATCTAAAAATTACTACAATCACTTGTTCAACAAGAATGATGAAAATTTATCCTGGTTAAAAAACATCAATAAAGCATGTTTAAAACCCTCGAGATTCACCTTAGTTTGGCATATCATCCATAGTAGAATCCCCACGGATACCTGCTTACAAACATTCAAGATTAATCTTTGTTCGAAACGTCATATGTGTAACCAACATCGAGAAGATATTAATCACCTCTTTCTTTCTTGTGATACGGATATTGATCTCTGGCATTATATTTTTGACATGTTATATTGTAGATGGTTGTTTTGTAGTTCTTTAACCTCATAGCTACAATAGTGTATGGACCTTCTTGACTCCCATCAAATCAAGAATCATTTGGTCGTCGCTGTAATGGATTTTCTTCATGTGATCTGGTATGGTAGAAATGATTTTACTTTTCGCAACAACTCATTCAAGCTTAATGCAGGTAAAATGATAATCCTCATCGCGATTCGGGAGGTGGCTTTGATTCAAAAGGATCATTGCAACAACTCAGTTCCTGACCTTGGGATTCTTAGATGTATTGGGGTTGATGGGAATTAGCTTCGCCCTAAATCTACCATTGATGTTTTTTGGCAGCCTCCTCCCCCAGGTTGGATTAATGTCAATATAGATGGTTCCTCTAAAGGCAACCTTGGCCTAGTGGGTTGTGGAGCCATCTTCAAAAATCACCTTGACCAGACGCTCGGCTGCTTCTATGGATCTTGCGGTCTTGCATCCTCTTTTGAAGATGAGATGATGAGCGTTATCCATGCTATTTCGTTTGTCAAGATACACAACTAGAACAACATCTGGATTGAGAGTGACTCCACTACTATTGGCTATGCCATAGGGAATGGTACCATTCATCTTTCTTGGACGCTCACTACTCGCGAGATGAACACACTGATCTCCCTTTCAGATATCAATTTCATCGTCACTCATACATATCATGAAGCAAACAAGATCGCTGATGGGCTTGCTAATATGGGTGTTGCTCACGATATTCATTGGAGGATTGATCTTCCTCCTGAGATAATCTCGCTTTATGTTAGGGATATAAAAAAAATTCCTTATTTAAGACTAATGTAACAGTTTGTTTTTTTTTCAACAAATTTTGTATTTTGCTCGTTGAGAAGAACACTACCTTCTAAAAAAATTAATAAATATTCATAAATACTAAAAAAATATTGATAAATGCCAATAAATATTAACAACTTGTAATAAATATTAAATAAATATTCATAAATATTAATCAAATATTCACACAAAAAAAATAAAATTTAATTAATCATTCCTAAATACTAATAGATATTATTAAAATATAAATTAATTCAAATAAATATCAATAATTATAAATAATTATTAATTAATTTTAATTAAATATTCATCAAATATAAATAAAATACTAGAAAATATTAATAAATAATAATGATATAATTTTCAATATTTATAAATTTAATATAAAAAGTAATAAATATAAAACAATTAGATAAATATTAATTAATATTAATTAAATATTTATAAATATTAATAAATATTAATTACATATTAATAAATATTAATTACATATTTAAAAAATTTAGTAAATATTAATATTATATTAATGCATATAAATTAATATTAATACATATTAACTAAGTATTAACTAAATATCAATAATTTTAAATACATATAAAAAATAATATATAAGTATTAAATAAATATTGATTAAAATTAATAAAAATTAAATAAATATATTTAAATATTAGTAAATATCAATTAAATATTCATAAAACTGCATAAATATTTATAAATATTTATAAGTATTACTAAATGCTAGTAAATTTTAATAAATATTCATAAATATTAAAATTTACATATATTTACTAATATTTACAAATAATTATTTAATGAATATCTATTATTTATTATTATTTATTAATAATTATTAACATTTCTTAATATTTATTTCATATTTACTCATATTCAATCAATATTTATTTATATTCATTTATATTTATTTAATATTTATATTCATAATAAAAGAGGGTTTGACTGTCAACCTATTAACAATTTATTAATATTTATTAATATTTAATTGGTGATTATTAATATTGATGTATATTTATTAATATTTACTTAATGTTTATTAATTCTTATTAATTTTTAATTAATATTTATTAATATATATAAATTTTTAAAAATATTTTTTTCGATATATATTAATTTTTGTAAGTGTTATATATATATTTTTTTATTATTTAATTAATATGTATTAATATTATTGATATTTCATTGATATTTTATTGATATATATTGTTTTTATGAGTATGTTTGAATATTTAATAAAATTGTATTACAACAAAAGAATACATAATTAATATTTATTAATATTTGATTAATATTTAATTAGAATTTATGAATATTTATTTTATATTTACTTAATATTTATTAATATTTGTTAATATTTATGGGTTTTTATTAATATTATTAGTATTAATGAATATTTATGAATATATATATATATATAATTATTATTTGTGAATAATTACTTAAATTTTTCAATATTTTATTACTATTTGTGTTTTTATTTATATTTATTAATATTTATTTACATTTATTTACATTCATTAATATTTATTAATATTTTGGAATATTTATTTATTATTTAATCAATATTTATTAGTATTTATTTTTATTACTAATATTTATCAATATTTATTTAATGATTATTTATATTTTTTATTATTTTTATATATTTAAATAATTTTGTTGATATTTTATAAATATTTCATAATTTTTAATTAATATTTATTTATATTTAATTTTTATTTAATTAATATTTATTTCTTTTTATTAATATCAATTTTAATATTTAAATAGATATATATTTATTAAGTAATATTAAAAACTAAAAATATCTTGGAGGAAGTGTGAATGGGGCTCACACTTCCTGTTCACTCTTCCTTGAGAAGACTCACTCATGAAGCGTGTGCCTTGTTCACACTTCTTGGCTATGTGAGAAGCATTATCAATGCCCATGCTTCCTGGCGAGGGGAGAATCGTGAACAGGGTTCACACTTTTCTAGACCCCTTTTTAAAAACACTTCATTTCATATCCCTTTTATGAAAATAAATTTAAAACCCCAATTAAAAAAATTTCCGTGGAATGTTCTCCATAATTCCGGATTCCCCCAACTTCTTTTAACACCATCGATATTCATTTTTTAAATAGTTTTTTTATTTTTTTTAAATGGGTTAGAGTCCCCAATATTTTCAAAACGGGGTTCACTCATCTCCATCTAGCACCAGAGATGCGTAAACCCCGTTCATGCATCATAGGCGCGGTGACAGAATTGTGAACCTGATTCAGGCATCCTTCGTGAAGTGGAAGAAGGATTCATGAATGGGGTTTACGTATCTCACCACTGAGTTTTATAAAAGGACCCCCTTCAAATCCCCTTCTTCTATTCTGGTATTTGTTGAGAAGCCCTGCAGAATATATTTCTCAAAAGATATTTGATGCTTTTAAGAAGCTAAAATTTCTATTTAACACTTAAATTGTTTAATTGTGTTTTTTTATTTTATGTGTATGGTTTATTTATTAAATCTCCCATGTGTAAAAATTAGTGTTTGTGTGTATGATTTATTTATTTAATATGTATCGATTTATGCATGAATGTGTGAATTACTTTATTTTTTAGGATTTAATTTTTGAATGAGCTATTGTTTTTTGTAGGAATTCACATTGAATGTTTATGAAATTTAAATATTGTATGTCTAAAATTTAATTTATATTTAGGGGAATAAAATTGTTTTTAAATATATATATATTTTTAATTTAAATAGAATTTTTAAAATATTTATATGTATATAAAATATGTTATTTTTATAGTAATATGAAGTTAAATTATAATATTCTATAAAGTAGTTATATAATTTATTAAAAAAAGTAGTTATATTAAGTTTCACATTTAAATTTATTAAAACATATATTGAAAATTATTTTTTTAATGGTATAAAAAACTGTTTTCTAAAAATTATAAATTTCATTCTATTAAATTTAATATATTGTTTATTTGAAGTAATAAAGTATGAAATATAATTAATTAAATATTTTAAAATTGAAAAATGAAAAAATATATATATAAGTAGTTTTATTAAATTAAAAATAACATATGTTTATATTATCTTAATGGGTTTTATATAAATCTAAATTATCTAACTTTTATTTAATACTAAAAATAATTTTAATCAATAAATTGAAATAATATTTAGTATGAATAATTATTCTTTCTACTAGTAAAGTTGAAAATATATTTACTTGTATTTAAGATAGTAGAAGAATGAATATATATATATATATACATATATATGTGTGTGTGTAATTTTAGAAAATTGAAAATTACTTTACTGTTCAGTTTGGTAATGGTTGTTAAGTAAGTGTAAATTATATTAGTTTTAATTAAATTTATTTAATTTTATTATTATATATATATATATGCCTACAAATATAGATGTTAAATTTTAAAAAATAGTTGTACATATTAAATATATATTTCATTTAGTAATAGGTTTATATAATATACAGAACATAATACGTATTTCAAAAAACAAGTTAGGAGTATTGTGTGATGACTGATCATGATATTAATGTCCGGTGCATAATGGAAATTAAATATCTTTTTTTGGGTATGTGTTAATATAATTTGTAATAATTTCATTTTTGTTTCCGCATTGATGGCCTATGAGTCATGTTTCACTAAGTTTGTAAGGACCTCTGTGTCTGCTTAAAAGAAGTTAGGTATTTCATACCCCTAGACCCCCTCACATGCATTTGAGTAAATTTGTAATTAAAAGGCGATCGACAAGAGGCCTCCCATATAGTTGTCCCCAAAGAGGGTTCCCCGAAGAGGCCTCCTCGAAGAGGCATGCAAGAACAGGATTTTGACTAGAGGTGTTGTTGTTGGAAAGGATACTGGCGGTTGCTGAAATATTTGATAATAGAGACAGTGGGATTCCACCTATAGGTTTTGGTTAGTATATCAGATAAGGATAAAATAATCCATAATAATTCTCAAGATCAAGTCATGGTTATTTATTCATAAATAATTAATATTTATGAAACATTTGATTATTGGTATAAAAATATATAACGTTATATTAATTTTTTTGGTAATAATATCAACATCACTATAACAAAATAATGATAAACCAATTCAAAGAAAAAGTCTCAAGATGAAGTCAATTATTCAACCATAACCAATTTAAATAATTTAAAATTTTTATGTAGTATATAATATTTTATTAATTTCTTTTTCTAGGTTATCATGTCAGTGTAAATTTATTTCAAAAGTTAGGTAATTTTTACTGATCAGGGTTTTAGCTATAGTTTTCCACCTACAAGAGTGGAAAATCTTCATGGTTGTCTAAAATTTGTTGAAGTTAGAAATAAGATTCATAGTCGGTTAAAACTGAGGGCTGATTAATCCATTACTTCACTAACTTATCAACATCTACAACATCCATAACGTTTATGGCACACCGACTACCCTATGGTCAATGATAAGAATTGGATGGATGTGTCTTTATTATTTTGACAACAGTATTTTGATCATCAACATTGCATTAGAATATTTTAAGTAATATGCATAATCATTTTAGAGATGAGGCAATAATGAAGGTGATCCTCAAGTTGGGTATGTTTTTTTAAACTTACTTTTTTATAGATAATTTAATTTCCGTTTTAATAAATTATTCTCTTTTCATTTTAATACATGATACCCAACAAGAAAATATTCATCAACGCCTTTATGAGATTCAAAGTGCTAATGAAGATGTGTATGAATATATGATACATATTTCTTTGGAAAAATGGTCATTATCATATGATGGTGTTAGGAGATATGGTCATATGAAAACTAATATAGTGGAGTGCATAAATGGGTTCCTCAAGGGTGAGCAAAAATTCAGTATCATAGGGTCAGTGCAAGAGAATTTTTATCTATGTGTGTATTATGCTGTTGACTGGTCCCAAAATTCCTATCATAGGATAGAAAACGGTATGCATTTTACTCAGCATTTCCAAAGTGATATTGAACAGATACTGAAAGAGGCTTCAATATGAAGTATTGTAGCCTTGGATAGGGAAAAGAGGAGCTTTTAGGTAAGAGAGTCCTACGACCGGGCTACATACACAAGTGGTCGAGTGCTAGTGGTGGTGTTGGATACTAGGTATTCTGATTGTGGTAACTTTTAGGCATTGAGATATCCATTTGCACATATTATTGATGTTTTCTCTTTAGTAAATATATCATGGGAGCCCTATGTTGACCTCGTGTATCACATGAGCTCTTCGGTTAACTATTCTAGCATAGTTTGGATAAATATTGGTGACTTTCATTCTATCCCATTGACTGTGGATCAGCCAACTATCATCCCTGATATTACGATGTTTGGTGGGTTGGTTTTGTTTTCATTTGTTTTCTTTTCAATTTATTTCATTTTATCAATTTTGGTATTTATACTACTAGGTTGCAGCCCCAATGAAGACCATAGTTAACTCAAATCAGAAATGAGATGGATTGGCCTTGACAATGAATAGGGGTACCATGATATAGTGTTTTCCACACAGTAGGACATACTCATAAGGGATGTCCCCAAGTGGCAGGACGGAATTCCACATCCCATCATCCATGATCAAGTATGTGTATTTTATCATGAATGTGTATATATTTTTTCTTATGTGGACATTTTAGTAATGAATCCTTTTTTTACTTTCTCCGTTTTGGAAAAGTTTCATGTTTCATTTTCTCATATCTGAATTCTATAATAATGATTTTTTAGATACTATAACTATTAAATTATAAACATACAATGAAAATGAAGATATCATGCTTCCTCATGTTTAAAGAAGGTTTTTCATCACAACTGCATTATAAAAAAAGAATAAATTAAATATCATTAGAGATTAATTTTGGATCGAATATGTAGATGTATATGTATATTAAATGGAACAATACAAGAGGGGGGTGAATTTTAGGTTTAAAGACGTTGTGTTTAAACACTTAAGAGATTAGTTTAAAAATATTAAACTAATACAATTCAAACAACCACAATTGTATTGAATATAAAGGTATGATGTAATTTAATACTATTAGAAAAGTAAAGTAGTTGTATTCAAGATGAATACAATAATAAAAGTCAAACAAGTGTGAGAGATTATACCATAAAGAAAATAGAATCTATTAATACAATTTGTAATAAAATAATGGTAATTGAAACAATTACAATTGAAAGTTTAAAGAAGAGAGGAAAAAATACAAATTAAATTCTATTACATACAATAGGGGAAAAGTAAAAGTATTAAAATTCTTTTTAACCCAAAGAGAAGGGTTATCCTTTCACCTAGGATAAGAGGTCTGTCTTACCACTACCTCGGTAAGCCCTCGATATGATGATCGGTTCGTCTGTCTGCCTATCCCCAGTATCCCTCGATACGATGATCGGTTCGTCTATCTGCATATCCCCGGCAGCCCTCAATACGATGATCGGTACGTCTGTCTACCTATCCCCGACAGCCCTCGATTTTGTAGGTAATCAGCACCTCTGTCTGTCAATCACTTGAAAGCCCTCGATACGATGATCGGTCACACAAAGCACAAAGCATGAGTGAAGTCACAACTTCTCTCTCTAGAACTTGATAGAAGCAAAGTATCATAGTTATATCACCATTTTTTTTGTCGGCTTCAAATGACCTCCTATTTATAAGCCTCAGGTACCAACAGTCACATTTCCTCCAACGGTCATATTTCTTAGAAAAACTCGGAGGGACCTGGACACCTATCTTTATAACAGTAATATTGAAACATAAATCATGACATCGTTTTGATTAGTTTGTAACTAACTCAATGACATCATATTGGTTAAAACAAAAGATATATGAAGATGATAAACAAGAGTACGATTAATATGAAATAGGTGTTTTTGAATAAGTACCAAAACAAGCAAGTAATGAAAGTATGATTATTATAAGTATTACTAAATGTAATGTATTGATATGATACAAAGTAATATACATGAAAGTGAGTATAATTGACATATACAGTACAATACGATTGACAGAGTCAGTACAAAAATTATAGTCCGTACGATCAGTATGGTCAGTATGATAATAATGATTAGTACGATCGGCATGGTCAGTACGATCAACATGATCAGCACGATCAGCATGGTCAGTATGATCAGCATGGTCAGTACGATCAGCATGGTCAGTACGATCAGCATGGTCAGTATGATCAGCATGTTCAGTACGATCAGCATGATCAGTACGATCAGCAAGGTAAAATACATTTCTGATTTCCAAAACAAGATATAAATGTCAAAAAAAGACTTTTAAATCAACAATATCCCCCTTTTTAGAATGTACAAAACACAGAGTAAATACAAGAAAAACTTATCTCCCCCTGAGTTATTGGAAACTCTTTGGAATTTGAATATAACTAACTCCCCCTTAGTTATATACTTTCTTAAGGATTGTATTCACAAATTTTCCTTGGTTTTGAATTATATATTTAAACCTTCCCTCTTTGTAAAACATTATCACCCTTTATAAAACATTCTCCCCCTTTGTGATTTACAAAAAGAAATTGGGTAACTTTTAGTTTCCTGAAAGAGTTAGAGAAAAAAATGGCAGGACAAAATAAAGAGTATCAAAACAAAGACAGGTTCCATTAGAAAATAAAAAAAAATACAACAGTCATTTGTTTTCTCTTTCCTTTTCCTTATTTATCATCTCATGAAGAACAACTTTCATCTTTTTGATTTCATTCTTGTCATCAAAAATTGAGTCACCTTGAGATCTGAGAAGCTCTTTTTGGTAGGCAAAAAGTTGATCTTCATTCTAAATAGTTTCCTCCAGGATTCTGATTACTTCCTCAAGAGTATCAATTCTGTTTTGAAAATTCTTGTTATCTTTGGATAACACCGAATTTTGTTTCTTAAAAAAACTATTTCATCTTTGAAAGATGAAACCTTTGAGAATTTAGAATAAAAACATTCATTCTTTCTTCCAATTCTTTAAAAGAAGGAATATAATCTCCATGACTTACCTGATTCAGTCTTTCAACAGTTTCTTTGTCAAGCTTATTGAAAGCAATCGCAAGATCATTTGACAACCTACTTATATCTTCAATTTATATCTCATGGTCATTCACCGATCATTCTATTTTATTTGACCACATGGTCATCCTGTTGCAAGCCTTCTTATGAGAAGCCGAAGATTCAGATAAAACATTCAAATCAGCTTCTACTGACAAAACTCTCTTTCTCAATTCCCTTACAGAACCAAATTTCTTTTTCTGATTTTCATTAATGAAATTAATTTTTCCTTCTAGCTTGGGAAATAATGTAATATTCTTTTTAACCCTCCTTAAAACATGAAAAATGTAATCACTCCTCTTGAGAGAGATTGTTTGTTCTGAATCAGTATCTTCATCATACGAAAGAAAATCATTTGATCAGCTCGTTTCAACAACTTGTTGTTTTCTTTTTTCTTTTTCTTTATCCCTTCTTTCTTCTTCTACTTTGTCACTGATGACAATAACCTTTTCTGTATGTGACGACTGAGAACCTTGCTTTGATTGAGAATGTATTTTATCTAGAGTTTCAAAAGATTCAACCAGTGTTTGATCTCCATGAGGAACTTGTTGAAAACCTTCATTATACTTTTGGTAAGATTCTTCTCCACTCTTTTTCGAACTATGAAGGAATTCCAAAAGTAAATCTCATTCATCTTCATCAAATTCATCTATCTCTTCCAACTTTTTCCCTTTTTCTTTCTCTGGAAGACTCTGTACGATAGGTTCTTGATGAACTTATTCCATTAATTGAGAACTAGAATCCTTAACCATTTTCAGTACTTTAGAGATATCAAAGACATGAGCCTTTCTTTCAAAAATAGTCTTCTTTTTCTTTTCATCTTGAAGGGTATCATCTACCCTTATTCTCTCAACAAAGGATTCAGCTGGATCAAGTCCAAACATTGGATCACCATCCTTTATTGGTTCAACTTCTTTTCTCCAGTTGGCCATGACTTCATTATTGTACTTAGGTTTCTTCTTTGGATTTGAACTGGTTTGCGGATCTGACTTTTGAGGAACACCAATATAAGGATTTTCATTGAATGGCATAGGTGACAATTGATTCTGAGCCAATTCAGCTTCTAAATATTTTAAAAAATGTTTTAAATTCGGGTTAAAACAAACATTCAACTTCTTCAAAGTACTTTTACTAATCCAGGAGGGCTTCAAATCTATCAAATTCCCTTTTAAAAGAATATTACAAAACTTCATACTCTCGAGAATGAATTTTGAAAGAATAGCTGGATACATAATTAGATGGGACTTAATTCCTCCGGACTTAACAATCTTTATATTTTCAAAAACATATCCCATGAGATTTAATTTTCTCATATTTACAAGATAGTCAAGCATAAAAACATCAAAAACTGTCAGAGCTTCTCTATCTCTTTTCCTTGGGATAAGAAAACCTTGCATCTAGAGAGTCACAAATCTATTGTCCGGAGAAAGATGAGATACTTTCCTCTTTTATTCATTTATAATAAACAAAGACTTTTCAGAATTCTCTTTGTTAAACATACCAACATCCTATGGTAGTTTATGAGATCGACAGAAAGAGTCACCTTCTATCGTAACATTTAAAAAATGAGATACTTGATTCAGAGAAAAATAAATCTTTCTATCATACATAGAAAAGTTGATAGTCATGTTTTTATCAAACGATACGGTTTTATAAAACTGAGTGACTTCAACAAAAAGAACCGGATCTCGAGATACTGGTTTTTTCAACACATAAATGTTCCCAGCCTTGAAACAAAATTATTCTTCTGATTGTAGAATCGTATGAATCAAAAAGTCCTGAAAAACTAACCTTTCTCTAAAAAAAGTCTTTCTCTATAAAAGTCTTTGAAGACATTTCGGGGGGGATTATTAGTAGAGGACTGAGACATATTGGTGAATCCACTTGAAAGATCGTACGGTGACTTAAATCGGTGGAGCAGAGCTTCACCACAAAACCTGAAAAACCGATGTGGGTTTGGGGAGGCGGAGGGGGGGGGGGGGGCTATTTATAGGAAGAAAAAAGGGTGACCGTTGATCTTCTACGGTTGAGATTAAAATAGATAAGATCAATGGATAGGATTAAAATGAAAAAAAAATTAAATGAAGAAAGTATGGACATGCTGAAGATCGTAAGGTAATTATTTGTTTTAGATAGTATTAAGTGAAAGAAAATACAAACGTACAAAAACAAACTATCAATTGTTATACCGATGGAAAAGAAAGTCATTACCATGAACTGACAATCCAATGGAAAACAAACTTGTTACCATGAACGGACATGTCTATGGAAAAAATTCATTTCCATAAACAGACGTGCCGATGGAATAGAAATTCATTACCATGAACGAACATGTCGATGGAAAAGAAATTCATTACCATGATCAGATGAGCCGATGGAAAAGAAATTCATTATCATGATCAAATGAGCCGATGGAAAAGACATTCATTACCATGATTGGACGTGCCGATGGAATATAAATTCATTACCATGATCGGATGAGCCGATGGAAAAGAAATTCATTATCATGATCGGAAGAGCCGATGGAAAAGAAATTCATTACCATGATCGGATGAGCCGATGGAAAAGAAATCCATTACCATGATCAGACGATATGATAAAGAAATAGGTAAAAAATTAGATAAAACTGTCAATAAGAAAAACAGAAAGGTAAATAATATGATAAATATGTCAATACGATAAACAGTAAGGTAAATAATACGATAAAACTATCAATACAATAAACAGAAAGGCAAAAAATATGATAAATCTATCAATATGATAAACAGTAAGATAAATAATACGATAAAACTGTCAATACGATAAACAGAAAAGAAAAAACACATACCAAGAGAATAAATAATTAAATATCATAAGATAAGAAGAAACACAGAAAGAAATGTAAGGAACACTGTAAGAAATGTTCTCCCCCTTTCTAGAGGAGTTGTTTGATGTAAGGAGAAATATAAAACCGGAAGTAGATATGAATGATTATTTTAATGTAATCATTCCTATCTTATGTTTTATAAACACAAATCTATTGGAAGGTAATGGTTTTGTAAAAATGTTAGCAAGTTGTTCTTGCGTTCTGATGAATCGTAAAATAATATCTCTTTTTTGTGTGTGATCCCTAAGAAAGTGATGTCTAACATCTATGTGTTTTTCACGAGAGTGATGTGCTGGGTTCTTACTAAGAGCTATGGCACTAGTATTATCACATAGAATTTGGGTTTTGGAAAAACTCAAACCATAGTTACTGAGTGTGTGTTGAATTGACAGCACTTGAGCACAACAACTTCTATATGCTACATATTCAGCTTCACCAGTGGAAAGTGCTACCGAGTGTTTTTTCTTACAGGACCAAGAATCCGGAGAATCTCATAACAAATTACATGTTCCAGATGTACTTTTTCTATCCATTCTACAACCACCAAAGTCAGCATCTGAAAAACTTTTGAAAACAAAATTATTTCTAGAAGAGTAAAAATCTTCTAAATCCATAGTGCATTTTAAATACTGAATTATTCTCTTTACGACTTTTAAATGAGACTCTTTTTGAATAGATTGATATCTTGAACTTAAGCATACAGAAAACATTAAGTCTGGTCGAATAGCTGTCATGTATAGAAAACTTCCTATCATACCTCTAAAAATTGTTTGATCTACTGGTTTCCTAGTTTCATCTATTTTACGTGAGTTTGAGTTACCAATTGGAGTGCTAATACTCTTAGTATTGTCATATCCATACTTTTTGAGAAAATATTTAATATACTTATGTTGGGATATATATGTTCCTTCTGGTTTTTGAGAAATTTGAAAACCTAAAAAGAATGTTAACTCACCCATAATACTCGTTTCAAACTCAGACATCATTAAATTTGCAAAAGAATCAGTTACAGATTTCTGAGTTGATCCAAATATGATGTCGCCAACATATATTTGAACAATCAAACCATTTTTTTCCATTTTTATAAAAAGGGATGGATCTGCTGTACCTTTTGTATAATTATTTTGTAATAGAAATCCTTTAAGTCTATCATACCATTCTCTAGGAGATTGTTTATGACCATATAGGTCTTTCTTACGTTTAAAAACATGATTAGGATGTTTTGGGTCTATAAAACCAGGAGGTTGTTCGACAAAAACTTCTTCTTGAACAAAACCATTTAGAAAAGAACATTTAACATCCATTTGAAATAGTTTGAAGTTAAAGTATGCTTCAAAGGCTAATAGAATTTGAATAGATTCATGTCTAGCTACCAGAGCATATGTTTCTTCATAGTCTATTCCCTCTTGTTGATTATAGCCCTTAGAAACAAGTCTTTCTTTATTTCGTACAATGATTCCATTTTCATCACATTTGTTTCTGAAATCCCATTTTACTCCAATTACAGTTGTTTCATTAGGTGTATCAACTAAATTCTACACTTGATTCCTCTGAAATTCATTTAGGTCATCTTGAATTGTTTTAATCCAATTTTCATCAC
Source organism: Viscum album (assembly GCA_963277665.1). NCBI lineage: Eukaryota > Viridiplantae > Streptophyta > Magnoliopsida > Santalales > Viscaceae > Viscum > Viscum album. The sequence continues at coordinate 186,195,729 of OY728140.1, forward strand.
CTAAGGCCTCACTTGGACTTTTAGGTTCAAATTGGGAAAGAAAATAAAGATGTTCTATTTCATTTCTTATGGAATTTCTGGTCCTTATAGGTTGATTTACATCACCAATGATATTATCAATAAGATGATTCCTAAGAAACAATTGATTTGGGTTTTGTAAAACCTGTTCATCAACGTATGGTAGAAATTCTTCGGTGGTAAATATTTCAGAAGTATTTTCTTGAACATTTTCCATATCATAAGGATCTTCTAACGAAGGTTGATAATCAGTTTTTAAAAACACATATGAGGATGTAGGTTGGGATGATTTAAAAACAAAGGATCTGTTTTTTTTCAAATTTTACATGTACTGTTTCCTCAATAGTACAATTGTTTTTATTGGAGACTCTATAATCCTTATAAGTTGTGGAGTATCCTAGAAAGATTCCTTCATCAGATTTTGGTGTGAATTTGTGTAGATTATTTTTTGTATTCAGAATGAATACTTTTCACCCCAAAACATTGAAGTATGAAACTTTAGGATTTTAGCCAGTCCATAACTCATAAGGTGTTTTATTAAAAAAAGGTCTAGTTAAAACAAGATTTATAGTATAACATGTAGTACTAACGGCTTCATCCCAAAAGTGCTTAGGAATTGAGTATTCACTCAACATGGTTCTAGTCATTTCCTGAAGAATACGATTTCATCTATCAACAACACCATTTTGTTGATGAGTTCTTGGAGCTGAGAAATTGTGAGTAATACCTTTCTTACTACAAAAAGATTCAATTTCACAATTTTGACATTCACCACCATGATCACTATGAATAGATATCAACGGTAGGTTTTTCTCATTTTAAACTTGGGCTCTAAATGTTTTGAAATAGGAAAAGGCTTCAGATTTTTTTTGATAGAAAATAGACCCATGTAAATCTAGTAATGTCATCAATTAAAACAAATACATAGTATTTGCCTCCAATGCTTCCTGTTTGTGTAGGACCAAAAAGATCCATGTGCACTAGCTGTAATGAATTTGAAGTTGAAACATACTTAATTGATTTAAAGCTAGTTTTATGTTGCTTGGAAAATTGACAAGGATCACAGACATTTGAAGAATCATATCTAAGATCTGGTAGTCCCTTTACAAGTCATTTATTTGAGAGTTTACAAAGGTTTCTTAGGTTGCAATGTCCTAGTCTTCTATGACATAGCCATGATTGGTCCACTACTACACTTAAGATGGGTATGTTTTGGCTCCTAAGGTCTTCAAAGTTAATAGTGTATACATTCTCTTGCCTATGGGAAGATAGAATGAACTCATCCTAGGAATTGTGTACTAGAAACTTATCATTTCTAAAATTCACAATGTAACCTTCATCAAATAATTGAATTATACTGATATGAATGTGTCTATGACCTTTAACAAACAAACCATTTGAGATAATAACTTTTCCAAGAAAGACAATATTACATATACCACCAATCCTTCCTTGAGCATTATCTCCGAAGGTAACCTTTCCTCCTTTTGTTTTGATGATCTTTTCAAAGAAATTTTTGTTTCCAGTCATGTGTTCAGAAAAACCACTATCCCTTTACCAAATATTATTTTTGGTACACTTCTCATTTTCCTGAAAAAGAAACAATTAGTTTTTCGGAATCCAAACATGCTTGGATACAGAATGGTTAGATAACAGAATTTTAGGAATCCAGATTTGTTTTGAAAAATGAGCTTTATGAAATCCTAAAGACCGAGTTCTATTAAGAGAACACTCTCGTTTCCAGTTTCCACCACTTTGACACTTAGAACAAAAAGGGGTATTTTGTGGAAAAAAATAGTTATTACTAAAAACAATTTTGGAAAGAGTATAACCAAGTCCAGAATGATTTCTTAAAGGGCGGATTTGGTAACACATTTTGTCAAAGTTTTCCTTGCCATGAGTAAAGCTTGACAAACATTTATTTAAAGAGAAAATTTCTGACTTTAGTTTTAAAACTATGTTTTTATATTCCAAAACATTTGATTTTGAACTAGAGTTATGCTCTAAAACATTTTTCATAGAAATCACATTTTATAGATCCTTAAAAAGTTTATCCTTATTATATTAGACTTTCTCAAGGGTTTTTAAAATATTTTCCAAATCAAATGATTTTGTATCAAGATCATTAGAAATATCTGATACTTCTTTAGTTAAAACTGAAATTCTAGAATTTTCTTTATCAAGATTTTTCTTTAGTTTAGAATTATCATTTTCAAGTAATTTAGCAAACCCAGATACTTATTCAAAATAAGGTAATGTATCATCTTCTGATGATGAATACTCATCTGAATATTTATAATATTTATTATTAGTATAATTCACATTCAAAGAGACATTTTTAGTAGCTTCAGTATTGTGTACCTTATCCATGAGACAATGATCATTAATTGGTTGTCTGGATATAAGTCCAATATTTCTCTATCATGAGGACTCATATTCCTAAGAATTTTCTGATGAATTGCTACCACTTACACTCCAAGTATCATTTTCCTTCAAGACATTCTGTGTCTTATAATAATTTTTATTATTTCTTTCATAATGTTTGTCCTTTATGTATTTTCTATTCAGTAAAGGACAATCAGGCCTTACGTTTCATACATTATTACATTCATAACAAGCTACCTCTGAATCTTTCTTATCCTTCCTATCTTTCTTTTTGAATCTGTATTGGAAATCTTTCTTTCCCACAGTCTTTTTCATCCTAGAGCAAGATTGGATAACTCATTTTTTGAGTGATTACTATCACTTGATTCTGATATAACAATGTTCTTGGATTTGGATATTGTTATCCATTCAGGTGTTTTATCTTTAGATGTAAAGGCTACACTTCCATTCCCATTTTTCTTCTTTTTTAAATCAGCATCTCTTTTCATTCATGTCTCATGTTGTAGAAGAGTTCCAATGACTTCATCAGGAGTAATCTGGGAAATTTTTCTGTTTTCATCAATAGCTGTCCTTTTTGACTCCCATTCATTTGGCATTATATCAATAATCTTTTCAACAAGAGCTTCACCATCAAGACCTTTTTCTTCCATAGATTGTAAACTGTTGACAATTTTCATAAATCTTTGTTGTACTTTACATACTGGCTCTCCATAAGGAAAAATAAATCCATGATAGTCTGCTCGAAGCATTGCTCTTCTTGTTTCTATAACCTTGGATGTACCAAAATGAGTGAAATCTAATTTCTTCCAAATACAGTTGGCTTCTTCACAAGAAGATATATGGCTGTATATATTCCTGGTCATAGAACATAGTAAAGTATTGCGTACCTTGTAATTCAGTTGATATTCTTGCTTCTCTTGATTAGTGAAAGTACTTACTTCTTTTTCAGGAATTTTGTAACCCCCTCTAAGCATAATAAAATTGTCTACACCAGTATTGATAACAAATGTAATCATTCGATCTCTCCAGTACTCATAATCATTCCCATAAAAGATAGGTGTTCAAGAAGGATTTAGGTTGTCAATTGACCCAATATTCATTCCTTCCATCTAATGAAACACAAATATTTTCCACTCCACACGTTAGTGTCGTAAGTAGATAAAAACAATGTTTGAAATAAATAGGTCAAGTAATACAAATTAGTGGAAACCACCTCTGATACCAATTGTTGGATCAAATATGTAGATTTATATGTATATTAGATGGAACAATACAAGAGGGGGGGGGAATTGTAGGTTTAAAAACTTTGTGTTTAAACACATAAGAGATTATTTTAAATATCTTAAACTAATACAATTCAAACAACCACAATTGTTTTGAATATAAAGGTATGATGTAATGTAGTACTATTAGAAAAGTAAAGTAATAGTATTCATGATGAATACTATAATCAGAGTAAAACAAGTGTGAGAGATTCTACCATAAAGCAAATAGAATCTATTAATACAATATGTAATAAAATAATGGTAATTGAAACAATTACAATTGAAAGTGTAAAGAATAAAGGAAACAATACACATTCCTTTCTAATACAAAAATCAGCAGAAAAGTAAAAGTATTAAAATTATTTTTAATCCAAAGAGAAGGGTTATCCTTTCACCTAGGATAAGAGGTATGTCTGACCACCACCTTGGTAAGCCCTCGAAATTATTATCGGTTCATCTGTCTACTTATCCTCGGCAGCCCTCGATACGATGATCAGTTCGTCTGTGTGCCTATCCTTGGAAACCCTTGATAGGTTGATCGGTTCGTCTGTATGCCTATCCCCGGAAGCCCTCGATTTTGTAGGTAATCAGCACCTCTTCCTTTAAATCACTTGAATGCCCTCGATACGAAGATCGTCCTCACAAAGCACAAAGCATGAGAGAAGTCACAACGTCTCTCTCTAGAACTTGATAGAAGCAAATATCACAATTATATCACAATTTTTTTTGTCACCTTCAAATGACCTCCTATTTGTAGGCCTCAAGTTCCAATGGTCAAATTTACTCCAACGGTCATATTTCTCTAAAAAACTTGGAGGTACATGGACACTTGGAATTATAACGGTCACATTGAAATAGAAAGCACGACATAGTTTTGATTAGTTTGTAACTAACTCAACGACATCATATTGGTTAAAAAAAATATATGAAGATGACAAATAAGAGTACGATTAATATGAAACAGGTGTTTTTGACTAAGTACCAAAACAAGAAAGTAATGAAATTATGAGTATTATAAGTATTACTAAATGTAATGTATTGATATGATACAAAGTAAGATACACGAAAGTGAGTATAATTGAAAGAGATAGTACAATACGATTGACAGAGTCAGTATGAAAATTATAGTCCGTATGATCAGTATGGTCAGTATGATCAGCTTGATCAGTACGATCAGCATGGTCAGTACGATCAGCATGATCAGTACAGTCAGCATGGTTAGTACGATCAGCATGATCAATACGATCAGAATGGTCAGTACGATCAGCATGGTCAGTACAATCAGAATGGTTAGTATAATCAGCATGTTCAGTACGATAAGCATTATCAGTACGATCAGTATGATCAGTACGTTCAACAAGGTAAAAGACATTTGTGATTTCCAAAACAAGATATAAAAGTCAAAAGAATACATTTGACTCAATAACTAATAAAACTATAAATTTATAACTTAAAACAACAACACGACCCCCAAATATTTTGTCCCTTATTTTAATTTCTGTATATTTTATTGATAAAAGATTACAATTTTTATTGTATTCACTTAAAAAAGAAATGATGATATCATTTGTCTAGATGACAAATTTTTTATTTCTCATATCCCATACAACTCATGTATCATGGATGGTTTTAATGGTTCATCCTATACCTCCTCTGAGTGTACGTAGATCTCACCATTTTCCTCATGTCGCACAACCTCCCAATATCATCCACCCAACTTCATCATGCTAGATTCTATAGCGTAGCAATGTGTGACTTCACATTTATCAATCATCATCTTATTGTCTCACTTGCAGAGGGATGGAGGTCAAAGTCTCATATGTTTCATTTTAGAGTGGGGGAGATGACCATTACCCTACTAGATGTGTCCATTATTTTGGGCCTCCCCATCGACAGTTCGGCTCAGACTGGATGAGTTGGAGTAGATTGGTTCGAGGTTGTTCATAGATTACTCAACATAGAGGTTCACGATGATTGAATTTCTCTCAACGGGGGTAGATTACACATGCCCCAGTTGGGCCATACTTCACATATATAGTAGAGAATACTGACGAGATCACCATGCTGTGATTTTCACTTGCATATATTTTGAGGTAGATCAGTGGCAGGAATTTTTTATCATTACACTAATTTTTTACATCTAATGTATTTACCTTTTCTAAAGTATTTGGACCAGGAATTATGGTATAATAGGGGGACTTCTTGTCTAGCATAAACATACTGTGTGCTTTGTAGCGCATGTCACATCGATAAGATTTATATCACAAGATGTGTTTTTATTCTATAGATGTGGGTATGGGATCATATTCCTTGTTTAGATTCACATGCTCATGCGCCATTGCCTGCTGATATTGTAGTAGATGCTCTACGTGGAGGATAGTATGTTATTCCTTCCTTATAATGACTAACTTAATTTCATATATTTATATTTTGAAATGTAACTATGAAAATTTTATCAATTGGTGGAGTCAGGCACATCAACATTCAGATTCCTCCATACGTGATGTCCACACATATAGAATTATGTTGGATAACTTTCTAGGAGACGATGTAAGTTATTATTATTTATATTGTAAAATCCTTATTCTTTAGTGTGCATCTCTTCATTTATTAAGTTACTACTCAATTTTTCTTTCTGATAAATTGGATGTTATATATAGATGATATCCTCCATAGTATTCCATGATATTGTACGGAAATTCTGGCTACTTCTCCTAAATGGTTCCATTGATTCATTTTCATATAGTGGAGTTTTATCAGACCGATAGAGTAATGAGGCAATTCAGATTTATTCAGATTATTCTAGACCAACCCAGTCAGATAGCTTCACCATATTCTGTGACAATGTCAGGGAAGATGAACTTTGATTGGAGAAGATATAATGCCACAAATATTGATATATGGGACAGATGACATGATTTTAGGTTATAAGGGGTGGGGATAATAGATTTTCATTTGTTCGATTTGTCGGATTATGCGTTCTGGTACTTCAGGTACCCAGTAAGATTTCTAACACGGCATGGACGAGGCTTTCATTAGACAATATACATTCTTCCTTCCTTATATTAACTAATTTCTTATTAAAATTACATAACCGAAGAATTTTTTTTAGGATACGTGTATCAGTCATCTATTTCACATGTATGATCCAGTTGAGAGAGGTGAATTTAACAAGACATATTTCCACATCACTTTGCAATAGTTTCATCATTCGATTAACGAGATTTATCATGGAATTTTTCTTTATCCACTACATGATGGTGAGGTTGTGGAGCCTGATGAGCCTAATCTAGATGTACCATGAGGTGAAGAACATGTTATGGATGTCGTTGTTTCACCTGAGGAGGGTGTTCATCATGATCAGCCAGATGTTGTTTCACATGAGGATGGTGTTCATCATAATCAGTCAGATGCTCCTCCAACTTCTCAGTCATAACCAGATGCAGATACAAATGTTGACTAATATCAAATGGTTTATTTATTACTCTCCACTATATAGACATCTTCGTCACAACAACCATCTTCTTCACATGTTGGTGAGATTTCCAGTAAGCATCCACTATCCTTAGAGGCAAGATAGGGTACAGGTGTTGAGATTATACATCCACCACCTATCACTCAAGAGGATGTGAGAGAGACATTCAATAATGAAATACTGGAACAACATACTCTGGAGTAGGGACATAGACGTACACAACATGGACTCATCAAGTAAATGCATGACAGGGGGACAGAGGAGCATCCATGACACTTGGATAGATTAGGATGATATTACATTTATGATACATGCTTTATATACATTACTATTCTAAATTATAGAGTTCAATTTCTTTTTCTACTAAGTGTCTTAATATTATCATATTATCTTCCAGAATCAATAATTTCACTTTTTTAATTGATAATAATACTTAGTATTATTATCTATACATGTATAATAAATAATATTCTTTATTTAATTACTAAATATTAATAATATTACATAATTTGAATTCAAAAAGTCTCTGGATGAAATGATACACGAACATGAAGAAATATTGAAAAATATTATTGATCTCAATGATTTGAAATTGGATGTAAAATCCTAGAAGATCATGGAATGTTAATCTTTGTTAACAAAAAATGTTGCATTAAGAAGAACATGAATGAATAATGTATATGTGTGAAGAGTAGGTTATGAATGAAGATCACAAATATCACAATATGAGATGTATGAAATTAGTTCATTTGGCCAATTTTGAGAAGATACATATATAGATTATAAAAGGACTTAGTTTATACTAGTTCATAATCTTCACTGGAGGATTATAAGGATCAAATACCACCAATTGGTGATAAAATTATTAAATACTAGAGATTTTGTCACCACCGATGGAGAATAGTGGAGTCATTAAATATATTATGTTAAAAAAGATGTTATATATATATATTATGTTAACATTACTTATATATATTTTATTAATTTATATAACACTTTTTTACTAAATATCATTGGTTTTTTCTGCATAAATACATATATATACAAATATTTAATAAAGTAGAAATTCCACATATACTCATATGTTATTTATGCCATAAACCTATTTTTGTGTGTTCATGTTACTTTTTATACTTGTAGTTCCCCTCTCCTGAACGTTTGTAATAAACGCATATAGTATTATATGTTATGTGTCACTGAAAAAAACTCAAAGAATAAGGTATAAAAAATATGTCATTAATCAAGTAATAGATCCTATAATATAACTAAATAAACACTATTTTTTGAGTTATAATTGAAAGTAGATAAAAAAATTCAATCACATCAAATATTTATGTTCATGATTTGAAATCAGGTCATGAATGATATTTTATCTATATATTTATTGATTAAATGAAATTGAATAAAAAAGAGGAAGAATAAAATCACAAACTACATCATTTTGCAACCTCTTCCATCCCTCCTGGAGGTTTACCATGGCTTCCTCTCCTACATACGATCTGAATCTAGGGATTCCAGAATTCATTCCCTTCATCCCCTCCCCTCCCTAGTTCCCACAACCTTCTGGCCTTCTATTTACCGTCATCCATGAGGGATAATAAGGAAAAAAACTCCACATAAATCAGAACGTAATGTGTATAGATCCTTCTTATCATGATAATAATTATTATTTTTTATTATTTAATTAATATGTATTATTAATAATTTATATTTATTGATATCTTATACATATTGATGATTTCTTTAATTATTAAGTATTTATTATTAATGATATTATATACATATTGATTATTATTTTCAATAAGAATTAATATATATTTATTAATTATAATTATTGATGTGTTTTTTTAGTGAAACATTCTGAAGGAAGCATGAATGGGGTTCACTCTTCCTTCATAGAATTCGTACAGGATGCGTGAACCCCATTCCCGCATCCTATGCAGGAGAGATGTGTGAACCCCCTTCACGCATCCTCTCAAGGAGATATGCGTGAACCCCGTTCATGCATCCCGTCGAGGAGATATGTGTGAACCGCATTCACGCATATCGAGAACATTTTCTAAGAATACCAACAATCCTATTTTATTTGTCAAAAAATATTAAAACCCCAATAAAAAATACCCTATATATCCTCTATATATAGAAAAACTAATCCTCATTTTTAGCCCTTTGGTATTTCAAATTTCAATTAAAAGTCATCTAAGTCAACCCTGGAATTCACGATTTCATATCATGAAAAAGTACTCCAGGAATCTCAAAAAGGTCGAGCATCTAATTTCTGCAGTTTGACAGAGGATACAGTGTAGAAATCTTTACTTGGCTGTTTTTTCCCCTTTTCATTCTTTCCATCACGTTCATGGTGTGTGAGGTGGTACGATATCAACTCTTTTCACTTCTCACATGCAAACTGAGACCCTAGTATGTATGTTTCTTCAATACGGCATGAAATCCACACCACGGCCTTGGAAGTAGATGTTTTATGTTCAATCTCCTCATGCATGACATGGTTTTAGCCTCCATGGCGTAGCCTCAATCATTTCAATTCCTCTAAGACCATGATCCATCCTTCCTTCTTCACTATACATGTGTGAATTCTTCCATAAGGCTCGGCCTTCTACGGTGTATTGGACGTCGTGGTCTAAAAAATTCTAGTGAGTGCTTTATCTTTCTCTTTAAACTTCACATGGATTTCATCTGAACTTTTTGTGGCATTCCAAGGTGCTTATGGACATCTCAGCGGCTCAATAATCAAGCTCAAGCTTACCCATTGGTGGCTATGCTGCTTCCCTCCCAGAAGCGATCTTGTTTAAGGGTATTAGCTCGACCTTGCCTCTTTTTTTAGCTCAATAATATGAGGTTACACTACTGGAATAATCATCAATCATGCCCCTTGGAACCGACAACCACCATTAGCGGTCTCTAAAGGGGGATATCTGCAATTTTCAAAGGCAATCACTGAGTCCAATTAAAAAAACTCATGAATCATAGGTGCGCTGAAAGATGCGTGAACCACGTTCACGCATCCTTCATCAAGCTGATAAAGGATACATGAACGGGGTTCACGTGTCCTACAAAAACATTTATTTTAACTAATTTTTTTTAAAAATTCTATTTTGATTTTGATTTTGTTTTGTTTATATGAATATATAAACAAAATAAAAAAATTCAGTAGAATTTACTTGCTATTTAATATCCAGCAGTACTGCCATTACAACAGTCTCGATTCTGACATAAACCCTCAACCAGAGCTCCCTTTTATAAGAGAGCAAGCCCATGAAGTCATTATGCATTTCCGATGTGGGATTTAGGTTCTCCCTTTCCTGCGCATAACATTCTGAATTTTTGATGTGAGATTTTGTTTCAATTACATGTCTTTGAAAGACTAAAAAATACAAACTATAAGACCAATATAAATGAAACTTATAACATGGATTAAATATATATGAAATAGTTTAAAATATAAAAAATTCATAAAAATTGTTAATGAATAACAATTAATAAGGTTTCAAAACCACCAACTTAAAAATTAAAAATGTTTCAAGTACGTGTTTTTGAAAGAATATAAAATATAAACTATAAGGAAAATATTAATGAAACTAAAAATATGGATTAAACATTTAAGAAATATTTGAAAATAAAAAAAATCATATAAAATGTTGATGAAAAATAATTTATAAGCTTTCAAAACCACCAACTAGAAACTTAAAAATGTTTCAAATACATGTCTTTGAAAGACTATAAAATACAAACTATAAGACCAATATGAATGAAACTTTAAATACAGATTTAACATATAAGAAATAGTTGAAAATAAAAAGAACTTTGAAAAAAAATGTTGATGAAAGATAATTTATAAGCTTTCAATACCACCAACTTGAAATTTAAAAATGTTAACGTGGCATTAAAAGCCTATAAAATAAAAACTATAAAACGAATATATATGAAAATTAAAACATGGATTACACATATAAGAAATAGTTAATAATTAATTAGACAATTAGTAATATAATTATTAATTAGTTGATAATTAATATAATTTTTAATTAGTTAATAATTAATATAATTATTAATTAGTTAATAATTAATATAATTATTAATTATGAATTACTAATATACAATAATTAATCGTTTAATTAGTAATATAATTATATAATAATTAATTATTTAATTGGTAATATAATTATTAATTGATAATTACTTAGTTAATTAGTAATATAATTATTAATTATAATTACTAATTATAATTATAATTATTAATTATTAATTAGAAATTATTAATTATTAATTTTATAATAGTTAATTAGTTAATTAGTAATATAATTATTAATTATATTTTTTAATTATTTATTATATAATAATTATTCAGTTAATTAGTAATATATTTATTAATTATAATTATTTATTATTTCTTCCATATTAATTAATTAGTTAATCTGTAATATAATTATTAATTAAAAAATAAATAAAATAATAATTATTAATATAATTAGTAATTTTAATTATTCATTATAATTATTAATTATTAATTATTAATTATATAATAATTAAATGGTTAATTAGTAATATATTTATTAATTATATAATAATTTATTAGTTAAGGAGTAATATCATTATTAATTATAATTAGTAATATGATTATTAAATATAATTATTAATTATTAATTATATAATAATTTATTAGTTAATTAGTAAGAAAATTATATAATAATTAATTAGTTAACTGGTAATATAAGTATTAATTGTAAAATAATTAATTGATAATATAATTATTAATTATAATGAATAATTATTTTTATTAATTATTAAATATATTCTTATTAATTAATTAATAAGTAATAAATTTTTTAATTATAAGTATTAATATAATTAATAATTATAATTAGTAATTATTAATTATATAATAATTAATTAGTAATATATTTATTCATTATAATTATTCACTATAATTTTTAATTTTTAATTTTAATTATTAATTATATAATAAATAATTAGTTAATTAGTAATATAATTATTAATTATATAACAAATAATTAGTTAATTAGTAATATAATTATTAATTATAATTAATAATATTATTATTAATTATAATTAGGATTATAATTATTATTTATAATTAGCAATTTTTAATTATATAATAATTAATTATTTAATTACCAGTATAATTATTAATTATTAAAAATTAATTATATAATAATTAATTAGTTAATTAGTAATATAAATATTAATTATAATTATAAATTATTATTTATATATTAAATATTTAGTTAACTAGTAATATAATTATTAATTATATAATTAATAATTATAACTACAATTAAAACTTATATTACTACTAAACTAAATAATTATTTTATAATTAATAATTATATTAAAAATTAACTAATTAATTATTATATAATTAATTATTAATAATTAATAGCTAATAATTATAATGAATAATTATAATTATTATATTAACAAATTACTAATTAACTAATGAATTTTTATATAATTAACTAATTTATTATTATATATTTAATAATTATATTACTAATTAACTAATTAAAAATAAACTAATTAACAATTATATTACTAATTTATTATTATATAATTAATATTGATATTTCTAATTAAATAATAATTATATAATTAATAATTATATTACTAATTTAGTAATTAATTATTAACTATTTCTTATATGTTTAATCCATGTTTTAATTTTCAATTATATTGGTCTTATATTTTTTTATTTTATACGCTTTCAAAGCGACGTACTTTAAACATTTTTAAGTTTCAAGTTAGTGGATTTGAAAGAATATAAATTATTTTTCATCAACATTTTTTACGAAAATCTTTTTATTTTCAAGTATTTATTATATTTTTAATCCATATTTTTAGTTTCATTCATATTTGTCTTATAGTTTGTATTTTATAGTCTTTCAAAAACACATATTTGAAACATTTTTAATTTTCATGTTGGTGGTTTTGAAAGCTTATAAATTATTATTCGCCCACCATTTTTATGAAATTATTTTTAGTTTCAAATATTTCTTATATGTTTAATCAGTGATTTAACTTTCATTTATTTTGGTCTTATAGTTTTTATTTTATAGTCTTTCAAAGACATGTACTTGAAATAGAATCCCACGTCAGAAATGCAAAATGTTCTGTGCAGGAAAGGGAGAACATGAATCCCACATCGGAAACGCAAAATGATTTCATGGGCTTACTCTCATATAAAAGGGATCTCTAGGTGAGAGTTTCTGTCAAAATCCAGACTGTTGTAATGACAGTACTGCTGGATATTAAATAGTAGATAAATTCTGCTGAAATTGATTGTTATGTTTATATATTTATATATATATAAACTAAACAAAATAAAAAAAATAAAAATATTTTTTTTATAAAAATTATAAACAAAAAAGTTTCGGTAGGATGCCTGAACCTGGTTCACGTATCCTTTATCAGCTTCATGAAGGATGCGTGAATGGGGTTCACACATCTTTCAGCATGACTATGATGCGTGAACCCCGTTCACGCATCTTCCTGGGTTCGGTGATGCATGAACGGGGTTCACGCTTCTCCAGACCCATTTTAAAAAATACTTGTAACCCTAACCCTTTTGGACATTTATTATTAAAAACCCATTTATAAAAAATCCTCGCTTTCATCTCCCTCGCCCACCCTCACCTCAATTGTCACCCTTTTCCCCCGCCCTCTCCCTCCAGCAGCCTCACCACGACACTCGCCACCACTATCTTGTTCGTGCCGCCTCACCTTACCCAATCGCGGCTCCCCCTACCGGAGGCACCGCCACTCCTCTCTACCACCGCCCTAATCCTACTACCACATATAATCATCACCGTCCCCTCAGGTAATCCCTAATTTTGGATTTTTCACACTATCACATAATCCTTAATTTATGTTTTAGGGTTTTTATTATGGTAACCATCGCATAGATTTCATAAATACTTTATTTTTAGGAGAAGTGTTTGTATACTAGCAACAAGAAAATCCCAAAAGTATTGTTTATAGGTTTTTTATTTTTCTCCTTTTCATTTTCTCCTCTGAAATACATTCTGTTTCTATTGTACAATAATCTTAATCAAGTTAATTAACCATCTTCATTATTACACTCTCCTTATTTTAGAAAAATTCTCTAAATGTGTTTTACATTATGCTTTGCATTAAATTATATTTCTTCTTTCCAATAAAGTTATTTCGAATAAATCTTGAAAATATTCTTACATTATAAACATCTTTTTCATATAAAATCTATTATAAAGTTCTTTAATATTTGATGGCTATTGAATTAGTACGCTTAATGTTGCATGTGTTTGTTAATTTTTTCATGTGTTTTCTAATGTTTCATGTGTTTTCAAATCATTATTATATAAAATCTATTATCAATAGTATTACATGATCTCCTCATAATAATATTGTTCTTCACATTTACTCATTTAATTGGAAGTCTTGAAACAATAATTTGGTCATTGCAACCTGACTCATCACATCCTCTCCAATATTTTGATATTCCTCGTTTGTGCAGGTTTAATTTCCTATATATGTTTAAATTTTAATATCTATAGACCTTAACATCACATGTCCTAACTGTGAAATTTCTATTTTCAAATACTCATGCAACCCATATTTTCCATTAATTTTTTGACTCCCCCTCCCTACAAACCATCATAAACATTTTGTCAACCTCTAACATTTATATTGTATTTGATTGTTCTAGATCAACAATTTCATTATATTGTAGTTTTGTTTGTTTATTATTTGTTTTTCTTATAACATTATAAGTGTCTTCAGTCATTTATTTAGTAGCTACAGTTTATTTATGTCTAACATGTTCTCTAATTATCTCATTATTAATTACCACTATAAACATTTTGGATATAATTTCATTAAATATAAGTTTTTCAACATTGATTCACTCATAAACTCATTAATATGCTCTCTTCAAATACAGGTTTATCTTGTGGCTTCAGTTTTTTAAAAACTGTAATCTATCTAAAATTGTTTCATAACATACACTAATCATATTTTGGATTTGGTTCAACTACATTCATTTGAATTTTTCCTATAATTATTTTATTTTTTTGTTGTACACGATGATTCTAAAACAATCATGCAAATAGATTACATCTCCATGAGTTTCATGAGAGTTTCCTAGCGAATCATGAGTATCCATGAGTTTCTATTTTATGAATATTTGGAAACATTTTTTGGGGAATGTAAAATATTTAATAATCTTCATCTGAACAGCTATACTGGATAGGTAAAAATGAATGATACTCACATGCTTCATTGGCCTTCATTGTCAATAAATTTTACAATCACTTACAGTATTTTTATGTTAGTATTTCTCTTCATTATAAAGAAATTTCATAAGGCCAGTGAGAGGTGACTTCTGTATGTTTTATGGTTTCCACATCTTAGTAATTATCAATAACTTATTGTTCTTATTTTCAATTGTTAGAAATTACTTCCACTTAATAAATTTTATTTTTTGAATATGATTGAAAATGAATTCCAATGAGCCAGAAAAGACATTATGTTTCCATAGATGATTGAAAGGAAGATGATAGAAAGTCACATTAGTCCCCTTGATATCATAATTTCAATGATGAAATTTTTAACAGAGGATAGACTATTTCTTCTTTCATATTATTTCATGTATTTCATTTTATGATGCTTAAACCATCACTTACCATTTTCAACCATTGATATAGTTTGAATTTGGTGAAATTATGGTTATTTTTTTATTTTCCATCCATTGGATATTTCATTGGATACTATCTGTTTCTAGTTTACAGTTTTTTGTAATAGTTTTATTTATACTCTAATACCTTCCATTAATGTTTAACTTCTTAAGTATTGTTTCATTTAATTTTAAATATACTTTTACACCCACTAATTCTTTATTAATTTTTTTTAAACAAAAATTTTCAAATATTCTTTAAACATAATGATTAAACTCTACTACATTTACAAAATATTATTTTTTAACCCTTATCTTAATACCACAAAAATATAGCATAAATAAATGAACTATAAAGATAGTTTTAAAGAAGCCTGATTATAATAGATAATATCTATGTCTCAAACATACCACTTATAAAGGTTAGTATGTCAATGTTGTTAAAATGGCCCACCACAAACACATGTTTTATAAATATTTTTTTGTTATATCATTAAGAAGTATTTAAATTTATTTGTAGCACAGAATTTAAAATTGTATATTCATTTGATTTGAATTATGTGTTTCCAGTATTAGTAGCTTTTCAACCTCAACAAACAACTTACCATACACACTCTATGTGGATATATATAATATCCAATGGTCATTTATATAATTTTTTTTCATTGTGTAGATACGAAGTTTCATACATTACATTAGAATTATACATTTATAATATTTATTTTCAAGAGTATATATTTATTCATTTCCATATCTTTCGCTACTAAAAGTTCAATCTCACCAATAACTAATGATATGAATTATAAAATTTTGATTTCATTTTCCATAGATACTAGTATTTATTAATTGTCAATTTTTTAATAATTTTTTTTATTTTTATATATTTTTCCTTTTATGATAAATTTACTTAATTATTATTTTTATTTTTTAATATGTCTTTGTGATTGCCTACAGGACTTTATCAAGTAACATTATTCCAATTTAAATGGTTTACTTCCTTGCTTAGTATTGATCATCACGACTTCCTACATGAAGTTGATTGACATTGAAGGCCAGAGAGTTAGGGACTACCAGAATTATTCACAGATGAGTGAAAGTCAATTTATTCCCCTCAATATTATTATTTAATTGAGAATCCTTTTAATATTGGTTAATCTATTTATCCATATAGGTTATTATATTTATGTCATTTTATGATTCCCAATTCAACTCTTACCATTTTCAACAATTGATATAGTTTCATTTTGGAAAGCTTATGTTTCTAGGTTTTTTATTTACCTATCATTTGATATTGCATTAATTACTTGTATAATATTCTTTCTTGGGGAAACTATTTCATTTTATATCATAGGAATAAATTTTCTCTATGTGACTTCTTTAAATATCTTTTAGCTATGGTATCTTGTAAATTTAATGGGGTTAGAAGATACAAATTATTTTCCAATATAATGAC
Organism: Viscum album; assembly: GCA_963277665.1. Taxonomy (NCBI): domain Eukaryota; kingdom Viridiplantae; phylum Streptophyta; class Magnoliopsida; order Santalales; family Viscaceae; genus Viscum; species Viscum album. The sequence goes on from OY728140.1 coordinate 186,213,011, forward strand.
ACCTCATGGGGTCTTCTTTTGAGTTATATAATAAGACTGTAGGAATCATTATTCTATAAATTCTGTGGTAACTTAATCTTTTATTATCTTTATAATTTGGTTAGTAATTAAATAAAAATTTTGATCTACTTACGACATCAGTCCCGTCTGACCATTGCTCTATGGTACCAACAACCCAGATCAGCGATGACTATGGTCATTTATAACTATAACCTAGTTCAATTGTGGTCATATCTTTAATTTATCGCTATAGTTGGAAGTAACTATGTCTCTATGACGTACCATAGGCCATGGTAAGATGAGACTAGTCATAGGGTCACCATAGGTGGTATACCACTACGATCATAATCGAATGGGAGACCACCATGATTTTTGGTTATTATAGAATATAACTATGGTCATATATTGAATTCTTAGTAGTTATAGTTTAACTTTTTTTATACTCATTAACATAGAACGTATTATCTATGTTTAATTTATGAATATGAAATATTTTATTAACTCCATCAAGACACGGACATCAATTTGGTGGGCTTATTCCCATCGATCACAATGTGTGGACCATTTTTTTATCTTAAACATGTATATTATTTAGACAATGTCATAATTTTCCCCAAATGACTTTGTATATCAGCATTATTGTCCCTTATGACAATTTTATCCATTGAGTTCTACCTATTCATGAATATTACCTTAATGAAATATAACATAAAAATAACATCCATTTAATTGCACATAATTGATTGAAAATATATTTTTTGAACCAATTTTATTAGATAATTTAGTTTTTCTATAAATGATCAAATTTATTCTTATATTAATTATTTAAATATTTTTTGGTGATACTATTCATTAACATGTTGTAAGGAAAGGGCATATGTGGATTTGATAGAATCCAAAAACAATTGTATTTCTCTCTTTTTCTCTATATGTTTGATAACCACCCAATAAGTTTAATTCTAGTAACACGTTTAATTAAACATATATTTTTTAACTTAGAGTTCATCCTCAGATTATCGATTATTACATGAAGGGTGTTAATATTATTATTGACTATAACTATGAAGCTATGGTGCTTCCCACTTCCTGGAACTCATGATTTGGTTTATTCATCTATTCTTTGATGGATTATACAAATCAAATATGTATTTAGTTTCTTAAATAATTTTCTAATAAATAAGTTCTTTTTTTACTAGTTTCACACCTGAAATGGAGAGTTTCACACCTGAGACTATATGTATAGACAATTTATGTCTTCTTTTAGTTTGATTGTAAAATCTGTAATCTGATATGGATCAATGTGGTTGATATCTATTTTTGCTGGAAACACTAATCACAGAAGTTATAAATTATGGTGTGTATTAACATGAATTTATTTTTACAAATATAATGTTTCTCTTATGCTAATAATAGGGTGATGGTGTGTATTAAATGACATCTTGACTTGACCCATTATGAATTTAAACTTTTTTTGTTGGAAAATGATATGAATTATTTTAACACATCACTTAGGTCTAAGTGAAGCTATTTCTTACTCATTTAATGTGATGTTATACAGGTATCCATTATTTTTCACCACTAGTGAAGAATTTTATTTTCATGGAACCTCTATTTATTTTTTGGTGTATGAATTTTCTTAAAGAAGTTCTTGATAGTGATCAAATATCTATGTCTTAGGATATTGTTATATCCTCTACTAAATCTTTGTTAGTTTACATACATAGTGCTAATGGTATTTTTTACATCTGCTACATTTTAATATATCAAAGGGACATATTTGGTTTTTGAATTTTCTTCATGTAGTGATTGATAAAGAACAAATATCTAAAGCTAGGGATATTGTTTTATCTTCTAATAAAGATTGGTTAGTTTACATACCTAGTGATTATGATATTTTTTGACCTATTTCATTTTGAAATATCAACATGACTTATTTGGTGTCTGAAATATTTTTCATGTTGTGTATAGTAGAGATCAATGATCTATGTCCAAGTATATTGTTATATATTATACTAAAATCAGTTAGATTACACAAACATTGATAATTTTATTTTTTTTCATCTGTTGTATTTTGAAATAACAACAAAACTTGTTTGGTGTTTGAATTTTCTTACTACAGTTCTTGATAGAGACCAAAGATCTAAGGGCGATGATATTTTTATATATTCTAATTACGATTAGTTATTTTACATACCGGATTATAAAGGTATTTTTTCATATGATTCATTTTCAAATATAAATATGACTTCAAATCCAGATGTTTGGTGGGGCGACCTATTCTGTGATAAGAGTGTTCCTAAAAAAATGATATTTTTTCATTTGGAGAATAAGGAGGAATGCAATTTGAACAGATATGACATTTCAAAGTAAATGTATTTCACTATCTTTTAAGTGTATATTCTATAGAAATAATTTAAGGGGTCATATAAATCATATTATTACTATAAATGATTTAGTGGTAGGATTGTCGAGGTACTATGGGGACATCATGGATATTTCTGTTGGGATAGAACCTTTTGAAATTCTCCTAAAATCATTGTTTTTATGCTCATTGAATAAATATGTATTTGAAATATATGATTCTATGTATACAAGATTTTTCTTTTCATTAATGTTAATCTTTAAGAATTTTTTCATGATGCTTTAAACTTATAATGATTTTAGAGACCATGAAAGATAGAAATATTGATATATCAGCATTCTTGTGGATAAAAGGCATGGGATGAGGTTATTTGTTTGGTTATATTTATTAATAGAGTTTGTTAATGGTTTTTTTTTGGTAGATAAATTATCATGAAAAATTATAAGTATAGTAAAAAAATAAATTTCGTGGTTGGTTTCGCCAAAATTTACCAAATTTTTAAGGGTCAAGCAGTCGCTTGTAGTGTAGCTTGGGTTGTCGAATCCCCAGAGACCTAAGAAGAACCTTTAGACACTCAATTAAAAGAGATGGATTTTTGGCTATGAAGTGGCCAACCTGGTTTGATTTTAGATTGTTTTGAAAGAGCACTAAAAGATCTATGTGAATTCAAATTATGAGAAAATGAGTTGATCCTAGGTTATTTCTTGGGGTGGATTGAATGAATTCCTTTTTTTACGATTTTAATTTCATTAACTCGAGAAGGATTCATGAAATGAATTCAAAATAACCTCATCACTTATTGATTAAACGCCTTAAAAACATATGATAATCACCTATACACTTGTAGGATCATTTTCATGATCACTCCAAGGTAAAGGATGTAATTAGCACATGAAAGTGGGGTGAATAAATTCAATAAGGAAGTGGAAGAATAAAAATCATTGAATGAAAGAAACTCAATTAAAAGAAATTAATAAAATTTAGGGCATGAGAAATAACATTCAATCCAGACCCTTTCTACTCCCTTGGATCAACCAATAAAAGAGCTAGCCCTCCATTGATGACAAGTTCTCAACGGAAGCGGAAATTAGACTTATGAGGGTGGAATTGAAGAAGTAATAACAACAAAAATAACGATCACTCCACCGTTGTGTGAACAAAATCACAAGGTTTGGTGTGAATAAATTCATACCTTGAGGAAACGGTATCAAGGTGATAAGGAGAAGAACAGAAAAAGAGAAGAAGAAGTACTTTTATTGAAGACTAAGGTGATTCGAACAACTTACATGAGAAGGAAGAACATTACAAAGGCAAATTGGCATAATAACATTACAATGAAAAGAAAGCACCCAACCTCCCTAAATCCAACACCACTATTGCCTTACATAGGAACAAATGAAGCCTTGTCCTAGCCCCCAACATCCCATGTTCCTTTAATTAATTATGTTGGGGAAAGGTGGGTGGAACATTAATGATGAGAGACTTTTCCACTTCTTGCCCCGAAGTTGCAGCCAGCTTGCATTAACCGGAATAACTCGTCTGAAGGACCTTCTAGAAAGCCGATTTTGATTAGTCCCTAGCAGACTTAAATGACGCACCGGATGTCCCCTAACAGGCTGTAAATATTCAGCCAAAAATACTTTGTGGTTCGGGATATATGATTTAAATAGTGGGATGTTTTTCTGGGCCGCATACTCTGGCCCAAAATTAAATCTTCAAATTGGGCCGCCGTAATAACCACCATGGAAGACGAATTAGTACTGGCTCCAGAAGATTTATTTGTTCCCCTATATGTCTTCTATCCTTCTAAAAATATTTGGATACATTGGGCTTGTATTGTGGGCCCCATAGTCCGATCAGTGGGATGATATCCAATCTGCCTTCTCCAGAATTGTTTCCTTTAATCGCCAAATATCACCATCATCCTTTATTGATAATCCATTGATCCCTGAATAAAAAATGTTAATAATTAAGTGAATATCCATTTCCAAAAATATCAAATTAAAATATAGATAGTCACATTCTTTAAAATCAGATGAAACATTGGGCCTAAATTGGTGCACATTAGGCATGAAGTGCACAAATGATGAGAATGGGTGTTCAAAATGTAAAATGTACTGAAATGGTATTTATTAATAGAAAGGCACATGAAAACTACATATATTAGAAATGAATATTAGCCTCTTACAGTGGCGAATCACACCCCCAACTTGAGTTTTGCTAGTCCCGAGCAAAATATATCTCACAAAAATGAAATTCGAATGACATTTTCCAAAAACATTTTAATACACATTTCTCACCCAATGATCACATACCAAACAATTATGAAACCCTTAAAAATCATTTAAAACAAGCTATGTCCACAGGCATATCTCAAGCCCAATCTCATTCCTTTGTTCAAATTCATTGCCATATTTCATCCAAATTCAATTAAGCATGATGAAGTGTTGTGCGTCACAATAGACATGGGGGTTCATTTACATTCGAGGGAGAAAAGATAGAAGCGCTAGGAGAAATCAAATTTTAATAATAAGATGAGTACTCATTTTTTTATTTTATTTTTGGGGGGGGTTCAATTTTTCCATGGTAATTGAAATTGAACTCAATCGATTCAACCCATGTAGCAAGACTTTGCCGATGACTCCCAAGCTCAAAGACCTTAGGGCACCAATTGAAGCTCACATACTCGGCCATCATCTTGAGTTAACTCAATCAAAAACGAATTAAAATTACCACAAATAGAGATAAAATGCCCAACTCTGGGCCAGAAAACTATGGAGTCCCGATCCCCAAGTGCAGAAAGTCAGACATTAGGTTAATTAATTACTCTACGCGTAATTGATTTTTTTTGAATACTCATGTTAAAATTAAAATGATCGCCAATACTATGCTATTTATTATGGGTCCCCAAGAACTCGAACTAAGACCCCACAATCTAGAGGACATGAATTGTGTTTTTTTATTAAATGGATGAAAATATAATAGTGAAAAATCACATCGGACAACCACACTTTCCAATATCTATGCACATGAACATAAACTTACATTAAAATCAGAATCAAGGCATGCAAAATTTTTTGATATCCAATTTCAGAGTATGGAATGTATGTTATAATGTTCAAGGTTAATGGAATTTTTCCTTCCACAAATTTTCATCTCCCCCCCAACTTGGAATACACTGTCCCCAGTGTTTAAAGAATTGAAACATAGAAGTGGTAGGATAGAAGTTCAACGAAGACATTGAAAATGAAAATTATGGAATGAAGTCACCTGGTGGTTGATGTTGAAAATGCATTCCCATGTCTCCCTTCAGTTCTGGTTAATCTCTCAATGGCTTGGACGGTTGTGACCAGCTTTTCTCAATGACCTATGACATGCCTTAAATTTGTTTTTTTAATATATATATTTTTTGTATTTTTTTAACCTAAAAAAAGTATAAATAACTAAATTGATGATACATTGTCTTCTTTATATTTTCTGGGTAAGGTATTACTCAAGGATCATACCGCATGACACGGATTAATAAGGTGCTCCCCTTTCATACCCATTCGTACTCATAAAAGAAGAACAGGTCAACAATCTATATTTTTTTTAAAATACCAACAAAAATATAAAATAAAATAAAATAAACTGATGATACATTGTTTTCTTAATATTTTCTGGGTAAGGTATTACTTATGGATCACACCACATGACACGGATGAATACGGTGCTCCCCTTTCATACCCATCCTTACTCATAAAAGAAGAACAAGTCAATAGTCTATATATATATATATATATATATATTTTTTAAATAAAAAAATGAAGAATAAGGAAAGAAAGAAGAAAAAAATGATTTACAAAGATTAGAAACATGAAGACCACGGGTTGCCTCCTGTGCAGCGCTTTTTTTTAACGTCGTTAGCTCGACATGGATCCTAAATCTATCAATTCTTTCCTGGTTCATAGGTTGGCTCTGTTAACTCTACCTCTATTTCTTGTTTATTGAATGATTCAATGAATGGTTTTAACCTATGACCATTGACCTTAAAAATGTTACCACTTGTGGGATCCTGAATCTCTACTGCCCCATGGGGGTACACATGATGTACTATGAATGGACCTGACCATCTAGACCTTAACTTTCTCGAGTGTAAATGAAGTTTTGAACTATACAAGAGCACACATTTTCCCAGTTCAAATTTTTTGACTTTGATATTCCTAGATTGGTAGGCTTGAACTCTAGATTTATTTATCCTTGAATTTTCATAATCCTCCATCCTAATTTCCTCAAGTTCATTAAGATCTAACTTCCTCTTTTCTTCGGCTAAAGAAATGTCGAAATTCATTTTTTTGATTGCCCAAAATGCCTTATGCTCAATTTCAATAGGTAAATGGAATGATTTTCCATAAACCAAACTATATGGTGACATTCCTAGGATGGTTTTGAATGTTGTACGATATTCCCAAAGAGCATCCAAGAGTTTCTCAGACCAATCTTTCCTAGAGGGGTTGACAGTTTTTTCAAGAATTTTCTTAATCTCCCTATTTGCTAACTCAACTTGACCATTGTTTTGAGGATGGTACACAGTGGAAACTTTATGATAAATTCCATACTTAGACATGAGTGAAGAGAATGGGAGATTACAGAAATGGGTTCCACGATCACTGATTATAGCCCTCAGAATTCCAAATCTAGAAAAGATATTCTCTTTTAGGAATCAGATCACAACTTGATGATCATTAGTCTTGGTGGGAATGGCCTCAACACATTTTGAGACGTAATCAATAGCTAAGAGGATGTAGAGGTATCCCCTAGAGTTTGGAAAGGGTCCCATGGAATCAATTCCACAATAATCAAAGATTTCAATGACTAGAATGGGAGTGAGGGGCATTTGATTTCTTTTGGAAATGGATCCTAATTGCTGACACTGGGGAAAAATTTTGCAGTATTGGAAGGAATCCTTAGTGAGGTTCGGCCAGTATAAACCACTTTGGAGGACCTTAGTAGTGGTTTTCTTTGTAGAAAAGTGGCCTCCACATGCCTCTCCATGACAAAATTTTAGAATGGACTCTTTCTCAGACTCGTGAACATATCTCCTGATGATTTGATCAGGACATAACTTGAAGAGGTAAGGGTCATCAAACACTTAGTGTTTGACATCAGAAAGGAATTTCCTCTTAGCTTGGGTCCCCAGGAATTTTGGAATGTCACCCGTCACCAAACGGTTTGCAATGTCTGCATACCAAGGGCAATCACTCACTGAATAGAGGTGCTCATCGAAAAATGAATCAGACACAGAGAGGTAGTGTGAGTTGTCTTTGAATTCCATCCTAGAGAGGTGATCAGCTACAACATTTTCAACACCCTTTTTATCCTTAATGGTTAAATCGAACTCTTGAATAAGAAGGACCCACCTAATAAATCTAGCCTTGGAATCTTGTTTTTGGAAAAGGTATTTTAGGGATGAATGGTCAGTGAATACAATGATGGTTGATCCTAAGAGATAAGACCTGAATTTCTCTAAAGCAAAGACAACAGCAAGAAGCTCTTTCTCAGTGGTGGTGTAGTTTATTTGTGCATCATTTAAAGATTTGCTTGCATAAGCAATGACACATGGAGTTTTCTCACACCATTTTCCTAAGACTGCTCCTACAGCGAAGTCACTTGCATCACACACGAGCTCGAAAGGAAGTTTCCAATTTGGAGATTTCATGATAGGTGGAGATATAAGAGTTGACTTGAGTGTAGAGAATGATTCCTCACAGCTTTCTATCCATAAAAATGGTGCATCTTTTACCAATAGAGCACAAAGTGGTCGGGAAATAGAGCTGAAATTCCTAATGAACCTTCTATAAAAACCAGCATGTCCTAAGAAGGACCTCACTTCCTTAACAGTTTTAGGAGAGGGAAGGTGACAAATGATGCCAACCTTAGCTTTATCAACTTCAATCCCTCTACCAGATACCATATGACCTAGAACATGTCCTTCCCTTACCATGAAATGGCATTTTTCCCAATTTAGTATGAGATTCTTATCCTCACAACTTGACAAAACCTTTTCAACATTTAGAAGGAATCCCTCAAAAGTATCCCCAAAGATGGAGAAATCATCCATGAAGACCTCTAAACAATCCCCCATCATGTCTGAGAAGATTCCCATCATGCACCGCTAGAAGGTACCAGGGGCATTACATAACCCAAAGGGCATGCGCTTGAAGGCAAAAGTGTCGAATGGACTAGTGAAGGTCGTTTTTCCCTGATCCTCTAAAGATACTTCGATTTGATTATACCCTGAGAATCCATCTAGGGAGCAGTAGAATTGATGACCAGCCACTCGCTTGAGGACTTGATCTATAAAGGGCAAGGGGAAATGGTCTTTCTTGGTACAAGATTTGAGCTTCCTATAGTCAATACAGACTCTCCATACACTACTAACCCTTTTTGGAAGCATCTCTCCATCATTATTGGTTATTACTGTGATTCCAGCCTTCTTTGGAACCACATGGATTGGGCTAACCCACTCACTCTCAGCTATAGGATAGATGATACTAGATTTTAACAATTTCAAAAGTTCTTTTCTCAATACTTCCATGAGATTAGGATTGAGTCGCCGCTGAGGTTAACGTCATGGCTTTGAATCGAATCCTAGAACAATTCTATGAGTCCCGATAAGTGGGATAATCCCAGGAATATCTGATAGGGTCCATCCAATGTCTTTCTTGTGTCTCCTAAGGACATCTAGAAGCATACTCTCATGATTGGCTTCAAGAGAGGAAGAAATGACAACAGGAAAGGATTGATTGTCCCCTAAGAACGCATACTTGAGTGATGAAGGTAAAAATTTAAATTCAAGATCAGAGTGGTTATCACTTTCCATGAAAGGATGAGACTTTGTATTGAACTCAGTTTCTTGGTTCAGATTTCATGACAAAATTGGTTCCTTGTGAAGAGAATTTTCATCCACTAAATTAAATAGAGTACTTTCATGACGGGATATGGACTCGATGTTATTGATTTCACCCACGGTATCATTGATTGGTGATTCTAGAAAATCATCAATAGTGCAATCTTAAAGAGATTAAAGCCAAGGAGACAAATTTCCCTCATGTGAACAAAGAAAATCAATCTCTTCTTGACTTAAACACCCTTTGGTAATTCCTTGATGTTCCTTGAGTTCACTATCAAAACTACCTATCCAATTAACCTCATGGATCTCTTCATCATCTCCAATTTGAGAGTTTGCATTGTATATGTTCAAGTCTAGACTCATGTTTCCAAAGGTGATGGTCATGTTCCCATTTCGGACTCGGATAAAAGAGTTGATTGTTTCATGGATGGGACGACCAAGGATGATTGGGGTTTTCTCTCTAGGACCTAAGCTTGGGTGATTGTCTAGTACAATGAAGTCAGCTGGGTAAATGAAATTTTCAACTTTCACCAAAACATCCTTTAAGATCCCCTTTGGAACTCGAATACTATGATCAGCAAGTTGAAGACTGACAGATGTGGGTTGGAGTTCTTCGAGCCCTAGCTGAAAATACATAGCATAAGGAATGAGGTTCACACTGGCTCCTAGATCACACAAGGCTTTGAAAACTTTGTTCTCTACTAGTTCAACATTTATGTAAGGGCATCCCGGGTCTTTCATCTTTGGAGGAAGGGTTCATGGATTGTTGTGCTAACATTTGCTGCCAGAAGGACTTGGTTATTATGTGAGAATTTCCGTCTAAATGTGAAGAGGTCCTTAACGTATTTTGAGTATGCAGGAATGGTTTTAATGGCATCGAGGAGTGGAATGTTCAACAAGACTTTTGAGAATATTTCCCTCAATTTTTCACTCAATTCCGGCTTGGTTTTCCCCCTCATGCGTTGAGGAAATGGGGCAGGTTGTGGGGTTGTTTTTTTGAAGAGTTGTTTCTTTCACATATTTATTAGTATCTTCAGTTTTTTCATGTGTTTAATTTGAATTTTCATTAGAGTTTGAATCTTCAGGTGGGTTTTGAACAATTTGTTCAGGTTTCTCAATTGATTTCCCACTTCTCAAAACTGTCACAGCCTGTAGTTGTTCATGAGTTGCTTGAGTGCAACTTGTCTCCCCCTTGATTTTTGTTGTGGAATGGCCTGTGTGGGCATGGGTGCCTTTCCAGTTTTGATGGTTTGAAGTTCTTGTTTAAGGGACGAGACTTCTGAGTTCATCCTTTCCATTTGTTTGCACAGTTGTTCAAGGATTGGGAGAGGGACAGATTGGGAAGGGGTTTGTGTTGGTTGGGTTATCCCAGGGGGATACTTTGGTTGTTGGATGGGATGTTGGTATTGGACTGGTTGTTGTTGGAATTGGTTATGGTTTTGAAAATTTTGTGTAGGGTAGGGGTTTAGTCCTTGTGGTTGGCTAGGTTGTTGGTTATCTTTCCATCGGAAGTCGGGGTGGTCATTATACCTTGGGTTGAATGTGTTTGGGTATTGAGGCTTTTGAAAGTTTAGGGAACTGAATTCAGCAGGTGGTCCTCCTAAATGAATATCCTTGATGGATGGAATGGTTGGGCAGTTGTCTGTTTTGTGGTCATGTTTGTCACAGATTGTGCAAACAAGGTCTAGAGTTTGGATTTCATTGATTTTCCTATGGTCTATCAATTCAACCTTCCTAGAGAGTGCTGCAAGTTTCACCCTAAGGCTTTCCTCTTCCCTAAGTGTATGCATTCCAGTAGTTCTTTGAGGCTTTTCCGAATAAGGTGATGTTCCCCATGTTTGGTTTTGTTCAGCAAGGATTTCTAGATACTCGTAAGCATAATTTGGGGATTTGTTTTTGAAGGTCCCATTACACATCATGTCAATGAATTGTTTGTTCCCCGGGCCCCAACCTTCATAGAAAATTCTTACTTGTTCAGGAATAGAAATACCATGGTGTGGAACCATGTTTAGGGTGTCTTTGAACCTCTCCCATGTTTCATAAAATGACTCTCCCTCTTTATGAAAAAAATTTTGAATGCTCTTTTTAGTGCAATGGTATTTTGATGGGGGAAGTATTTTTTGTAAAATTCTCTTTGCAGTTGGTTCCAAGTGTGGATTGATGAAGGTATCATATTATTTAACCAGTTCTTTTCTCGATCCTTAAGTGAGAAAGGAAAGAGCCTCATCTTAGCTGATTCAAGTTGATGTGGTGAGCACATGGTTTCAACAATGTCATTGAACTCCTTGCCATGAAGGTAAGGCATTTCTGACTCCATCCCATGGAAGGTTGGAAGGTGGTTTAGAAAATGAGTTTTAAAGACATAGTGGGAATATCCTAGGGCAGAATTCCTAATGCAAGAGGGTGCATTGGTCCAGGTAGGTGTAAGGTAGTCATTCATGGTTTGATCGACTGCATTCCCCAAATTTGGGGCTGCCTCATTTGGATTTCCATTTTTGTTCCCACCCGGGTTTATGAGTTGGTTTCTTTGAAGACCCTCCATTGAAATTGAATCAATATTTAACTCTGGGGTATTAGAAAGATTAGGATCCAATGTTGTACTTGACTCCCCCATCCTGTGACTTTCCACCCTAACTAGTCTGTTTGAGTTATCGCGGGTGAAGGCGGACATGCGCCAAAAGAAAAAAAAGCGAGAAAATGAAAAGATAAGAGATCTTGGGTGAGAATAGAAGAATGGGGGTGAGGAAAGAAGGTTTTTTTCTAAGGAACATACTTGGTCCCTAGAAACGGCGCCAAAAATTGGTTTCTCCCAAATTTACCAAAGTTTTAAGGGTCAAGCGGTCTCTTGTAGTGTAGCTTGGGTTGTCGAATCCTCAGAGACCTAAGAAGAACCTTTAGACACTCAATAAAAAGAGATGGATTTTTGGATATGAAGTGGCCAACATGGGTTGATTTTAGATTTTTTTGGAAGAGCACTAAATGATCTATGTGAATTCAAATTATGAGAAAATGAGTTGATCCTAGGTTATTGCTCGGGGTGGATTGAATGAATTCCTTTTTTTTACGATTTTAATTTCATTAACTCGAGAAGGATTCATGCAATGAATTCAAACTAACCTCATCACTTACTGATTAAACACCTTAAAAACATATGATAATCACCTATACACTTGTAGGATCATTTTCATGAGTACTCCATGGTAAAGGATGTAATTAGCACATGAAAGTGGGGTGAATAAATTCAATAAGGAAGTGGAAGAATAAAAATCATTGAATGAAAGAAACTCAATTAAAAGAAATTAAAAACATTTAGGGCATGAGAAATAACATTAAATATATTCCCTTTTTACTCCCTTGGATCAAACCATAAAAGAGCTAGACCTCCATTGATGGAATGTTCTCAACGGAAGCGGAAAGTAGACTTATGAGGGTGGAATTGAAGAAGTAAAAACAACAAAAATAACGATCACTCCACCGTTGTGTGAACAAAATCACAGTGTTTGGTGTGAATAAATTCACACCTTGAGGTAACGGTATCAAGGTGATAAGGATAAGAATATAACAAGAGAATAAGAAGAACCATTATTGAAGACTAAGGTTATTTGAACAACTTACATGAGAAGGAAGAACATTCCAAACGCAAATTGGCATAATAACATTACAATGAAAAGAAAGCACCCAACCTCCCTAAATCCACCACCACTACTGCCTTAAATAGGAAAAAATGAAGCGTAGGCCGAGCCCCCAACATCCCATGTGCCTTTAATTAATTATGTTGGGGAAAGGTGGGTGGAACATTAATGATGAGAGACTTTTCCACTTCTTTCCCCGAAGTTGCAGCCAGCTTGCATCCACCGGAAAAATGCGCCTAAAGGACCTTCTAGAAGGCCGAATTTGAGTGGTCCCCAGAAGACTTAAATGAATCCCCGGATTTCCACTAACAGTATGTAAATGATCAGCCCAAAATACATTGGGGTTCGGGAGATATGATTGAAATAGTGGGCTGTTTTTCTGGGCCGCAGTCTCTGGACCAAAATTAAATCTTCAACTTTGTCTGCCTTAATCACCACCATTGAATACGAATTAGCACTGGCTCCAGTACAATGATTTGTTCCCCTATATATATTCTATCCTTACATAAATATTTGGATTCATTGGGATTGTATTGTGGGCCCCATAGTCCGATTAGTGGGATGATATCCAATCTTCCTTCTCCAGAATTGTTTCCTTTAATCGCAAAATATCTCCATCATATTTTATTAATAATCCATTGATCCATGAATAAAAAATGTTCATAAATAAGTGAATATACATTTCCAAAAATATCAAATTAAAATATGTATGTTTACATTCTTTAAAATCAGATTAAACATTGGGCGTAAATTGGTTCACATTAGGCATGAAGTGCACAAATGATGAGAATGGGTGTTCAAAATGTAAAATTCACTAAAATGGTATTTATGTATAGAAAGCCTCATGAAAACTAAATATATTATCAATGAGTATTATCCTCTTACAGTGTCTAATCAGTGGTCGTTATTCACAGTCTAAAAGTTTTTTTGGGTAATATTCTGGTTTGGTTATGTTTATGAATAGATATGTTTCTTTAAAAAAATAACTAGTCTAGAAGCCACCTATAGTGACCACTAATCTAATGATTCCACGAAGTATTAGAGAACACCAATGGAAGTCTCTATATCCTTCACCAGTGACCATTGGTGTGGCGGGTTGTGGACACCTATAGTGACCACATTGCGCAGTTTCTATTGACCTTTAACATTGGGAAAACACTGACCACCAAATGTGTTCGGATGGAAGTCACTAAATGTTCTTTTTGATGTATTTTCAAAAATAATTTACCAGATCTAGATTCCCTTTTACTTTCTCTGAAATCATTTGTACTGCTTGTAACTACCCATAGTTTATAAATGAAAATGTTTTACTTGAACTAAATGTCTCTTATATTATATAAAAAACAACATACAATGTAACTGTAACACCCGGGACTTTTATGTTATCATCAAAGGAATCTTTTTCTACACAACACTTGCTTGGCTTGCTTTACACGCAATCGCGACCTTCCTCGATAGCTTGCGTCGTACGCAATACCGAGTTTCACTAAACAACAATATGCTATTAAAACTAGCCGTTATGAATAGTAATAACCACTTTTTGAAATTTTATAAATTTTATTTTTCAAAATGGACTTCATTTTTGGACTCAGAATATCGAAATTAGCCTAGGGTGATATTTTGGTATTTTTCTGAAAACTTTCAATTTTTGATGAATAGTGAAACCACTAAGTGGTAGGTTAAAAACTGAATTTTGCATAAAACTTAATTTTACCGCTTCTGTGAATGGAATTTCAAAAATCCGAGAGACACGGTTAATATCAAGGACTAAAATGTGGTTCAATGAGATGAAAATAATTTTTTGGTGAATAGTAACTTTTTACTATTTTTACCGCGGTTAATAGTAAATAGGGTAACTAAGGGTAAATATGATATTAATATTACCCTAACACATGTCCTAATTCTATTGGACAAGTGTAATTCGACCAAAAACAAACTTAGGAATAAAATATGACCATTTAGGCCCACTTGGATTAGATTAGGACATTTATTATTAATTTATTTAAAGAAGGGTTAAAATAGTTAAAATCAAAGTTTAATAAGTAAATCATTTTTAATATAGGGTTATACATAAGATAAATTCGATTGTAAATATTCATTAGAAAGCTAAAAAGATTTCCTACATGATGGTATTTTATTTGTAATTTTTAGACATCAAATAATTTAATTTAATTATGACACAAAGATGATGCAGTAATTATCTTATTAATGAAATATTGAAAAAAAATTGATAATATAAATACCAAAATAAATGTAATTTGATACTTTTTATGAATTCCACTAATTTTCTAGGTTACTATGATATATTAGTAATGATTTAATTAACTTGGTTCGAACATATAATTCTGTTATGACTTTCACAAAAATCATATATCAAATAGTGTCAAAATTGACACAAAATAGTTTTTAAATCAAATATTATATTATTAATTGTTATTTTATTCCTAAAAATCTATGGTTCGGCCAAATGACTTAGATAAGGATATATATATTAATAATAAACAATTTGGGGTTCGTTTGGCATGTTATAGTAAGTGTATTAACCATATAGTGAAAGAAAACAAAAAGACACGGTAAAAGTTAAATTAATTAACTTAGAGTTAAATCTAATTGATAAGGTTAAAATAATACCCTAAACTTGTCTAAATCCTATTGGTTGATAGGATTTCGACCCATACCCACTTTAGCTTCGAAATAAGACCCTTTGGAACCATTATAAACCGATTTTGACTTTAATATAAAATAATATTTTGAGATATTCCTAAGGTGCCCCTCTCCTCCCTTATAAAAGGGCACCTCCTCCCCCTCCTCCTCACACCAATTTGAGCACTCAAGCTCGGCCAACCCCTGCCATTTTCTCCTCTCCACTTCCCTAGAATAATCCTAGAGGTCCTGGTCTTCTCCAAAGACCAATCTTAGTTCCTTAAGTGGAGGATTCAAAGAGGCGTTCCAAAGAAGAGGTAATATCCATTACCGATCTTTTCAATTTCATTCTTCTTCAACTTCTTCTTCTTTAGTTGTTTCATGATAAAGTAATAACATCAGTATTACTTACATACTGATATGTTATTATAAATATGAAACAACCCTAATTCACCTTCTATCCATCCTACGGAAAAAATGAAATCACCGCGCGTGCGTACGTACGGAATACCGTCTCCACGCCGTGGTGTAATCTATTTTCCACCATCACCTTACAAGGATGGGTATAATGGTGTAATGAGTAACTATATATGATTATTATTAAGTAATATTGATACTGAAATAATATATATATATACTCCAATACAATTCCACGATCATAGGAACGATATCATCACTCGTGCGTACGTACGGAATACCGTCTCCACGATGTGATGCGACTCGTTCTACATGATCTTCATTTTATAATGATTATATAAATGAATTGAATGAATGAATATGGTATATACTACACTAATACCATTCTGGAAATGAATTATCTATAACCTAAAGATAAGAATAAGAATTTATTCGACAAAACACGCATAAGAACAAAAAGTTATAAAGACCCGAGTAACAAGTAACAATGAAATATTACTAACAAGAAGCTAATAATATGACCATATATGATATCATATAAATATGTATGATTCTGGAATAAGTCAATAACATTATTTAAACCATTATACAGGAGCTTCGGACACGTACAAAGCAAATTGGACCTAAGGTAAGGGAAATATCACAATCTCATTTTTATCCGAGATTGTTTATTCGTAAGTATTTACTGGGGTGTATTTTATCATCCACATCCATGTTCCCTCAATATGAAATATTGTTTCCATCCACTTGCAATAGTTTAAATCCAATTTTACCCTTAGGTGAGTTTTTAGTAAAGAATATGAAAGGAATCTTT
This sequence comes from Viscum album, assembly GCA_963277665.1. NCBI lineage: Eukaryota > Viridiplantae > Streptophyta > Magnoliopsida > Santalales > Viscaceae > Viscum > Viscum album. The sequence goes on from OY728140.1 coordinate 186,229,771, forward strand.
TGTCGTTTTTCCGTACGAGGTACTTTTTGACTTTTCCGACAAAAGTACGAAGAATGTTTTTTTTTAACTTATACGGCATGAATGGATTTTTAAAACATTATTTCCAAGAAGCTTCCTTTACAAGTTTTCAAGTTTATTTTTAATCAACTTCTTTTATTTTAAAGTTGTATGACATGTTATGAAAGGAAAATTGTTTTTGAAGAAGAAAGGATATTTTCCTCAAGAATTCAATACAAGTGTTTTATCAAAATTATTTTCCATCTATGATTATAAAGGGTTCTGTTTCTATCCATATTTTTACATTGGTTTGACTATGTTGTGATGGAATTATGTTTATGAATTCCTTTATCATATATGAATTGATTTATGATGTTTCAAGAATCCCATTTTTGTTATATGTGTTATGCGATGATGTATGTTTTATGATTATGTGGCACACATAAGAAAGGATTCATTATAAGATGGGTGGGACCTATATCTCCCTCCAATGCATTGGGTAAAGATTTTATATCTCATGAGATAGGCATGGCTGGAACGGAAGGTTATTTCGGTTCAGTGATACAGGACTGAAACGAGGAGTGAACTCGGTTCAGAAAGGGACTTTGTCCACTAAGATAGTCTTGGCAATGAGTCATGACTAACAAGAAATGATTTTCCATGATTATGTGTGCATGCCACAAAGTTTCAAGTTTTATGTTATGATTATGGGGATCTCATTTTCACTTCTATGATTTGTTCCATGTTAAGATATTATGATCTCTTTTGCAGGTTGTGATTTTCAAAAAGATATGATATGATTTTTATTTCTTTTGTATACCCTTACTGAGCATTTGAGCTCACCCTTTTATGTTTTCTTTTCCCCAGGTCAGGAAGATGGATATTAAATTGAATATGCTAAAAGGGACCCTAGATATGATGAAATAAACGGGAGATACTGTAGAAGATTTATGAACCAGTTGTTTATGTTTCCCAGTTTCTAAAGACACTATACCTATACGGTCCTTTGTGGTTTTGTCATATGTTGTAATAAGTGTGCTTCAATTTTGAAGTATTAACAATGTATGTAAAGTATGGGTCGTTATAGTTGGTATCAGAGGAAAGGTATAGTCAACCTTTGGAAACTAGGATGTGAAAGCCTTAGTAAGAACCCAAAGGATAAGTCTAAGCATAGAACACAATCTTAGTGTTTTAGAAATGGCCTTGAATAACCTAGGATAAGACCTTAAGCATGAAAATTTTATTCTTGAATTATGTGGTTTCCTATTATGATTAGTGTTGCTCACACTATTCTTCTTGGTTTTAGTCAATGGCTGGAACCCGAAGGAACCGTGTTAATGCGGAATGCGATGGGCAATGCAATGATTGTCCCCCTGAGCAACCAAACGATATGGGAGCTGGAATGCAAAATCTTGTAGCCATGCTCACACAACTTTCTCAAGCTATGAATCATGCAGGATTTCCAAACGAGCAAAGGAGGGAGCAACATTCTGTTGAATCCTTCATGAGGCAGCGTCCACCTTCTTTCAGCGGGTCTACTGATCCATTAGTTTCTGAACAATGGATTAGTACTACTGAAAAGATATTTTCAGTTCTTCAATGTTCTGAGCATGATAAAGTCATCCTAGCAGTGTATCGTTTGGAAGGAGATGCTGATCAATGGTGGAATCTTGTTAAGAATACGAGGCAAAGGGATGAAATTGAGTCTATGGAATGGGACGAGTTCAAGAACTTATTTTTCAATAAGTACTTCCCTCGTATTCTCCGAACAAAGATGGAGAAAGAGTTCCTTGAACTGAAGCAAAGGGATGATGAATCTGTTAGTACCTATGAAGCAAATTTTACAAGACTTGCAAGGTACGCTTCTGGTATTATTATCCAACCTGAGAGTAAGATCGATCGATTCTTTAGTGGCTTAAAACCAAGTCTTCGAAGGGCGTTAGCCATAAGGGACTTCAATAGCTACGAGGAAATCGTTCGATGTGCTCTCAAAGTCGAGATGGAGATTGGAGTAACCCATCAGTCACATGGGTTTGATAAGAAGAGGAAGATGGAATTCAAAGAAAAATCTAAAGAGCACACGGAATAGAAGATGAACTTTCCCTTATGCTCAAAGTGTGGAAAGAAACATGGAGGGAGTTGTCTTAAAGGGACAAGTAAATGTTTTAAATGTGGAAAGGAAGGTCATCGGGCATTTGAATGCCGTGATAATGGGAAGAAGATGTCTAATGACGCAAACAAAGGAAGGGATACACAGAATGAACCTACAACACTTCAATGTTTCAAGTGCAAGGAGATGGGGCATTATGCCAATCAATGCCCAAATCCAAGGGTTGATGATGATGGTCGACGTCAACAAACTCTTAAGGCTAAAGACAAAGGAAAGTCACATGCAATTTCTATCAGCGAGGTGGAGTACGATAACGATGTGGTGAAAGGTACACTTACCACCCACTCTAAAGTAGCAAATGTTTTATTTGATTCTGGATCCACCCACTCTTTTATTTCTGAAAAATTTTCTAAGGGTATCACCGTATTACCTCAACAATTAGATGTTGAGTTAGCTGTGACAACACCTAATGGCACATCAATCGCATCAGAAGTTTATAATTCTTCTCTGATCGAAGTTTGTGGGAAAGTGCTTCCTGCAAATCTTGTGATCCTTCCTTTAGTGGAATTTGATGTGATTCTTGGCATGGATTGGCTTTCTCTACATAGAGCTCATATCGATTGCCAAAGAAGGGAAGTCACATTTCATATTCCAGATCAATCTACGATCGTCTATCAATGCAAGGATGAACATAACCTTCCAGTGGAAATTTCTTCCATCTTATGGGTATTGATTCCACTAAATGAAGGTTATTTATCTCAAATGGTTGGTGAGAAACTCACGATTAAGAATATGCCCATTGTACGGGAGTTTGATGATGTCTTTCCGGAGGAATTACCGGGTCTTCCACCAAATCGTGAAGTTGAGTTTTCAATAGAACTCGTACCGGGTGCTTTGCCTATTTCAAAGACACCTTATAGAATGGCCCCAATTGAGTTGCAGGAATTGAAGAAGCAACTCCAAGAGAATCTTGATAAGGGATTCATACGCCCTAGTGCGTCACCTTGGGGAGCACCTGTTCTATTTGTTAAGAAGAAAGATGGATCAATGAGACTCTGCATTGATTATCGAGAACTTAACAAGATCACTATCAAGAACAAATATCCTCTCCCGCGCATTGATGACTTATTTGACCAACTACGCGGAGCTCAATACTTTTCCAAGATTGATCTTCGTTCAGGGTATCATCAATTAAGGGTCAAAAGGGAGGATATACCAAAGACGGCTTTCCGTACAAGGTATGGACACTATGAATTTATAGTGATGCCATTTGGTCTTACTAATGCCCCTGCTATCTTCATGGATCTAATGAATAGAGTCTTTAGAGACTATCTTGATCAATTTGTGGTAGTCTTTATAGACGATATTCTTGTCTATTCAAAGAGCAAGGAAGAGCATGAAGATCACTTGAGAATTATATTGAAGACCCTGAGAAAGGAGAAGCTTTATGCCAAATTTACCAAGTGTGAATTTTGGCTTCAAAAAGTTGCATTTTTGGGTCATATAATCTCAAAAGAGGGGATATCTGTGGATCCAGCAAAAACAGAGGTTATCGAAAGATGGTCAAGACCAACAAAAGTAACTGAGATCCGAAGTTTTCTTGGTTTGGCTGGATATTATCGACGTTTTGTAAAAGATTTTTCACGATTATCTAATCCACTCACCATGTTGACTCGGAAAGGAGTTAAGTTTGTCTGGACAGAGGAATGTGAAGATAATTTCAAGGAGTTGAAAAGAAGGTTATCCAGTGCACCTGTGCTCACACTGCCTTGTAGTGGAGAAAGGTTTGTGATCTACAGTGATGCATCCAAGAAGGGATTGGGGTGTGTTCTTATGCAAAATGATATGGTGATAGCTTATGCCTCACGACAGTTGAAAATCCATGAGCAAAATTACCCAACACATGATTTGGAGTTGGCTGCGGTAATCTTTGCATTAAAGATTTGGAGGCATTACCTTTATGGTGAAAGGTGTGATATTTATACTGATCATAAAAGTTTAAAGTATATTTTCACACAAAAGGAGTTGAATATGCGTCAAAGAAGATGGTTGGAGCTGATTAAGGATTATGACTGCTCAATCCATTACCACCCTGGGAAAGCAAACAAGGTGGCAGATGCATTAAGTCGACAAGACCATGCTAGTTTATCCATGATGAGGATCACAAAAGATCCAATATTTATGGATTTACAAAGGATGGATCTTGGAATTATAATGGAAAGGGAAAAATCTTATCTTTCCCAAATGAATGTTCAACCATCTATACATGTGAAGATTAAAGAGGCACAGAAAGAAGATGTCGAGTTACAAAAGAAGGTGAGAAATGTTCCTGAATTCAACCTTGATTGTGATGGGATAATAAAGTTCAGGAATCGGGTTTGCGTTCCTCCCATCCCCGAATTAAAGAATGAGCTGCTGGATGAGGCTCATAGTTCATCATTCTCTATTCATCCTGGAAGCACGAAGATGTATAGGGACCTGAAAGAGTACTTCTGGTGGGATGGCATGAAAAGAGATGTTGCTGAATATGTCTCTCGATGCTTGATTTGTCAACAAGTTAAAGCTGAGAGACAGAAGTCTAAGGGGATGTTACAACCATTACCCATACCCGAATGGAAATGGGAAAACATCACTATGGACTTTGTCACAGGACTTCCTAAAACATCCAAAGGCAATAATGCTATCTGGGTCATAGTTGATCGTCTTACAAAGTCTGCACACTTCATTGCTATTAGAGAGGATTTCTCTCTAGATCAGCTTGCCAGGATATATGTAAAGGAAGTGGTAAGATTGCATGGAGTACCACTTTCTATTATATCTGATCGAGATCCGAGATTTACCTCGAAGTTCTGGCGAAGTCTTCAGCATACTCTGGATACAGAGTTGAGTTTCAGCACTGCTTATCATCCCCAGACAGACGGTCAGTCTGAGAGAACAATTCAAACCCTAGAAGATATGTTGAGAGCTTGCTCTATGGATTTCAAAGGAGGTTGGGATCAACACCTACCTTTGGTGGAATTTTCTTATAATAATAGCTTTCACTCCAGTATTCAGATGGCTCCTTATGAAGCTCTCTATGGAATGAAATGCAGGACTCCAACTTGCTGGGATGAAGTTGGGGGAAGAAAGCTATTAGGACCTGATCTCGTTGATGAAATGGCAGAAAAGGTTAGATCTATTCAACAACACATAAGAGCAGCTCAGAGTCGACAGAAAAGTTATGCCGACAACCGAAGAAAAGACCTAGAGTTTGAAGTTGGCGATAAAGTGTTCTTACGAATATCTCCCTGGAAGAGGGTTATGAGATTTGGAAAGAAGGGGAAGTTGAGCCCTAGATATATCGGTCCTTTTGAAATACTGGATCGTGTTGGGAAGGTAGCTTACCGATTGGCGCTTCCACCGAATCTCTCTCAAGTTCACGATGTGTTCCACATATCTCTCCTGAGAAAGTACATACCAGATCCTTCACATGTACTCAGCTCAGAAGTTGTACCGCTGGAGCAAGATCTTTCTTATGAAGAACAGCCGATAGAGATTCTAGATCGTAGCGAAAAAGTCCTACAAAACAAGACCACTCGCTTGGTGAAAGTTTTATGGAGAAACCACCAACTTGAAGAAGCTACATGGGAGCTTGAGGATATGATGAGGGAGAAGTATCCTCATTTGTTTGTTGCAAAGTGACGAATTTCGAGGGCGAAATTCTTTTTAAGGGGGGTAGAATGTAACACCCGAGACTTTTATGTTATCATCAAAGGAATCTTTTTCTACACAACACTTGCTTGGCTTGCTTTACACGCAATCGCGACCTTCCTCGATAGCTTGCGTCGTACGCAATACCGAGTTTCACTAAACAACAATATGCTATTAAAACTAGCCGTTATGAATAGTAATAACCACTTTTTGAAATTTTATAAATTTTATTTTTCAAAATGGACTTCATTTTTGGACTCAGAATATCGAAATTAGCCTAGGGTGAAATTTTGGTATTTTTCTGAAAACTTTCAATTTTTGATGAATAGTGAAACCACTAAGTGGTAGGTTAAAAACTGAATTTTGCATAAAACTTAATTTTACCGCTTCTGTGAATGGAATTTCAAAAATCCGAGAGACACGGTTAATATCAAGGACTAAAATGTGGTTCAATGAGATGAAAATAATTTTTTGGTGAATAGTAACTTTTTACTATTTTTACCGCGGTTAATAGTAAATAGGGTAACTAAGGGTAAATATGATATTAATATTACCCTAACACATGTCCTAATTCTATTGGACAAGTGTAATTCGACCAAAAACAAACTTAGGAATAAAATATGACCATTTAGGCCCACTTGGATTAGATTAGGACATTTATTATTAATTTATTTAAAGAAGGGTTAAAATAGTTAAAATCAAAGTTTAATAAGTAAATCATTTTTAATATAGGGTTATACATAAGATATATTCGATTGTAAATATTCATTAGAAAGATAAAAGGATTTCCTACATGATGGTATTTTATTTGTAATTTTTAGACATCAAATAATTTAATTTAATTATGACACAAAGATGATGCAGTAATTATCTTATTAATGAAATATTGAAAAAATTGATAATATAAATACCAAAATAAATGTAATTTGAGACTTTTTATGAATTCCACTAATTTTCTAGGTTACTATGATATATTAGTAATGATTTAATTAACTTGGTTCGAACATATAATTCTGTTATGACTTTCACAAAAATCATATATCAAATAGTGTCAAAATTGACACAAAATAGTTTTTAAATCAAATATTATATTATTAATTGTTATTTTATTCCTAAAAATCTATGGTTCGGCCAAATGACTTAGATAAGGATATATATATTAATAATAAACAATTTGGGGTTCGTTTGGCATGTTATAGTAAGTGTATTAACCATATAGTGAAAGAAAACAAAAAGACACGGTAAAAGTTAAATTAATTAACTTAGAGTTAAATCTAATTGATAAGGTTAAAATAATACCCTAAACTTGTCTAAATCCTATTGGTTGATAGGATTTCGACCCATACCCACTTTAGCTTCGAAATAAGACCCTTTGGAACCATTATAAACCGATTTTGACTTTAATATAAAATAATATTTTGAGATATTCCTAAGGTGCCCCTCTCCTCCCTTATAAAAGGGCACCTCCTCCCCCTCCTCCTCACACCAATTTTAGCACTCAAGCTCGGCCAACCCCTGCCATTTTCTCCTCTCCACTTCCCTAGAATAATCCTAGAGGTCCTGGTCTTCTCCAAAGACCAATCTTAGTTCCTTAAGTGGAGGATTCAAAGAGGCGTTCCAAAGAAGAGGTAATATCCATTACCGATCTTTTCAATTTCATTCTTCTTCAACTTCTTCTTCTTTAGTTGTTTCATGATAAAGTAATAACATCAGTATTACTTACATACTGATATGTTATTATAAATATGAAACAACCCTAATTCACCTTCTATCCATCCTACGGAAAAAATGAAATCACCGCGCGTGCGTACGTACGGAATACCGTCTCCACGCCGTGGTGTAATCTATTTTCCACCATCACCTTACAAGGATGGGTATAATGGTGTAATGAGTAACTATATATGATTATTATTAAGTAATATTGATACTGAAATAATATATATATATACTCCAATACAATTCCACGATCATAGGAACGATATCATCACTCGTGCGTACGTACGGAATACCGTCTCCACGATGTGATGCGACTCGTTCTACATGATCTTCATTTTATAATGATTATATAAATGAATTGAATGAATGAATATGGTATATACTACACTAATACCATTCTGGAAATGAATTATCTATAACCTAAAGATAAGAATAAGAATTTATTCGACAAAACACGCATAAGAACAAAAAGTTATAAAGACCCGAGTAACAAGTAACAATGAAATATTACTAACAAGAAGCTAATAATATGACCATATATGATATCATATAAATATGTATGATTCTGGAATAAGTCAATAACATTATTTAAACCATTATACAGGAGCTTCGGACACGTACAAAGCAAATTGGACCTAAGGTAAGGGAAATATCACAATCTCATTTTTATCCGAGATTGTTTATTCGTAAGTATTTACTGGGGTGTATTTTATCATCCACATCCATGTTCCCTCAATATGAAAATTGTTTCCATCCACTTGCAATAGTTTAAATCCAATTTTACCCTTAGGTGAGTTTTTAGTAAAGAATATGAAAGGAATCTTTTGTCGTTTTTCCGTACGAGGTACTTTTTGACTTTTCCGACAAAAGTACGAAGAATGTTTTTTTTTTAACTTATACGGCATGAATGGATTTTTAAAACATTATTTCCAAGAAGCTTCCTTTACAAGTTTTCAAGTTTATTTTTAATCAACTTCTTTTATTTTAAAGTTGTATGACATGTTATGAAAGGAAAATTGTTTTTGAAGAAGAAAGGATATTTTCCTCAAGAATTCAATACAAGTGTTTTATCAAAATTATTTTCCATCTAAGATAATAAAGGGTTCTGTTTCTATCCATATTTTTACATTGGTTTGACTATGTTGTGATGGAATTATGTTTATGAATTCCTTTATCATATATGAATTGATTTATGATGTTTCAAGAATCCCATTTTTGTTATATGTGTTATGCGATGATGTATGTTTTATGATTATGTGGCACACATAAGAAAGGATTCATTATAAGATGGGTGGGACCTATATCTCCCTCCAATGCATTGGGTAAAGATTTTATATCTCATGAGATAGGCATGGCTGGAACGGAAGGTTATTTCGGTTCAGTGATACAGGACTGAAACGAGGAGTGAACTCGGTTCAGAAAGGGACTTTGTCCACTAAGATAGTCTTGGCAATGAGTCATGACTAACAAGAAATGATTTTCCATGATTATGTGTGCATGCCACAAAGTTTCAAGTTTTATGTTATGATTATGGGGATCTCATTTTCACTTCTATGATTTGTTCCATGTTAAGATATTATGATCTCTTTTGCAGGTTGTGATTTTCAAAAAGATATGATATGATTTTTATTTCTTTTGTATACCCTTACTGAGCATTTGAGCTCACCCTTTTATGTTTTCTTTTCCCCAGGTCAGGAAGATGGATATTAAATTGAATATGCTAAAAGGGACCCTAGATATGATGAAATAAACGGGAGATACTGTAGAAGATTTATGAACCAGTTGTTTATGTTTCCCAGTTTCTAAAGACACTATACCTATACGGTCCTTTGTGGTTTTGTCATATGTTGTAATAAGTGTGCTTCAATTTTGAAGTATTAACAATGTATGTAAAGTATGGGTCGTTATAGTAACCGACAAAAATTTATTCCATTAACAAAGATCATAACTTTAATCTCAAATAAACCCATAAAAATGTCGAACATTACAAATAAAAAAATATATAAATTAAGAATAGTAGAATGGGAAAAATTAGATCTTACCAATCTAATGGAATCATCACCCCCATAGCCAATACTGTAGAAATTAAAAAAATATTATTAAACCAATAGAAATAATAGAAATTAAAATGTATAACCTTGAGAGAAATTTCGGTAAATAATTAATTAAGGAATGAAGTAGTATTTATTAGATGTAATTTGACCATTGGAATAATAATGCGACCATTGAAATAGTAATCTAACAGTTGGGAATATTAACCTAATAATTAGAATAGTAATTTGACCTCAAAGTAATTTAATATAATATAAATGATATTTATAATTGGTAATTTAAGTAAATATAAATATTATACTTCTATAAAATAAATATCATGATTAAAAACTCAAAAAAAATATAAGCACATTTTTAATAAACAGTATTTTAATGTGTCATAAAAAAAATAATAATTATATTAAAAATTCTAATAATCTATGAGAGAAAATTATTTTAATAAAATGCATGTCATTTTTTAAATCAATATGTTGAAATTTTCCAAGAGTGATTTTTTTGGTAATTTTATAAAATACTTCAATTTTTAGATGAATAGTACAAATACAATTTTCTCATAATCTGTATATTTTAAATTACGTCATTCATGATGTAATAATTGTAAGAACCCAGACCTTAATTTCAGGTACTTCTTTCTTTTTCATAGAGTTTTTTTAGAAAAGAGACTTTTCTGGAAATTTTCGAAGTACACGCCGTGTAATTTATGAGTACACTACGTGCACTTCCTTGCCGCAGCAGGCTGTGTGTTGGTTGTGTCATAGTCACACACATGGCCGTGTGAGAGTGACTTGGAGGCGGCTTAAAGTAGAGTACAGAAAATGTGAGTACATTTCCTGTACTTCAAAAGTACACGCCGTGTATTTTCTTTTTTTCATTAAACACATCGGGGTCGCATCTAATCACCAGAAAAAACTTTTTTTAGGTCATGTTCGTCCGAGAGCACCGACCAGCTGTGGATCATTTAAGATCCCCTAATCCTCCATATGTCCTACGATTCAAACACTGTTGATTGTGTTGGAATCGCATTAGTGAGATCTCTCTTCTACTGGAACCTCTTTTCATGATTCCTCATCTTTTCCATGTTATCGTGGGTTGAACGTTTTGCAAGTTTTCTTAGATCTACGATGTTCAAAGGGGATTCAGGCTTTATGGTTCAATTATATTGATCTCCTAACCCCGAGGTAGGTGGTTTGTGCCTTTCTGTAGGAAGACTTTTAGTTATGTGGTCACTTTTTCCCAATACCCATGAACGGGGTATTGCACGTCTACCGTTTTATCCCTAATGTTTCTCTATTATGTTGGTATGCCTGACTAGATGTTTATTGGTTGTGAATAGGGTTAATTTTTGTACTTTGATGTATTTCTCATGCATGTTTTCCCTATTTGGACTTTTGGGTCTCGTTTTCATGTTATGCTACTATTTCTTTTCAATACCTAGTAAAGTAGGATGGTGTGGCTATTGTTCTGTTATGTTGTTGTGCTGTATAATGCTAGCCATGTAGTTCATGAGGTTTGTCATGGCCGTTATGTACTGCTACACTTGCATGACTTACACAGGGCTGTTGGAACCTGGTGTATATACCATAGGGAGAATTGATGTTGTGAGATTCTCTACAGTGTCTTTATATTTATACGATGCGAGACCACAGGGGGGAATTGACGTTGACTGCTTCCCTAGAGTGTCTATAGTTCCTTGTCGTGGGCCACATGGGGAATTGATGTTGAGTGATTCCATAAAGAACCATTAGTGCGATACGAGACTATATGGGGAATTAATGGTGAGTGCTTCCTCAGAGAGTCTATACATTAGCTGAACCAGAGGGGTGAGACTGTGTGTGCTACCCATAGGGTTGCATGTACTTGATCGGTAGGACCAGAGGGGATAGTCTGTGGGTACTTCCCAGAGGGTTACCCGTTTTGTTATTTGTTTTGTTGTTACATGTTGTGTGGAGTTTTGAATGCATAAAACTGTGTATTGGTTACTGCTTAGCGATTTCCTTGTTTATGGATTTCTGCACTTTTACTTTTCATATATTCACTCACCTTTAGGCATATATCTTCTGGTGGTTGCCTAGTGGGATTCATCACACACCCTGTTTGGGCCATGTTTTTGGGCCCAATGGTCACGACCCTACCCTAGCCTCCATAGGCCAGGGGCTGGCGACAATCGCTGAAGGCATAACGATCTTGGGGAGGCCATCGCCTAAGTACCTATACACACACACACACAGAGAGAGCACTCGATGTAGAAGTTTATAGTAAAAAATAAAACCAAAGGACAAACAACTATAACCCAACCACAGTAAAGCATAAACTTCTAAATAGAACATGTAATGTGTTGAAAAGTACTTACAAGATAACTAAATAGAAAAAGGGAAAAAACATTCCCAACCCGAAAGGTTCCACAACACGAAAATAGGTAAACAAAAGTAAACAACAGGATATTTCCACACCTGAAAACTCTACTGCGACCTCGGTAAGCGGCCCAAGATCATGTGCCCTCTACGGTCCTTTGTCGTAACGATCAACCTGTTCGTCGTCTGCAAGGGCACATCGTGTGCGGGAAAATCCCCTGTAGAGGTGAGTATAAAGATAATCATTAGGACGCCCCGAAAGCTCCCAGGAGAAACAAAGAAGGCACAAAAGAGGTGAGCAGCAGACAGAACAATGAATAGTGAAAGAGTACAGTAAATAGAGTGCAGATCAACCCTACAAGAGAAAGGATGCAAACTCGTCCAAACACAATGAGCTAGAAATGGTGAGAAGAAAAAATTCTTGTCGAGTCTTTGCAACCTATAGTTGGAGAGTAGAATCATCCAACCAAGAGGATCTAGACACGAAAAGCATGTGGCATACACCGCGCATCTTCTCCCCTCCTAGAAGGAGAGTAACTGAACCCTATGAGTGGGAAAAAAAGTAGGGTGTATGTATATATATGCCCATCCTAAAACCCAAACGAGTGTATAAGGGGATCTCCATCTCCAAGATCAGCCCAGGAAAAGTCACCAACAGTTCTAAGGATATTCATCACTGATGCCCAAATGTCCCGCACACCAAATCCGTCTCATCGCTGAACCGTACAACCAAGGGTCCTGCTCTGGTAATCATGGAGAAAAGTCACTCATTAGACTCATATAAAGGGCTGATTCTGAATGAAGTTACTGGGTAACCCACATCCCAGCCCAGCTGGAGGGTAAGCTCTAAGAGGTCGTCGGGTAACCCCCTACCCAGCCCAGCTGGAGGGAAAACTCTAAGCTCAATGGGTAACCCACTTCCCAACCCCACTGGAGTGTAAACCCTAAGGTCAACAGGTAACCCACTACCCAGCCCAGCTGGAGTGTAAACCCTAAGGTCAACGGGTATCCCACTACCCAGCCCCACTGGAGGGTAAACCCTGATAGGCCGGTGGGTATCCCACTGCACAGCCCCTCATGAGGGTAAAACTGGAACTGGTCTGAAAACTCTGCGCTGCCCGTGCCATCACTGGGTGTCACTAACATCGCTACTATGTGTTGGTTCAAAGTGCGTCAATGGAACCTCTGACCAACTCACTTTCATGTCTCTACATTTAATGATATCTCGAATGAGGCTTCGCATGCCCAAACAGATTACACCATTGCAATCATTGTGGAATAACATGCGAGATAGACTATTTACACGCTTGAAACGGACTCCCAAATAAAAGGTTACTCAACACCGATTTATACACATACGACATCTCGTGGGGCCCACACATCAGTCCCAAATAAAGGTTGGGAAAACTACACCATTGCAATACTCTCAGAAAAACACGCAAAATCGACTATTCATTCGCCCTGAACGGACGTCTGATGAAAAAGATGCAAAGTCTGCACACAGCTTGAATGACGGCCCATGGGCCCATGCCTCAACTTCGGATTCAATGCTTGAAACCACCCTGGACGACTTTGTATCCAAGTTAGGGTCACAATTCCACTGACGAAACCTAAAACAGAGTCCGGATGTGCTCGCGCCATCAGAAATAAGAATCTCAGCATGGCGTTAAATAACACTTAACGGGTGTTTCACGCCACTGAGCCCCCGTCTCTGGAATTAAAAATCCCAGAGACCATATCAAAACTTCCTTCTCGATATAAGGATCTCGTTTTCGAATATGGAACACAAATCTAATACTTGGTTTGAGAGTTAGAGGCGTTTTGACACCAATGGACGTAGACGGGGTGGGCTAGACCGATTCGGCCGATCCACCCCTTTAGACCGGTGGTCCACGGCTCGGTCACCAGGTCCACCGCATCCTGCAGTTCACTGCGCGGGATGCACCACTTCACCCAGACTGGCTTAAGCCTATCTGGCTATTTTCCATGGGACCCACGTTTCCTGTGTCCCAATCCGCTCTCGGGGTCATGAAGACCCTGGTCTCCCGCTGGACGCCGACCGGAAAAGCCGGCCGACCCGCGCCCCTGGCCTCCCACGTGCGTCGCTGACGCTGCCTCCTGTTGCCGCTCGCCCGCAGCCGCTCGCGCCACCACTGAAGGACCCTCCGTGCCACTGTGGCCCCGAAACACCTGAGGAGCCACCACCACCAGGACTCACCAGACTGCCACGCGAAGCTGCTGGACCGCCCTGGAACCTCCGAAAAATAAGGGTTTTGGCCGGAAAAATTCAATTGGTCACCCCGGACACCTGAGGACTTGAAATTTTTATCCGAAAGAATCATTGGAAATCTCGGATCGAGCTTTTCTGAAATATGGAATTCACTCGATAATTAAATTGCATTTCGACGCTATAAGTTGAGTTCAAAGAAGATGCTGGAATTTAAAACGAAGGCGCAACAATCCAACCTCACAGGGCATAGCCCGTCACTTCACAAATGATCCACCGGAGCTGTAACCACCTTGAAGAGGTGGGGAGAGGATCTTGAAGAAGGTGGAGGTTCTTTGTTGTGAGAGATTCGACCAGAGAAATTCCAAGTGGGAATAAATGGGTGGATGTGTTTATGTAGGGAAAACATAACTAAAATTTAATTAATTTTAAATATCCACCAGTAGGCCCGTACCTGAACTCTCGACGGGCTCGAGGTTAAGTTTCTCCAAGGGTAAAATCCACGTTCTTAGCGCAACGGTGGACTCTTAATTTTAATCTGAGCCTCCGTTCAGATGTTATAAAGTTCACACCTGAGCGCCCTAATTAAGAAAATGCCCATGGTGGAATTTTCCACAAAAGGGCCTCGCCCATGAATGTTACATCCCTACTAGGGTAAACGACATGCTTCAGACTCGACGGTGCCATTGGTTTTTCCCTCCGAGAAACCGTTTAGGGGTTATTCCGTTTATTTTGCATGTCTAGTGTGAACGCACTTAAAATTAAATTCCTACAACACCGGGCCTCGGAATCAGACATCATCTCAATGTCATGCTCTGGAATAACATTAATTAAAAAAATTCAAAGTCTTAGAGGCTCAAAACCCAGGTTCTTACAACATTACTTCCATCATGTTTTTCATCCCGGAAAAACAAAACTACAAAAACAACTCGGGATACTGATCCGACATCTGAATCTCCCATTCAAAGGTGCTCTCCTGCACACACCCGTGCTTCCACAACACTCTAACCAAAGGAATGGTCTGTCCACGTAGAGTACATTCCTACCGGTCCCCAATCATCATTGGGAGCTCTGCAAACGTGGCTCCAACCTCAATGTCCAGCTCTCCCCAATCGATGACGTGCATGGGGTTGTGCATGTATTTCCTCAACTACGACACATGGAAGACATCATGCACTCTCTCCAGCTGTAGGGGTTGAGCAAGATGGTAGGAAACCTCGCCAACCCTACGCACGATCTCAAAAGGCCCGATGAACCTTGGCGATAGCTTGCCTCTTCAGCTGAACCTCCATGTTCCACGCCGCAGGGAGACTCTCAGAATGACATGGCCACATACTCGAACTCCAAAGGCCTACGATGATGGTCTACATAGGAATTATGTCTTCTCTGAGCCGTCCTCATCCGTTCATGAATGACCTACACCTTCTCCATCATCGCCCGCACCAACTCTGGGCCTATGAGGCAGGTCTCCCCAACCTTTATCTAGCGCAACGGTGACCTATAGGCTCTCCCGTATAGGGCCTCAAAAGGTTCCATGCCAATAGTATAGTGGTAACTATTGTTATACGAGAACTCCACCAAAGAAAGTTGATCCTCCCAACTTAGGCCAAAGTCTAACTTGCACGCCCTGAACATATCCTACAACACCTGGATAGTGCACTCGGTCTACCCATCTGTCTGAGGGTGAAAAGCTATACTCATCCGCAGCTGAGTCCCAAATGCCTTCTGTAGCCCTCGCCACAATCCCTACGTATACCGCACATCACGGTCGGAGACGATCGTCGAGGGTACTCCCTGAAGGTGGATGATATCCTGAACGTATAGCTTCACTAGACTCTCCACATAGCTCTTCTCCCTGATGGAAAGGAAGTGCGTCGACTTCGTGAGTTGGTCCACTATCACCCCAATGGAATAATGGCCCTTCGCTGTGCATGGAAGCCCAATGACGAATTCCATAGATATGTCATCCCACTTCCACTTTGGGATATCATGGGGCTGCAACAACCCTGCCAGAACCTGATGTTATGCCTTCACCTGCTGATAGGTAATACGCTAAGAAACGAACTCAACTATGCTCTGCTTCATGCCTAAACACCAAAACTGTCATTGAAGGTCTCTATACATCTTCCCCAAACCATGATGTTCCTCTAATGGAGAAGTGTGGAGTTACCGACTCACCTCCTCCCGCATATCCACTGGTACTACTACTCTCCCCTGGAATAGAATCTCGTGATTCCCTCCTTCAGAATACCCATCGGGTGTGTCACTTGTGGATATTTGATCACAGAATACCTCACTGTCGACATCCCTCAACTATGGCTCTCTCACACGCTCATGGAGAAAAGGAGTCAATATCATCGACTGCAGAAAACTCGTACCCTCCTGCTCAACCAAGGTCAGTTGTAGGGAAGCCAACTTCTCTGAAGCTTCCCGCACTAAACGAGTCTGGGACTTCTTGATAAGGGAATATGCTACTACGTTGCCCTTCTTTAGAGTGTAGACTATCTCAAAATCATATTCCTGCAGAAACTCCAGCCAACACCTCTGCCTTAGATTCAGATCCCTCTGAGTGAAGATATTTTTGATGCTCTGGTGGTCTGCGTAGACCAAAAAACGCTCACCCAGAAGGTAGTGTCTCTATAACTTCAAGGCGAAGACCACCAGTTCCATCTCCAAATCTTGAGTCGCATAATTCTTCTCATGGGGCCTCAACTGGCTCAACCTATATGCAATCACTTCCTGCTCCTACATCAGCACGCACCCGAGCCCAGCTCCTGAAGGGTCGCATTATACCATGAACTCAATGCCCTCCTCTGGCAGCCTCAACACTTGAGCACTAGTCAGCCTCTGCCTCAACTCCTCAAAGGCCTTCTGGCACTGATCAGTCCAGTTGAACATTCATCCCTTTAGCATCAATGTGGTGAAAGGGGCGGTAATCCTAGAGAAGTCTTCCACGAACCTCTTGTAGTACCCTTCTAAACCAAGGAAACTCTGAACCTCTATTGCATTATTTGGTGGATCCCAAGAAAGAACTGCCTCTATAATTGGAGGATCTGCGTCTAAACCCTGTTCTAAAATGACATTCCCCATAAAGTGAAACTCATGAATCCAGAACTGAAACTTCAAGAGCTTCCCATAAAGTTGGTGCTCCCATAGTAAGTGTAGGACCATCCTCAAATGCTCTGCGTGCTCCTCCTCCATCGCAGAGTAGATTAGTATGTCTTCAATAAAGGCAACCACAAACTGGTCCATGTACGGCTAGAAGATCTGGTTCATCAAAGCCATGAAGACGACATGGGAATTCGTCATGCCAAAGGGAATCACCAGAAACTCGTAATGCCCATAACGACAATGAATGCCATCTTCGGGATATCCACCTCACGAACCTGCTACTGGTGGTAGCTACATAAAAGATCAATCCTGGAGAACCAATTTTCACCTCTCAACAAGTTGAAGAGGTCCTAAATCCTCGGAAAAGGGTACCTGTTCTATATCGTGTCCTGATTCAGGCGACGATAATCCACACAAAGCCGAAGGTTCCCATCTGACTTCTTCACCAACAAAACCGGAGATGCCCAGGGGGACACACTAGGCCTAATGAATCCCTTCTCATGAAGGTCTTACAACTAAATTTGTAGCATCTGAAGCTCTTTAGGTGCGATCTGATAAGCCGGGCATGATATCAGGGCAGTCCCCGACTGAAAGTCAATGCAGAACTCCATAACTCGCCTCAGAGGTAGTCCTAGGACATCCTCGAGAAAGACGTCCATGTAGTCCTCTACAACTGTAGGAATCTATGTGCATGTAGCATCTACTGCTCTGAGATCCACGCTCACCAACTGGTGAGAAAAAGTTCGTGATTTCTTTCTTAGAGCACCCGTCTGCTCTGCCACAAGGTCTCGCTCACCGAGGATGGTGAACCTTGTCCCATCAGAATGCACGTATCTGACTCATCTATGACAACAGTAGATCTAGGTGTGAACCATAGAAAGCCAATCCATGCCCAGGATGACTTCATAAGGTTCCATCGTAATGACCAGTAGGTCCCAAGTGAAACTCTCTCCTCCGAACGACAGTTTTAACTGTCTGCAAACAAAGGTTACTAACGACGCACTTCCTGTAGGAACCTCGAGGAAAAGCGCAGGTGTCAGCACCTCTACTAGGAGCTCTAACTCTCGTACCAAAATCAGTTATATAAAAGAGTTCCTAGAGCATGTGTCTACTAGTACTAAAGCAAGCGTAGAGTAAACACAGAGAATACCTCGGACCATCTCATGTGCTGGGGGGTCATGAACACCCATAGCCCGAAACTGCCCGCGACCCCTACCACCAGATCCCTAAGCCTGGAATGGGCCGCTCAGTGGTGGCGGTGGAAGGATCTCAAAACACCATCCTCCACCTCCAAGTCCTGCCACTCTGCCTACGCCGCCTCCCTAAGGACCACCTTGTCCCTGGCGGAGAGATCACTGGTCACGGCATTGCCTCTGCCGCTACGGTGCCCACACTGCCTACCACTGCTACTCGGTATGCCTAGTTAGGCAGTCTCGTGCTAGGTGACCCCATCCGTAACAAGTATAGTACCCGCTCTCACCTGACTTCCCCGGTGCTCTACGGTGCCACTGCGGTGTACAACCCTTCCCCTAAGTCTGCTCATGGAATGGTCTCCTTGACTGAGGATCTTTCTCTGCCGCCTACCCGCTACCGAAGACTTTGCTCTGAACCAGCCATTGCTAGGCCCTGCCAGCTGGCATCCCTCATCAAAGAAGCTCTCTTTCACGAGCGCCCTCTCTAGCACCCCGATAAATGTAGGGACACTCTGGTGCACTACCCTAGCATAGATCTCCCTGCAAAGACCCTGCTCAAACTCACACGCCCGAAAGTAACTATCGCAGATCATATCCTATGAGTAGCGTGTCAGATTGTTAAATCATGCCGAGTACTACGCCATGGTCATCCTATCCTTCTTCAGCTCCAGAATCTCCTAAATCTGAATGGATCGTAAACAAGAGGGGGTGTACTTCTCCCGAAAGAGCTGCTGGAAGCTGTCCCACATGAGAGATGGCTTGTCGTGGGTCTACATAACCAACCCCCACTAACACCTGTCCATCCCAAGGAAAAGGTTGGCATCCAGGGCTACCATCTGGTCCGCTAGTGTCCGTACCAGCCTGAAAAGTTGGTCCACAGTCTCTAGCTAGTCTTCTATTGCCTGGGGATCAGGGTCCCCACAGAACTTCTGCAGCCGCTGATGCTAGAAGTCCTTGATCACACTGAGCCTGCGCTCAACCTCGGCCTATGCTGCCAGTACTAACCGCCACTCCTCCAGATGGAGGGGCTGCTACAGAACCATAGGGTGGAAGGGGATCACATGAGGATCCCTGACCTGACTCCTCGTCGCTCGCCAGGTCATTGTCACGAACATGAGAGGGTAACCCGGCTGGCTGCTGTCGTTGGGGCATCCTGAAAATTATAAAGGATTATCACGATCAGATGAGCATATATATATATATATAATAGTAATCAAAAAGGGGAGCTGACTCATAAAGGACAGTCAAAGACTGAATCCTATCGTATTCATGTTCCAAAGTTCCCTACAACAAATTTCTGAGCGTGCAGAGTCGAAAAGCAGGATATTTGGGTCCTAGTGAATGGATACGTTGGCCGCATATACCATCACAAGACTCCTTGGCCTGAGATCCTCTCTTGAGACCCGTCGACACTATTTCCCTAAATCCCAACCTATTAATTTTTGTAGATGTCAAAACAACGCCCCAAGGAACGAACCATCCTCTGATACCACATTGTCACGACCTGACCCTGCCGGTATCGAGCCTCAACTACACCACACCCACCTCTATAGGCTAGGGGCTGGAGACATGTGCCAAAGGCGTAATGATCTCGGGGAGGCATTCACCTAAGTAACTGTACACACACACATAGCCCAAACGATGCAGAAGTGCAGAGTAAAAAAGAAAACCAATGGACAAACAACTATAACCCAACCAAAGTCATGCATCTACTTCTAAATAGAACAAGTAACGTGCTGAAAAGTACTGACAAGATAACTAAAAAGAAAAAGAGGAAAACATGTGCCAAACCCGAAATATTCCACAACCCGGCAATAGATAAAAAAATTAAACAACTATAGAGTCCCACACCTGAAAACTCTACTCTGACCTCGGAATGCGGCCCAAGCTCCTGTTCCCTCTACGCTCCTCTGTAGTCAGGATCGACATATCCTTCATCTTCAAGGGAACACCAGGTGCGGGAAATTCCCTAGAAGGGGTGAGTATAAATATAATCATTAGGATTCTCAAATGCTCGAGGGAGAAAAAAAGGAGGCACTAAAGAGGTGATCAGTAGACAGAACAAAGAGTAGTGAAAGTGTACAGTAAATAGAGTGCATCTCAACCCAACAAGAGAAAGGAAGCAGACACGTCCAAATGAAAGGATATAGAAATGTTGAGAAGATGAAATTATCATCGAGTTTTCGCTATCTATATCATGAGAGTAGACTCGTCCATTAAAGAGGAGCTAGGCACTGAAATCACATGGCATACCATGTGCGTCTTCTACCCTCCTAGAAGGAGAGTAATTGAACCCAAGGAGTGGGAAAAATGTAGCGTGTATGTATATATATGCTCAAAAAGAAACTCGAACGAGTGTATAAGGGGATCTCCATCTCCAATCTTAGCCCAGGAAAAGACGCCTACAGTTCTAAGGATATTCATCACTGATGCCCAAATGACTTGCATGCCAATGTCGTATCATCACTGAACCGTACAACTAAGGGCCTCGCTCCTGTAATCACGGAGAAAAGTCACTGCTAGCCTCATAGGAAGGGCTGAGTCTGAAAGAAGTCATCGGGTAACCCACTACCCAGACTAGCTATAGGGTAAACCCTTAGAGGTCATCGGGTAACCCACTGTCCCGCCCAGCTGGAGGGTAAACCGTACGGTCAATAGGTAACCCAATTTCAAGACTCACAAGAGGGTAAACCCTAAGGTTAACGGGTAACCCACTACCCAGCCCAGCTTGAGGGTAAACCCTAATGTCAACGGGTAACCCACTGCCCAGCCCCGCTTGAGGGTAAACCCTCATACGCCGGTGGCTAACCCACTACCCAGCCCCACTGGAGGGTAAACCCTGAACTGGTCTGATAACTCCGCACTGCCTGTGCCATCACTGGGTTTCACTAACATCACTACTGTGTGTTGGTTCGGAGTGCGTCAAAGGAACCTTTGACCACCTCCCTTTCATGTTTCCACATTTAATTAGTTCTCGAATGAGGCTCTGGATTCCCAAACAGATTACATCGTTACAATCCTCGTGGGAAAACATGCGAGGTAGAATATTTACTCACTTGAAACGAACTCCTGCTGAAACATTTACTCAACACCACTTTTTTCTCATATGACATCTCACGGGGCCCACACATCGGTCCAAAAGAAAGTTATTCCAACTACGCCATCGTGATTCTCTTGGAAAAACACGGAAAATAGGCTATTAATTCTCCTCGAACGGACGTCTGATGAAAAAGTCGCAAATGCTGCACCCAGCTTGAATGACGTCCCATGGACCAGTGCCTCAACTCTGACTTAAATTCTTGAAACCACCCTAGATGACTGTTTCTTGATGCTAGGGTCCCAACGACGCTGACGGTGCCTAAAACGGACTACGTATGTGCTTGCTCCATCCGAAACAAGAATCTCAGTGAGGCGATAAATAACACATAACGGGTGTGTTGTGCCACCGAGCCCCCATCTCGGGAATTAAAAATATCCTTGACCATCTCAAAACCTCCATCATGATCCTAGGATCATGTTTCCGTACACGGAACGCAAATACGATACTCTGTTTGAGAGTTAGAGGCGTTTTAAGGCCAACAGATGGAGACGAGGTGGGCCGGACCAGTTTGGCAGGTCCACCCCTTTAGACTGGTAGTCCGCGGCTCGGCCACTCGGACAACCTGGTCCACTGCGGCCCGCGGTTCACCGCAATGGCCGCACCGCTTCATTCGGACCAGCTTAAGCCGGTCCGACTCTTTTCCATGGGGCCCGGATTTCGCAGGTCCCGGTCTGCTCCCGGGATCACGAAGACCCTGGTCTCCCGTTACAGGCCTACCTGCAAAGCTGGCTGACCCGCACCCCTAGCCTCCAGTGTGCGCCGCTGATGCTGCCTCCCGCTACCGCTCGCCCAAAGTTGGCCGCACCACCTCCTGAGGACCCACAACACCGTCATCGTCCCTGACCACCTAAGGAGCTGCCAGCACCAGGACTCGCCGAACCACTGCATAGAGCCACTGGACTGCCCTGGAACCACCGGAAACAACGGTTTTGGCCGGAAAACTTTTTTGGGTCACCCTGGACACCCCGAGGCACGAAATGTTGATCCAAAATAATTTTTGTAATTCTTGGATCGAGACCTACTCAAATATCGCATTATCTTGATAATTAAACAGTATTTCGATGCTATAAATTGAGTTCAAAGAAGTTTATGGAATTTAAAATGAACATGCAATGATCCTTCCTCGCAGAGCGTTGCCCATCGCTTCACAAATGATCCACTGGAGCCACAACCACCTTGGAGAGGTGGGGAGAAGATCTTGAATAATATGTAGTTTCATTCTTGGGAGATCTTACACCAAATAAATTACAAGGGGGAATAAGTGGGTGGATGTGTTTAATTAGGTAAAACTTAATTAAAACATAATTAATTTTAAACATCCACCAATAGGCCCGTACCCGAACTCTCGACGGGGTCGAGGCTAAGCCACACCTAGGGTAAAATCCATGTTCTGAGCACAATTCTGGTCTCAGAATATTAATCTGATCCTCCATTCAGAAGTTATAAAATTCACGCTTGAGACCGCTAAATTACAAAAATTCCCCTGGTGGAATTTTCCACAAAAGGACTGCGCCCGCGAACGTTACACCCCTCCTAGGGTAAACAGAATGCTCTGTACTCAACAATTCCCTAGGTTTTCTTATTTGAAAATCCGTTTATGAGTTATTCAGTTTATTTGGCATGTATAGTGTGAACAAACTTAAAATTTAATTCCGGCCACACTGGGGCTCAGAATCACACGCCGTCTGAACGCCCTGCTCTGGAATAACATCGAGAAAAGAAAAAAAATTTAAATTCTTACAAGCTCAAAACCTGTGTTATTACACCAAAAGATTATATTTCTGTTGGTATAAACTAGGGATAGCGCCCATCGACTTCTGTTACTTGATAGCATTGGAGCTGGAGAGCATCAGACCAAGCAGAGGCTAGCGATGCTGGGGAGTTGCTCAAATATTTTTCTTTTGTACTTTGGTTTAGTACTGTATTTAGCATTGTGATTTTTTTCTCTGTTTTCCTAGACATATATGTATCAGGAATGATTTATATATATATTTATGCTCCAGTTGTTTCTTTATCAGTCTTCTATTGTTTACTGTTGTTGGATATTTACTGCTTCCTCTATTGTGTGTTGTTTACTTCCGATGTATACTATACCAATGAAGGCATAGTATCCCCATTGTCAAACCAAAGGCCCTTATTTCTAGTCGGAAACCTATGGTGTTTGGGGAAATGCACTTGGGTCCATGTGACCAACCGGGTATGGGGCACCTCTGGGTGTCTTCCGGAACCGGGACATTACTAAGTGGTATCAGAGGATGTTTCTTTTGTCTTGACTTACTGTTTGGTTCCTTAGTTAGGGATAGGACGGAATAGGTACTTGGTAATAAGTTGTGCCCAGGAGTAGCTAACCTGTGTACAAGGAAAAATCCAATCTATATTGTTTAATTGCATTTTTCTGTTTTTTTAGTTTTTACAATTGATTTTATTTCACCTATATTGATTCACATGGTTTGTGCAATTTTTTTTGATATTATTGAGGTTCTATTTCTGTTGCAACCCAATGAGATGAGGGTATGTCATCTCATGCATCATATAGGCACTTTCTAGAAATCAGTTGTCAAGCATTTTTTCATTGCCATCTAGGATGAATTATAGATTTCATATTGTTGTGATATATGATGTGTAAATTATGCATGCTGTTGTGATAGTGGCCTTGATAGAAATACCTATTGTTTTATTGGATATTTTTGTGTAGATATTTTATTAAATGAATGCCAAACTTTGTTTTTTCGAGGTTCTATGGGCCCTCATGGACTGGAATTTGGTGGATCATTACCTTTTTTTCTATGTTGTAATGTGTACAAGATGCCAAACATTGATTCGCGGAGAGTATGGGCCCTCACGGATCGGAATTTGGCACTTTCAATGCTTTTTCATTGTTTTCTGGGTTCCAGAGTAGTTTTTGAGGCATAATGTCCAGAAAAAACCCAAAATACAGGCCATGTAGTGTTAAGTACATGCCATGTGTTATTCTGTTCGGGAATAAAATGTTTTTCTTATGTACATGTTGTCTAATTTATGTACACTCCTTGTAGTATCTGATCGTGTAGTAGGTCATGTGGGTAGAGACACAGGATGGGAAAATTCTGGTGGAAACATGTCATGTATCGTCCATACACGCCGTGTCGTGTCTACCCCATGCCCACCCGTGTCACGATCAACAGTGGTTGATGTCACCCATTCTTGTACAAGTCATGTCTGCCTTGAACATGCCGTGTAGGTTGACTTAGGTACCCGGCCGGTTCATGAACAAAACCGGCTAGTGTTATCCTTTATCATACACACTATGTCCGTCTGGAACACGCCGTGTAGTGTGAGCTGTGTGTCAGGCCATGTCACAAACAATATGGTCCTGTTTAAGCATGTCTAGTACATGTCGTGTAGTAATTTTACATGCCGTGTAGTTTTTCCTTAGGAGAGTCATCTGGCTTAACCATGTAGAAGAACTCAGGCAGAGAAATAGGATTCATGTATATGTCGTGTGTTAAGAATACATGTCGTGTTTCTGAGGTGTTACAGGACCAGTTTAGGCAGGAGTACATGTCCATGTGAATGACATTAGGGAACACACCATGTAGGAAATGTACACACCGTGTAGTCATGTTTTGTAAACATGAATGTTTATTTCTCTAGTTCCCTTCTTAAGTTCATTGTTTCTAGTCCTTGATATCTTGATATAGGGTGTGTGATTGACCTTGAAGAGTCATGAAACTGAGACGTCCTCTGGATGTACGTTAGTTTTCAGGCGGTGATCAGACACCAGACATGGCTAATCGGGGACTTCTTGCAGATCCTCTTGTTGTGTCAGTCTTGTCACCAGCAGTTATACCTCTAACTAGAGCTGATTCACAGTTCAAGGAAAGCATAATGAGGATGATGCCGAAATTTTA
This sequence comes from Viscum album, assembly GCA_963277665.1. Classification (NCBI taxonomy): domain Eukaryota; kingdom Viridiplantae; phylum Streptophyta; class Magnoliopsida; order Santalales; family Viscaceae; genus Viscum; species Viscum album. The sequence goes on from OY728140.1 coordinate 186,255,208, forward strand.
GGGAGTGTCGCCTCTTTCCCCGTCGATGGATGACTTGACACAGGACTTCCAGCAGCTGCATCCTCCCATTTTTTCACGGGAAGGAGGACATCATGTTGCAGAGTCATGGATAGAAGCCATGCTGATGATCTTTGAGCATCTAGAGATGCATCTAGAGAGGAGAGTTAAGCTCACTACCAATATTCTATGGGATTCTGCCAATAGATGGTGGGATGTAATCTCACAGGCGGGTAATCAGTAGGTTATGTCTTGGGAGGAGTTCCAGTGCATCTTTTATGACTACCTATATCCAGAGACTTTGAGGGCCAATCGAGCCTAAGAGTTTATGAGTCTCGTGCAGGGTAATATTATTGTTATGGTGTATTCCTCCCATTTCACTGAGCTTTATCATTTCACACCCTTCCTAGGAGGAGATGGGTTATTCTTGGAAAGTAAGTTCGTCGATTGCCTCAGACGGTACATCCTCTCTTAGTTGAATATCATTAGGTTGAATTCTATCACTTCCATCGACAACCATGCACTGATCACTGAGCAGAATCTGAGGGAATATGGAGTTGTGAGCCAGGGCTACATTACATACAGAGTTAGTGCTTTGCCAACTAGTAGCTGGAAGCACCACATGGAGACTACATGGGGAGTTCTGAGTAGGAATGATGCACCTTCTGGTTGCCAGGTGGTGTGCTACTAGTGCAAGAGAAGTGGGAATATGAGGCCATAGTTCCAGCGAGACCCGGTGGAGTGCCGATCTTGTAGCAAGTTGGGACACCTTTAGTTTTTTTGTCAGATCTTTTCACCAGCAGCTAGTGACAAGGGTTCTTATATGACTCCTCATAAAAAAGAAACTCCACCAGTTTCTCACCGGTTTGGGAACTGGAGTTATTCCGGCCGTTAAGGCTGAAGTGGAGGTCGTGGCCACAGTGGTCAGTCACCAGGATACCAGAAATAACAGGGTGGACTAGATCATAGTAGTCAAGCAGGGCCACAGGGCCGCGGAGCTTGCCATAATATTTCAGTAGAGCAGACCCATCAGGAGCAGTACCTCGACCCCTCTATCGTTCGAGGTACGATCCTAGTTTCCACTATTTTAACTTTATCTCTTTTTGATACTGGTGATACACATAGCCTTATATTTGTCGCTATTGTGGAGAGCCTTGGGCATGGTATCTTTTTTTCTACCAATGTTTTTACACTAGACACTCTATTGGGGACAAGAACATCAGGTGTACTTCAGTGCAAGTAGTTCCCTCTTGAGGTTGGTGGGTGTCACTTCCTTTGGGATCTCTATATCCTAGAGATGGTAGGCTATGATGTCATTCTCAAAATGGACTGGCTATTTTCCATCCAAGAAGTAATCGACTATTATCGTTGTAGGGTGAGTTTCATATCACCAAAGGGTGGTTCTTTTCTTCATAAGGGAATGTGGGATTTCCAGGTGAGTAGAGTAGGTCTAGAGCATCATGGGTTGGGAGCAGTTACAACCCAAATTTCAAGTCGTTATCTGGATGACCAGGGGACTTCACTATTATAATTTCCTCTAGTGGTGGATAATTTCAGAGATGTATTTCCAAAAGTCTTTTTAGCCTTCTCTTCAGGGTGTAAGGTATAATTTTCTAGTGATCTTGTTCCAGGAGTGGCACCAGTGTACATTCCTCCTAATAGGATGGCTACACCTGAGTTGTAGGAGTTAAAGAAGCAGTTGGAGGAGTTGTAGGCAAAGAGTTTCATCTGACCCAGTACTTCTCCTTGGGGTTCTCCTGTCTTGTTTGAGAAGAAGGCAGGCAGTACCCTCAGGATTTGTGTGGACTATCAGAATTTGAACCATTTGATAGTTAAGAACCGATATTCATTACCCAAGATTGATGACCTCTTTGATCAGCTTTGAGTAGCCTGGGTGTTCTTGAAGATTGACTTGAGGTCTGGTTATCATCATTTGCGCGTTAGGATATCTGATATACCTCTCAAAACCATTTGGAGTAGGTATGGTCTATACGAGTATTTGGTTATGCTGTTCGGTCTTACGAACACGCCTGCAGTTTTCATGGCCCTGATGAACTGTGTGTTCCATGCATACTTGGACTCTTTCGTGGTGGTCTTCATTGACGATGTCTTGGTCTACTCTCACACTTGACACGACCATGATACCCATCTTAAGATCATTTTGAGTACACTGAGGGAGTATCTGTTATATGGTAAGCTCTCAAAGTGCCACTGTTGGATGGACCAGATTCACTTTATAGGTTATGTTATCTCAGAGGCAGGAGTATCAGTGGACCTATAGAAAGTGAGACATGTAGTTTCTTGAGAGAAGCTGACAAATGTCTTTGAGGTGTAGTGTTTTCTAGGGCTGGCAGGAAACTATAGACGTTTCATACAAAACTTTTTATGCTTAGCAGCACCGCTGATAGGTCTGACCTAGAAGGGTGTGAAGTTCATGTGGTCGATTCTTGTGTTTTAGCCATTCAGGAGATGAAAGGGAGGTTTACTTCATCACCAATACTATTCTTCCCATAGATAGGCAAGAGCTATATTGTTTACTACGATGCATCAGGCATCGGGCTGGGAGCTGTGCTTATGCAGGGAGACAGAGTCATTGTGTACATGTCTCGGTAGTTGAGGCCACATGTGAGGAATTACCTAAAGCACGATCTGGAGTGGGCAGTTGTTGTTCATGTCTTACACTATAGGAGACAATATCTTCTGGGAGAGAAATTTTTGGATTTCACCTACCACAAAAGTATCAAGTACATCTTCACCCAGCGTGATCTGAATTTGATACAGCGTAGGTGGGTGGAGTACCTATATTCCTTTAAAATTGAGTTTGCCTATATGCATGGGAAAGGTAACACGATGGATGATGTGTTGAGCAGGAGGAATTAGATACAGGTGGTTTGGGAGGCCAGTAATGAGTGGCAGCTTATGGCTCTATTCACTAAGATGCATTTGGAGGATCATGACAGACAGGGGCAGACTTTTTTATCTTCTCTAGCTGTGACCACTACTCTTCATGATCGAGTACGAATGAGGCAACTATCAGATTTTTAAGGCCTAGTCCAAAGGGAGTGTGCGTCTGGACAAGACCCTATTCTTGGATGGATTTTAGGAGAGGATGAGATATCTTGTTTCCAGGTATGCATATGGGTTCCAGAAGATATACGCAAGTAGCTTATGTGGGATTTTTATTCCTCAATTTGGTCAGTTCATCCAAGCATCACCTAGATGTATCTTGATCATACACTATTAGTATTGGTGGCCAGGAATGAAGAGGGACATTGCTGGTTTCTTCATCTTGTGTTCCACTTTTCAGCAGGTGAAGGAGGAGCATCAGTGACCAGTAGGTCTTCTACAACAGTTACCCATTCCCAAGTGGAAGTGGAACGACGTCGCGATGGATTTTGTGACAGGGTTGTCGAGGTCTCCTCGAGGGAATGATGTAGTATGGGTCGTCATTCACAGGCTCAAGAAGGTTTCTCACATATTTCCAATCAAGGAGACCTTCAGTTTTGATGAGGTGGGTCTATTGTACATCCGTGAGATTTTACATCTTCATAGAGTTCCACACTCCATTGTTTCAGATAGGGATTCCTATTTTACTTCTTAGGTCTGGCAGGGGCTTTAGAAGGCTTTGGGTACACATGTACTTTTGAGCACGGCTTACCTTCCCCAGACAGATGGCCAGTCTGAGCATACGATTCAGGTGCTTGAGGACATGCTCCGAGCCTGGGTTTTAGATTTTGGAGGTTCTTGGGAGAAGAATATACCTCTTGTGGAGTTCGCCTAAAATAATAGTTTTCTTGAAACTATGCAGATGGAACCTTATGAGGCTTTGTACGGTAGGCCATGCCGATCACCTTTATGTTGGCTGGAGGCAGGAGAGGCATCTTTTCTAGGACCTCGCCTTTTTCAAGAGACCATAGAGAAGATAGAGTTGATTCAGAAGAGGATGGCTACTATGTAGTCTCGTCAGAAGTCTTATGTTGATTAGTAGAGAAGACCTCTGGAGTTCGAGGTTGGGGATCAGGTCTTCCTGCGTGTCACACAGAGGTTGGGACACAAGAGGATTATGAGACATGATATGCTTTCGCCAAGGTATGTCAGGCCGTTTGAGGTGTTGGAGAGAGTGGGTCTGGTTTCCTATCGGTTTTAGTTACCTCAGAGGTACTCAGATATGCACGACATATTCCACATTTCTCATCTTCAACGTTACTTTTCAGACCTGTATCATGTCTTTCAACCCGAGGAGGTTGATCTCGAAGTGGATGTGTCATTTGAGGAGCATTATATCTGGATTGTGGACCGCAGTACAAAGGTTCTCAGTGGCCATTCTGTTCCCTTTTTATGAGTGATGTGGTAGCACGAGTGGGTGTAGAACGAGACATGGGAGAGGAAGGCTGATGTACGAGCACAATGGCCGAAACTTTTTGGTGTTTCTTCTTCTACTCTGCACAAAGGAAATTTCGTGACATATTTATTTAAGGGGGGAAGTTTGTAATAACCCAGACCTTCCTTTCAGGTATGTTTTTCTTTTTCATGGAGTTTTTGAGAAAAGAGGAGTTTCTAGAAATTTTTTATGAACACATCGTGTAAATTTTGAGTACACACAGTGTACTTCTTTGCCATAGCAGGCCGTTTACTGGCCATGTAATAGCCACACACATGGCCATGTGAGAGTGACATGGAGGCTGCTTAATGAGGAGTACAGAAAAGGAAATTACATGTCGTGTACTTCAAAATTACACGCTGGGTATTTTTTTACATTAAATGCATCGGGGTTGCATCTAATCTCCAGAAAAAACTTCTTTTAGGTCATGTTCGTCCAAGAGCGCCGAGAAGACGTGGATCTTCAACGAGCTCTCGATCATCCTTCCGTCATCCAAATCGAACACCATTGATTTCGTTGGAATCATATTGGTGAGTTCTCTATTCAGATGGAACCCCTTTTCATGATTCCTTTTCTTTTCCAATTTATCATGGGTTGATCATTTTGGATACCTTATTAGATATTTGTCGTTCTAAATAGATTAAAGCTTCGTGGTTCAAGTATATTGATCTCCTAATCCTAAGGTAGGTGGTTTGTTCCTTTTTGAAGGAATTCTTGGACTTATATATGCGATTTTTTCCAATACCCATGAACGGGGGTATTGGGCATTTATCGTTTTAGCCCTAATGTTTTTTTGCTATGCTGGTATTCCTGGGTATATGTTTATTGATTTTGAATAGGGTGAATTATTGAACTTTGGATGTATTTCCTGTGCTTGTTTTTTCAGTTTTGAATTTTGGGTCTGTTTTGCCTATTAGGCTACTGTTTTTTTTTTCTTGACTAGTATGGTAGGATTGTGTGACTGTTGTTCTGTTATGCTGTTGTTTTGTATAATTCTATCCAAGTAGTTCATGAGGTTTATCTTGGATGTTACGTGCTGCTACACTTGCTTGACTTACATAGGGCCATGAGAACCTGTTGTATAGACCATAGAGAGAATTGATGTTTATGACTTCTCCAGAGTGTCTTTATAATTATACGATGTGAGACCACATGGGGAATTGACGTTGAGTGCTTCCCCAGAGTTTCTGTAGTTCCTCGATGTGGGCCACCGGGGGAATTGAGATTGAGTGCTTCCCCAGAGTGCCTTTAGTACGCTACGAGAATATATTGGGAATTGACGGTGAGTGCTTCCTAAGAGAGTCTATACTTTAGGTGAACTACAGGGGTGAGACTGTGTGTACTGCACAGAGGGTTGCATATACATGATAGGTAGGACCAGAGGGGATATTCTATGGGTACTTCCTAGAGGGTTACCTATTGTGTTATCTATTTTTCTGTTGCATGTTGTGTGGTGCTATGAATGCTTAAAACTGTGGATTGGTTACGGCTTATAGCTTTCCTTGTTTACGACTTTCTTCACTTTTACATGCCATATATTCATTGACTGTTTGGCACAGATCATGTGGTGGTTGCCCACTGGGATTCGTCTCACACCCTTTTTGGGCCATGCTTTTGGTCCCAACAGATTATATTGCTCTAGGTATAGACAAGGGAAAGTGTTGTTCGGCTTCAAGTACTTGATTTCATTAGAGCTGGAGAGCATGGGACCAATCCTAGGCTTGCGATGCTGAGGAGTTTCTCATCTATTTTTCTTTTGTACTTTGGTTTAGTACTATATTTAGCATTGTGACTTGTTTGGCTATTTTCCAAGACATATATGTATCATGCATCATTTATATATATATTTATGCTCCAGTTGTTTCTTTATTAGTCTTCCGTTATTTACTTTTGTTGGATATTTACTTCTTCTTCTATTGTGTGTTGTTTACTTTCATTGTGTACTCTACCAATGAGGGCATAGTTTCCCCTCTATCACACCCAAGGCCCTTGCTACTAGTCGGCAGCCTCTGGCGTTCGGGGAAATGCGCTTGAGGCTATGTGACCAACCGGGTATGGGGCACCTATTGGTGGCTTCCGGAACCGGGACGTTACAATTATGACCTAACCAATTCTAGCAAAGCTGGTATGATGAATAAAATATATAATTTTATTGATGAGTCAATTAAAAAAAATAATGAAAATTTCCAAACCAAAAAATTATTTTCCAAAGTCTAAATAAAAAATGATCCTTTAAAATATTTTTTTTAATTTATTCCACTTTCCTTTATAATAAATTAGTGACGTCAATTTATAAAGGGGTTTATAATCCTAGAACTAATATATTTTATTTATCTATGACTCATTATGTAAACAATATCATTATTACATGGCTTAACTTTTATATAATATTTTATTCAATATTTTTTTCTAGAAATACCCCACTCCTCAAGTATTTATAACATCTATCCTACCACATAGAAAACCACTCACTTCCACTTTAAAAGGAAATATATTTTCCCAAATATCCTCTATCTATATACTTAGAATTCATAGGGTTGTTTTGGACTAATCGAACTTCAATAATTCAAAAAGATAAGGGTCATAGAAAAGGAACCACTTAGAGAAAAAGGTAAAGTCTTTCATCCTTTTATTCTATTTTCATTTTTTAATCCTATAGCCGATTTTTAATTTATAATTAAAACCTTTTTAAACCAATTATACATAATTTTAACATGATATTGATAATTTTAGTATAATTTAACAATATTATTATTAATATAATCATATATTATACATCTTGTGCCTCCTATTTGGAAAATGTCTTGTTAATGTCCGGTTAACCACCAATGAAGATGTTTTAATTTATTTTGTCATCAACAATATTATTTATATTAATAATAAAATATTTATGATATATAAATGTATAAATAGATTTATTTTAATTTCATGTCTGTGATTTTATTTTGACAAATTTTTCTGGTTTACTATGGTCTTGTTTTCATCCCTTGGTTTTCCCATGTGTTTTTGGAGGAAAAAAATCATTTTTGGAGAAAAATTTAGTTTTTAGGATCAGAATCAAGTGGAATACGGGTGGTGCATGGCTAGGGGAAACTAAGGGAAATTACAGAGTGAAACATTCTCCATTGAGGGTCGAAGTATCTAGGTCTCACATCTATCTTCATAGGCGTGCACCCTCCCCTATGAAACCATGAGGATGATTTCGTCTTGGATATAGGAGACCACCTTGATGCCGCATGGTTTGGAAAACCATTCAGGGTAACCATATGGGCCCTCCAAGACATTAAAAACTGGAATTTTAGCATATTCCATCACCTATTTTAACCCTGAATCATCCATAATTTCATTCATAAAGGATTTTCATCCCTATGAGCCTATTAATCTCACTCATGTCCCATTTGAACTGAAATTTCAGGTGTAATTTTTCTAGGATATTCAAAGAATCATCATATAAGTCCTTCATACCATAGTTTTGACCCTCTTTTGGTTTCCTCTTACTCCATCTTTGAGTTATTTTTTTCAGTGGGTTGGCTGACCAAATAAGGGATCGATCTTGAGTATTTGGGATTATTCATGTTGTTTTTAGTTCGATCATTACTTTATAAAGTCCTATTGCGGTGTGGTTTTGGTTTCCTACAAGATTACCTAAGTTTCCATGTGTGGGGTAGGTGGTTCTATGCTTCACTATTATTACATGAATTTTGAATGCTTTCGTTTTTCAAAAATGTGTTTTATGGATTATGATTGGGGTTAGAAATGTGTTTCCAAAGGGTTTCATGGTGTGAATGGGTTGAAAAATAGTTTCCATAAAGAAATTGGTTATGATTCATGGGTTATTATTTGTTGGTTTTTTAAATGTGTTCCATAATTTGTCCATGTTGTGCAATGAATGTTTTAAAATGGGTTTGGTGTGCATATGATTTTTAAAATAGGTTTTACCTATGAAAGATTAAGGCTTTTATGTGTACTCATATTTTTTTGAATGTGTATGTGAAACGTTAAAATATGTGACATGTGAAATGGAAATTAATCATAAAACGGAATCCTAGGTATCTAGGTGGGAAGACTAGGACTGATATACTAGTTCGATCGATGGTGTCGAGGCCCTGTTTTTTCTAGCAAGATTTATGCTACAATACTAACTAAACTATGATGATGATTAGATACCACTAGAATATTGGATATATTCCTCTCTAGTGGACTGTGTATGCGGATGTTTTGGATCATGGTTGTTATACCATTATCACCAAGATACGAGGTTCCTAGGGTCATACTTGTTCTAGTACCTATAGGGATTTCCTGTTACGGGGTTCTCATAAGTGATGTGGTTCCCACTGTCGATATATGGTGGAAATAGATTTTTTAATTATAATATATGTTTTCTTTGAAATTTATTTCTTAAAAAAATCCTTAAATTGTTTTCAATTATATTTCTTAAAACTGGAATATCAATTTATCTTCTAATATTATTTCATGGTACATCTCTTTTTGGTGGCATCCTACTGTGATTTGGCTCACACACTACATACATTATTGGTTGTATGTGGAAATTGTTATGTATGATCCAGGTAAAGTCAAGATGTCACATGGGGGTGATGATGGATCTAATTACTAGTTTTCTTCTCTTTTAGGTGTTGGTGGAGGTGGATTGAGGGTTATGGCCCTCATGTTTCAAGGACATTCTTGTGTTATGGTCTAGTTGTTTCCCCACCCATTTTGGTACCTCATTTTTTTGGATAAAGTTGTAAAACACTTACCTTGTATTGTTGAATCTCTTTTGGTAATGGATATTTATCTTGGTGTTATGTTTTATTCTTTATATTTGTTTATGTTTGTTCATCATGGGGGAAACCATTCCCAAAAGTGCATTGTTGGTAACCACACATTAGTTTTTAGACTGTGGGGATTGGAAGAACCCTTCAGGCCATTCCATGGGATCGGTAGAGTGTAAAATTGTATATAACCCTACCATGGTTCAGGAAAAATTATTATCATAGTAGGTATCTACCCTTTCCTTGGGATATGTTATTTGGGAAGAGTCGGGATAGACAAGTGCTTGGATTTTTGGTTTATGAGGCCTGGTTGTAAGTGGGGTGTCTATCAAACAAACCTTTTTATAGGCCTTGGCTCACCAAGGGAAGTTGATAATTGATTTTACATCTCCCCTAGGTGAGACATATAGGATGAAAACTGTTTATGGACATCACATGAAGGTGGATTAGTTTGGTTTGTTTTGTTATTATGATGGATTTAGGTTTCTTTTTGGTATATGTAAGTGTTTAGAATTTTATATTACTTCTAAAATGTTTTCAAAATCGTGTATATATGTTTTTTTGTGGTTGCTTCTTGGTTCAGAAAAATGATTCCTTGGAGGCCTCATGTGCATCTATAGGAATATTTTAGAAGGAGTTCTGTATCCTTGATTAATCAGAGATTAGTGGAAGTTGTCATTCGGTTTTTCCAAGCATTGGGTATAGGAGTAGGACCCAAACCTTCTCTTGTTAATCATGCCTAATCATGTCTTGAAAATGAAAAATATCAAAAGTTCCTCAAGAACAAGCCAACTTCCTTCTGGGGTAGCATGGGTCCCCAGGTGGTCGAGGATCAGAATTAGAAAATAGAGATGATGTTATGGTTCCATGACACTCGTGAGGCAGTTGAGTTGAAGTGTGCATCATTTGAGTTGAAAGATCCCAAACATAAGTGGCGGGACTCAATGGTACAAGAAGGAAAGTACTATTATATTGGTTGGAAGGATTTCAGGGTCATCTTGCACAAGTAGTATTTCCCAGAGACCTTGTCCTTTGATAAGACCTGAATGTTTTAGGATATTCAATAGGGGATCAGACCGGGATGGGTAATGCCAATTTTTTGCTGATTTGGTTCTATTCCCACCTAAGGTGGTTTCTAATGAGACACAAAAGGCCCAAATGTTCAAAATGGTGTTGTGGAAGAATATCCCCTCTAAATTATTCTTGTTCAATTTGAAGACATATATGGAAGTGGTTGATCATGATTTTGATGGTGGAGATCAATTAGAGTGAAAGTTTTTTATTTTCTTGAGTAGTTCAAGCAAATGAACAAGGCTGTGGTAGTTATTTTGAGAAGAAGAGGAAGAAAGAAGAGAAGGATATGAATGGAGGTTGTAGTTCATGACATCTGTCCCAGCCCCTTTCAAATGTGACTTCAGTGGTTGGATTAGTTATTTGTCATCTGTGTGCGAAGACATGGAATATGTGGTATATGAGTTCAAATCCACCTTGACCTTGAAACCAGTGTGCAACTATGGGGAATTTTTAGTGATTCTATAGAGCTTCTTGACCATATCAGGGTGGACCAGGTTCAGTGGCCTCTAGAGGGACATCAACCCAATCAAAGCCATCTAGGATGTTGTGTTCGAAGTTTGATGGTCATAGTGGTGGGGCTGGGTCATTTTCATAGCAGAGTCAGCCTAAGGAAGAACCACATATCAATGGTCATTTTCAATCTTAGGCAGAGACCAAGCAACTTCAAGATCTGAATCGGGCCTGAGTGGAATCTAATACAAGACCTGAAACAGTTTGAGGTACCATTCTTATTGCATCATCTTTTGTTGTTTCTCTGTTCAATATTGGTTCCTCTATTTCTTTCATTCCTTCACATCAAGTAAGTTTCTTGAGTCTATCCTCTGATATTATATCATCTACGATGGAGTCAGTGATGCCTCTAGGTAAGATGAATCATGAGGGTTTTAAGAGTTCATCTTGTGCACAAACTATGTCAGGGGTCGAGCTAGAATGAGATTTCCTTGTTTTAGAGATAGTCCTCTTTAACATTATCTTGGGTATGGATATGATGCTTTGCTTACTAGTGCACATTGATAATTATAAATTGATATTGAGTTTCATAGAACCTGATGGGAGTACTTATGCTTTTCAATGTGAATGGAATCCTCATTCGGAATGTGTTGGAACTCCACTTCCAGAATTGGGAATCCTCATTTTCTAGATTTCATCGCTCTCATTGGAGGACAATGATGGTAATCCAAGGAGTGAATTACTACATGTTTTGGATGAGTTTCAAAAGGTATTTCATGATGAATTTTTATGGTTTCATCTGGAGCGGGATGTGGAGATCCCCATTCATTTAGCACTAAGAACACAAATGATATCTCATCCATCATACCACATATCCCCCATTGATTTGAGAGAATTAGAATTATAGCTAGAGGATTTAGAATCCAAAGGATTAATTCACCAAATCATCTCGCCTTGGCCCACCCCAATCCTATTTTTAAGGATGACAGATCTCTTCTGTAATGTATTTATTATCAAAAGGTGAAACAAGTAACAATCTAGGAAAAATATCATTTTCCCTGTATTGATGAAATATTTGACCAGATTAAGGGGTGGTGTAGTTCTCCAAGATGGATTTTCATTCTGGATATCACCAGGTAAGAATTAGGGAGGTGGATTTTCAGATAATTTCTTTTCAAAGAAGGTACGACTATTTTGAGTATTTTGTCATGCCTTTCAGGTTAACGAATGTTCTAGTGGTATTTCTAGTGATTATAAACCAAGTGTTTCACCAGTACATGGACCCTTTTGTTGTGGTATTTTTGTATGACATCATGGTCTCTTCTGATACTGAGGTGGAGGATGAGAGGAATTTTAAGATAGTGTTGGTAACTCCCTGGGATCCTCACCTATATGTGAAGCTTTCCAAGTGAACCTTCTTGATCAATGAAGTGATGTTTATATTTCATGTGTTGTCATAATATAAGGTATCTATGAACCTCGAGAAGATTGGTGTATTTATTTCCGTGGAGTAGTCGTAGACATTTTATAAGATCATGAGATTTTTGGGCATGGTTGTGTATTGATTAGGTTTGTTCTACATTTTTCATGTATTATTTTTCCCGTGAAGGCACTCACTCGGAATAGGGTGATGGTTTAATGGTGTTCTAATTGTCAATTATCTTTTGAGAATCTTAAGCGGTGGTTGACCACAATACCTATTTTGATTTTTTCCAAAATCTAGAATGGTATATGTGATCTATTTTGATGTTTTAGGTTTGGTTATTAGCTGTCTTACAATGAATGAAGATCATGTGGTGGTGTATGGTTCTCGCTAATGATAACCACATGAAAAGAACCCGACCTATGAAATGGAGTTGGCATTGATGATGCATGTCTTGAAGATGTGGAATAATTATCTTTATGGCAAGAATTTTGTGGTTTATGCAGATCATATGATTTTACCCTAAATTTTTTTATCAAAATTATCTAAATATGAGGTATCATTATAGGGTGGAGTACCTTTAGGGTTTTTATTTTCATATCATGCACACCCAATATAATGGGAATGTGGTTTCAAATTCCATAAGAATAAATGTTTTAGTGTAAGCATTGAAGGAGTCAGATTATGAGTGGACATTAATGGGTCTTTATCTCTAGTTTCATCTAGATACCAAATAGCATTGTGGAGGTATGTTCATGTAAAGTGTTTAGCTGACATATTCCATTCTGAACTTGATCTCGTGAGAGCTTCCGAGTGATGATTTGTGCCAGCATTCTATGAAATTCTTAAATGGTGTGGAAGTGCCTTGTGAGTGATTATTATCTACTAAGTGAGATTTGTGTTTTAGGGGTCTCTTAGAGGTTCCATTTTTGTTATGAAATGTGGTAATGTAGAATATCCACATGTATCAGTGGTTTGTCCATCTCAAGACCATCAAGAAGTTTTATGATGTGCATAATTTGTTATGGTGGTCAAGAATGAGACGAGACATAGATGACTAGGTATCTCAGTGTTATATGTTTGTGTAGGTTAAAGAAGAGCATCAAAGGCCCTACAGTTTTATTTATCCATTACCCATACTAACCTGGAAGAGGGATGAGGTCATCATGGATCTAATTATTGTATTACCTTATACACCCTAGGGATAAAATTTGATTTTGGTAATGATTTATTGTCTTACAACATCATCACATTTCATCTTGCCTAATGATATAGCCAAAGTAGAGGAATTGGGTCACTTGTATATTCAAGAGGTAGTGAGGATTCATGGTATGCTCTCATCTATAATTTCAAATAGGGACCCCCATTTTACCTTGAGATTTTGGAAAGGCCACCAAAAATCAATGGGTTCACTATTAATGTTGATCCCGACATACCATCTTCAAATAGATGGTCAAACATATTGGGAGAATCATATTTTAGAAGAAATTCTAAGGCCGTGTTTTTTAGACTTTATAGGATTGTGGTATAGTAATTTCGGATTAGTTTATATTTCTTATAATTATAGTTACCAATCCTCAATAAAAATGAAACCCTTTGAGGCATTGTATGTTCAGTCGTGTCGGTCCCCCTTGTGTTATGATGAGGTGGGTGAGACCTCATTATTGGGACCAAGACTTGTGAAGGAGACTTCTAATAAAGTCATGTTAATTAGAAAGTATCTATTGATAGCATAAAGTCTTCATATGTCTTATGCTGATCATTGGTGAAAATATTTAAATATTTTTGTGGGTGATTAGGTGTTTTTGAATGTAGGGCCTTTTCTGGGTCATCATCACATGAGTTTGAAAATAAAGCTAAATATGAGGTATGTTAGTCCTTTTGAGATTATCGAGAGGGTTCTCAATTTGGCATATCAATTATCCTTATAATACCAGTTGACATCAATCCATGATTTGTTCCATGTTTCCCAGCTGAAAAGGTATTGTCTGGATCCATCTCATGCACTAAATTGGGAAGAATTTGAGTTGGAACCAAATTTGTCTATGTTTGACTAGCAAATATGAATTAAGGATTCCTAATAGAATTTTATTTATGGTAATTCCATACTATTATTTTTAATTCCTTGGAAACATGTTAGTGAAGAGCATGAGACATGTGAATGGAATCCAATGGTTGAGGAGTATTATTTATTTTTGTTTTCTTATTTGACTTTGGAATGACTTTTCAAGGGTGGAATGTTTTCATAATGGGGATAATTTTCATATCTATGATTTCATTTTCAGTTATTATTATTTTTACATTGGTCTTGTATTCATCTCTTTGTTTTACCAAGTGTTTTTGGGGAAGAATACAAATTTTGGGCTTAGAAGTAGGTGGCATGCGGTTGGCACACTGTTAGGGGAAACCATGCACCAGCCTAAAGGAAATTGTGCTCCCTTGATAGTGGAAGTGTCTAGGATACATAGGAATTCTCCCCCCTACAGAAATCATACGTCCAGTTTCCTCTTGGAAAAATCCAACCACATGGTTCCCGCACAGATTGGAAAAATGAGTGGCCTATCCACGTTTTTTAAAAATTGTAATATTAACATTTTTCATACCCCAATTTTGACTGCAAATCACCCCAAATTTTATCCATATGGTATTTTCATCCCTAGGATCTTATCCCCCTCCCTCTTGGCCCCCTTAAATTCCAATTTTTTGGTGTATTTGTCATTTTATTTTCAAAGAATCATCAATTAATTCCTTTATCCCTTGGATTCCTCCCTCTTTTAGTTTCTATTTTTCAAAATCTTTTTTGACATAATAAGGGATCAATACTGAGTTTTTGGGATTAATCTTTATTCTTTGGTTCAATCATGCCTTTATAAATTCCTCTTGTGGTGTGGTTGTGGTTTTCCATCGGATTCTGGAAGTTTCCAAGTGTGATGTAGTCAGTTCCCTGCTTTCATACTATTATATGATCTTAATATGCTTTCTTGGTTTCATAAACATGTTATATGGATTATGTGTGGGGTTTGAAATGTGTTTCCAAAGGGTTTTAAGATGCGTATTAGTTAGAAAATGGTTTTTTTAAAAGGAATTGGTTTTCATTCATGTGTTCTTATTTCTGTTTTAATGTGTTCCATTAATTGTGTAAAGGTTGAAGCATATTTTAAAATTTATTTGGTGTGAATATGAATTTGAAAGTGGTTTTACTTATAAAGGAGGGTGTTTTTTCACGTGTACTCATATTTTTTGGAATAAATAAATAAAATTGGTAATCTATGTAATATATGAAATAGAAATTCAGAGAAAAAGGGAATCCTAGGTATCTAGTTGGAACACTAGTAATAGTAATATAGTTAGATCGGCATCATTGAAGCCCAATTTCTTCTAGTATGATTTATGTTACAACACTAACTAAACCATGACAATGATTGGAGACCACTAGAACTTTGGATAGATTCTTCTCTACTCGCTCAGGCATGAGGACGTTCTGGGTGATGGTTGAGTTACCATTATCACATAGATACAAGGTTCCTATGGTCCCACGATTTCGAGTAATTATTGGGATTTCTCATGATGTAGTGCTCCCTTCTGATCTGTTTCCCAACATTGACTTATGATGGACCTAGTTTTCATTATAATTGTAAAAAATGTTTCCTTTGAAAGCATTTTCTTCAAAAAATTACTTATATAAGTCATTTTTTCTTTTTCTTAAAACATTCATGTTAATTTATCTTCTAATGTTAAGGAATGGAATCTCTCTTTTCGTTTTCATCCTACTAGTATTTTTGATCACACCCTACATACAACCTTGGGTGTATGTATACATTATTATTTATGATCCATGTATAGTCAATAAGTCCCATGGTGGTTATGGTTGATCTATTTTCTGATGTTCCTCTCTTTCAGGTGTTGGTGGAGGTGTCTTGATGGTGATGGCCCTCATGTTGCATGAAGGTTTTTGGGATATGGCCAAGTTGGTTCCCCATCCATTTTGGTACCTTGGTCTATTTTGTTTGTGGATAAAGTTGTAAAATTATTCACATGTATTATTTTACCTATTTTAGTTATGGGTATTGATCTTTGTGTGATTTTTGGTTATTGAGATTTTTTATGGTTGTTCATAATGGGTGAAATCATTTACAAAAGTTCATTATTGGTACACAGGAACTAGTTGAAAGCCCATGGGGATTAGGAATTCCATTTAAGGCATGCCACATGCTGAGTCAGGTTCCATATTGTATGGAACATCTATTTGGTTTGTGGAATTTAAGATTTTGGAATTAATTCGTTTAATGTATAAATGAATCTGAATAAATATAGAAAAATTGAAACAAAATGATAAATTCTTAATGAAAACATGATATCAATATGTAAAACCATTAACCACAAAAATTAATAAATATAATTGAATTTTAATAATTGAAATATAGTGACAAAAATTAAAATAATTAACTTATGTTTCAATGTTTTAATAAACACTTTTGTATTATCAAGGAGGTGGAAAAGCAATGAAATAAAGCTGGATTTAAGGTAAGGGTATTCTCAAACCCAAAATCCATATTTTAATTTATCTACTATGTCACATTGATTTCTGTATGAATGTTGGACTAATATCTAAAATATTTCAAATTAATATTTTTTCTATTTTGTTTTGGGGGTACACAAGTTTCTACCCTTCAAAAATGATTTTGAAACCATTTATAGTGCTTTTTCAAAAGGACGCTAATTTCCCAAAGATACATTCAATCCTCCAATTTTGTTTCTCCTATAAATGTATAAAAAGATCTTTTATTCCATTTTATGATCTCCCTTATTGATTTTGGAATAAAAAAGTTCCTTTCCTGAAGTATGATGTATGAAATATTTTACAAAAGCTATTCCTTTCCATGGGTTACATCAGGAATATTATTGTTATACTTTCAAGTGGAATGTATGATTATAATAATTTTATGATGTGACAGGTGGGAAAGTAATTATATATCCCTCTAAGTCAATGGGTAATGTGATATAACTCATGTGATAATGTGTTTTATTTTTTAACATGATGCAAAATTTGTTCACAGTGATGTTGTTATGATTTATACACATATGTTATTCATGAACATGATGGATGCATTGATCACAACTATGTGTGGTATTTGACCACTATATTATCATGTTTCATGATTTTTCTTATTCCACATTCCCTTATTACTATGATGATACTATGTGTATGGTATTTTTATGTTAATTTTTATCACCCATTAACTATTTAGGGATGTCCTTTATTCCAACCCTTACTAGGATTTTATCTTTCTCTCTTTTTAATGTAAATTATCAGATGATTACATGTATAAAGGAGATAATGGGAACATTATAAGGATAAATAAGAATAATTTAAATAATTTTAACTTTCATTATGTTCAATTGATGTACGATCCTAATTTTCTAATGAAAATAACCCTTTGGATCCTAAATTGTATCCCTATTATGTTGTTTATCTAAAAAGTGATGTAATAGTCATCTACGAAAAAATTGGGTCTCTATAGTTGGCATCAGATTATAGTTTAGTTAATTTTATAATTTGGATTATAAAATGTTAGTAAACCCCATAATTATAAGTTTATGTGTAGGTAAAAATCCTATAAGAATCATTTTAGAAAAAGGATGAACATATGGATCTCCTAAGATATGCCTTTAGAGTTAATATACATATAAGAATAAATTATTAATTCATGATTTGTTGGTTTTTTTTTGTTCAAAACTATTTCTATTTTATAAAATGGTGGGAACCAATATAAACAAGTAGAACAAACCATGTGGGGGACAACATGACAAATTTTTTAATGACATCCCCAATTCCATGGGTAGCAGAGTTCAAATATTCATGAAAATTCTTACCTAGTTGCCTCAGGCTATGAATAATAACTTTAACCATGTAAAACATCCACATTCACCCAAGAATGAGCTACTAGACAATAATTCAATTAATTGAAAATGACTGTTGATGTTTAGTGGACCTTTCGATCCACTTGTTGTGGAAACATAGGTTAAATCAATAGAGAAGATAATATTTTTGCTTCACTGTCTTGGGAAGGAGAAGGTGACTCTAGTTATATATCATTTAGATTGATAAGTTGACCAATGGTGGGAACAGATAAAGAAAAATAATCTAAAAGATAAAATGGAAGAGGTGGAGTGGGAAGACTTTAAGAAAATATTTATTAACATGTATTTACATTGAACTCTTAAAAAAAGATAGAGAGGTAACTCTTAGAGATGAAGTAAAAGGATGGTGAATCTATCACGACATACAAGGAAAACATCACAAGGATTTCAAAAAACACCATCGTATTTTCATATCAAAAATGATAATAAAATAGATAGATTCTTTAGTGTTTTAAATAGACACATTCAAATGGATCTAACTATCTGAGACTTTGGAAGTTATGAAAAATTAGTTCAATATGCCCTTAAAGTAGAGATGGAATTGGGTGAATGGTCCCATGGTTATGGTAATAAGAATAGAAGAATGGAGTTTCAAGCTGGTGGGTCAAATGAAAAAAGTAGGAAAGAGGATCCAGCCACCCACTTGACAAAAATTTCAGAAGAATCATTAGGGTAATTTCCACAAAGGGATGGGTCAATGATTCAAGTTTGTGATAAAAGGAAATGAAGCTCATGAATGTCAAAGAAACCCGATGAAGGTAGAAAACGTGATGGAGGAAAAGAAGGAACCTCCTAATGAACTACCCATAGTTCAATTCTTTAACTATAGGTATTAAGGGATATTTTTAATCCATTTCACTAAACCATTGGTCCTTGAGAGTAAATAGAATTAGTAGCAACCAAATACAAAAGAGAAAGGGAAATATTATTCCATCACTACTACATAAGTGGAGAATGGAAATTAATTCATAGAAGGTACACATATTATTCATTAAATAATGGAATTGGTTTTATTTGACACTAGTTCTATGAATTACTTTATATCATACAATTTTTCAATAATTATTGAATTAAATCTCTAATACTTTGAAGTAATGTTATTTATAAAAATTACTAGTGGTAAAATCATTACATCCCTAGTGTTGAACACTTTTCTTGTTAGTGTATGTGCATTGATTCATCTAGGTAATCTCATAAGCCATGCCCTGGTTGAATTTGATGCTATAACAGGCATGGATTGGCTCTCATTATATAGATCACACACCAATTCTTGGGAAAAATAAATATCTTGCTATATTCCAAACCATCTCATGATACTCTACAAATTCAAGGATGATCATGAATATCCCTTGAAAAATACCTCAATTGTGAGGGCAATGATACACTATGAAGAATAATACACTTCCCAAATGTCCGAGTTGAAGGAAAAAATCAACCATGAGGAAATTCTCATTTTAAAGGAATACACTATAGTATTTTCTAAAGAGTTTCCCAAAAATCTATGAAATTGTGAGGTAGATTCCTCAATTTAACTTACACTTGGAGACACTCCTATTTAAAAATTACCCTATCAGATTGACCCTAGTAAACTATTGATGTTAAGGAAGAACCTGCAAGATTATTTTGAAAAAGGTTTCATATTCCCTAGTGAATCACTTTGGGGTGCACCAATTTTTGTTGTAAAGAAAATTGATGGATTAGTGTGGCTATATATAGATTATTGGGATCTCAACAAGATCACCATAAAGAACAAGTATCCCCTTCAAAGGATTAATTATTTTCTCGATCAACTGTGAGGATATCAATGCTTCTAAAAAGAGGATATTCATTCTGGATATCATAAGATAAAGGTTAAGAAGGAATATATTCTTAAGACAGAATTCTGAACAAATTATAGGCAACATGATTTCATAGTGATTCCCTTAAGACTTACTAATTCTCCTATAGTGTTCATGGACATGATGAGTAGAGTATTTATAGAATACCTTGACAAATATTTTGTAGTATTTTGTGATTATATTCTCATTTAATCCCAGATAAAATTAGAATATGAAGATTATCTAAGGATTGTGTTGGTGGCATTATGAAAGAAGAAAATGAATGCTAAGTTATTAATGTGTGACATTTATATGCTATAATTCACATTATTGGAGAACATGATCACCTGTGAGAGAATTTCTATGGGTCCTTTAATGAAAAAGGCCATTTAGGAATGTCCTAGAACCACTTGGGTCATGGAAATGCATAGTTTTCTTGGCTTAGCTGGGTACTACTGACATTTTTGATAAATGTATCATGATTTTCTCACCCGCAAACTAAGTTAACATGAAAAGGGGTAAAGTGTGTCTGGATATAATATTGTGAGGAAATATTTATGGAGCTAATGAAGAGTCTAATCACTATGAATGTACTCATACTACCATCATGTAATGATGTTTTTATGATATACCATGTTTCTTTAATTAAAGTATTGGGTTGTGTACTCAGGGAGAATGAAAAGTTGATAGCCTATTTTCCAAGACAACAGAATTTCCATGAGAAGATGATGTCTTTATTTTTTATAGAAATTTTTATGTGTTTTTACATATGAATTCATTGAATATTAATTGATTAAATGTAATATATGTTCCTGATATTAATGTTTTTCTAATTCAAATGAAGAGTTTATATTAAGAGAAATACCAAAAAAAACATGGCAACTGAGGAACAAAACGACACTTCACACTGTAAGCTTCACTTCTGGCGTGACATCGGATTTGGAGGCTGATCATGTCGAAATTCCAGGGCACAAAACTGAACAAACCATATAAAATATAGATTTCAGTATTGAAATCAAAATTACACATCATTTAATTTCCTAACATGATTTGTAATTGAAAATAATGAACTTCATATAGGAAGGATTATTACATGACATGTAATCATATTACGTGTCATGAAAATCTCGACATAATAAGAAATGCTAATTTCTAGCATATCATCTGAAAATATTTTAAAAACGTTTACCATAATACATGCCATTAAACACAATCATTGACCTGTGGAAGATAGAACAGCGTGCCTAGGCTTATAAATAAGAATTTAGGCCAAGGGATTAAGAGATACAATTCAACGATTCAGTCACAACCACTGAGATGATTCTATATGGTATCTTCCTACCATAGACAAGTTTTTCATTTTCTTTGTTCTTTTATTTATTCTTCTTTCATGTAATGAAAAATATTGTTTAGTTTAATTCCAATAATTCTATTTTATTTATTCAATTATAATTCTCTCTTTTATAATCTATCTTCTATGGGTATGGGTTTATTCATAGTTGGTGACCTCCCGACGATGGTGGGTAAAACCCTATAGGGGAGAGAAATTTTTTTTAAAGGGGGTGGATACCAAAAAACAACATTTTACTTTTCTCATAATTATTATTTTATTTCATAGCGTCATTTTGTTCCTAAAAATCAACTATATTCATCATTTAATCACTAACCATACGTTTCAATAATGAACGAACCCAACAGTATTGAGATAATTTTTCCACGACCATTGAATTGAATTATTATTCTAGTTTGGGATATCTGAAAATAATGCATCCTTGTATTTAAATCCATCTGAGTATGATGGATTTATATTTTAGGGTATATTGATATATAATGAAAATTTATTCTATTAATAAAACTATTTTGTTGCCCATGTATTTGATATTATTATTTTGTGGGTAAAGATGAATTAATTTATTTTAAAAAATAGCTTCTAGAAACCAATTCACATATATTTTTTTCTCTAGTTTATTTCATTTATTTCATTTTCATGATTTTTTTAATAAAATAAATTAGAAATTTGAGTGACATAAACTTTAGTCTAGATTTTATATCACTACGTTATCTGCTCTATATGGGTTTGACCCTACACTTATTCTATGATACAACATTGTAGTTGGAATGATTTGGGATTAAATAAATTTATAATCTGATCCATTCCTGGAGAAATTAGTGATTAATTTTGGGTGAATTAGAAGAACTATCCAATGCATGATCTGGAGCCATTAGTTGTGATCTTCACTCCAATCATTTAGCAGTACTGCCTCTATTGTTATTAGTGTGAAATATATACCAAAAAATATAGTATAAATTACATATTCACATAGAAATAGATCAACATGAATAAAATAATATTTCTATAGATAATCAAGGATTATGATTTATCTAGTCACTACCATCTAGGAAAGGCTAACAATGTAGTTGATGACCTTAGCTGAAAATAACATAATACCATATCCATGATGTGTATTGAGAAATAATCTATCTTAATTGATTTTAAAAGGATATATCTTGAAATTTTAATTCTATGGATTATATCCTACTATGCTAAAAGGCACTGTCGTGCACATTTGCAAATGATGTGTGACTATTTTTGGGTACTTGGGTGCAGTAGAGTGGCTGACCAAGGTTGTCTCTCAAAGGTGTAAGTAAATTAAAACAACCTAAAGGTATTCTAAAAATAAAATAAAAGGGAATAAAAACACTAATTCAAAATTATGATTGGTTTTTTACCATATATATAAGAAGAATAATTATGTTGGAATAATATTTCATTGTTTTTTTTATTTATTTTGAAATGAAACTAAATTAATTAAACACAATAAGAATATTGTTTTTTAGAAAATATTTTAAAAGGAATAATCTATCTAACTATACATATTCACTCAATTATTTATCATTATCATTTAAATTACCATCTACTTAATTATAATCCATTAAATATTTTACCCTCAAACCCTACGGAAGTTAACATAACTACAAAGATGAAATTACTTAAACCCTACGATAGCTTCGGAACTTGTAATCACAACACCCTACTTTGATTGATGTTCATAGGTTAGATTATGGTTAGTGGTTAATTAGAGAACATATACACTCTGTAAATGGGGATTATATGAGTGTAGGTATTATATTTTAACTCTATAAATTTATCCTTTATGGTCTTGTATTACCAATTAATATCTCACTCTCACAATTTCCACAAATCGCAAAATCACGTGTTTTCGTGTCAATTAATCAATTGCCTTCTTGTTTTCATTTAAATTGAAAACTAAATTAATATATCATATTTTTTGAATTGAAGTAGCTCATTTATTCAAAATAAATGAATGAATAAGGTAAGAGGTAGATCAATAACTAAGAAAATGACTCTTCCATGGGCAGCATGATCATTTTATAAACGAATTGCATTTGCAAAGAATTAGAAAGGGTATAACCCAATCGTGTTTCTACTCATTGATTTACATCCCAAATAGGAATATTAATATAATAATAAAATTAAAAATAATATAATAAATGTAATATAAACTAAGAGTTTGTTGAAAGTACAACAATATTACAACAAAGAAGAAGAAAAGAAGAGTATTTTGGAGGAGATTCGAGCTTTGTAGCTTCCCTCCTCCAATTGTGAATTGAAATCATATAAAACCACGTATCCTCTGCTACCAATCTCATAGTTCATGTACCAGCCACTTAAAATGAGAAAAAACAAAAATTTATTGAGTAGAGGGGAGGCTAGGTTTCAAGTGGATGCAAGTGGTTTCAAGTGTGAATGGGGACATTCGGCTAAATATTTTATTCCATGTTGCACTGTTTATTGGACATTAAAATGCATGAACCATCTATCCTTATAGAAATATGATTTTTGATAAAGTTTTTTCTCACATCCCTCTACAAATTTGAGCCCAATAAATTCATATATTTACAAGTTATGGCCCAAATACAGAACCAATGTCCAATCTAGCGGGTCGAGCCCATCTTTGAATTCATGGCCCTATTACACCCATCAAATTCATGATTTATCTATAATGTCCTGAAGGAAAGTTTTATCACATTAACTTGGTAATATGTTAACAAAATTTAATGTTCAAATAATACATATCAAAATATTTATGTCTAAAATTCTAATGTGAATTTAAAAGTGTAAAACTTGAATTTTTACTAAATTATCAAATGAATGATCTATTCCCAAATATTTTATAAATAAAAAAATTTAACAAAATATGAGGAATGTTTTTCATTTATTATCAATAAAATATTCAATAATTTTTTTTATCCACTCCCTCACACTTATCCTTTTGCACTCCTGGGAAAAACCTCATCTCACATATTCGAAAAAATTATGACAAGATATGCGTATTCAAATTTCTCAATCCACATTGTAAATATAGGGAAATTAAGAATCTCATCTACGGTCAATATAAATAAATTTTAAATTTATTGTCTCATAAATTATTTCAAAATAAAATCTAGTGATATTCATAACTCTAATCATAGCGAAGCAAGTCATGGCTCTACCATGCTACTAATTCTCCACTTGTGTGTTTGAAAACAATTCCAAGATCATAAATCTTCACTTTAGTCAGTATATTCAGGTCAAGTAAAAAAATTATTCTTTGCTGGTTTAATTCCCCAATCCTATTATTTATTTCTTTGCAATCGAATTTCAAGACCCACTCACTTATGATTTTTCAAATGTCTAACCTTAAGATCCCTAACTAGATATCCCTATATGTTGTACATTTCATCACTCCCATAATTTATTTATTTATTTATTTATTTATATTCACTTGGAACAAATATCACACTCAACTCTCAACCCCTGTTTGATCACCTCACAACATTAATTGTAATAGTTATAACAAGGGAAAAGGCTGTTGAAGAGTTGTTTTTGACATATCCAAGACACAACCCATATTTTTTTGAGGGCGTACAGTATTCGGATAACAGGTAAACACACACATGTAAATTTAGTACAGTAATGAATCCAATTAGAAGAGAAATAATAATATGGATCAACTAATTAATTTATTTACCTAACTTGAATATACCTTCAATTGAGTAGGAAAAATCTCACAAGTCATGGTTGTGTGAAAATTTGTGTGGAGAAATTAATGACACAATTTACCATGAACAAATATCATAAATAATGATGTCAAAATCAAAAGGGATTTATAATCATGAAATCAATTGTATCATCAAAAACTTCAATTTTTATAAAACTAAACCCTTGATGATGAAATATTACTCATGCTATAATTATACCAATGAATATTGAAAAATTCATTTTATATATGTTCCCCATGATAATGTTACATGATATATTTTTTTTTTCTTTTTTTGGAAACTTTTATCCATCAACATAATAGAAAATACACAAAAAACATACAAATGAAATCCTAAATATCTACCCCAAAAGGTTTTCCCCTCCCCCACACTTAAAATATTGCATTGTATTAAATGTGAACCTATCAGATGAGATATTAACATGAAATTTATAATTTTAAATAGGAAAATAATATAAAAGTGAATGGTTAAGAATAGCCTAAAATGCTCAAGTGATGATGGGGTCATGGAGTGTGATGAAATCTACTGCATTAGTAGGAAGTCCCTCAATTTATTTCTTCAAACGTCTCACATTGACTATAATGCCCCTTCCTATTTCCTCTTATGTGATCACCACTACACCATAAAAATAATATTGGATACAATATAAGGACCTAACCATTTGGAACACAACATACCAGGCACCAACATTGGACATAAACTATAGAGAAGTATTTTATTTCCAACATGAAACTCCCATTGTTGGATCATTCCATCATTTTATGATTTTGATCTATCCATTTAGAACTTTGAGTTCTCATATGAAGACAATCAAATCAATTCAAGATCTTGAATTTTCAGCTTCCTTGAGATTCCAGCTTGGGCCAAATCCATGTTTCATTTTTTATAGCCCAATAATCTCGATATATAACTTCCATAGGGCAAGGAAATGTTTTCCCAAAAATATCCAAAATGGGGACATACCAATGGGTTTCTTGAAATATGTCCTCTATTCCCCAAGTGCATCATCCAAGCGATAGCTCCAATCCTTCATATTTTGTTGCAGAGGTTTCTCCAAAATTTGTTTCAACTCACGATTTGAAACTTTTGCTTGGCCCTTTTTTTGGGGGTGGTATGGTGTTGATGTTTTGTGTGTCACTCCATAATTCCCAAGAGGTGAATCCAAATTCGGATTACAGAATTGTGTCCCTTGGTCACTAATGATGGCTTTCAGTACTCCAAACCTACAAAAAATATATTCTTTGCCAATGTCCACTACAATATGAGAATCAACCATCCTGGTGGCCTTAACATCCACCCATTTACTCACATAATCAATTGAAACCAAATAACTTGGAAATGGACCCATAAAATCAATGCCCCGCAAATAAAAAATTCCAAAAAATAATATGGGATGTTGAGGCATCTCATGTCTCTTAGAAATGTTCCCAATGTGTTAGAAATATGAGCCTGGCTTACAAAACACATGAGAATCATGGTATAATCTAGGATAATAAAATCAGAGTCTAAGACTATTCTAGCTTCTCATTGGATTCCAAAGTTTCCTCCACATGAAAGTGTGTAGAAGAAATGTATAACAGACTCAAACTCGTGATCAGGAAGACACCTCATAATATCATGATCACTACACATGCACCATAGGTATGGATCATCCAAAACATAAAATATTAACTCACTGTTTAACTTTTGCACTTGATATTTCTTTAAATTTGTAGGAATTACAGAGGCAACAAGATAGTTAACTAAATCCGCATCATAAGGATGTGTACCTAAAATAGAATATATATGTTCATCCGGGAAAGTGTCCCTATGTGGTACCTAGTCCAAGGTTCCATCCTCTAATGTGGGAGTAATCCTACTAATGTGGTCTAGCACAAGGTTTTCTAACCCCTTCTTGAACCTTATCTCAACATCAAATTTCTAAAGATTGATCATCCATTGTGTAAGTCCGGGATATGGATATGTCTTCATCAATAGGTACCTCATAGCTACATTGTTAGAAACAACAACAACAGCTTTAGAGCCCAATAAATATGAATGGAATTTATCTAAAACCAATATTCTGGTAAGAAACTCCTTTTACATGGTTGTGTAGTTTGATTATGCTAAATCCAGTGTCCTCGATGCATATGCAATCACTTGTGAACATCCATCCACCCTCTGAGATAAGACAGCTCAGACCACGAAGTTAGAGGTGTAACACATAAGCTCAAAAGGAAGCTCCCACTGTGGGTGATTTATGATTGATGGAGTGTTCAAACACTTCTTTATCTAATCAAATGAATTCCTGCAAGAATCATCAACCACAAAATCAGAATCTTTTTGATGAAATCATGACATCGGAAGAGAAATCTTGCTAAAATCATTGATGAAGTGCCCATAAAATCATGCATTCCCTTGGAAAGAGATAACGTTACACACACATGAAGGATAGGCTAAGGATGAAATTATATATACCTTAGATTTATCAACCTCTATCCCAAGTTTTGACACTACATGCCCAAAGAAAATTCCATGATTTATCATAAAATGACACTTTTTAGTGGTCAAGAAAAAATTATTTTCAATACAACAATTCAAAACCATTACCAAACTAGAGATACAATGATCATTTGAAGAATCATACACTATGAAATCATCCATACTCAATGAAATCTAAAACAATACTCACCATTAATCTCTGTAAGGTACCTGGGGAATTGATAAGTCCAAATGGAATCCTTCGATAAGAAAATCAGTTGAATAGACTTGTGAATGATGTATTCTCCTGATCCCCCAGAGCAATTGGAACATAAAAATATCTAGAAAATCCATCCAAGAAACAATAATGTGTCTTCCCAACTAGTCTCTCACGCATTTGATCAATAAATAGGAGGAGAAAATGGTCCTTGTGATTGGTTTAATTTATTTTCTTATAATCAATACACACACACCAACTATTTTTCTCCCTCATTGGAACTAACTTTTATTTCTCATTTTTAACGATATTAACACTACTTTTCATAGGAATAACTTTAATTGGACTCACCCGTTGGGAATCTAAAATGGGATAGATTATTCCTACCAAGATCAATTTTTCAACTTCTTTTTCCACAACTCCTAGAAGATTTGGGTTCAATATCATTTGGGGTTGTCTAACCATCTTAGCCCCATCCTCCAATAGAATCTTAAGAATGAAAATGGAGGAGATAATACCTGATATGTCACCCAAGGTCCACCTGATCGCCCATATGTTCTCCATAGAAATAATCAATAGTTTTTCTTTATGTCCAAAAGGGAGATTATAAGCAATGATAACAGGTAATCTCTCACCACTCAACAATTATGAGTACTTAAGATTTGGTGGAAATGGATTGAGTTCCCATGAAGGGGGTGATGTATGGACAAAGACAGTGAAGGAACTGAAATATGTACACAAAGAACATCAGTATCAGAATAGACATCATCAAAATCATAGAATAGTTCATCAAATTCAACAGCATACTCAATAGCCATGTCATAATCAGAGTGAACATGATCAAAATCAGAATATTAATTCATTTTGAAATCAAATATAATAGAATTTTTTGAATTAGGAATAGGTTTGGAAGTTCTCTTAGACATCAAAATGGAACCAATACTCATAATCTCACTAAGAATAGTACAATGAAATACAATTATGTTTTACTTGGTGGTTCATAATGGGAGATAAGAAAAGTAGAATGGTCTTTTGAGGGGTACTTCATGGATCTCATGACATTAAATATCACAACTTCATCTCCAAACGCCATGGAAAGTGAACCCATGTTATAATTTATGATAGTTTTTTTTGTTTTGAGGAAGGGTATACCTAAGTTAATGGGAGCATGAGAACTTACCAAATCATCCTCTATAATAATCATGTGGAAATATGATGGAAAGATCATGTCTCTTACCCAAATAAGTATATCCTCAAGGACTCCCACTAGATATGTCATAGCTCTATTCGCTAAATGCACCCCTACTCTCTTCAGCTTCAACTCACCAACCTGTAAAGAAGAGAATACAGAGTGTGGAATCACATTTATGGAAGCACCTAAATCAAATAAATCATTAGAAAAATGAAACTCCCCTATGGTTCACGAGATGCTGAATGTCCTAGGATCCTTGAAATTTGTTGGCATTTCTTGAGTTGGAGTAATGAGTGCTTACACATTTCTTCCATGATTGTTCATCTCATTTCACTTGAGCCCTATTTCATTAGTAAAATGTTATTTTATGAATTTAGAATACCTTGAGATTTGATTAATGTCCTTGAGAAGGGGTTTTTTATCTCTACATGCTTGAATGTGTCCAAATCCTCCTTTTGCATCACCTCTCCAGCCATATTCTTGGTTGGTACTACTCTGTTTGGAAATAAATGGGGTTTAGGAGGAATATAATCAATAATTTTCTTACCTTTATTTTTCTCCTTGGGTTTCTCATCAGTTGGCGTAGAATTGGGCTTCTCCAAGGCTAAGGTGAATCTCGGTGGAATAATTGGGGAAAATGTATCTATTGTTTTCTTCCCACTATTAAATGTGATGGAACTGAAATTCCTATTGGGATTTGCAGTAGGTTGGGAAGATATATTTTTTGAATTCTTACTTACTAATTTATAGAGGGCAGTGGAAATCTGGCCCATTTGATTCTTTAACTCTCTCAACTCCAAACCTTGACTCTTCATCTCATTCTGTTGATTAAGAACAATTTGATTCATAAGGTCATCAATAATAGAATCTACCTTAGGTGGTGGATTCCCTTATTGTTGTCTTGTTGATTCTTGGGCTTCAAATCTCCTTTGGGGTTGTTGGAAACCCTGTTGGTAAGGCAGAGGATGTTAGAAATTTTGTTAAAAAGTGGGCCTTTTTTGTTGTCTAGAGGCATAACACATGTCTAATTCATCTTTCCGCCCTTTTTTATGATGTTGAAAAGGAATCCAACTTGTTTTGGGGATGTGGCTATTGCTGCTGCTGATATGTTCTCCAAGGAAATACGGTAGTGCAATCCTCTGTCTCTTGTAATTCGGGAAACAGTCACTTGGGTGGTCTTTTTCAGTGAAAATTACATAAGGACATGAAGGAGTGGTTTTGGAACTCTTATTATCAAAATTATTCTAGCTATCCATAGTAGTCAATTCTTCCAAATTGGTATCAATTAAAGTAATTTCAAGAGAAGGACTTATCTGATGTACTCCTATGACATGTGGTGTACCTTGATCTCCAAATGGTTGGGAGTTTTGGGCCATCTTGTCAATCAATGAACATACATCTACTGGTTTTGTTCACACCACTACTCCTCTATCTGAGACATCCACCATTCCCCCCTCCATAGGTGTGAGTCCTTCATAGAATTATTGGATAATGATTTTCTCACTAATTTGGTGATGTGGATATCTTTTGCACAACCTCCTGAATCGCTCCCAGAACTCATACATTGTCTCCCTTTGGGATTGCTTGTTCGCTGAGATCTTCTTACTAATAGAAGTGATCCATGATACTGGAAAAAATATTAACATGTAAAGATGTTTCAAATCATTCCAATATGTTATGTCTTCAGGTTGTAAATAATACATCTGGTCTTTTGCAGCTCCATCTAGTGAAAATGGGAATTCCCTTAGTTTTAATTGATCTTCAGAGACATTTCTTGGTTTAAGGGTCGAGGAAACCACATTAAATTATTTTAAATTTTTTTGGTTCCTCATCTGATAAGCCATGAAACTTTGGAAAAAGATGAATTAAGCCGTATTTCTGTTCAAATTCCGATTCGAGCTCTGGGTATGCATTGCAATTTGGTGGATAATTAATGTCTGGTATAGCCAGTTATATAATGGTTCTATTAATTTCATTGTTATTTTTTTTCATCCATTGGTTGTTTTTTTAATATGAACTTTTTCCAATTTAAATATTACTAGAATGGAGGAATTCTCTAAATAGTTGAATATTGAAACTTTACGTAGACCGAGAATGTCTGATTCAAACCCTAAGGTTGTGTTCAATCTCACGGTCATTATCTAATAGATCCTTGCGATTATTTTGTGTCATAAATCAATGAAAGATAAAAAATGAAATGAAAAAAATTGGACCATAATAAAAATAAAATAAGTTTGAGTTGGTCCAATAAAAATAAAAGAGAGTAAGAGAAAAAACATGAGAATGGGGAAAGAAGAAAAAAATATGTGAAGAAAAGAATTAAAATAAAATAAAATAAATAACTCTAAATGGTGGAATAAATTATTTGAATCCCCAGAAATAGTGTCAATTTGAAAGGTGTTGTCAAGGGAACTCTCAAATGAAGTGTGATTTTTTGGGTACTCGGGTACAGTAGAGTGGCTGACCAAGGTTATCTCTTAAAGGAGAAAGTAATTCAAAAAAACATAAAAATATTCTAAAAATAAAATAATAAAAAATAGAAAAACTATTTAATAATTTTTATAGGGGTTTTTTTACCATTTATAAAAGAAGAATAAGTATGTTTTAAGGGGATTTCATTTTTTTGTTTTTGTTTTTGTAATGAAACTTGATTAATTAAACACAATAAAAAGAATTTTTTATAGAAAATATTTCAAAAGGCGTAATCAATCTAACTATACCTCTTCACTAAATTATATTTCACTATCATTTAAATTAATATCAACATAATTATAATCCCCTAATTTGTTAACACTCGAACACTATGGGATTTAACTTAACCACAGTGATGAAATTACATAAACCCTAGGCTAGCTTTAGAACATGAAATTGCAGCACCTTACATTGATTTAAGTTCTTAGGTTAGATTATGGTCAGTGGTTAATTTGAGAACATATACACTCAGAAAATTAGTATTAATTGAGTTTAGGGATTATATTTCAACTCTTAAAATTTATCCCTTATGGTCTTGTATTACCAATTAAGATTGCACACTCACAATTTACACAAATCTCGACCTCGCGTGTTTTTGTGTCAAACGATAAATTTCTTGCTTAGTTTCATTTAAATTGAAAACTCAATTAATAGATCATATTAATTGAATTACATTATCTCGTTAATTCAAAATAAATTAATGAATATGTTTATAGGTAGATCAATTACTATGAAAACTACTCTTCTATGGGTGACATAGTCATTGTAGAAACAAATTGCATCAGCAAAGATTTAGAAATGGTATGACTCAATATCATTTCTACAATTTGATTTCCAGACCAAAAAGTAATATTAATAAAATAATAAAATTTATTATAATAGAATAAATGAAAGAGAAGAAAAGATTTTATTGAAAGTACAACAACATTACAACAAAGAAGAGGAAAAGAATATCATTTTGGAGGAGATCCTATCTTGGTTGCTTCCCTCCTCCAATTGTGAATTAAAATGTTATATAACCACTTATAATCTACTCAAAATCAAATAATTCACGTCCCAACTCCTTCAAATGATATAAACACCAATTATAGGGTGGAGGGGAGGCTAGGTTTCAAGTGGTTTCACATGTGAATGGTGAAATTGTTCCAAATAGTTTTTTTCCATGTTGCACCGCCTGTTTGACCTTTACAACGTGTGAACCAGATATCCATAGAGAAATATTATTTGTTAGAAAGTTCGTTCTAGATATCCTCTCAAAATTTGAGTCCAATAAATTCATGGATATAGATGTAATGGCCTCAATACAAGAAACAATGTTCAATCTGGTGGGTCCAGCCCATCTTTGACTTGGTGGACCTTTTACACCCATCAAATGCACAATTTAGATCTAATGTCTTAAATTAATGTTGTATCCCATTAATCCCAAAATATATTTACAAAATTTGAATTTCAAATAATACATATCAAAATATTTATTCCTGAAATGCTATAGTGAATTTTGAAGGGTAAAACTGGGATTTTTGATAACTTTTCAAATGAATGATCTAATCCCAAATATTTTATAAATAAATATAATAACATAATGTAAGTAATTTTTTTTCACTTTTTATCAATAAAATATTCAACAAAATTGTTTTTTATCAAATGCCCAATTGATTATCTAACCAACAATCCATGATAAGAAAAAGGTGGCTCAATTAGATGATTCATATTTTCAACAAATGGTACAAGTTGACAAGGTTTTGTTATTCAATAATGATTATGATGGTTTGATTCAATTTTTAACAAGGATTTTTTTCCTCATCGACTGAGATAATTGAGGAGCTATGGAATGGTGTGCACATATCTTCTTTTTTCATTCATCCTAGAAGAAATAAGATGTACTGTGATCTTTGAGAGCTCTTAGGGTGGGACAACATGAAGACATATATTGCTGAGTAGACCTAAAAGTGATTGGTATGTCATCAAGTTAAATTATAATGATTAAATTCAAAATGGATGATGAAACCATTGCCTATACCCATGTGGAAATGAGAGTCCATTACCATGAAATTTTTCAGTGTTCTCCCAAAGATATCAAAAGGGAACAATGTCTTATGGGTTGTCTTGGATCAAATCACCTAGACTACCCACATCATCACTATTCATGAATATTTATCACTTGAACAACTTGATATGATATACGTAAATTATGTGGTTTGTATACATGGGGAACCACTTTCTATCATCTATGATATTGATCCAACGTTAACTTCTAAATGCAAGAGAAGTCTTCAACATGCTACGAATACTATATTGAATTTCAGTAGGGCCTATCACCACCAAAATAATGGCTAATCTGAAAAATGTATTCAATCTTTCTAAGATATTTATCAATGTAATTTAAAGGAGTATGGGACCCACACATCCCAATATTTGACTTCTCAAACAACAGTAACTTCCACTCAAATATTAAAATGTCTCCATATGAAGCTCTATATGGGAAATGATGTAGATTTTATACTTTTTTGGATGAAGTTGGAGAACTAATGCTACTAGGGCATGATCTTGTGAAAGAGATGACAGAGAAGGTTCAGTCCATCCCATAATATATAAACGATACTATGATTTAGAAGATGATATATGCTGAAAACCATTAAAGGGACATAGAGTTTGAAGTTTGAGATAAATTTTCCATTAAATACCACCATATAATTGAGTCCTCAGGTTTGGAAAGAAAGGAAATATTATCCATTGGATCATTTAACCCTTTAATATATTTGATCTCATATGACCAATGGCCTATCATCTTGCACTTCCACCAAATATGGATCAATTTCATTAGGTGCTTCATGTATCTCTCCTGATAAAGTCCATACCCAATCACTTACATGTAATGAATTCAGAGGTGTTATAACTCAAAAATGATCACTTGTATAAAGGGAATTTTGTGAAGATAATATACTATAGATACAAATTTAATTGTTATAAAAAAACTCACCTTGTCAATGTGTTGTGTTATAATGACACACAAATATTTCATTGAAAATTTCTATACATATTTTAATGATTTTCAATGGATTTTAATGAAAATTCCCATGTAATTCAATGTTTTATTTGAAAATGGAAAATTAAAAATAAATAATGAAAATGAGTTTAAAATAAATGAAATTTTTTAATTTTTAGATTTGGAATTTAATTATATATTATGTTGAATTTTGTTTATGTTTTTTAAATAATTTATATCAATATGGTTATAAAAATAAGTTGCTAAGCCTAGA
Source organism: Viscum album (assembly GCA_963277665.1). NCBI lineage: Eukaryota > Viridiplantae > Streptophyta > Magnoliopsida > Santalales > Viscaceae > Viscum > Viscum album. Next base: position 186,289,709 of record OY728140.1, read on the forward strand.
AGTCCCTCAATCATGGATATCAATCCACTTACCAAGGCCTGACTAGGCCCAGCTATCCAATCATATTTTATGTAATATCCTTCATGGTATGGTGAGAGTGCATGGCCCATAGAGGATCCATGGGTGCTGCATTGGGAAGAAGACAACCTGGGCAATGCTAGTGTGGTGTGGTTCATGTATGTGTGTGGTGTGTATCTTATAGTCCACCTTGGTGTAGTCTTCTAAGACATTTATTCCACTTATCATATTATATACAAGAGAGGAGATCAAATTCATTTTCAATGTGAGACATCAGTTATCAAGTTACTATTAAATATTTATTAAAACGTCACCATCACGCCTCTATCCACGCTTGGATACAGCCTTTACAACTCACCACAATCATTATCAAAGGCCTTTGAATACTTCAACACTGGATATTTCCATATCTTCTTACTTGGAAGCACAACATCAATCCATTCACCAATGTCAATGCTCGGGGGTTCCATGTAACACCGCCTAGACATCGAGCGACTGCCATGGTACACTTTTTGAAGGCAGTGAATGCCATGATTTCTAATAGAGACCCCTTCAACCACTGCGATGGTCGGAGGACTCTATAAAGTATTTTTACCCTTAACACAGCACATTACATCCATTAAAAACCATGCACGTGTTGAAGGAGGTTGTCATGCTCGTCCACGTAATCCACACCAAAAAAAATGGAAACCACTGATATCTTAAGTGGTTCAACACATCATCATTAGGGGGTTTTATAAAATAATTAAAAGATATCATGTACCCTATTAAAACTCATAAGAAGATTCCAAGGACCAACTATTCAATGCTTCTCTTACATATAAAAGAGAAGGTAGACCACTACCTTGAGAGGAGTTCATTCAGAGGGGAGGAGTGATGCTCGACTATGAAGTTGTATTCTTTCCTTTGTTTTCTATTTTTATTTTATTTTTATATATAATATAATTTCAATTTAATTTCATTTATAAATATAAAACATGAATTTTGTTTTAACTAATTCTGTTCTTCCACCCAAAATTCTTCTTCTCTTCTTCTTCTCCTCCTCCAGCTCATCTTGTTCTTCTAATTAATTTATTATTTCCATATTATTCCCTTATATCCATTATCTGTTATTTTATTCTCTCTCTATATTATTCTATTTTTATTTTAGTTATTTCATGTGTTGTTATTCAATTATATATCTTACTATTTTTATTTTTATTCACTTTAATTCCTCTAATTCTCACTACCATAACCTCTTACACTTCTAATGAGGGCATAACTAAGGATTTCTGAGGGGGATATAAGTCAAGTTTCCATTAATTTTTCACTCCAATTCAATTTTTTTTTACATTTTATGTGAGGAAGGATGAAGTGCATGGGCATAGTTATTTTCCACCATGATAGTAAAGTCAAACTCTTTTAAATTATTTTGTTTAAATCTTCTCCCTCCTTTTTACAAGACATAATCTCTTCAAGTAATTAGGTTGATCTATTTAGTGGATAAAAATACATAAAATGGATCGAGGCCCTTGAATGATATTTCATAATTAAACTATCATAATGAATTGAAACAACAATAAGAAGAATGGAGGAACCCATTTACCTAACCATAAAGGCAATTTTCATTATTCATTGTCATTCATTTCATATTAGTTTTAATTATAGAATTTAAATATTTTCAAAATAATAAAACTAAAAATTTATTGTTTTCATAAAATAATAAAATCACAAAGAGAAGTAGTTGTATAGGAACTAGAATTGGTAATTTTAAATCTATAAAGTTACACAAGTGAGGCAACCCTAGTCATCCTATATGCGATACTACAAATATAATTAAAAATGTGATTTTTTTCAGGCCCTACGATAGGCACACATCAAAACTTTTGTCATTATTGAGGATATGATCATATTTTTTCATATTTTTTCTTTTTCACACTCAGTATATAGTTTTTCATTTCTGTTAAAAAATAAAACATAAAAAATAATTTCCAATAATGTATTCAAATTCAAATTATTATTCATAGGTAGACTATTGTTAGGTGTAGTATAAAAAAGAGTTAGAGACTAGTAATGATAGATCTTGAGTGGAAGAACTTATAGAAAGAATATAAAACTGATGAGAAAAGTAGAGATAGAGTTTAAATATTTTTATGCATTGATGTAACAACCAAAACTTGAGAAATGACATAAGAAGGTCAAGGAGGAAGTGCCACTGCATTTCATCAATTTCACTAAATACAACCAAGAAGATGATGCTAAATTTGATGAATATCAACAGCCCAACCAATTAAAAAACTAGATCAAAGAATACCATGAAGAGCTAGAGTGGATTCAGGTTGATGAATCCTTATTTGTAGAGCTACATACGGAAGATCAACAATATCAGTACAATTTCTATAACACTTATGAGGTACAATAAGATCTCCCTATTCCTTACAAAGAAGGTGAGCCAGAACCAATCTACTTGTTTGTAGCCATGGAAGAGGAGGAAGCCACACAAGTGATGGAACTTGAAGAAAATGTAGAGGATCCTGGCAACATGACTCCATCAACTAAGATTAAATTTAAAGAGTCACTTACCAATTAAAAAGTAATTAAACCAAAAACTACAAAGGGCGATAATCTTACTTTGAAATCTTTCCTCTTTGATCTTACTCAATCTTATTTGAGTATCACCCTAAACTGCTTTGATTTTTTTGATTTTTTTCAATTCTTATTAGCCTTAGAGGTAGATGAATAAACTACACATTCACCTATGGAGGAACACATAGATATCTCTAGTTTTAAAGAACAAACATTTATCAAACCCCATGAAGATAACCACATAGGTGAGTCTGATGAAATCAAGATAGATGATACTCACATTGAAAGGGATAATTTTAATACTGATAATTCATATTCAAATTTTATTCAAGTAAAATTACATGCTCACTTTTCCATTAAATATTCAATTCATGTAGCATATACTAAGCCAGCACTGGAAAATGAAGAAGAGTTTTCATAATTATAAACAACAGAGGATGATCCAGACTCTATCCAACCTCCACCATGCAAGATATACTTAATTGTGAAGTGGATGTATCTGGCTTACTCTGACCATAGATCATTCCTTACCACACAAAAAAAGATGTGAAATCTCGGAAAATCTACATGTTTTGGTTCAAGTCTAAGATGCTCCATCCACTAACTAACTATATATGTAAACTGGTACTACCCTCAGAGATAGTAAAAAATCAATGGTCCACTTGAAGGATCATACCAAAATTTATCTTTCTACTTTATTTTTATGATTTAATAGAATTATTTTAGAATGAAACCCACTCCCTCTATTCCTTTTTATCTTTAATGAAATGTTCCTTATGCTTAATTGATTAATTTACATTAGTAGAACCATGGTGGAACAAGGTAGAACCAAAACAATGGAGGAAGAAGACAAAATCATCATAATAAAAGTGTGATCACTTTTAATGATTATCCATTAAACGCCCTACATTTTGATATAAAACCCAATTTTGAGATTTAAACTAGAATTTTCATGCCCACAATTGAATTTATGATTTACTTAGCTTATCTAGTAAACTTGAGTTTTTAAGACTCTTGTGTTTCCGCGATCTAGATTTCAATGATAATGAGACTGAATGAGTAAAATGGAGAATTGAATTATGAGATCGAAGCAATGATATTGAATTAAGGACTAATGGTTTATAAGAATTAGTATATTCATGTAAATGAAATTTCCCAACCATTTTTAATTCTTTGAATTTATAAAATTCATGTGAACTGATTGGTTATTATTAGTAATGCCATGATTGATTTTCCTAGATTAGATGTTTCATTCCTGAGAGGACTTATAGACGATGTACTTCCTATTTTATCTTGAGCATATTTCTTGAGTGATCTTGGGAAATGCCACCTTCTAGAACTTGAATTTGACTTTATCAAAGCTATGACAATGCAAAAAATTATTTATAATGATTGAGGAATATTTTAGAAATTTTCTATCCTTGAAAACCACCATTACATTAATCTTTGCTTAGCCCATGGAGTTCATGAATGACCGTGTTAGGGATTTTCCATGTTCCATGATATTTTTATCCATTCCTACCATTCAATTAGTAGTTGAATGATATTTTACGTTGAATTGGGGCGGTGAAGGGAGTCATGGTGTAAGGGAAGAAATAAATTATAAGGAAAAAGTATGGGGTGTTATTTGTGGGTATTAGGGAAGGATTGTGATTCATTCACAATAATTTATTGTTTTCTCTTCCGAAAAAGAAAATAAAAAAAATAGGAATGGTTTGTTATATGGAAAAAGAAAAAATCTTGATTACTTGACCAATGATATTTATCATATGTGGTTAGGTGGTGGGTGTGAGATTAATTTTATAAAAACTTTTGAAAAGGAAAAAATATTAAAAAAATAGAAAAAAATCAAAAAAATCAAAAAGGATAACATGATTCATTATTATTTAATTTATCATGGTCGAACATTGAGCTTTAGAAGTGGGACTTGTTATTTTGAAGGGGATAATTTCATTGAGCTCTTATTTTTGGATATCATGCATTATACTTAAGAGATAATCCTTCTCTTTGAGCCTTAATTGTTATACATAAATTCCTACCAACCTTAATCCTCCAAGTAGTTTGCAACTTGAATGAAATCCCTAACAATTTCATGATAATTTTGTCTTTAGAAATTGGAGAACGTAGTTCTTTTACAAGCATATAAAATAGAATCATGTTCTCATGATATGGGCATAACTCTCTTTGAATTATATTATAAGTTTTGAGTGAAAATATCCAAAGGAGAGGTAAATGATGATTTAAAATGTTTAATAATAATGAATTGAGGAACTTGAATTAATGACAGGATATGTTCCACCATTCTCAATAGGGGGAAACAAAAATCCAAAGATTGGATGGTTTCTATGAAAAGTGGGAAGATAAATTTATATTTTATGTGTAATTTTGAAATATTGATTTAACATTGATAATAACTTTGTTTTATTACCTTAAAAATTAAATATTGGTAGAATTGGTGCCCTCTTTAATTCAATGTTGACATTTTATGCTTTTGGAAAGGCATAGTTTAAGTATGAGGGTATTTGAAACCACAGTAATCAGGTTACTATTCATTTTTCGTAAAACGTTGTTGTCCCGCCTTGATACCCACTCGATTATAACCCCATTTCTCTCCACCATCATTCTCGACCATCGACCACTTTTGTAACATGGAACATCACCATCTTTGCCACCCTAAAAGCTTGGCATTGATCAAATCACCATTGTTAAATCCCTAGGAATCCATGGATCACCTTTAGACCCCAAGAGACTACAATGGTACCTTTTCTAATGGATGATGACATCATGATAGCTGATAGAGCTCCCGTTAGAAATTGTGAATGTCTGAGGCCTCAGTAAATTCTGCTGCGCCCCTTTCTGATGGAGGCTGACACCATGATCTCTGTTTCATCCAGTTTTCCTTCCTTGGTTCATTGGGATTGACTTCAACATGATTTTGATGGTATTTGAAAAATGGGGAGGAGTGCTACCACAAAATAATTCCATGCAAGACTTTACGTATTTCATGGCTATTAAGGGACTCATTGATATGGGTTTCTTTGGCATCAGATACACCTGGTTCAATAATATAAATGGAAAACACAGACTTTGGAGAAAGTTAGATAGGTTCCTAACAAATTTACAACAGATGGACTCCTTCACTTTGTCATCAGTTTCACATCTCACTAGATCTCTCTCTGATCAGGCCCCTTTGCTGGTGTGTTTAAACCAATAAAATCAAAGTGAGGATAATTTTTGATATTCTAGCAACTAGCACCGACTAGGGGGATATGTGGAAATAGTTCAAAAAACATGGGAGAAATTGGTGAGCAGTTCTCCTTGGCTTGGGCTTATTAAAGGGTTAAAACATTTAAAAAATGATACTCAAGCATGGTGAAACCATGGGACGGAAGGGGATGTGAGGCTGGATCATCTCAAAGAGTAAATCGAAAGGATGGAGGAGGATCTTCATATCAGGTGGGATGATGATCATTTTGTTGTGTTGACAGAAAAAAATGTGTTAGCTGAAAGGCTTCTGGAGATTGAGTGAATTTGCAAGGACATGTCTAGAGCAGTATGGATGAGAGAGGGAGAGAAAAACATGATGTATTTTCATGCCTTAATTTTGGAGAGTAAAGTGCTCAAAAATATTAACTTACAGATGGAAGATTGTTCTTTCTCCTCTAATGTGCAATTGGCTGGGCCAAAAGCATTAGACCATTTTGAGAATCGCATGGCTAGTCGGAGAATGATTAGGGGTTTTGGTCCAATCCGTACATACAATTATGATATGTTCATGGATTTCATTCAAAGGTTGGTTACACATCAAGAGAGCGTGGTGTTATAAGCCATGTTGTAAGAATAAATCAAAAGAACTATTTTCAGCATGCATCAAGAGAGTGATCTGGGTACCGATGGCTTCCCAAGGTCTTTTTATGTGGCAGCATGGAATGTTGTCAAGACTCAAGTGTGGGAGGTAGTTTAAGACTACTTTAGAGGTGGACCATTTCAAGAGTAGCTTGTGCTTAAAGGGTGGTTTTGATTCCCAATGTGAAAGATCCTACATATTGGAATCAATATATATCAATTTGTATATGAAACTTTATTTATAAAATTATTTTCAACCTGAATAGTGGGAGGATCAGTGAGATCATTCCAAGGATGATATCAACTAAGTAGCATAAATTTATGAAGGGTAGGAGTATACAAGGTGCCGTTGGAATAGAAAAATAAATGTTGGAAGATTTGAATAAAAGGACAACTGAATTGAATGTCATGATCAAAGATGATATGGACAAAGATTATGACATATTGGGGTGGTGTTTCATACTAAGGTCACCTGGAGGTTTGGTTTTAGTGATTGGTTCTAGGACTTATGTTTTAGATTTTATGCCTAGCCATGGCTCTAGAACACCTTGATGGGAAAGGGGTTTGGGTTCTTTAAATATGTGTGAGGTGTAAGATAAGGAGACCCACTATCTCCTAGCCTCTTTATCTTGGCCCAGTATGTTCTCGCTATAAACATCAAATAGCGCCTGAATGATGGGAGAGTTATGCCTTTGACAAACAAATTCGACAGTAGCATTGTATCCCATTTAATTTATGTTGATGACATGTTATTTTTTCTTAATGGCAATAAAAATTCAATCAATGGGTTCTGGAGAGTCATAGAAATATATGGTATCTTGAGTGGGTAGTGTATCAATGAAAGGAAGAGCAGGTGTTTATTTCTATCAAGAGTTAAAGAAGAGGAGGCAGCATGATACAGGACATGTTGGGCATGAAGAGGCAGAAACATCCTACGGAATTCCTTTAAGCTCTAATTTCTAATGGGAAAATCAACAAAAACAATTTTAATGATATTATGAATCGAATATGTGGGTGAATTTTCAATTGTAAAAATAAATTCCTTTCTTTTGGAGGTCGCATCAATCTCATTAATAGAGTCCTTACGGTGCCAATGCATATTTTATCTACCGTTAAGGCTTCGAAGGGGACTATTGAAAGGATCGAGCATCTCACGAATGCCTTTCTTTGGGATGCAAATCAAGGAAAAAAATGTCACTGGGCCTCCCGGAAATGGCTTGTCAAGCCAACTGAAGAGGGGGGAATTGATCTACGCAATATTGAAGAAGCCATGAATTCCTTACAAGCCAAAGTTGCATGGGATATTATTTGAGTAAACTTAATGTGGGTGAATTTTATAAGGAATAAATATGGAGATAGTTGGGAAGACTGGGATAATCAACCTAGTATGCTCACCCACCTTGAGGTTATGGATACCAAAACTCACTTGATCATTGGTTGTGGTAACAGCAATTTCTGGTCGACCAATTGGTTGGGTGACAGGCTTTATTTTTTCAGGTTTTCCTGTTCAGAATATATCCTTCCTTGCGGCCACCAGGTATCGTGCTTTCCATGGTTCCATTTTAAATCCGGAGCTGAAGGCATGCTTCAAGAATATCGTCATTTTCTGACGAGTCCGACTGTTGTGTCTTCACTGAATCATCTTGTGGGATTTTTAACGATAATGTTTATAGAGATATGAGTCACGGTAATGACATGAAAGACAGCTAGGCACCGAAACATTGGTGCAGAGAGATTCATAGCAAGCTGATCTTTCTTGTCTGGAGAATGAGAAATAAATCATTGCCTGCGGATGAAAATGTGAAGGGTGTTTTCTTGGCATAAAAATGTCAATTTTGTGTCTCTCCACAACAGGAAAACACAGAACATCTGTTCTAACGAAGCTAGTGGTCCAGGAGAATTTGGAATTTTTTTGTTCAATGTTTGAATATACAGATTGGCCGCAGATCAATGCAGGATACAATTGATACATGCTTTCTCAGGGCACCCACACAGGCGGCCAAGGTGAAGGCCAGGGCTATAATATTTTATGTTGTGTGTTGGTCTCCCTGGGAGGATCAAAACAAAGCCATATAAGGTATAAAAATATCTCACGCATTCTTTCATGTACGTGTTAAGATAATGGTGGATAAATTGGGTTCCCTTATTCAAGGTGGATTTTCTTCCTCAGCCTTTAAATGCTTGCTTCCGTGGGTTGGGTACTATTTGGAAAATAAAAGAAGTTACCAAGCTGGTGAGTTCATTAGAAGGCTCCAGTCATAGGAATCAAGGAAAATGTGGATGGCTCCTACGTTCAGGGCAGATGAGAGTTTTGGGTCTTGTGAGAGACAGGTGAGGCTTAGTCCTGCTTGCTTTCAGTACTTTTTATGGGGCACGAAATTCCATTGAGGTGGAGGCAGGAGCTTTGTACACCGGTTTGATGTTGTGAAGGTTGCCCAATATCCAAATCATGGAGGTCGAATCGGACTCTGCTTTTTTGGTTGTCTAACTAGAGAGGAAGGGCAGATATCCTTGGAAAGTGACATATTATTAGAAATTGTAGTATGCTTATGAATGAGGGTACCCAGTTCAGACACACATGGAGAGTGGATACTTTTACGATGGAAGTGCCCCCTAGCAAAGGGGCACTACTACAAAAAAAAGGTATTTAACAACTCTAGAATAGGCCTTGATCATCATTAAAAAGTGTTCATAATATGAGCATGGTTAAAAGTTCAAAACTTTTATCACCTCTAAAAAAGCGCTATTAAAGACACCATTTAACAATGATTTTTCAGCAGTGATAAACACAAGACTGTTAAAGAGGGTAAAAAAATTAGGCGTTCATGAGCTTCCAACCCCTTTATCGGTGCTTCCACAACCCCTTTAACAGTGCCCCCCTATCAGCGCTTTGTGAATTTCGAGGCTCATGCGCACCCACCTGGATTCGAACATTGCAGCTCTCCTTCGAAGATGGAACGCATTTACTACTACACCATGTTGTTTTGAAGTCTTTTTAATTATATATTTGTTTTTATATATATATATATATATATATATATATATTTACATATATATTTACATATATATATATATATATTTATATAATTATTTTTAAGCACAGTTATTCAATATATTTGTGTGTGATATATATATACTTATATTTATTTAAATATATTTCATATTATATTAATTTACATATAATAGAATAGAATATAAATATATTTAATAAACTAAATAATAACTAAATAAATAATTTATAATAAATTGTAATTGAATAAATTTTAAATAATACATATTACATAATACAAAATACATAATACATAATCGATAATAGAAAAATAAATAAATATTTAATTAATAATTAATTAATTAATACCGAATAAATAAATATTAAATAAATGTTAAATATTAAATAAATATTAAATATTAATTAAACAATAAATAAATAAAAAAACCCTAAACCGTTAAGAAACATTAAAAACCCTAAAAAATCTAAAATGACCATAAAATCTGACCAATGAGTCTTTTTTCAGCTCCATAACCATTCAAATCTAATATTGTTAAACAAGATTTGATATTATATGTGGTACAGACTGAATATCTAGATCAGAAGTTTTAGCCGTTTGAATTTTATAAAATCAGTGTCGACGACTAAAATCTCCGTTTCTGATTCCATCTGGACCTTTCTGGAGAAAAAATAGGGAAAATTATTGAAGAGCTGGTCCCAAAACTACACAGAATAGAGGTCATCACAATTTTTGATTTGATATGTGGTTAAGCCCAAACGAACACCCGGATCAAAAGTTAAGCACGTTTGAAGTTCGAGTTACGTTTTCAACTTATTTTACATCTTTTATTAACTTTTTGATTCTTGTTATCTTTAAATTGATATTAAATGACTATTACTCGTTAATAATAAGAAAATTATTAATTAAAAAATATATTTTTATTATTTTATAATCCATTTTCACTAATTATCTTATATATAAAGTGTAAATGCCTATTTACCTTATATAAAATATATTTTAAAAAATATATATTATATTTATATCAGTATAAATATATTTACATATTTATATAATATTTTTAAGGAAACATATTTTTTAGGAATTCTTTTATAAACGCTTGTACAAAGCACTGATAAATGACCTCATTTATCAGCACTTCTAAAAAAGTGCTGATAAAGGCCCCCCTTTAACAGTTCTTTTATTAGCACTATTAAACACCCCTTTGAAAGCGCTTTTTTAGTGCTAATAAAGGGTGTCTTTAACAACATTTTTTTCTATCACTAGATAATCCCAGTTTTTTAGTAGTGGGATCCCAAAGGAGAACATCATGATTTATGATGTTGAGGGGTATCTATGAGATGCTTGTAAAAAGCATTGTCAAGGGATATTCCCTTGGTCTTCATCATTTTCAACCCCCATTAATGGTGTGGTCTCACTATGATTGTTTTCTTTATACATTTAAAGTAATAAAAAGTTTCTTTTCATTCATGCATAACCATCCACGTGCTAAAAGAGGCTGCCCCGCTTTTCCATTCTGTCCACACCAACAAAAAAATGGGAACCACTAATATCTTCAATATTTCAACGTAGTTTCTTAACATGATTTTTTAAAATAATTAAATATATTCTTGACCAAATTGGTGCTCTAAGAAAGATACTGAGGACCATGGATTCAATGCTCCTCCTTCCTATAAAAAGAGGAGGGAATCTACGGCCTTGAGAGGAGTTCGTTCGGAGGGGAGGATCGATGATTGACTATGAACATGATTTCTTATTTTCCTTTGTTTTCTATTTTAATTTTTATTTTATTTCTTTTGTAATTTCAATTTTATTTCTTTTATAAACATATCACATGAATTTTTTTTAACCAATATTTTTCTTCCACTAAAAATTATTCGTATCTTTTTATTCATCTCCTCTTCTTCTTTTTCCAATTACTTTATTATGTACATCTTATCTTCTTATAACCATTCACTTTTTTTATTGTCATTATATCTTCTTCAGTTTTTATTTCAGTTATTTAATATGTTATTCTTTTACACTCTCTCTTATTATTTTTCATTTTATTCACTTCTATTCCTCTCATTATAACCACGTTGACCTCTTACCCTCGAAACTGTGCGGCTAACCTCAGGATTATCCGGGAGGAGGTAAGTGATGTATACATTAATTTAAGGCTTCAATTATAATGTTTTTCTTCAATTATGGTGTGTATGGCTAAAGTGAATGAGTTTTATGATTGTCCACCTTGACATTAAATTCAAATGAATTTATATTCATTTGTTTAAATCTATTCTCTCCCTTATAATTACCATAAACTCTTCATGCGATGATGTTGAGCCGTTAACTGGATGAAACGACATATGATGAATCCTAGTCATGAAAGGTGTCGCATTCGCAATTGAGGTATTCCATCAAACATTATTATAAGAGGAGGTAGAATTTAGTATGCTATATGATTTCAATATTTCACAATCACTAAATAAATGAATAGTAGATTAAAATGAGATTTAAAAATTAAACTGTCAAACTAAATTGAATCAAAAAAAATATGATTGATGGAACCCATTGACCGAACCAAAAATGAAAAGTTATTTATTCTTTGTCTTTCATTTCAAATTAGTTAAATTTATAGCATTTATTTTGTTTTCAAAATCAAAAAACTCAAAATTGAATGTTTTCATAAAATAATAAAAACGAAAAAAGAAGTGGTTTTAGGAGAATTAAAATTTGTAAAGGGAAAACTATAATTATTCTCAAGGGAGAATACCCTATTCAACCACTATAATGTACTAGGAAAATAATTATAAATTTTATTTTTTCATGCACCGCGATAGGTGTGCATCACAGAACCATAAATATAATGTTGTGATGAGTGAACTAGAGGAACCAATGAAACATAAGTACTCACTCCTATTCTCACTTGATAATAAACGTTTAAAGTTCGAGGATGACATTTTAAAATGAGGGAAAAATCATAAACCCATAGTTTAAAAATGAAATTTTTTTTTTGAAATAAATGTGAGTTATATTTTATAGTATTACACATATATAATATGTAATGTAACTGAAAAAAATTTATTTAATTAAAAAATATCCTTACTTTAATAAAAAACCAAACCCACAAAAATGAAAACATTATAATGGGGAAATAAATAATTTATGAAAATTATAATGGGAAAATTCAGATCCTTCCATTCTGTAATAATCATCACCCCCATGACCAACACTATAAAATTGAAACAAAATATGTGTGAAAAATTGAACATCAAAGAAAATGAAAATGTAGAACATTAAGAGAAATTGTGGTGAATAATTAATAATGAAATAATAAGTATTTATAAGAGGTAATGTGACTGTTGGGATAATAATGTGACTATGGGGAGAGTAATGTGACTATTGGGATATTATCCTGGCCCTTGGGAATAATAACATAACCATTGGGAATATTAACGTGACTGTTGGAATAGAAATTTGAACTCAAAATAATAAAATACAAAATAAATAAAATTTACCATGAGAGATTTGGGTAAATATTAGTATTTTAATTCCATAAAATAAATATCATGAGTAAAAAGTCAAAGAAAATGTAATCACATTTTTACTAAATTATATTTTAAATTATTTCATAAAAAACATAATTTTTTTTTGAAAAATTAAAATAACCTACATTAGAAAATTATTTTGATAAAATTAATTTCATTTTTTAAATCATGATGTCAAAATTTTCCAAGGGTTATGTTTTTGGTAATTTTCTGAAATACATTAATTTTTTTTAAAATAGTAAATTTTTTTCCATAATTTGTGTATTTTAAATTACATCATTTCTGATGTAATAATGAAATAATAAATTATAGAAAATATATATCAAACAAGAACATATTAAATTTGATAAATTCTTCATTTAAAAACAATTAACATGTTTTTCAAACCTAAAAATCATTTTCCAAAGTCTAATGTCAAAAATGTTCCTATAAAATATTTTTTTAATTTATTCCACTTTCCTTTTTCATATATTACTGATTTTAAATTAAAAAAGTTCTTAAATCCCTAAAAAAAATTATATTATATTTATATATGTCTCATTATTTCAAAAATATCACTATTAAAATGTTTAACCTGGATATAATATTTATTCAATATTTTAGTATTAAAATAACGCTCTTCTGAAGTATAAATAACATATCTCTGCCCTTGGAAAAGCACTCCACTTCAACTTTATAAAACTAATTCTCTTACCAAACCCCCTCTCTAAGCGCCCTTATAATCCTTAGTGACATTTTATAGTAATATTATTTTAATTATCCAAGAAGTTAAGGGTCGTAGAAAAGAAACCACTTTATGAATGAGGTAATGCTTTTTGATCATTTTATTCCATTTTTCATTTCTAATCTCATAACATCCTTTTATTTTATAATTTAAAAATTATTAAAAAAATTAAAAATTATGTTAACAAGAAATTTAAAATTTAAATATACTATAAATATTTTCTTTTTAATATAATTATATATTATACATCTTGTGCGTCCTCTTTAGAAAATGTCTTATTAATGGTATGTTAGCTAGCATTGAGGATGTTTTCAGTAATTTTATTATCACCAACCATATGGATAGAAATAATAAATTATTTATTATATATATATATATATATCTTCTATAATTAACTATTCTAATTTATAAATGGCCATGAACATACATAGAAAAATCGAAGGATAAGTGGATTTGTTTAGGAAAACATGGTATCAAAAAAAATTCTATTTAACCGAGGGAATTAAGAAAAATAATACAATTATTATAATTCATAAATAGTTAAAAATTATAATAATTAAATTCTAGTTAAAAGTTTTAATAAACTAAGGTTTATTATTCATGAGGTGGAAAAGTGGTGAAATAAAGTGGGGTTTAAGGTAGAGGGATTATCAAACCCAAACTCTTTATTATGGGTTATCTCCTATGTCACTTTAATTTCAATATTAATATTCATGTAATATATAAAATATTTCCTTTGAATATTAATTCTCTTTTGTTGTAGTCATATACTTGATTCTACCTTTCCAAAAAAATTTCCAAGAAATTTACTATACTTTTTAAAAAATACTTCAATTTCAAAATGATCTTTGGAATACTCTTGAGTTGTTTCTCATTTGAAAATAGAAAATGATATTTGATGCCAAATTATCATCTCTCATATTCATATAGGAATCCTGAAGTTAATTTGAAGAATTATGATATGTGAAATCAATTATGAAACTCATTCCTTTCCATGGGTTATTTCATGAGTAGGAATGTTATCATTCTAAGTGGAATGTACGATTATGAGAATTTTATAATGTGTAGGGTGGTCCCAAAATTATATATCCCTAAAATTCATTGGATAATGTTATATATCTCATGATATATTGTATATTTTGTGTAAAAATTAATATAGCTCTATTTAAAAAGATGATGTTATGAGTCATGCACATAAGTTATGCGTGGACTAGATGCTATCTCTTTTCACAACTATGTGTTGTATTTGACCCCTATGTTATGATGTTTCATTATTATTCATATGAAACATTCCACGAATTTATCAAATGTTTTCCTCATTTTTATGATGATCATATGATTTTTATATGACGGTGTTGATTATTTTCACCCATGAACTATTGATTCATATCGCCTATTCATCCCATTACTAGGATTTTAGATCACCCCTTTCCTTGATGTATATCTTCAGGTGACTACATGTACTAAGGGAATAATGATAGATATACAAGTATAATGAAGAATAATTTTAATATTTTTTATTTTTTATTATGAAAAGTTTATGTATGAGCCTATTTTTCCCATGAAACTAATCCTTTGGATCCGAGATTGTTTCACTATTATATTTTTTATCTTAAAAGTGATGTAATAGTTTTTTAAGAAAAAGTTAGATTTCTAATGTTGGTATTAGAGAATTTTTTATCTAATTTGGGATTTAGGATTAGAAAATGTTAGTAAAAACCCTATGTATATGTCTATTTAAAGGTAAACATCCCAGAATAATGATTTTAGAACAAGGATACACTAAGGATCCCATAAGACCTGCCTTTAGATTTGATCAGCACAAAAGAATAAACTATTTATTCTTGACTTATTGATTCATGTTTTTTTTAAAACCTTTTCTATTTTAGAAAATGGTGATAACCAATAGAATCTAGGCCAAAAACTTGTGTGAGATACAATGCAATGATTTTCTGAACAACATTACTAGTTCCATGTAAAAAATAGTTAAAACATTTATGATGATGCTTACCGAGTTGTCTTAGACTATGAAAATAACCTAAAACATGTGGAACATTCTCCTTTATCAAAGAAGGAGGAGTTAATCATTGAGTCCTTTATGTGTAAAAGACCACTGATGTTTAGTGGTTTTTTCGATTCAATTGTAGTGGAATAGTTGGTTAACACAATTGAGAATATCTTTTATGTGATATTCTATATTGATAAGAAGATGTTTTCTCTAAATGTATCTTATTTATGTGGATAAGCTAACTAATGGCGGTTATTGATAAATAACACTAAACTAATGGTTTAAAAGGAATATATGGAATGTGAAGACTCTAAAAACACATTTCTTAACATGTATTTACCTCTAACTATTCAAATAAAGATAGATGGATAATTTCTAGAGTTGAATTAAAAGGAAGTTCAACTATTCATTGATTATGACGAAAAAATCTCAAGTCATTCAAGATACGCCTTAGGAATTTTTTATCAATAATGATAGAAAAATAGATAGATTTATTGTGGTTTAAAACCTCACATTTGGAAGGCTCTAGATATCCAAGCCTTTGGGATTTACAGAGAATTAGTTTGATGTGAAATACACGTAAAGAGGATTTTGTAGAATGGTTCAATGGATAGAGAGATAATAAGAGAATAATTAAGTTTAACGTTTGTGGGTCAAATGTATAAGGATGAAAAGGGGATACAATGACACACATGTAAAAAATGTGGTAAGATGCATCATGGGAATTGCATAAAAGGGGTGGGGAAATGCTTCAGGTGATAAGACTAGGAAACCAAAATGATGAATGTCAAAGAGAAATGAAGAATATGGACAACATGGCGGAGGAGAGAAAGGCAACTCGTAATTCACAACCCACGATTCAATGCTTCAACTGTAGAGAGAATGAGAACTATGAAAGCTAGTGAACTAAACTATAGGTCCTTGAAGGTGATCAATGTCCGAAACCACAAAATCCAAAGGAGAATGGGAAATTTTATTCCATCACTACTACTGATTTTGACCATGAAAATGAAGTCATACAAGCTATACATTCTATTCACTAAAGAATGGAATAAGTTTTATTTGATTATAGTTCTTCGCATTCTTTATATGTTGTATGTTTTCTCTATCTACTGAAAAAAATTCTCATTACCTTGAAGTAGATATATATATATATGAAAACATCTAGTTGTGTGATCATTGCAACCCATGTATTGAACACTTCTCCTATTTTTTAATGTGGGATGATTCTTCCATCGAATCGCATAATACATCCCTTGGTGGTATTCAATGCAATATTGGGCATGGATTAGCTCTCATCATATTGAGAACACATCAACTATTGGGAAAACTAAATATGTAACACCCCAAGCTTCCACGGTACACTTATCTTTGAATAATACAGTAGCATGTGTTGCACGCAACCTTGAGTTCTAACACACAGCACAACCAATCAAACTAGCCGTTATGAATAGTAATAAAAACTTTTTGAAATTTTATAAATTTTATATTTCCAAATGGACTTCATTTTTGGATTCGGAATATCAAAATTAGCCCAGTGTAAATTATTGGTATTTTTTTGAATACTTTCAATTTTTGATGAATAGTGAAAAAACACTGAGTAATTGTTTAGATTTTTTTTATTTAAATAATTATTTATTTTATTTAAATTTAATTATGGTCAATATATATATATAATACCTATATAAGTTCAATGTAATTAATTGGATTCATTTTAGAATAATTTTAGATATATAAAAATTTTATTTAACTTTTCACCGCCTTTTACTCACCTCCTAGGTGAATTTGGACAATCACATAAAACATAATTTTACCGCTTCTGTGAGTGGAATTTCTAAAATCTGAGAGACACAGTTAATATCAAGGATTAAAATGTGGTTCAATGATATGAAAACAATTTTTGGTGAATAGTAACTTTTTACTTTTATTTACCACGGTTAAAAGTAAATAGGGTAATTATGGGTAAAAATTAAATTAATATTATTCTAACACATGTCCTAATTCTATTTTACAAGTGTATCTTGACAAAAAACAACATTAGGAATAAAATATTATCATTTAAGTTCACTTGGATTAGATTAGGACATTTATTATTATTAAATTCAAAGAAGAGTTAAAAGAGTTAAAATCAAAGTTTAATTACTAAAAAAAATTTAGTATAGGGTTATACATAAGATAAATTCTATTATAAATATTAATTATAAAGATAAAAATATTTCTTACATAATGGTATTTTATTTATAAATTTTAGACACTAAATAATGTAATTTATTTATGACACAATGGGGATGTAGTAATTAATTAATTAATGAAATATTAAAATAATTGATATTATAAATATCAAAATAAATGTAATTTGAGACATTTTATAAATTCCACTAATATTTTAGGTTACTATGACATATTATGACTGATTATATAAATTTCATTCTATGTAATAATGCTGTTATGAAATTATCAAAAACAAAATACCCAATTGTGTCAAAATTGAAATAAAAGTGTTTTTAAAACAAATATTATATTATTAATTTATATTATATTCCTAAAAATCTAAGGATCGGCCAAAATACTTATATCATGATATATGTATCATTAATGTACCACTTGGGGGACTCTTTGATGTATATGGTATGTTTTTACACTATATAATATAAAAATACAAAGTGACATGGTAAATGTAAATCTAATTAACTAAGAGTTAAAACTAAAAGATAAGGTTAATAAAGCGACCCGAACCTATCTAAAAACTATTAGTTGAGTGGGTTTCGACCTATCCCCACATTAACCTTTACATAATCCACTTCGGATCCATTAGAAACTGAATATGAATTTATTATAATATAATACTTTATGTTTTCATAAAGAGCCCCTCCTCCCCCTTATAAAAGGACACCACTTCTAACCAATTATTCACACCTTCAAAGCCTTTTGGCTCTGCCAAAATCTGCCCAAATACCCTCTAAAATATCCTAACTTTATCCAAGAGGCATTCCTTTTTTCAGAAAGACAACATAAGGATCCCTTTTGATCAAATCAAAAGGAAGAACCCGAAGAAGAGGTAATGTTTTCACCACCCTCTTTCAAGTTCCTTTCTTCTTCAACTTCTACATTCTTGGTTATTCTCATCCTATAATAATAACTCCAGTATCTTCTATATACTGTGATGTTATTATAAATATTTTACAACCATATTCAGTATTCTATCCCTCCTTTGAATGACTGTCACCATATGTCCATACGTACGGCTTACCGTCTCCACGTCGTGGTGTAATTCTTCTTCAAACATTTTTATTTGGATGGGTATAATAATGATGTGTAATTCATGTAAATAATAAATATAACATGATAATGATTCTGTATATATAATATAACATCCAATTATATATTATTTTAATATCAAAATAATGATATTGACGCTCGTGAGTATGTATGGACTACCGTCTCCACGAACACAATGAGATTAATTCCCCATTATATCCATTCAAGTCTAATTCTTATTTGATGATTAAAAGTAATTTTTAAGAACATTATATCATTATTGATATGAATAAGATACAATATATCCATAACAAACACGACTAATGTAACAAAACATATAAAATAAAATGAATAAGTTAACACCTGAAACAATTATAATACTAAAATATTTTTAAAAAAGAATTATTAGAAGATCATATATGATATCATAATTATGTATATGGTTCTTGTATAATTTAATAACACTTTTTTACTATTATAAAAGAGTATTACATACCATCTACTAAGTAAACATACATGGTAAGGGTTTATTTCACAATCTCTTCATTATCCGAGGTTGTTTATACATAATTATCTACTGGGACCTCTTTATCATACACATACATGTTTCATAAAAATGTATTTCAAATCATTCTTAATATTTTACAGAATATGGGTTAAAGACATTTATACCCTTGTTTGAATTTTTATAAGATGTTTATAAAGGAATCTTTACGTCAATTTCAAAACAAGGAATTTTTTAACCTTTTCGACAAAATTAAGGTAAGAATGCATTTTTTTAACTTATACGGTAGGTGCGGTTATTCTCCTTCATTTTACACCATTGATGATTCCCTTACAAGAATATAAGGATATTTTCAAAATAAAGGTTTTTTTGTAGATTATGTGACTTTTAAATGATTTCAAAAAAGAGAAATTTCTCACAAATAGTTTTGATTTTCATCTATGTCAACATCCTTTGATGGATTTTAATTTTATTTGAAGTTGATTTATTATGTTACAAAACTTCCATATTATATTCAATGTTTTGTGATATGATTTACTGTGGATGTTTTATTTTTATACCATTCATGGTTTATGGATAATGTATTGACACTTCGTATTGAAGTTTTTATACAAATGTTTATGTATTGTTTAAACACGTTCATATGAGGAATGCATTGGACTTAATAAGTGACGGGTGGATCCCGCTATAGCTCCTCGATGCATCCGTAGGTCTCATGAGACAAACTTGTGTCTTGACACATGACCTTGACAAAATCTTATTTTTAGTCTTCGCATGAGGCCTTGACTATATGGTAATGATAGTCTGGCATTATGCATTCCATCATTATGAAAGTGGTTATTGGTATTGCATGTGAATATTCGACTAGTAGAATATCCATGTGAATAAGTAAATGAAATTATTTCATTTTATCATTTCCATATTATGTTGAAGTTCATGTTTTAAAGGATTTTGTTTTACTTATACATTGCCTTAAATGTTTATTCTTATTTATGAATGTTTCCGCTATATTGTTATCCTTACTGAGCATCTGAGCTCACCCCTTTCAATGTTTTATTTTTCCTAGGATGTGAAGAAGTATTTTATTAATGACCTGCAGGGATAGTATGAGGGGATATTAAGACAAGATGTTTTTGTAGTTTTTCATTTTATGATGTAATGTAAGACTTGTGAATATATCTATTGTTTCCAAGGCTACTGAAGTGATCGATCATTCGAGATTTGATCCCTTGTGATCATGATAATGTTATCTAATAATGCACCAACTCTGGGTAACTGGGGTCGGGGCATCATAGTTGGTATCAGAGGAAGTTTAGTAAAAATATTGGAAACTATATTTAGATAAACTCTGATTAGAGCACATAGGCATAAGATGGATTTTGAAAGTTAGTATAGAAGAATTTCCTAGAATTTTGGTATTGTATAGATTTTGTGAGTTTTCTGAGAAATACATCTCTATCTGGATACGAGCAGGTAGAGGCGGCTCTGGCACAGATGTACCTTGGGGTAAAACCCAAAAACACCACTTTGAGCTAGACTCGAACGGGAACTGGTGCACGACAACGGGCTTTGATGCACTCTTGGTTACGACACTCCCAGGGGATATGCTTAGGATAATTGTCATTTTTTTACAAACCATTATGAAGGGTCTATGAGTATATACTTCTCATGGAAAACATTTTTATTATTATGGATTATATCCATAAATGGTTCAATTTATGTTAAGTGTTTTACAAGTATGGAATTATGTATTTTTATTCATAAACTGATCTAGTTTATTCCATTGTTTAGAAATGGCACCTACTGGAAGAAATGGAAACTGTATCAATGCACGCACACCATGTAGGGATTTCCCTCCTGCTCAAGATAAATATAGTGGAGCTGGTGATGCAACTGGTGCTAATCAACTTATCACCATACTGGGACAACTCACTCAGGTTATGATTAATAACCTTACCGTATCGAGCACCCTGATCCATAGCATGGAGGATCCTTGTTAGATCGCTTCATGAGGCAACAGCCACCAAAATTCAATGGGAGTACAAATCTATTGGTAGCTGAGCAATGGATAAGTTCCCTAGAGATAATATTTCAGGCTTTGGGGATTAGTGAAAGGAAAAAAATATCATGGCAGTTACCACCTCACTGGAGATGCTGATCAATGGTGGTCATTTATTCAAAACATGAAGGAAGATGATGAAGTATAAAATATGGAATGGAGGGAGTTCAAAGATCTCTTTTTAGAAAAATACTTTCCTTGTGACCATTGAGCAGATATGGAAAGGCAATTTCTGAGTCTGATACAAAAGGAGGATGAGAATGTCGCAAAGTATGAGGCTAACTTTACGAGGTTAGAAAGGTATGTTGTAGATTATATACGTATCCCAAGAAGTAATATTGATCATTTCTTTGATGGGTTAAAACTATTTCCCTGTCAAGAATTAGTCTCACAATCCTTCTAATCATATGAAGACATTGTCTCATGTGCTATCAAGACAGAAAAGGAAATCTCTAAGTCTTATGACTTTAAAGAAAAGCAAGAATAGAAGAGACCTGATGATCAATCTGGGAATTGAAATAAGGGGAAGAAGGGAAAAGTTGAGTATCCATCATGATGTAATGTGGGAAGAAACACCCTGGTACTTTCTTGAAGGGAATGTGAGTCTGTTACAAGTGTGGTGAAAATGGCCACCAAGCTTGTGATTGAAAGGGGAAGAAGGAAGCTACCGGTGTCCAATGCTACAATTTCAGGGAGATGGGACATTATGCAATTGAATATCCTAAGCGTTAGGGGAACATAACTTAGAAAAGGCCAAGGGTTCAAGGCCAAGATTATGCTATTACTACTGCTGAAGTATATGCTCCGAAAGACGTGGTGGTAGGTAATTTAATGGTTTCCTCAAGTTTAGAAAATGCATTATTCGATTCTGGATCATCGTATTGTTTCATATCTTCCCAGTTTGCACAGAAAATTAGATATTTTCAATTTGATTTAACAAGGGAGTTGTCAGTTAAAACTCCTAATGGAAGTATCATTGCAACAATGTTTTGTGAATCAGTCCCCATTAGAGAACATAAATGTTCTTTATCTGCTGATCTCATCGTCACTCCTATTATTGAGTTTGATATAATCTTCGATATGGATTGGATTTCAGACCATGATGCGATAATTTATTTTAAGAAGATGGAGGTTATGATTTTTGATGATGATGATAAAGAACACCTTATCTTTAGAGAAAAACGTCGCCACCTAATTATTACCTAGATCCACCCCTATTAGCTCACCTAAATTCAATTATTGGGGAGGAAGATAATGAAATGACTCTGGGTGAGGAAAGGAATGTTCAAAAGGAGGATGTGCCAATTGTGAAATAATATGTAGCTGTTTTTCTAGAAGATTTACCTGGACATCCTCCAGAACGAGAAGTTGAGTTTTCTATTGATCTAATTCTTGGACCAAGGCCTATATCGAAGACCCCTTATAAAATGGCCACTTTGGAATTAGTTGAACTAAATAAAAAACTATAGGAATTGAGTAATAAAGGATTTATTCGCCCTAGTGCTTCTCTGTGGGGGTACCCTGTCCTTTTTGTTAAGAAGAAAGATGTATCTATGAGGTTATGTATCGACTACAGGGAAATCAATACTATAACAATAATGAACATGTATCCCCTACCTCGCAATGATGATTTATTTGATCAACCACATGGAGATCAATACATTTCAAAGATTTGGCTTCGATCTGGATACCATCAGTTGTGTGTGAAGAAGGAAGACATTCCAAAGACAACATTTCGAACCAGGTACGAGCATTACGAGTTTACAGTAATGCCTTTTGGGATGACTAATGCACCCTCTATATTCATGGATCTAATGAATAGATTTTTCAAGGAATATCTCGATGAATTTGTTGTGGTATTTATTGATGATATATTGGTATACTCCAAATGCAACAAATATCAAGAAAATAACTTGTGCATTATCCTGAAGACTCCTAGAACACATGAATTATATGGGATGTTTAGAAAGTGTGAATTCTGGCTTCAGGAGAATTCTTTTCGTGGACATATTGTCTCTAAATATGGAATCTCTTTTGATCCTTCTAAGACCAAGGCAATCCAAGAATGGCCAGCCCCGATGAGTATAACCGAGGTACGCAGTTTTATTGGTTTAGCAGGTTATTATCGGCGTTTGTCTAGAATTTTTCCCAATTGGCTAACCCATTAACGAAGCTCACATGTAAAGGGTTTAAATTTGTTTGGACAAAGGAGTGTGAATAATTTTTTGAAGAACGTAAGAGAAGACTATTCAATGATCCTATATTGAATCTACCATCAGGGAATGATGAGTTCGTTATTTGTAGTGATGCATCGAAGAAAGGACTTGGTTGTGTCCTTATGCAGAATGATAGGGTTATTGCCTATGAATCACGACAACTAAAAATTCATGAGAAAAACTATCCTACTCATGATCTTGAGTTAGCTACTGTAATCGTTTCTTTGAAGATATGGAGGAATTATCTCTATGGTGAAAAATGTGAGATATATACCGATCACAAGAGTTTAAAGTACATTTTCTCACAGAAAGAAATCCACATGAGGCGGGCAATGTCTTGAACTACTCAAGGATTATGATTTCACAATACACTACCACTCAGGGAAGACAAATAAGGTGGAATATTCTTTGAGCCGAATGTAGCATGGAGTTTTGAACGTGATGAGAATTGAAAGGGATCCTATTTTTATGGATATAGTGAAAATGGATATGGGAATTACCTTGGACGGTGGAAAATAGATACTTTTTCAAATGGTTTCCAAACCATCTTTACTAGTAATGATAAAGAGTTCTCAGAAAGATGGGGAAGAATGTGAAAAGAAGATTAAAGCTATGAATGATGGGAAATTGAGTGACTTTGTGTGTGAAGATGGAATTTTGAAAGTTGGGAAGAGATTTTCTGTTCCCAATATACCTAATCTAAAAAGGGAATTTTTATATGATGCTCATATCTCCAATTTCTCAATACACCCTGGGAGCACCAAAATGTATAGAGATATGAAGGAACATTTTTTGTGGGACAACTGAAGAAGGAGATTGCTGATTTTTTGTCAAGATGTATGGTTTTTCAACAAGTGAAATCTGGAAGGAAACAAACTGGAGGATTCATGCAACCTCTTCCCATACCTGAGTGGAAATGGGATAATATCACGATGGACTTTTTCAGGGGGTTACCAAAGACTCCTCAAAGAAACGATGCAATATGGGTCATTGTTGATCGTCTTACCAAATCAGCACATTTTCTTGCTATTAGAGAAGATATACCTCTGGAACATCTAGCAAGACTATATATTAATGAAGTTGTGAGACTTCATGGAGTACCCCTATCGATTGTATCTGATCTTGATCCCCGTTTTACTTCAAGATTTTGGAAAAGTCATCAGAATGCCCTGGATACTGAACTTCGTTTGAGCACTGCCTACCATCCCCAAACTGATGGACAATAAGAATGAACTATTCAATCCTTAGAAGACATTTTGAGATCATGGTCACTTGACTTTCAGGGTATGCAGGATCAATATTTACCTCTAGTAGAATTTTCCTATAACAATAGCTTCAATTTAAGTATTCGGAAGGCGCCATATGAAGCGTTATACGGAAAGAGATGTCGCACACCACCTGTTGGGATGACGTTGGTGAAAGAAAACTTGTAGGCCCATCACAGGAGGAGGAAACGATGCAAAAGGTGAAGGTAATCCAAAACCACATCAAAGCATCTCAAAGTAGGTAGAAGAGCAATGCCGATAATCGAAGGAAGGATTTGGAATTTCATGTAGGAGATCATGTTTTCTTGAAGGTATCTCCATGTAAGGGAGTTATACGTTTCGGTAAGAAAGGTAAATTGAGTCCCAGGTATATAGGACCATTCAAAATTCTAGAACTAATTGGGGCTGTAGCTTACCGTTTTGCAATTTCTCCAAGTCTCTCCAAAGTTCATGATGTGTTCCACATATCACTGTAGAGAAAATACATGCCTGACCCAACACATGTACTCACTTACGAGGAATTAGAACTGGGACCTGATCTATCTTATTATGAAGAGCACATTAGGATTCTTGATACCAGAGAACAAGTGCTAAGAAATTTGACGACTCATCTGGTGAAAGTTCTATGGAGAAACCATAAGATGGAAGAGGCAACGTGGGAACCCGAGGAACTCAAGATGAAGGACCACCCAATTATTTTCATGCGGTAATACTATAGAAATTTTGAGGACAAAATTATTTGAAGGAGGGGAGAATGTAACACCTCAAGCTTCCACGGTATGCTTCTATTTGAATAATACAGTAGCGTGTGTTGTACGCAACCTCGAGTTCTAACACACACAACAACCAATCAAACTAGCCGTTATGAATAGTCATACCCACTTTTTGAAATTTTATAAATTTAATATTTCAAAATGAACTTCATTTTTTGATTTGGAATATCGATATTATCTTAGGGTGAATTTTTGGTATTTTTCTGAAATCTTTCAACTTTTGATGAATAGTGAAAAAAACACTCAGTTATTGTTTAAAAATGAATTTTTATTTAAATAATTATTTATTTTATTTAAATTTAATTAATTAAAAAATAGATAAATAATACCTATATAAGTTCAATGTAATTCATTGGAGTTAGTTTAGAATAAATTTACATATATAAAAATTTTATTGAACTTTTCACCGTCTTTTACCCACCTCCTAGGAGAATTTGGAAATTCACATAAAACATAATTTTACCACTTCTGTGAGTGGAATTTAGAAAATCCAAGAAACACGGATAATATCAAGGAGTCAAATGTGGTTCAACGAGATGAAAATAATTCTAGTTGAATAGTAACTTTTTATTTTATTTACCACGGTTAAAAGTGAATAGGGTAATTAAGAGTAAAAATGATATTAATATTACCCTAACACATGTCCTAATTCTATTGGACAAGTTTATCTCGACCAAAAAAAAACCTTAGGAAAAAAATATTATCATTTAGTTCCACTTGAATTGGATTAGGACATTTATTATTATTTAATTCAAAGAATAGTTAAACGAGCTAAAATCAAAGTTTAATACCTAAAACATTTATAATATAGGGTAATACATAAGATAAATTCGATTATAAATATTAATTAGAAAGCTAAAAGGATTTCCTACATAATGGTATTTTATTTATAATATTTATACACTAAATAATTTAATTTATTTATGACACAATGGTGATGCAGTAATTATCTAATTAATGAAATATTAATATAATTGATATTATAAATATCAAAATAAATGTAATTTGAGAATTTTTATAAATACCACTAATTTTTTAGGTTAATATGACATATTATGACTGATTATTTAAATTTTTTTCGAAGTAATAATGCTTTTATAAAATTATCAAAAACAAAATACCCAATAGTTTTAAAATTGATATAAAAGAGTTTTTAAAACAAATATTATATTATTAATTTATATT
Organism: Viscum album; assembly: GCA_963277665.1. Classification (NCBI taxonomy): domain Eukaryota; kingdom Viridiplantae; phylum Streptophyta; class Magnoliopsida; order Santalales; family Viscaceae; genus Viscum; species Viscum album. Next base: position 186,316,666 of record OY728140.1, read on the forward strand.
ATATTCCTAAAAATCTAAGGTTCGGACAAGAGACTTATATCATGATATATGTATAATTAATGGACCACTGGGGGTCTCTTGGATGTATATGGTATTCTTATTAACTATATAATATAAGAATACAAAGTGACATGGTCAATGTCAATCTAATTAACTAAGAGTTAAAACTAAAAGATAAGGTTAATAATGTGACCCAAACCTATCTAAAACCTATTGGTTGAGTGGTTTTCGACCTATCCCCACATTAAAATTTAAATAATCCACTTTGGAGCCATTATAAACTGAATATGAATTTATTATAAAATAATACTTTAAGTTGTCTTAAAGAGCCCCTCCCCCCCCCCTTATAAAAGGACACCACTTATAACCAATTATTCACACATTCAAAGCCTTTTGGATCGGACAAAATCTGCCCAAATACCCTCTCAAATATCCTCCCTTAATCCTAGAGTCCTTCCTTTAGTCATAAATCCATCCTAAGGATCCCTTTTGATCAAATCAATAGGAAGAACCTGAAGAAGAGGTAATGTTTTCACCACCCTCTTCCAAGTTCCTTTCTTATTCAACTTATTCATTCTTTGTTATTATCATCCTAAATTAATAACTACATAAAATTCTATATACTGTGATGTTATTATAAATATGGTACAACCATATTCAGTATTATATACATCCTTTGAATGACATGTCACCATACGTGCGTACGTACGGCTTAACGTCTCCACGTCGTGGTGTAACTGTTATTCAAAACATTATTTTTTGGATGTGTATAATAATTATGAGTAATTAATGTAAATAATAAATATAACATTATAATGATTCTGTATATATGATATACCATCCAATTATATATATTTTTAATATCCAAATAATGATATTGTCGCTCGTGAGTGCGTGCGGACTACCGTCTCCACGAAGGCGATGAGATTCATTCCCCATCGTATCCATTCAATAATAATTCTCATTTGATGATTAAAAGTAATGTTTAAGAACTTTATATCATTATTGATATGAATAAGATACAACCTATCCATAATGAACACGACTTATGTAACAAAACATATAAAAGAAAACGAGAAAGATAACACCCGAAACAATGATAATACTAAAATATTATTAACAAAGCATTATTATAAGATAATATATGATATTATAATTATGTATATGGTTCCTGTATAATTTTATAAAAAACGTTTTACTATAATACAGGAGGTTAACATGCCATCGACTAAGGAAAATTACAAGGTAAGGGTTTATTTCACAATCTCTTCATTATCCGAGGTTGTTTATATGTAATTATCTATTGGGACCTCATTATCATCCACATCAATGTTTCTTAAAAATGTATTTCAAATCATTATTAATATTTTACAGAATATGGGTTAAATTTATTTATACCCTTGTTTGACTTTTTATAAGATGTTTATAAAGGAATCTTTACGTCATTTTCAAGATAAGGAATTTTTTAACCTTTTCGACAGAATTAAGGTAAGAATGTCTTTTTTTAACTTCTTCGACGGGTGCGGTTATTCACCACAGTTTTACACCTATGAAGATTCCCTTAAAATATTTTATGAATATTTTCAAAATAAAGGTTTTTTTTAGAATTATGTGACTTTTAAATGATTTCAAAAAAGAGATATTTCTCTCAAATAGTTTTGATTTTCATATATGTCAACATCATTTGATGGATTTTTAGTTTATTTGAAGTTTATTTATTATGATACAAAACATCCATATTGTATTAAAGGTTTTGTGGTATGATTTACTTTGGATGTGTTATTTTAATACCATTCATGGTTTATGGCGAAATTATTGACATTTCATATTCTAGTTTTAATACGAATGTTTATGTATTGCTTAAACCTATTCATATGAGGAATGCATTAGACTTAATAAGTGATGGGTGGAGCCCGATATTTCTCCTTGATGCATCGGTAGGTCTCATGAGACAAACTAGTGTCTTGTCACAAGGCCTTGACAAAATCTTATTTGTAGTCTTGGCATGAGGCCTTGACTATGTGGTTATGATAGTCTGGCATTATGCATTCCATCATTATGAAAGTGGTTATTGATATTTCATGTGATTATTCGACTAGTAGAATATCAATGTGAATAAGTAAGTGGAATTATTTCATTTTATCTTTTCCGTATTATGTCTATGTTCATATTTAAAAGGCCTTTGTTTTATTAATACATTTACTTAAATGTTTATGCTTATTTATGAATGTTTCTGCTATATTTTTATCCTTAATGAGCATATGATCTCACCCCTTTCAATGTTTTATTTTTCCCTAGATGTGAAGTAGTATTTTATGAATGACCCACAGGGATAGTATGAGGGGATATGAAGAGAATTTGTCTTTGTAGTTTTTCATTGTATGATGTAATGTAAGACTTATGAATATATCTAGTGTTTCCAAGGATACTAAACTGATCGATCATTTGAGATTTGATCCCTTGTGATCATGCCAATGTTATGTAATAATGCACCGACTCAGGGTAACTGGCTTCAGGGCATCACAAAATCTCTTTATATATTGAAAACCATCTCGTGATCCTCTAAAAATTCAAGGAATGTCATGGGTATCCATTGAATGATCCCTCAATTATGTGTGTGATGATACAAAATGGAGAAGCATACCTTACGCAACTGGTTGAGTTTAAGGAAAGAATAATCCTTAAGGAAATTCCCATTGTTAGTGAATATAGTTATCTATTTCTTAAAGTATTACCCATAATTCCACCTGACCTGGAGGTAGATTTCTCAATAGAACTAATACCTAGATCCACTCCTATCTCAAAATTCCCATATAGGATATCCCCTATTGAACTGTAGGAGTTTATAAAGTAGTTGCAAGGGAATTGGGGGATAGGGTTCATATGATCTGGTGCATCACCTTGGCGTGATCTAGTTATCTTCGTAATGAAAAAGGATGCATCAATGTTATTATATATATATTACTATGAGATAAAAAATATCACCATAAAAAACAACTATCTCCTTCCAAGTATTAATGAATTTTTCTGATCAACTAAGAGGAACTCAATAGATCTGAAAAGAGAATCTTCATTCAAGATATCATCAGCTAAATGTGGCAAAAGAATATATTCTAGAGACAACATTTCAAACTAGGTATAGACACTATGAGTTCCTAGTGATTCACATCAGACATACTAATTCCTCAAAAATCATCATGTATTTTATGAATAGAGTTTTTAGAGACTAACTTAGAAAATATTTTGTAGTATTTATTGATGATATTATCGTTTACTATAAGATCAAGGGGGAACATGAAGACAACACAAGGATTGTGCTGGGGGCATTAATGAAGGATAAAATGTATGGTAAGTTTAGAAATTGTAACTTTTTCATGCAAAAAGTCACATTCTTGGGGTATGTGATCACAAGTGAAGAATGATTTGTGATATAAAGTGAATCATCAAATAATTTCCTAGGTTGAGCACTCATGTAAATTAATAAAGTACTAAGCTATTCATCACAACCACCGAATATCCCTAATCAGAAATATCTAACACATGATCTGGAGCTATTAGTTGTGATCTTTGCTATAAATAATTTGTGGCACTACCTCTATAGAGAGAAGTGTGACATATATTCTGATCACAGGAGTCTAAATTATACATTCACACTAAAGGAGCACTACATGCATCAAGTGAGATTGTAAGATCTGATAAAGGACTGTGATTTCTCTATTCACTACTATCCAGGAAAGGAGGACAAGGTCGGTAAGGGTATCATTAGAAAATAACCTTCTACCCTTTCTATGATGTGGATTGGGAATGACCCTATCTTTATGGATATACAAATGATTTATTTGTAAATAAAAATGGTATGTAAGACATCCCACCTTTCCCAAACGATTATATAACCATATATCACATTGAAGATCAAGGAGGATCAAAGGGATGATCTAGATCTTCAGAAAATTTTAAATGATATAAAGGAAGGTGTTCTTCACGAATTCAATATTGATGATGATGGTGTGATTTGGATTGGAACTAGGATTTATGTATCTTCATCACCTAAGATAAATAATGAGTAATTGGATAAAGCACATATATCATGTTTTCTATCAATCCTGTTGGCACCGAGATATGTCATGATCTCCAAGATCACTTATATTGGGACAACAGGAAGAACAAAATTACTAAGCACAAATCGAAGTGATTGGTATGTCAAAAAGTTAATTTATAGTGAAAATATTATAAGGGGGTGATGAAACTATTTACAATAACCATGTGTAAATGATAAAACATCACAATAGAATTTTTCACTGGTCTCCCAAATATATCCAAAGGAAATAATGTGATATGGGTTTTAGTGGATGGACTCACCAAGACTGTCCACTTTATCACTATTAGGAAAAATTTATTTCTTGAAAATCATTCCATTATATGTATAAAGGAAGTGGTGAGGCTACATAGGGATCCACTTCCAATCATATATGATCTTGATCCAAGTTTTAATTATAAATTGTGGAGAATTATTCAATATTATCTGAATACTAAATCGAATTCTAGTACATACTATAACAAATAAATTGAAAGAAAATATGTAAGGACTATTTATTCATGCTGAGATCTTACTTAGTAAAATTTAAATGAGAATGAGATATGCATCTCCCATTAGTTAAGTTGTTATATAAAAAAAGCTTCCCTATAATTATTCAAATGTCTCAATATGAATCTCTTTATGGGAATAAATATAGAACTCTTACTTATTGGGATGAATTTGTTGAAAAAAGCTAATTGGACATGATTTTGTGAAAGGTATGATAGAGAAGGTTAAATTCATATGAAATCATATAAAAGATACTCATATTCGACAGGTGATCTATGCTGAAAACATTAGAGACAATGTCTTCCCTAAAATATCATCATGGAAGAGAGTCATGTAGTTCGGAAAGAAAGGGAATCTTATCTCAAGTTATAATAGGCCCTTTGAGATCCCTAATCCCATATGAAAAGTATATAATAATCTTTCAATTCCACTAAATATAGATCAAATTCTTGATGTGTTCCATGAATCTCTCCTAAAGAATTACATAGTTGATCCCTCACATGTACTAAATCAAAAGGTGGTATAACTATAGAATGACCCCTCATATGAGGAGAATCAAGTGAATATCATGGAAAATTGATAAAAGTAATATGAAATAAGACTAATCACCAGGTAAAATTATTGTGTTAGAACCATAAATATTAATTGGTGACATGAGAACCAGGGGAAACAATGAAATAGAAGCACTCTCACCTATTATCAACAAAGAATATGAGTTGTAATATTATGGATGGAATTTATAAAGGGATTAAGAATGTAAAAACCCATAGATTATAAATGAATTTTTTTATTGAAATAAATGTGTGTTATGTTATATAGTATCATACACATACAGTGCACAAAGAAACTAAAAACAAACTTATTTCATTCATAAATATCGTCACTGTAATTAGCAAAAAAACCCATGAAATTTTCAAAAATTATAATGTAACAAAAAAATATAAATTAAGAAAAGAATAATAGGAAAATTAGAATCCATCCAATCATCTACAATCATCGTCCCCATGACCAAAATTATAGAAATGAAACAAAACCAATCAACATCATAGAAAATGAAAATGTTGAACCTTGAGAGAAATTGAGGTGAATGATATATTAATGAATGAATTATTTAATATGTATTTATATGAGGTAATGTGACTATTGATATAGAAAATGTGACCATTGTAATAGTAACCCAACCTTTAAGAATTGTAAAATCACCATTAATAATAGTAACATGACCATTGACTTACAAATTTGACCTCGAAATAATAAAACATAATGTACATGGTATTTTTTGTAATTAATTTAATTAATTATAATAAAATCATTCCATACAGAAAATATCATGATTAAAAAACCAAATAAAATAAAAGCACATTTTTAATAAACAATATTTTAAGGAATTTCACAAAAATCATAATTTTCTTATTAAATATTAAAATAACCCTTGTTAGAATATTATTTTTATAAAATAAGTTTAATTTATGAAATAAACTTGCCCAATTGTTTTTATGGATATTTATATTTAATTTTCCAAAATAATTCAAATTTGAGGTGAATAGTAAAAATATAGTTTTTTAATCAATGTATTCTAAATTACATCATTCAAGGTGTAATAATGACCTAATAAATTATAGAAAATTTTTATTGACAAAAAATATTAAAATTTATAATTGATTAATTTAAAAATAATAAAAATGTTTTCCAAACATAAAATTCATTTTCCAAAGTATAAAGTCAAAACTGTTCTTTGAAAATAACAATTTTTCATTTATTCAACATTTTTTTAATAGATTAGTGAATTATAACAACAAACGTCTTTAATGTCTAAAACACATTATATTATTTTTATATATAAACCATGATTTAAAAAATATAACAGTTATATGGTTTACATCTGATATAATATTTTATTCAATATTTTATTATGAAAATACCCCTCTCCTCAAGTATAAATACCTCCCCTCCCTCCCCTTGGAAAAATAATCCAAATACAATTTCAAAATTCAAATAACAATCCAAAAACCCCATATTAAGCTCTTTAGTTTCCTTATATATATTTTGGTTAAATAAAACTCAAATGTTTTAAAAATGTAAATGTTGTAGAAAAGGAACCACATCAAGAAAAAGGTAATGTCTTTTCATTATTTTATTCCATTTTACTTTTATAATATCATATAATACTTTTATTTTATATTTAAAAACATCATAAACCAATTATAAATTATTTTTACATTATATTTATAATATTAATATACAATAATTTTTAATATATTTAGATATTTAACATATCGTGCCTCCTCTTTGGAAAATGTATCCTTAATGGTCAATTAAACGCCAACTAAGATCCTTTCAATTATTTTCTTATCACCAACAATATGGATGGTAATAATAAATTTTTTATGATATATAAATGTATACATATATTTATTTTAATATTTTGTAATTAATTATTCTAATGTATAAATTTCCATGAAAAAATATAGCAACATCGAAGAAAGCGGGAAATGTTTAAGGAAACCATAATATTAAAATGTCAACCCTTTAACCAAGGGAATTAAGAAATATAATAAATTGATTATAATTTATAAATAGTAAAAAAATTATTATAAATCACTAATGTTACAATGTTTTAATAAAACTATGTTTTTTATTTAGGAGGTTGAAAAGTGATTAAATTAAGAGGGATATAAGGTAAGGGGATTATCAAACCCAAATTTTTTATTTTAGGTTATCTACTATTTAATATTTATTGTAATGTAAATGTTTCAATAATATCCAAAATATTTATTTTAAATATTATTTCCCATTTATTTCAGGGATATGATATTTTCTAATCTTTTAAAATGTTTTTAATCCATTAATAATATTTTTTCAAAAAGACTTCAATTTTCAAAACATCACATGTATCCTCTGGATTTGTTTCTCATTTCAAAGAGGAAAATGATATTTTATGGAAAATTATGATCTCAATTATTAATTTGGGAATCATAAACATCATTTCATGTTGTATGATATATGAAATATTTTAAGAAACAAATTCCTTTACATGGGTTATTTTTTGATTTTGATTTTTATCCTTCTAAATGGAATTAATGATTATTAGAATTTTTTGATGTGATGGGTTGGAAAATAATTATATATCATTCTAATTCATAAGATAATTTGATAAATCTCAAGATACAATGTGTTTTATGTTTGAACATGTTGTTAGGGTTTTCACAATTATGATGTTATGATTTCTGCACAAATTTTATGCATAGAGATGATGATAGATTTGTTCAAAACTATGTGTAGTATTTGACTATTATGTTATGGTGTTTCGTTATTATGTATACTCTAAAATAAATTCCTTTATAAAATTCATCCCTCATGACTAGGATTATCTTATTATTATGATATGATGATGTTGATTATTCTCACCCATATACAATTTATTAATTTCATTTATTCCTCCCCTTACTGGGATCTTAACTCACCCATTTGTTTCATGAGTATCCTTAGGTGAAAACGTGTACTTAGAATATTGTGGGAGATTTATATGGATAAAAAAGATGAATTTAAATATTTTTTATGTTTTATTGTGTAAAATTTATGTATAATCCTTATTTTACCAAGACACTAAACCTTTAGATCCAATATTGAATCACTATTATGATGTTTATATTTAAAGTAATGTAATAATCATGTAAGATAAAATTAGTTTATTGTAGTTGGTATGAGAGAATGGTTTATTTAATTTTTGAATTTGGATTATAAAACTTTATTGAAAACCATAAGTAAAATTCAATATATAGGAAAACATCCTTGAAGAATCATTTTAGATAAATTCTAAAAATAGGGACCCAATAAGATATTATTTTAGAGTTAATACGTGCATAAGAATATTTTACATATTCATGTTTTGTTGACTTAATTTATTTTTAAAACTTTTCTTTTTTAGAAAATAGTGGGAACTAGGCGAAACCTGACCAATAACCCATGTTGGGGAAAATGAAATAATTTTAAAAATGAAATTCCCAATTTCATTAGAATTGGAGTACAAAACATCATGGTGATGCTTACCTAGTTTCTTAGGCTATGTAAAATAAACTAAACCAGGTATAACATCAATCTTAAAATAAGAAGGATAAACTGTACATTTAGTTTTTTATGTGGAAATGACCATAATGTTTAGAATATCTTCTGACCCACTTGTCATGGAATAGTTGGTTAACTCAATGGATAAGTTTTTTTTGTGACCCATTGTTATGAGAAGGTGACTAGATATATGTCATTTAAATGGAGAACATGAAAAATAGAGACAATTGATAAGGAACACTAAGTTGAAGATTAAAATAAAGGATACATAGAGGTATGAATTTAATATAATATTTCTTAATAAGTATTCTCCTTGAACTCTCCATAAAAATATTGGGAGATAATTCTTATAGTTGAAGAAAATGGAAGGTGAATATGTAACACCATATGAGGAATGATTCATAAGGCTTATAAGATACACCTAGATATTTATTATCAATAATGATATAAAAATATATATATTATTTAGTGGTTTATCCCACACCATCAAATGACTCTAGCTATCTATAAATTTGTGAGTTATAATGAATTTGATCGATGGGTCTCTAAGGTGAGAAGGACTTTGGAAAATGGTCCCATAATTATAGAGAAAAGAAGATAAAAATGTAGTTTCAATCTTGTGGGTCAAATGATGAGTAATAGGGATCCAACCACCCATATGTCAAAAAATTTGGAATAATCATTAGGGGAATTACATCAAAGGGATGGGTAAATGCTTAATGTGTGGGAGAGAAGGCTTCCAAGATCATGAATATCAAAGAGACATGAAGAAGATTGCCAACATGACGGAGGAAATGAATACAAATACTAATGCACCACCCATGGCACAATGCTTTAACTATTGGGAGAAAGGGAACAATACAATCAGGTTCACTAAACCAATGGTTCATAAGGGTAATCACTACAAACAATCACCAAATCCAAAGGATCATGTGAATGCTTCTGCCATCACTACTACTAAATTGGAGTTTGAAAATGAAGACGTTCAAGGTATACTATCTATTCACTCAAGAATGGAATTTTTTTATTAGATTCTAGTTTAAAACATTGTTTTATATCATACATGTTTTAATAGAACTATTGAATAAAATCCTTAATACATTGAGGTGATGATACTTATAAAAACATATAGTGGTGAAACAATTGAAATCCAAGTGTTGGACTTTTTTCTTGTTAGTATAGGTGGGAGGAATCTTCCATGAATACTTGAAATACATCCATTAATATAATTTGACGCTATAATGGGCATGGATTAGCACTCATTATATATAGAACACATCAATTATTGGGAAAATGAAATCACCTTCTATTTTCCAAACTACCCCATGATCCTCTACAAAAATAAAGTAAGATGTCAAATCTCCCTCTAAGAATGCCTCAATTGTGTGGGTTGTGATACGCCATGTAGAATAATACCTTACTCAATTGGTTTGGTAGAAGGGAAGAATCAATATTTAGGAAATTCCCATTGTAAGGGATTACATTGATATATTTATAGAATAGTTTTTGAGTCTTCCACTAGATCATGAGGTAGAGTTCTCAAGAGAACTTATAATTGGACACACTCCTATATCCAAATTCCCCTATAGTGTGACCCCTATTGAACTGGAGTAGTTAAATAGGTAACTGAAAAAAAATTTGACAAAGGGTCCATATTCCCTAGTGCATATCTTTGGGGTTTCCAAGTGCTCTTTGTAATGTAAAATAATGGTTAAATGTGGCTATTTATAGATTATTGAGAGCTCAAATGATCACGATATAGAACAAGTATCCTTTCCGATGATTGATGACTTGTTCGATCAAATAGGGAGAGATTATTACTCTTAAAAAGTGGTTATTCATTCTAGATATCATTATCTAAAGGTGGATATGGAATATATTTATAAGGAAACATTTCAAACAATTTATGGACAGTATGAGTTCATAGTGATTCTCTAAATACTTACTATTTCTACTAAATTGTTTATATATTTGATTAAGATGTTCTTTAGAGACTACCTAAATTTTTTTTGATAGTATTTATTGATGATATTCTCATTTTAACCAAGATTATGGAGGAACATAAAGAGATTCTAAGGATTGTTCTGGTGACATTAAGGAGAAAATATACAGTAAGTTCAGAAAGTGTGAATTTTGGATGTAGTATGTCACATTCATAGATCATGTGATCATGAGTGAAGGAATTTCTGTAGACCTTCAAAGACCAATGCTATTGAGGAATGGCCTAGAATAAAAATATTCATAGGAATCCATGTTTCTATTGTGTTAATTATGTACTGTTAATGTTTTTTGAGAGATTTATCCTGATTGTATATCCTTCTAACTAAGTTAACATTGAAATAGGTAATGTATGTCAGGATAGAAGAATGTGAGGGAAGATTTATAGAGCTAAAGAAGAGGCTAATCACTATTCCTATACTCACACTCCCATCAAGTAGAGAAGGTTTTGGGATATAATGATATTTCCTAAAGAATTTAATGGGTTGAGTACTCATGACGATTTTCAAAAAAATATCCTTTACCTCAAAACATCTAAAGATCCTTGAGAGAAACTATCTAAAACATGATCTAGATCTATATGCTATGATATTATCACTGACAATTTTTCATCACTATCTCTAGGTAGGAAGTGTGACATATATAATAATCAAAATAGTATAAAGTATATATTCACACAAAAGGAGCTCAACATGTGCTATCGAAGATGGTTAAAACTAATAAGGACTATGAATTACTTATTCACTACCATCTAAGAAATGCGAACAAGGAATATAATGCTCTTAGAATAAAAGAACATTCATCTATATCCTGGATACAGATTGGGAAAACACCTATATTAATAGATATGTATAAAAATGGTATAGAAAACCTAATTTTTTTGAAGATATCTTACCTTTACCAAATTATTTCCCAACTATAATCCTAATAGAATATCTAGGGGCACCAATGGATGATTTAGAGATTTAAAAAGTGGTAAAATCTACAAAAGAAGTGAGGCTTCATGAATTCCATATCAATTAATATGGATTGATTTGGTTTGTAAATAGGATTTTTTTTCCTTCAACACTTTTTATAATGAAGGATATATTGGATAATTTTCATAGATTATCTTTTTAAAACCATCCTGGTAGCAATATGATATATTGTGGTCTCCAAGTGCACTTCTAGTAAAGAAAATTGAAGAAGAAGGTCTTTGATTACACATCCATGTGCTTGGTATGTCAGAAAATTAAAGCAATGTGACAAAATTATAAGGATATGATGATGCCATTTCCTTTACACACATTGAAATAATAGTACATCAGCATGGAATTTTTCATTGGTCTCAAAAATAAATCCTATGGAAAAAATGTGATATCGTATGTGGATCACCTGACCAAGACTTCTCAATTCATCATTATTCATGAATACTTCACCATTAAAAAACAATCCAATATATACATAATGGAAGTTATGAGAAAATTTGGGGAACCACTTTTGATCGTCTATAATATTGACCCATGGATTTCTTATAAATTATAGAGAAGTATTCAACATTCTCTAAATATTTAATTTAATTTCATTATGGCTTATCATCCCCAAACTAATTTCTAGACTGTAAGGGATATTAAACCATGATCAGAGCTTTCACAAGAGAATTTAAAGGAAAATGTAACAAACATCTCATGTTAGTTGAGTTCGGAAAAATAAATCTTCCACTTTAGTATTCAAATGCATCTGTATGAAGATCTTTGTAGGAAGCTATGTCGAACTATTTCTTGTTGAGATGAATTTGGATAATGAGATATACTTGATAAAACACTATTTTATTGAATATTTTATTGATAATAAATTATATAATTTCCTCACATTGTGTTAAATATGTTTAATTAGAATGTATTTGGGATTAGATCATTCATTTGAATATTTGATGAAAATTCCAGTTTTAGCTTTTATAGATCACTGTAGTATTTCGAAGATAAATATTTTTTTATTTATTATTTGAATTTAATATTTTGTGACAGTGTTCCTAACATAATTATCCAAAACTTTTATTCAGGACACTAAATCTAAAGAGTGCATTTGGTTGTTGAAAATGGGACATGAAGTAAAAGTTGGGCTGGACTCGCCAGAATGGAGAAGCTTCTGTATTTCGGCCATAACTCCTTCATCTGGGCCTGGAGTAATCCCAAATTTCAGAGGAGATATAGGACCCATATCCACACATATTATCCTTCGGGAAGGCCGGCCAATTCACGCGATTTGGTGGCCAAATGGGCGGTGCAATGTTTTATTAAAATATTTGGCCAAATTTCTACATTCACTCTTGAAACCACTTGTAACTTATCATCCCCTCCCCTCTATAAATTAAGGGGATTCTCATTTGGAGGGGTTGGTACGTGCATTATGAAGTTGAGGGAAGAATATAAGTGGATCCACTCCAATTCTCCAACCATTTCAATATGGGTATCTCTTGAAGCAAGGATCCCTTCGACGAAGCCTTCTTCTTCTCCTTCATGTTGTAATGATTTTGTTTATGTAATAAACTTCTTTGTTCTTCTATTATTTCTTCACTTTTCTTATTTTTTGTTTAAATTTTTTCTTCTCTTAATCTGCCTATTTGGGATGGAATTCCTGAGTAGAAGTTTTATTGGGTTATACCCATTTTAAACCTTTGCACATGCAAAACGCTTCTATGATGATTACGCCACCCATGGAAGAGTAGTTCTTTTTAGTAACAGATCGACCTGTATCCTTTTTCATTCAATTATTTTGATTCAATGAGATACTGTAATTCACATAATTTGATCCACGAATTGTTTTTTTAAATTACAAGAGACTAAGCAAGCAATTGAACAATTAATACAAAACACGCGAGGTCGAGATTTTGTGTTAATTGTGAGAGCGTGATCTTAATCGGTAATACCAGACCACACAGGATAAATTTGTAGAGTTAAAATATAATCCCTAAAAAACATTCATCCTCATTTACAGAATGGATATGTGCTCTAATTAGCCACATACCATAATCTATCCTTAGAACAACACTCAAAGCAGGGTTCTACGATTTCTTGTTCCGAAGCTAGCCTGGGGTTTAAGTAATTTCATCTTTGTGGTTAAGTTAACTCGCGTAGGGTTCGAGGGATAAAAAATTAGGGGATAATAATTATGTGGATATTAATTTAAATTATAATGATTAATAAATAATTGAAGAGGTATAGTTAGATCGATTACGCCTTTTAAAATATATTTCAAAAAAAACATCTTTTTGTTGTGTCATTTCAATCGAACTTCATTTCAAAACTAAAAACAAAAAAATATACAATCTTCTTCCAGAAAAATTCTCCTAGATTCATAAACTATAACAAACCCCAATCCTTTAAATTAGTGTTTTTATTCTGTTCTATTTTATTTTTTTTAGAATACCTTTAACAATTTGTTAAATTCACTTCCTCCTTTGAGAAACGACCTTGGTCAGCCACTCTGCTGCACCTAAGTACCCCAAAATCACACTAATCATTTGAGGGTGCCCACGATAGTGCTCTATCAAATTAGAGCCGTTTTCAGGAAGGCAAGTAATTATTTCATCTAATTAGAGGTATTTGTTTTATTTTACATTTTATTCTCTTCCTCTCTTCTTATTTCCTTCTTTACCTAATATGATTTTTCTTCTTCTTCTTTTATTCTCTTCTTTTCTTTTTGGACCTTCAACTCAACTTCTCATTTTTATTTTACTAGGGTCCACTAACATTATTTTAATTTTTATTTTATTTATTACACGAACTAATCCCAAATATCTCTTAGATATTGACCCTGAGATTGAACGTAGCCTTAGGGCTCCAATCAGACATTCTCAGTCTACGAGAAGTTTCCATATTCAACCAATTGGTGAATTCCTCTCTTTTTGAAACATTGAAATTGTAATATATTCAAATTCAAACATAAAAGAGGAACCAATGGATGGAAATAATAGAAATGAACTTAATAGAACCATTCGAGAATTTCCTGCACCTGATATTAACTATCAACCAAATTGTATTGCATACCCAAATCTCAAATCGGACATTGAACTAAAATCTGGGTTAATTCACTTACTTCCAAAGTTTCATGGCCTCTTTGGTGAGGATCCCAATAAAAATTTGAAAGATTTTAATGTGGTTTTCTCAAACTTGAAACAAAGAAATGTATCTGAAGACCAAATCAAATTAAGAGAATTCATATTATCACTTGATGGAGCTGCGAATGATTGTATGTATTATTTACAACCTGAATATGTAACATGTTGGAATGATTTTAGACATCTTTTCTTGCAAATATTTTTTCCAACATCAAGGACCACATCCATTCGAAAGGAGATATCTGGGATGAAGAAAGAACAAGGGGAGTCAATGTATGAGTATTGGGAGAGATTCAAGAAGTTGTGTGAAAGCTACCCACATCACCAAATCAGTGAGAAATTACTCATCCAGTAATTCTATGAAGGACTCACACCTATGGAGAGAAGCATGGTAGATGCTACGGCTAGAGGAGCATTGGTGGACAAGACAGCGTTAGACAGACGTGCATTGATCGACATGATGGCCCAAAACTCCCCTCAATTTGGCGATAGAGGTACACCACATGTCAGGGGAGTACATCATGTAATTCCTTCTTCTCTTGAAATTCATTTGATTGATAACAAGTTGGAAGAATTGACCACTATGGTGAGGAAGGTTTCTTTGGCTCAAAAGACATACCAACCCCTTCCTTCAAGGCCGTGTGTCATTTTCACTAAAACAAGCCATCCAACTGACTATTTACCACAACTACAAGAGACATAGGATTGTGTAGTAGTATTCCCTGGGAGACCATTTCAGCAGCAACAACAACCATATCCCCAAAAGAGGTTTGATTCATTTTCTACAACATACAACCAAGGGTGGGAAGATCATCCAGACATGAGGAATGGATTTGGACAACAACAAAGGCCACCCTTTCAACAATACTTCCAGCAGCCTCCGCCTTACCAGCAGGGTTTCCAACAACCCCAAAGGATATTTGAAGCCCAAGCATCAGCAATCCAGCAACAAGGGAATCCCCCACCTAAGGTAGATTATAACACTGATGACCTTTTGAAGCAAATTTTTATTAATCAATAGAATGAGCTAAAGAGTCATGGTTCGAAGCTCAGGGAGTTGAAGACTCAAATGATCCAGATTTCCACCGCCCACCATGAAGTTGTGATTAAGAATTCTGGAAATCTACCTTCCCAACCAACTCCAAATCCAAAGGGGAATGTCAGTGCCATCACATTGAGAAGTGGGAAGAAAATGAACGATACATTTGTACCTGCCATTCCACCAGGATTCACCTCAACTCCAGAGAAGCTGCATTCCATTCCAACTGATGAGAAATCCAAGGATAAAGATAAAGGTAAGAAAAATAATGACAATGTTCCTCCTAAACCCCTTCCTTTTCCATACAGGGTTGTTTAACCCATGAAGATGGCTGAAGAAGCAATGAAAAAGTAGGTTTTGGACACATTCAAGCATGTGGGGATCAACATTCCTCTGCTTGAAGCCATTAAGAAAATCCCAAGGTATTCAAAATTCTTAAATGAACTCTGCACCAATCGAAGAGGGCTTAAGGGAAATGAAAGGATCAACCTTGTAAGGAATGTCTCAGCACTCATTTCACCAACTCTAGTAATGCCATCAAAGTGAAAGGATCCCGGGACAATCACCATCCCCTGTACCATAGAGGAGTTGCACTTATCTGGTGCTATTTGTGATTTAGGAGCTTGAATAAATGAGATGCCTCACTCTGAATTCTCTTCCTTGAAGGTTGGTGAGTTGAATCCAACAAGAGTAGTGGTGCAATTGGCGAATAGAGCCACGTCATATCCAACAGGAGTTCTTGAGGATGTACCTGTCCAGGTAAGAGACATGATCTTTCCAGCAGACTTCTATGTTCTTAACATGGAGGATGATTAGGTAAGTTCTCATGCCCCCATTATCTTAGGTAGGACCTTCCTCAAAACTGAAAAAACTATCATAAATGTCAATGAGGGTACACTTTACATGGAATGTGGAGATGAAGTTGTGATATTTAATGTTATGGATTCCATGTAGTACCACTCAGAGGATCATTCTGCATTTGTTATCTCCCATTTTGAACCAATAAGTAAAAACACCATGGAATTGGATTGTCCTATGCTTAGGGAGATTATGAGTATTGGTTCTAGTTAGATGTCAAAAAGTACTTCCACACTCGTTTCTAAGGGACAAGACTCTCTAAGATTTGATTTTGAAATTGAATGATATTCTGATTTTGATCATGTGAACTCTGATTATGACATGACTATAGAGTATGTTGATGGATTTGATGCTTTATTCTCCAATTTTGATGATGTATATTCTTATACCGATGCTCTTTGTGCACATATTTCAGTTCCTTCAATGTCTCCATCCATACTACACCCTACTTCATTAGAACTCAAGCCATTGCCACCAAATCTGAAATACTCATACTTGTTGAGTGGTGAGAGATTACCTGTTATCATTGCTAATAATCTCCCTTTTGAACATGAAGAAAAACTTTTGAATCTATTGGGAGATAATATAAGGGCATTTGGTTGGACATTGGCAGACATATCAGGTATTAGCCCCTCCATTTTCATGCATAGGATTCTCTTGGAGGATGGGGATAAACCAGTGAGGCAACCACAAAGGAGACTCAATCCAACACCTTTGGAGGTTGTTAAAAAAGAAGTTTCAAAATTGCATGACGTAGGTATAATCTATCCTATTTTAGATTCTCAGTGGGTGAGTCCAATTCAGGTTGTGTCTAAGAAAAATGGTTTCACTATTTAAAAAAATGAAAATGATGAGTTAGTTCCTGTGAGATTTCAAAACAGTTGGCGAGTGTGTATTGATTATAGGAAACATTATCAATACACTCGTAAGGACCATTTCCCACTTCCATTCATTGACCATATGCTTGGGAGACTTGTAGGTAGGATGCATTATTACTTCTTGGATGGTTTCTCTGGATATTTTTAGGTTCCCATTGTAGCAAATAACCAGGAGAAGACGACATTCACCTGCCCATTCGGTACATTTGCTTACAGAAGGATGCTATTTGGACATTTCAATGCCCCAGGTACCTTCCAAAGATGCATGGTGAGTATTTTCTCAGATTTCATTGAGACCTGCATGGAGATATTTATGGATGATTTTACAGTTTATGGATCCTCATTTGATGAATGTCTCTCTAGTTTGGGTGATGTGTTGCATCGTTGTATTGAGAAGGATCAAGTCTTAAATTTTAAAAAACATCATTTCATGGTTGAAAAGGGAATTTTCTTAGGTCATATAGTCTCAAAACGTGGCATTGAAGTTGAAAAATATAAGGTAGACATTATTTCATCCCTCCCATATCCTACATTTGTGAGTGAGGTTCGATCATTACTTGGACATGCTGGATTTTATCGACGCTTTATCAGAGATTTTAGTAAGATCGCTCTACCCTTATCTCTATTGCTTAAAAAAGATATTGACTTCAATTTTGATGAATCATGCAGGGTATCATTTGATGAGCTAAAGAAGTGTCTGCCCACTCCACCGATCATATAGCCCCCACGATGGGACCTTTCTTTTGAGATTATGTGTGAAGCCTCCAACATCGCGGTTGGAGCTATCTTATCGTAGAGGGTGGAGGGACGTTCAAATGTGATCGCCTATGCATTGAGGACACTGGATTCAGCCCAATAAAACTACACTACCATGAAAAAGGAGTTTCTTGCAGTCATATTTTCTTTAGATAAATTCTGTTCATATTTATTGGGCTCTTAAGTAGTTGTTTTTTCTGACCATGAAGCTTTGAGGTACCTCCTAAAGAACCCAGATGCAAATCCCAAGCTGATTCGATGGATTCTCATTCTTCATAAATTGGATATTGAGAAAAAGTACAAGAAGGGTTCAAAGAATTTTGTGGCAGACCACATGAGTAGGCTTACTCACACACAAGAGGATGACACCTTGGACCAGGCACCACTTCGGGACACTTTCCCCGATGAGCATATTTATTCCATCTCTGGTATGCATCCTTGGTATACTGATTTAGTTAACTACATTGTTTCCTCTGAAATCCCGGAAAATTTAAAGAAACAACAATTACAAAAATTAAAATGTGAGTCTAGGTTTTATGTGTGGGATGATCCTTACCTATGGCGCATGTGTAGTGACCAAGTCATTAGGAGGTGTGGTCTCGATCATGAGTTTGAGTCTGTTTTGCATTTCTGTCATACACTTGCTTATGGTGGACACTTTGGACCCCAACGGATAGCTAGGAAGGTTTTGGACTCTGGATTAGATTGGCCTAGCTTGTTCCATGATTCCCATGTGTTTTGTAATTCATGCTCTCGTTGCCAACAAACTGGGAATATTTCTAGGAGACATGAGATGCCCCAACAACCCATACTATTCTGTGAGATTATTGATATATGGGTCATTGATTCCATGGTTCCTTTTCCTAGTTCATTTGGATTTTTTTATATTTTGGTTGCTGTTGATTATGTGAGTAAATGGGTGGAGGATAAGGCCACTAGTACTGATGATTCTCATGTTGTTGTGGACTTTGTCAAACCATAGATTTTTTGCAGGTTTGGAGTACCAAAGGCCATCATTAGTGACCAACGGACACACTTTTGCAATAGGAATTTTTCTTCCATCCTTTGAAAGTATGGGGTGACACACAAAACATCAACACCATACCACCCCCAAACAAATGGCCAGGCTGAGGTTTCAAATCGTGAGCTGAAACAAATATTACAGAAAATCGTGTATCCAAATAGGAATGATTGGAGAAAGCACTTGGATGATGCATTGTGGGCTTATAGGACATAATACAAGACATCCATTAGTATGTCCCCATTTAGGATTGTTTTTGGGAAATCATGTCATCTCCTAGTGGAAGTCGAAAATCGGGAATATTGGGCTATAAAGAAATGCAACATGGAATTGGCCCAATCATGAATTCAAAAGATGTTGAAAATTCAAGGGTTTTAGGAGATTCTACTATCATCATATGAGAACTCAAGGCTCTACAAGGAAAGATCAAAATAAGTTCATGATAAAATGATCCTGAAAAGGGAGTTTCATGTTGGAGAGAAAGTCCTACTCTACAGTTCACAACTGAAGTTGATGCCTGGTAAGTTGCATTCTATATGGTTAGGTCCTTATATTGTATCTAATGTTTTTCCTTATGGTGAAGTGGAGATCACACAAGAGGACACTGGAAGGAGATTTATAGTCAATGGGAAACGTTTGGAAAGATACATTGGGTGACTTCCTACTGATGCAGTGGATTTTATCACACTGCATGACCCCATCATCACTTGATCACATCAGGCTGTTCCTAACCATCTCACTTTTATATTATTTGTCCTATTTAAAAATTCTGCATTTCATGTGCATATATCATCTCATGGGTTCACATTGAGGACAATTCAATATTTTAAGTGTCGGGGAGGTAACCTTTTAGTTTATTAATTTCAATTGTTTTCCTTTAACAAAAATACCAAACCAAAAAAAAATTTGTGTGTTTTTCAAATTTTGTGTGTTTATTTTTCAATTTTCTTTTTGTTTTTGAAAATTTTGAGCTGAAATGATTGTCATCACAATTTTTAAATGCATATCAATGAGTGAAACGATTAATCCCTTGAAACTAATCTTAAATAAATGCTGAAATGTCTTTGTTTCATGTTCAAATATTTAGTAATTTCATGAAAAGTACACCAAATTTTGAATCCCATGCCACATCTCACTATCTTTATATTTGAAATCACTTTCCTGTGAGGCTCATGAACCATTATTTTCATATTATTTACATTCACCTCACTTCTTTAGAGAACCAATCCATGCTTGATTTAACCAGAATTTGATTTATTCCTGTCAAAACTTGAGGGTTTGAGGTACTTATGTTTAAATGATTGAGGAATTTGGTTGATATTAAAGCCCCTACTTCAAAGAATATTTTTTTATAATGGCCTACCATGAACATTTAATCTTTGAGCCCTTATAATCCAAGAACAACCTGTTAGGTTAGCCACATTACAAGCCAATTTTCCTAATCCAACCAAATCTTGTAGTGAAATTTCATAATCTAGTTGAGCTTAAGTGTAGGGGAAGCTATCTTGTGTTGTGCTGCCAAAATTTTTGATACTTTGGGTGGAAAATTAAATTATAAAGAGATGTGTTTGCTACTTAAGAAAGTAATTATATTGAATGCTGTGCCTTTTCTAGAGCTTTCATGAAATGTGAAGCTGTGCCTTTTCTGGAGCTTCTAAATGTGGTGGACAGCTGTGCCTATTTGGAGCTTTCAAGAAAATCATGTTTGAGAATATTGACAATTTTTGATGATGAAATGAATAATGGTGTAAAAGTTTCATGACTTCTCATGATTATGGAGCTGAATTGATACTATGGGGATTAATAAGGAGACCATATTGAAGTGAAAATTAGATTAATGCAATTTTTCATCAAAAAGAGTCAAGCCCTCCTTATTCAGCCTCATAATTTTTCACATCTAAATCCTACCAACCAAAATTCACAGAACAACCCTAAAAAGTCTTCATGATAAAAATATATCCTTGACTCACACCGGGTAGTGATGTAGGAATCTATCAAGCCTATGGTGACCCTTGTATGAGTTTGGATGAGAAAGACATTGCAAAAAATATTGATATTTGAGTGATGAGAGAAAATTCAAGCAAGGTAAGTGTTTTGTGCATGGGAGGATAAATGAAGTGGAAATATATTGAATGATATAAATGAATAACATGAAATAATGGTTTTTTATGAGGCATTATATCTTTTGTTTCTTGGTGTGTAATTGTTTGATCTCAAAGATATGTGTTTTAAATTTGGTTTTGATTTGATATTGATGTTTACATGATATGAGGTTTTGCTCAGGAGTTCAAAAGGGTAAGTGTAGGGGAGTTAATAAAACACTATTTTATTGAATATTTTATTGATAATAAATGATATAATTTCCTCAAATTGTGTTAAATATGTTTAATTAGAAATTATTTGGGATTAGATCATTCATTTGAATATTTGATGAAAATACCAGTTTTACCCTTTATAGTTCACTATAGTATTTCGAAGATAAATATTATTTTATATATTATTGGAATTTAAACTTTTGTGATAGTGTTCCTGACATAATTATCTACAACTGTTATTCAGGACACTAAAGCTAAAGAGTGCATTTGTTTGTTGATAATGGTCCATGAAGTAAAAGTTGGACTGGACTCGCCAGAATGAAAAAGCTTCTGTATTTCGGCCATAACCCCTTCATTTGGTCCTAGAGTAATCCCAAATGTTTATATGAGATAGAGGACCCATATCCTCACAAATTACCCTTCTGTAAGGCCGGAAAAGTCACTCATTTGTGTGGTCAAATGGGCAGTGAAAGTTGCATTAAAATATTTGGCTGAATTTCCCCATTCACACTTGAAACCACTTGAATCCTCTCCTCCCCTGCTCTCTATAAATTAGAGTTTTTCTCATTTGGAGGGTTTGGGACTTGAATTGGGAAGGTTAGGGCAGAGTAGAAGTGGATTCACTCCAATTATCCAACCACTTCAATATGGGTAGCTCTTGAAGCAAGGATCCCTTCGACGAAGCCTTCTTCTTCTCCTTCATGTTGTAATGATTTAGTTTATGTAATAAACTTATTTTTTCTTCTTTTATATCTTCACTTTTATTATGTTTTGTTTAAATTTCTTCTTCTCTTAATCATCCTATTTGGGCTGGAATTCTTGATTGTAAGAGTTATTGGGTTATACTCGTTTTAAACCTTTGCACATGAAAAATGCTTCTACGATGATTACGCCACCCATGGAATAGTAGTTCTTTTTAGTAATCGATCGAACTCTATCCTTTTTCATTCATTAATTTTTAATCAATGAGATACTGTAATTCAAATAATATGATCCATGAATTGTGTTTTTAAATTACAGGAATCTAAGAAAGAAATTGAACAATTAATACAAAACACGCGAGGTCGAGATTTTGTGTAAATTGTGAGAGCGTGATCTTAATCGGTAATACAAGACCACACAGGATAAATTTGTAGAGTTCAAATATATCCCTAAACACAATTCATCCTCATTTCCAGAATGGATATGTGATCTAATTAACCACTGACCATAATCTATCCTTAGAACAACAATCAAATCAGGGTGCTGCGATTGCGTGTTCCGAAGCTAGCCTAGGGTTTAAGTAATTTCATCCTTGTGGTCAAGTTAACTCGCATAGGGTTCGAGGGATAAAAAATTAGGGGATCATAATTAAGTGGATATTAATTTAAATTATAATGATTAATAAATAATTGAATAGTTAGAGTTAGATAGATTATGTATTTTAAAATAGATTTATAAAAAACATCTTTTTGTTGTGTCATTTCAATCGAACTTCATTTCAAAACTAAAAACAAAAAAATATACAATCTTCTTCTAGAAAACTTCTTCTAGATTCATAAACTATAAAAAACAAGAATCCTTTAAATTAGTTTTGTTATTCTATTCTATTTTATTTTTTTAGAATACCTTTAATAAGTTGTTAAATTCACTACCTCCTTTGAGAGACGACCTTGGTCAGCCACTCTGCTGCACCTAAGTACCCCAAAATCACACTAATCATTTGAGGGCACCCACGACAGTGCTCTGTCAATACTTAGGCCTGATCATGTGAAATATATGACATATAAGTTTCAATTCACCCAATGAATTATAACAGCTTCTTAGAGTAGGAAGAATAGTTATTCTGACAGCCATCAGTGGGACATAGATTTGGAATTTCGAGAAACAAATTCCATTCAAATATCACTAGGGAAGACAATCATGTAGTTTGGAAAGAAAGGTAAGATTGTCCCGATGTACATTGACCCCTTTGAGATCCTTTGTCATATAAAAGTAGTGTCCTATCATCTTTCACTTCTACAACATATGGTTCATGTTCATGATTTGTTTTGGGTATCTCTCATGAGGAAGTACATACCCAATACATCATATGTATTGAATCTAAAGGTGGTAAAACTGGATAACGACCTCTATTACAAGGAGTCATTAGAGTAAATCTTGAAACATAGATAAAATGTTCCACACATAAAAACAACTCAACTTGTTTAAGTGTTGTGGTATAACTATAAATTTAAATTGGAAACTTGGGAACAAGAGGAAACAATGAAAGAGAAGTACCCCAATAAATTATCAAGAAGGAACAAGTGTTGTAATTTTGGATATGAAAATTAAAAAGGGTTGAGGAATGTAACAATCTGTAGTTTATAAATAATTTATTTTTCTTGATATAAATGTGTGTTATAATATTTAGTATTATACACATAAAATACATAAAGAAACTAAACAAATTATATCATTAACATTGATCATTATATTAATCAGCAAATAAACCCATGAAAACTCTAAACATTACAATTTGATAGAAAAAAATGAATTTATAAAATTTTGATAAGAAAATTTGGAACCTTAAAATCTATTAGAATCATATCCTCCACACCAAACACTATAAAATTAAAGAAAATATTTACAAATAAATGAAAATATTATAAAATTAAAATTTAGAGAATTGATAGAAATTGAGGTCAATAGAGAATAAAGAAATAAATTAGTATTTATAGTAGGTAATGTCACTGTTTGAATAGTAATGTAACTATTGGAATTGTAACCTGAAAATTATGAATAGTAACCCGATTGTGGGGAATAGAAACCTGAGAGTTGGAATCATAATTTGACCTCAAAATAAAAAATATAATATAAATAAATTATCATGGTTAATTTAAGTAAATCTAAATATTATACATTCATAAAATAAATATTGTGATTTAAAAAATAAAGAAAATATAATCACATTTCTAGTAAACTATATTTTAAGGTATTTCATAAAAATCATAATTTATATATTAAAATATAAAATAACCACTTTTTGAAAATAAATCTTGTAACACTAATAACATTTTTTAAACCAATACTCAAAAGTTTTTCAAGGGTGATTTTTTGGTTAATTGCCAAATACATCACTTTTTAGTTGAATAGTAAAAATACAATTTTTTCATAATGGGTTTATTTTAAATTTCATAATTCATTATTTAATAAATAAATAAATAATTATATTAATGTTTTACTGACCATGAACAGATTAAATGTGATAAATGAACAATTCAAAAATGATAAATATGTTTTTCAAACCTAAAAATGTTCTCGAAGTCTAGAGTGAAAAATGATTTCTTTAAAATATCAATTTTTCATTTATTCCACTTTATTATTTAATAAAATATTTAATTAAAATTATATATGGGTTTAAATTACTAAAAAAATTATATTAAATTTATATATAACTCATAATTTCAAAAAAAAACACTATTAAAAGGTTTACCTTTGATATAATATTTTATTCAATATTTTACTCTAAAAACACATCTCCTATCAATTATAAATAACCCCTCGCCATCCCCATGGAAAACCACTCCATTTACACTTTCCAAAGACAAATATATACCCAAATCCACTCCATTAATCAACTTATTATCCTTAGGAAATTTCAATAGTAATCAGAATCAAATATTTCAAGAAGTTAGAGCTCGTAGAAAAGGAATCACTTCAAGAAAGAGGTAAAGTGTTTTCATCATTTTTTTTCCATTTTACTTTTCTAATAAAATTAACTAATTTTATTTTAAAATTCAAACATTATTAGAAAAATTTTAAATTATTATAAAAATGATCTTTATGGTTTTAATATACTGTAAAAATTTATTTTTAATATAATCCTATATTACACAAATCACACCTCTACTTTATAAAATGTCTTTTCAATGGTCGGTTAACCACCGGAAATGATGTTGTAAATTTTTTTATTATCACCAAAATTATGGTGGGTAATAATAAATTATTTATATTATAAAACTATATAAATATATTAATTTAACATTCTGAAATTAACTATTCTAATGTATAAATCACCTTGAGAAAATATTTTAAACTTGAAGAAAAATGGGTAATTTTTAGTGGAAATAGTATATCAAAATGTTATACCACTAATAAAGGGAATTAATAAATACAAGAAAATGATTATAATAGATAATTAGTGAGAAAAATTAGAATAACTCACATTTGGTTCAATTTTTTAATAATCCAATGTTTATTATTCATGAGGTGGAAAATCATTGCAATAAAGTAGGATTTAAGGTAAGAAGATTCTCAAACCCAAACCCTTTCATTGTGTTATCTCCTATTTCACATTCCTTTAAGTATGACTATTCCTATAGTATAAAATATATCCCATTAAAATATCATTTCTCTCTTCGTTCATGGATATACACCTTTGAAACCTTCCAAAATGTTTTCTATTCAATTTATGATGCTTTTTCAAAAGGGTTTCAATTTCTAAAACATATCTTGAATCCTCTTGAGTTTTTTCTCCTTTAAAATAAGAAAACAATATTTTTTTCAAATTTATGATCTCCATTATTCATTTTGGAATAAAAAAGTTCATTTCATGAATTATGATATATGAAATCAATTACTAATCTCATTCATTTCCATGGGTTATTTAAAGACTATGGTTGTTATCATTCCACAAGGCATGCATGATTATTAGAATTTAATGATGTGACAGGTGGGCCTAGATTTTAATATCCTCCCACACATAAGGCAATGTGATAAATCTCATGTTATAATGTTTATTATCCACAAACATGATTCTATCATTGTTCAAAATTATGATGTTTTGATTTATACACATATGTTATGAGTGGACATGATGCAATATTTTTTCACAAATATATGTGGTATTTGACCACTATGTTATGATGTTTCATTATGATGAATATGAAACATCCCATTCCTTTATCAAATGCTTCCATAATTAATATTATGGTTATATTATTATTATATAATTATTTTGATTATTATCACTCATGTAAAATTGATTCATGTCACATATTCTTGCCCTTATTATGATTTTATCTCAACACTTTATTTGATATATATCCATAGGAGACAACACATACTAATGATATAATGAGATATTTATAATTTTGAAGATGTCAATGTGCCTATGCCCGGGTGGTAAGGGCTTCTGCTTGGCATCCGAGAGACACAGGTTCAAAATCAGGTGGAGGCGAATTGCCTGATACTATAGTAGTATTATAGCAGGCATTGTAGCAATACTATAGCATGAATAGTATAAGGTAATGTTAATTATTGTAGAAGTCGGATCTATTCACTCGATTTGGGCCGTCAGGCCACCTGTTTCGGCATACGGGTCTCCGGGCCTTCGAGTCATCAGTGTCCATCAGGCCTCAAGGACTTGAGGCCACATAGACCATGGAGTAGCCCAGTTCACATAGAGCAGGCCCTAGAAGGGGATCGGAGAAAAGTGTACCAGTCTCCAAAAGCTGAGATAACTAGATTGAAATAATGAGAGGGTATAGAAACCTCCATCAGGACCATTCACTGTTCAACTTTGTACGGGAAAATACTTTCCGATCAACAATGCAAGGTAAGGATCTGGGAAATCTATGATGCATAAGTTGGGGACTTTAAATTCAAGTGGGTTGGGCATATGGGTCATGTAATGGGAATAGTTTTCCTTTGAGCCTTCAAGTCATGTATTGGCCTTCCAGTCATCAAGCCTTGTCCCTTGGGCTAATGGGTCATGTAACGGTTCTCCTTAAACCCTTAAATGGATGATTAATCATAATAACTTAAAAAAGAAGGCCATTAGGCCATTCGTGTATAAGTATGAAGCTTAATAATTTAAATATTGTTTATGTTATATTATGTAAAATTGATAAATGATCCTAATTTGAACAAGTCATTAAACCCTTGGATCTTGGATCATATCATTATTATGTGTTTTGTCATAAAATAAATGTAATATTCATCTAAGAAAATGTGGGTTCACTATATTTCCCCAATGGGTGTACCTTTTCCACTTACATTGGTCTAATCCACTAATTTTTAGTTATCCATTAAATTTTAGAAGTTATTTCATGAACTCTCCATAATATTTGTCCCACTTCAACCCTGTTTGGAGTGGCTCATCCTCTATCAATGCGGGCTTTTTATCCCAAATATTTTGTACTATACTCATTGATTTTATCCTTTTATTTATATTTTAAATAGACCAATTATTTCCTTTTTAAAATAATATGGGAATCCTTCTGCTTCAACAGTGTATCCTTATGATTTTCCATTTATAATTTCTCAATGTTATTTATAGATCAATGAATGTTGAAAATAACATTTTGAATTCGCACTCATAATCAAAACACAACATTTTAAACATATACCCAAGATCTTATGATTTCTAAGAATTTATTTTACAATATCATTGTTTTCCTATATTGATCCATGTTAAGAACTAATAATTTCATGGAAAAATAAAACTTCTCCTCTTTGACTACCACATCATTAAGAAAACCTCATTGAAATATCATTATTGCTTCCACCAATTGAAGATCCTATCTTTTAGGATTTATATCCCTCTCTAAATCTCTAATACTTTTAAATGTTGACTATAATATTATGTTCATTGTTTCTCCAAAATCACATATATACTTCCCAAAATTATTATCCCCAATATTAACTAGAAAAAAATGCTTATATATTATTACTTCTTTAGAAGAGTTTTTTAAAATATGATTGAACATTCATATATAAGAGAATTTTTTCAAACTATATAATATTTATCTTTTTTTCCACCATTTATTTCAAGAAATTGGAGAAAGATATCATTTACACTAAATCATTGACAAAAGTATTGTTAATATGCAATGTTTATAAGTGTTTTAGAAACTTATATAATTTTTCATCCATTCTCCCTTGCATAAATATCTCTATAAAAGATAATATAGAATTATAAGAGATGGGATTATTCTATTTTTTCTTCTTTTTCAATATTTTCTTTAACTTATTCTCTTGGTTTTATTCTCCTTTCTCTTCTTAGGAATATGGATATTTTTTAATTGATTCAGAGTTATCTTATTTATTTTTTCCACTTCACAAGGTGACAACCTTCGATTAACCAATTGTATTTACATCCATATTTCCCAGTGGTATTCCTCTTTGTCTTTCGCTAATTTGATCTAATTTTGGCCAACATAAAATTACATGTTCCATAGAGTAGTTTTTTTTATATTTTGATTTATCTTTTAATTATTTGATGGTCGCTCCTTGATCCATTGAATATTTCAAAATTACTTTATGGAAGTATCGATTGTGGTCAGGAATATTTCCAACATATCCTATAATGTATGAATTTGGGCTTAAAGATATTGTGATTGTGGTGATTTTTGTTGTAATATGTGTGTCATTGGTTGGTACCCTTGAGGTCGTGGTTGTTGTGGCCTCTATCCCTGAATATTGTTTTTTCCATTATAATCAACATACTTAATATCTTCATTATTCGGGACCTGGGGGATGTGGAGAGCCATAATTACATCCATATTTATTTTCATCTCATATATTTAGGCCATCATCTAACATTGGTTATCAAACAAGAGTACTCCTCACCTTTTTCCATCATTAATTTTTCATTAGATATTATTTCTTGTAATGTTACTGAAAAGCTCCTAGAATTAATCCTATGACTTTTTCATTAACAATCCAACTTCAATATCATTAATTATTGACTTTTTCCCTTGTTATAAACCCTTATATAATGTTTTTGTTAGTTACCAATTTTCTAACCAATTCTGGGGAAACATTCAATCCAACTATTTAGACCTCTACCATGAAAGATATAATGATTCATCATCATTGATTTGATGAAAACTGAGAATATTAAAATGAATATCCATATAATTTACATAAGGGGTAAATGAGTTAATACTTTTGTTACCAAGTCATTCCATATGTTTATGGAGTGAGAAGGTTAACTTTGGATCCACTCACATGTATTTTCTATTATATATAATCAAAATATTTTAAGCCTAACTACATAACTAGATACAGTGTTGAATTGGAATTAATCACATAGCTTGATAAGGCTTACTAAGTGAATGATTCAATCTTTTTGAGGTTTCCCAAAAAATCCAATGGAATAATAAATCAATTGAATGATTTTCAGATTTATTTCAAAGTGATTTACAACAGGTTGAGGCACTATGATTATTGTATTGACCTCCATGTTTGAATTTTTCTCATACTCCATTATATTTATCATCCACATATCTCTTTTCGATTCTTACAAGTCTCTAATTATTCTCAAAACCATCCATAATTTCTCTAATTTTAATTTATTCGTCAAATTCTATTCAAACATGGGGTCATAATAGAGGATCTCCGTGTATTTTCTCTAAGTAGATAATAATTCATGAGATAACTATCATGAAATAAAAAAATGAATAGACTAAGAGTTATTTATTAAAATAAAACAACAAAAAGTAAATAAAAACACGAAAAATTAATAAATATACTTAAAACTCATCCTATTAAATGGAACTACAAAATTTTAACTGGCTTCAGGGTGTCATAAATTCATATGGGGATAATAAAATGTAGATAGGTATCATGACTAAAACCAATAATACTAAATAATTAAATAATGTAAAGAGAAACATTCATATTAAAACCATGATATATTTGAGTAGTTTTTTATGAAATATAAAGTGTGTTTTAAAAAATGAATGATATCATCATGATAGAACATGTAAATCTTTTTAATTTTCATGACTGTGTTCTAGTGTAATGAACTGAAACCACATTTAGTCAGGTTGTTTTTAGATTCGATACTTGTAAAACACATGGTTTTGGGGCTTAACCTCTAATTAAAACATCCATCTTTTATATGATCAATTACTTGAGTTCATAATTACTTTAGGTGTATAGAGAAAATATTGAAACATAATTATTGTAAACTGTATGATGGTCTTGTACAATTCACGAAAATTGGTCATTCAATTTAAAGTTCCTCCAAATTCAATTTCAAGGGTCAAGTAACAAGGAAAAGATAAATATTTTTAATTAATGGACGATTCAATAACTTAACAATGAACCAAAAATATCATGCTAATTTTCACTAACACACTCCCCCATCAATTTTTTTAAATACTAAGGAAATTACCCCCACCCCATTCTAGTCATGATATTAATTAAAAGAAAATTAAGAGAGAAGGGAAGAGAAGAGAAGATAGAGAGAGAGAGTAGCAGATAATCTACAACAAAATGTCTCAGTGACCTCCATAATTTTTAATTCCCCCCAAATCCTTGAAGAATACTCTATATCCACTATATATAAATATAAGAAAATAAATTCTTAAGTTTGGATGCTTATATAAAGACACTGAACCTAGGATCCCAGAGCCGAGGGTTACTTTGTTACATTGGAACATGAAAAAAGCAATATCAACCAAAAAGTCTAATAGTTTATTATTATTTTTAAAAGAGATACATTATTCAAATTCACATTACATTTTAAAATCATAAAATACAAAAAATATTTTCTTTGAGAACACCATTGTTCCCCTTATCATATCCCTCCATATCGATAACAAAACACTTCCTGAAATCCTTGGAAAATTAAACAAAATAAAGAGTTGAGATTAGATGCCCAGTAAGGGTATAAAAATAGAAAAATATATCATGAATAAATAATAATAAACAATATGGAAAGGAAAATAATGGAAAAACCTTCTATTTAATCAATAACTTGAGAATAATATGGCAATAATTAAGGATGATCGAATAATCCATATAAATAATAACATGATATTGAAACTTACCCATGAAAATTATAACTAATTCTATAATCAGGATTACATCAATAAAATATTTCCTAATTATGGAAATCATAATTCCGAATATTTAAAACATATCATCGTATTCTTAGAGAAGAAATTTTAAATTACCAGCATGGCCATGTACCATGAAATCTACCCAAATGGGTTAGGTCTCAGGAAAAAAATGAAGATAGTTTGTCTCATGAGACATACTCACATATAGAGAGTATATATGAGGCCTCACCAATAACATAATTATTCTAATTCATTCCATATATTTATAAATAATACAACCTAATCAACACTCCTTAAAAATAAATAACTATCCATATTGGAAGAACTTTCATATAGAATTTTAATAAATTACCCCAATAAACATAATCAAAATGAATCCAAAAAATATAGTGGATGGAATCATTATATTATATCATCAACATGAGATTCAAAAAAGGAAGTTTACATAGAAGAAAAGACTTTAAAAAGTTCACGAGAAAATTTAATGAGGAAAATACCCTTTTTTTACTTTGAAAATAACTTTTTAACATCTATAAATTGTGCACTTAATAAAGAAATTACTTTATTTGATAGAATATTTGAAAATTTTTAAAGGAAGATTAAAATAATAGATGAATCAAGATATCAGGAAATTCTACTCAATCCATATAAGTTTAAAAATATTCCTTTCACAATTTTTAGGAAAAATCTAAAAGTAACACATTTGGAAAATGATAGTAAGATTCATTTTAAATCATTTTTAAAAAATTAAGACATGGGTAAAATGACTTTATTATATCATTGAGAAATATTAAAAACATTTTTTAATTTTTTTTAGAAAACATGGACATGACAGATAAATATTCTTCAATTGAGACATATAAATAAACAATCCCAAATAATGATGAGATTGTGAAATAAACCCTTTCCATTTGGGTATATTTTGAATCGTAAGCCCCTTAAAATAAATAACATCAAATGAAAATTTAAAAACCATGAATAAAAAGAGATTTATTTTTTGGTATATAAATGGGAAGTATATACACTACACAAAATAAATAAGTGTTGAATATGGAATATGTCTCATAGATGTAAAAGTGAAATGAGAAACCCTTACCTCAGGTCGTACATACATTGTTTGTGTTTGAAACTCCAATATTATAAATATATATTTATTATAAATCTATTACAAAATAATATTAATATATATTATACCATATATTATTCACTTATAACCTTTTATCACCCATTTATTATTAATTCATTATTAAAATCACTCTACTGGGTGACAACGGTTTCAATTTTCACGTATGTTTTGATTTTATAGTGTAGTTACTTGTACATTTAACATAGTTAAATCATATATATAATTTTAATAATGATATAAATAATAATATATATTCATTATACACATATTTATGGTTGTCTAAAAATGTTATATATTGAAAAATGAATTACAGCATTCATGGAGATGGTAGGTCGTACACACGCACAAACGTTGTTTTCACATTTCAAAGGATGGAATGATAAAAAGATAAATTAAAATTCAACTATAAATAATAATTATTATATAATATAAATAATATATATTCATAAAATACTTCTTTATTACCATCCAACTAAAATATAAATGGAAAACGAATCATATCACTTCATGGAGTTGGTAGTCCACATGTACACACAAGCGACGATATTATTTCCATACAGTTGGAAAGGTAAGAATAAAAATATGATATTATCATTATAGAAGTATAATTATGCTTTAAATACAATATATATACATTTAACACATCTAAATTCCCTTTCATAAAATATGGTGATAAAAAATGAACTGTATCGTTACGTGAAGTTGATAAGTAGTGTGTACACATGAGCGATACTTTCACATCCCATTTAATGGTAAAGAGGGTGCGTAATGGTGGTTTAATAATCATAATAAAATTTAATTATATTAATGATATAAAATATATTAGTTTATAGTAAATAACATAAATTTATATTATGTTAAATAATAATTAAAAAAAGAAAGTTATTTGTTGAGGCAATTACCTCTTATTTGGAAGAACTCTATTGGATATCCTCTCAAGAAACCTAGGGTTTGACTTTTGTGGAGAAACATACCTCTAGAATTTGGATCGGGGTGTTTATAATAAAAATGTGTAGGTTTTGGTAAAAACATATGTCAAAATTTGGTGTAAATAAGTTATATAGGATGTTCCCTTTTATAATTGAGGCAAGGGGTACTTTTTAAATTTCAAAAACAATAAAAATATAATAACACTATTCTAGATCAAAATTATTAAAAATGGAAACTCATTCAAACATAAAGTAGTATATTGTTGAAATATCCTCATACAATTAAATTTGGATAGTTTTAAAGGTTATCTTAAACCTTTTCTTTTTTTAACCCCTTAATTATCTTATTTTAATGTTAACTGTAGTAACACCTTTTTCAATCTTAAAGGCTTGTAATTTTATATATAAGGTAATTATTGATCTGATAATGGACAAGGTAAAATATTTTAGACAAATATTATCCAAAATATCCACTTTAATGTTAGTTATAATTTTTAAATAATTTAATAAAATATTATTTTGAGAAAACATCATTATTGTCAACTTTAACACTATTCATTTAATTTGACATAAAATACATCAATAACAAATTGGATATGGAATATAATTTCTTTAAAATTCCGTAATATGTCACATATATAAAAAATAATCATGTTACACATTATCCCATTAAAATTTATCACTTCTCGTATTTAAAAAATCAGTTATTTTATTTTTCTACTAACTAGATAAATACTCTATTAGCATTGCACACGAATTTAAGGTAATTATATAATTTATAAAAATTATAAATAGATTAATATTATTAAAATATTTTAATTAATATTTATATAGATATTTATGTTCATTCATATATTTATTTTTTCCCAATGTGGATCCATAATAGATACTAAAAGCAAAGAGAGTGACATTTTGTAACATACTTCAATTTAAATAATATAAAGGTATTAATGATGTAAAAATATCCCTTAAATAAATTTATTTAAATAATAAGGCTTTATGGTATAATTATGTTCATCAAATAAAAATTAGTGTGAAAAACTATGGTCTTATCACTAAGTTTGAACCTAGCTGAACTTGATTAATCCTTTACCGAGGTGATAAATTTATTTGTGGTTTCTATTTATAATAAGTAAAAATTAAAGGGTGATATATAATAAATTTAAGACTGCTAATTAAAAATATTAAACATATTTTATAAAACTAATTCTATAAGAATTTAATAAAATAATTTTAAAATAATTTCAAAAAAATTGATGACACATAATTTTTAGAAAAATATAGTTTTTCTTAAAAATGACTTTTTTTGTATAAAATATATTTTAATACCAAATTCAAGAAAAAAAATTTAAAATGAAACTAATTGGAGTGTTAATAATATTATATAACTAATTTTACTTTTAAACCATTATAAATTAAAATATAACTTTTTAAATGGTGTAAAAAAAATTACAGTTTTCAATAAAAAGCAATATTTTTACTGTTCACTAGAAAATAAATATTTTCAGAAAAATCCAAAAATATAACCCTAATATAATTTTGAAATGATTATTTTAAAAATTATATTATATTTATCAAATAAAATTAATATATTTTTCAAAGTTAGTTACAATATTTTCTCATAAAAATCTGTAAAATCATTTTTAAAGAAAACATATTTTTGAAGCATAAAAAAAGTTTACTGAATATTGAGTACTTATTTCATTATAATAAATTAATAAATTTTTATTGATTAGTTCCCATATTTATATTTTAATTAGGTCAATTCTATTCATACTATCCAATTCATTAGCTAGGTTACAATAGCTTTATTTAAATAATAATATTTATGGGTTCGTTTAAGCTCGATGTTGTGTGTAATGTACACTGTCAAACATTGTTTTATTAATTTAAATATTACAGGTTTTAAATTCTCCCCAATATAATAAACTTTAATACTCACATTTTTAACATTATCTTGTTAATCATAGGTTTGAAATTTGAGAACCCTCAACATAAAAATAGTTATTATGAATTCCTCTTGAAAATAGAGATAGTAAAGTATGAAGATCACAACAAAACTAGATTTCCATATAGGAGAAAATCCATGGGAAGTGAAAACATGGACATGAGAGAGGAAACTAACACCCAAGTATTAATATATATTTATATATAACATGGAAATTAAAACTTTAACCATCACAAAACCGTAAATCTATGATGGGTTAAAAGACCATACATTTCTCAAAATGAAAAGTAAACTGATAATATTTTTATTTTAAGTTACTTTTTCTAATGTTGAGGGATTCTTATACTATCTAGATTAATCTCTCAAGAAAATAATATTACATTGTTTTTTTCCATTTCATATACATAATTTAATATTTTGGTTATACTTCGATCACTTTGAACTTTATATCTTATGCTAGGAAATAGACATTCAAGATGATTTTTTTATGCCTCAAGCACTTTTTAAGGAATCATAAGATCCATAATTCATTCCTTTTTTCCTTTAAATATTTTTCAAATCCAAAATTCTTATCATAGGTCATCCAATATAATAATTCATAATTTAAACTCAAACAATATTATTTAATTTTTAACTTAATCTATTACATAATTGGTTAACCTTTGGAATCCTATAAAATAATATCAACAATATTGAAAAACTAAAACTTTGGTAAAAAATTTATGGATAGAATTTCATAATTCCACATTCCAAATATTTTAAAACCTAGATCACATATACTAATAACCTAAATCATTATTAAATGTATCCTTATTCCATTTATCCTATATAACACCAAAAACCTAAATATTAATTATTTTTTAACCTCAAAGGTTATATAATACCCTCGAGCATTAACTTCTAAATACATAATAACATTCTTCCCCAACAATACATTATGTCAAATATAAAGGTTTTATATACTTCAACCTAATGAATTGTCACCAATAATGCCATTAGTCACATAAAAATTCCAAAAAAATAAAAAATGTTTGATCATATAATATGATATCCAAAATCCACATATTATTTTCTATAAATCTATTTATGTAAAAAAAAGTCATACTAAGAAAGATATCACATAGTTCAGTGGTAGATTTCACCCTCATTGTTTCCCTTTAGTTGTGGGTTCAATCTTCATGACCTCTCTGAATGCTATGGGTTATCACCCAATATGTGAGTTGTCAATTTTCTAAAAATATAACATTCCCAAAAATATTATGAACAACCTCAAAAATTAAAATCATAAAATCACCACTTTTTAAACATATAAGGTTGTCTATATGATATATTCCCAAAATTTACTAATTGTTTTAACCCAATAATATATAAATAACTCTTCCTAAAAATCATATTAACCTGAAATGTTATTAATAACATAAACTTATTTCTACAAAATATAAAATTAGTATTTTCTAAATTACCATTCTAGTAAAACATATACTGAACCAAAGGGTTGTATTCCCATAAGCATCTCAGAAGATTTCATGTTAAACTCCCTTCACATAAAAATTAGGTATATATTCCTTTTAAATTATGATTGACCATAAAATTATCATCCCAATAGACTTTAGGTTTATCCCAATATCGAACACATATTAAGGTTTATTAGTCCATCAATCATGTTCTTCCATATAAAATTACCTTATCACTATTTACTTTTCGTGGTTATCAGTACCATTCAATATATAATTTAAATTATTTAATGAAATTATAATATAGTTAAATCAATATTTGTTTCATGATTCCTTTAAATATAATACCATGGATAGAAATACTTCTACAATATAAAAACATCAATACATTAACTTTAACAATTTCTATAGCATAGGTCCTTCTTTTCCCTAGGGAGTAACCCTTAGTCTTGAGCATTGATTAAGATAATTTCCAAGTTCCCCACATATAAGACATTGAATTCCTAGAGAATTTATTATTCTATTAGCTTTATTTACAAATATAAAACATATTTCCTTCCATTATAGATATTATTATAGGTGCTTATTCCCACATTTTTCATAAAAAGGAAACAATCATTCTTACCTCCATGATCATTTCAACCTAAACTTACATAAAAGTAATGTTTCCCCTTATTTTATGCTTTAGGAATATAAAATAATTTTATTTTTTTAATCATATATCATGATATATGATTATACCTAATCAAAATATATTTCTCCCTAGTAAATATCTGATTTAGTTTCTCATAATAACTGCATTTTCCATCACATTTTATGTTATCCTAATTCCTCATAGTTTCATCCATTGACTAAAACAAAATATCTTTGTATGAGAACAAATAATTAGAGTGGGAAACCATATAATACATGCCCAGCTAAGTTTTAGGATGTTATATTATACTAGGACTTATTGTCAAAGCAATTAATTGTGTAATATTTTGTAATATATGTTTTCCTAATTCTAGTTCCTAAGGTTTCTACTGAACATCCTATGATACCAAATCTAAATACCAAAACCCAAATATCTCAGAGCTAGTGGTTACTTTGTTACATTGAAATTGGATACAAAATATCTTATCTCAATTTACTGAATAGTTAAGTATTATTGGTAAAATAAATACATGAAATTCACATTACATTTTAAAATATTAAATACACCATGTTTTTTCTTTTAGAATTCAATTATACCCCATATCACATCCTTGAATATCAATCACAAACCACTTCCTAGAATATGTAGAAAATGAAATATTAGAATGGAATGAGTTCAAATTCTTAGTAAGTGTATGCATATAGCAGAAGATATCATGACTATATAAGAATAAATAATATGTCTAGGTAAATAAGTAAAACACATTCCATTTAGCGAATAATTTTGACATAATATGGAAAAATAATGGTTGGTCAGATAAGAGTTATAAAAAATCACATTATCACAAAATTTATCCATGGATATACTAACTAGTTGACTAATCACATATTCATTAATAACTAATTTCATTATGAAAAAATGCATAATGTTGGACATCTGAAACAAACCATCGAGGCCTCGACGAAGACATCAGAAAATACTATAAAAGGATTTGACCATGACATCTACACGAATAGGTAAGGCCTTGGCCAAAATCCAGTCTGGTTTGTTTGATGAGACCAATTAATGTGTTGAGTGTATATAGAGGTCACCTAAAATTACATAATAATTCCAATTCAATTCTAATATAATAAAATAACATTACTCAATCAACATGCCTTAATAATCAATAACTGTCCATATTGGAAGAACAATCACATGGAATTTTAACACTTTTCCCCATTTAAAATTATCATCAAACATCCGAAGAAATATGGTGGATCTTAATATTAGGGTATATCTTAAAAATAAGATTCAACAAAGGATGTTGAAAAAGATGAAATATTATAAAAACATTTTAGGAATATTTCTTGAGGAAATACAATTTCAACTTTTAAAATGACTTTTTAAAATCTGAAAAGTGTGCACATAATAAATAAATAATTTCCAATGAAATGAACCCTGTAGAATTGTAAAAGAATCATTAAATCATTTAGGTATCATGATTTTCGGAAAATCTGTTATATCTTTATAAGTTTAATAAATAGTCCTTTCGAACTTTTATAAGAAAATTCAAAAAGTACCTCTTTCGAAAAATGATAAGAAGATTACTTTTAACAAAAATATAAAATATAAAATATTGGAAAATGAATTTAAAAATAGTTTGATAGTAGTAAAAAAATTAATGTTTTTATAAAAAATAGTCATGGAAGAGAAATATTCCTTAGCTGAGACTTAAAATAAAGGATCCTGAATAATACAGAGATTGTTAAATAAACTCTTACCACTTGGGTAGATTTTGAATCAAAATCCGCATGAACGAAATAAATTCAAATGAAAATTTAAATCCAGTGAATAAAAAGGTATTATTTTTATTATATATTAAAGGGTAAATATATACACCATACAAAATAAAGAAGTTGTGAATATGGGATATGTCTCATAGAAGTAAAAGTGAGAGAAAAAACCCTTACCTGAAGGCCAAATTTGTGCATTTATGTTTGAGACTCATTTATAGTAAATATAGATTTATTATACATATTTTACAAAATTATGTTCATATATATCATTCCATATATTATTTACATATAACCTATTATCACTCGTTTATTAATAATTCATTATTAAAATCACCCTTCTGGGTGATAATTGCTTCGTTTTTCATGTATGTTTTGATTTGGTATTTTTGATCCTTGTAAATCGTTCATCATTACATCATACAAAAAATTTAATCATTATATAAATATCATATAAATTAATTATATACATATTTACAGTTATCCAAAAAATTTATAGATAAAAAAATGTATTACGTTGTTCAAGGAGTCTGTAGGTTGTACGTATGCATGGATATTCTTTTCACTTTTCAACAGATGGAAAACAATTAAAGGTAAATAGTAATTAACTATTATATAATAATTATTATATAATATACATAATTTATATTTATAAAATGCAACCTTATTACCGTACACGGAAAATAGAAATGAAAAAAAATCACATCACTTTAGGGAGGTGGTAGTCCACACATATACAAGAACGACGTTATCGTTTCCTGACAGTTTGGAAGGCAATAAAGAATATATAATATTATAATTAATAATTAATAATTATGTTTTAAATATAATATATAATCATTAAATCCATAAAAATTCTCATCCATAAAATAGGGTGATGCAAATTGAATTTTATCGCTACGTGGAGATGGTAACTCATACATACGCACGAGCGAAACATTTACATCCCATTTGATAGAAACGAGGGTGGGTAATTGTGGTTTCATTATCATAATAAAATTTTAGTATTTTAATTATAATGATGATATTATTTTTTGATTTGTACCATATATTTATATGACCTAAAAGAATACATAAAAAAGATAGTGATGAATTAAAGTGATTACCTATTCTTTTGAAGAACTCCTTTTGACCTCCTCTTAACGATCATGGGGATCATCTTCCAAGAAATCTAAAACATATATAATGTGTTTACAGGGTCTATAAGAGAAACGAGATGCATTTTTTTAACAATATGGCTCAAGTTGGTGAAAATAAGTGAGGGAGATGGTCTCCTTTAATAATTGAGGTTAGGGGTACTTTTTTAAATTTCTTAAAAAATAAAATATAATAAGACAATTCAATAAGAAAATTATTTAAAATGGTCGTGAATAAAACCTAGGTTTTTATATAACTGTAATATCATAAAAAATATAATTTGGATAGGTTTATGTGCTATTTGAAACCTTGTATTCTGGTTTGACCCCTTCATTAACATATTTTAAGATTAATCACGGTATCCTCTTTTTTAGTATATAATGGATATAATTTTTCATATAAGGTAAAAATTTAACTATAAATGCAATAAAGACGTATTTTTAGACCATATATTATCTTAATTTTCCTCTTTAAATATTTTATAATTTTTAAATAATTTAATAAAATACTATTTTGATAAAATATCATTATTATCGATTTTGACACTTCATTTAATTTGAATTCAAATACATTAATACAAAGTTGGATTTTGAATATAATTAATTTATAAATAACTAATATTTAACATAGGTATATAAAATTATTAAGACACATTAACTAATTCAAATTATGTCACATTTAATTTTTAAAATCATTTATTCTATTTTTATAGTAATTAAATAAATATTATATTAACATCACACAAGAATTTAAGATAATTATATAATTTCTAAAACATAGAAATAAATATATATAATGAAAATAATTTCATTAAGTACAAAATATATATTTATTTTTATTCATATATTTACTGTTTCCCTATATGGACACAAAAGATATGTTAAAAACTGTGACATTTGGTTACAATCATTTAATTAAATAATATGTAAGTCATTTTCATGCATAATGTCCATTAAAAAACTCAATTTTGAAAATAAAGTGTTATGGTTCAAATTAAATTCATATAATAATTGTTAAAATTGAAAATGATGGCATTTTCACATAGTTTTAACCTTAAAAAACTTGATTTATCATTTACTAAGGTGATAACTTTTGCGGGAGTTACTATTCAGAATGCCCAAAAATGAAAGGTATTACTTGATAAATTTCAGCCACATAATTGAAAATAGTGAATACATTTTATAAAATTCAATCTCAATAAATTTAAGAAATTGCTTTTTAAATAATTTCGCAAGAAGTGATGAAAATTTCTTTTTAGAAAAATACTATTTTCCATCAAAATACTTTTTTGTTTAACAACTTTTTTTATACCACATTAAATTATAAAATTTATTCCTATGAGCATAATTGGATTCTTATTAATATAATATAACTAATTTCAATTTTTAAAAAAATAAAAGGAAACGTTCCAAATGGTTGAAAAAAAAATACAGTTATCAATAAAAATCAATATTTTTTACTATTCACTGGTAAATAAATATTTTTAGAAAAAAACAAAAATAACACCATAAGATAAATTTTATATGATGATTTAAAATATGATACTTTTTTATAATATAGTATTTTTATAATTTCTTGAAAATTAATTATAATATTTTCTAAAAAAATTTATGAAAAATGATTTTTAATGAAAACACATTTATGAAGAATAAAATAACTTTACTGAATATTGAATACTTATATCATAATAATTAAACAATGAATTTTTATTTATTTATTCATATATATATATTTCATAATTTTGTTAATATTATTTATACCCTCTAATTTAATTGCTAGGTGATTACAGTACAATTTAAATAATGATATTTTGGGGTTCGTTTAAGCTCAGTGTGGTGTGTTGTCTACGCTCTCGAACATAGTGTTCTTACTATATATTATTGGGGTGTTACACCTTCATTCTAAAATTTACCTAATTCAACCCTAAAATTCACATGTTTATACCTTCATGGAATCCTCCAGGAATCTTGATAAGACGTAGCGTCTAATTACAACAGTTTGACAGAGTCTAAGGCGTGGAAATTTCTCATTAGCTATTTTGTTATCTATTTTAATAATTTACTTTGAATGAATGGGGTGCACAGTGTAATTATATTATCTATTTTAACTCTTTATTTTCATTTTGAATCCCAAGTTTATATGTGTCTTCAACACGGCATGGAAGTCACACCATGACCTTGGTAGTCGGAGTTTCACTTTCAATCTCCCCTAAGACATCAGTTCATAGTACATGGAGTAGCCTTGGCCATTTAAATCCATCTAAGCCCATGAACCAACATTATTTATTCAATATCCACACGTTCATTACTCCATGATCATCTCTACACTTAAATTCTCCTTGGTTTACATTGAAACTTTTCTGATCAATCACCGTATTTCTAACCACATCATCGCACAATTATTATGGTCGTTTTCTCAATTCCATAATATAAACCATGACCAATATCCCATTTCAATTGGTGTTATGATCAAAAATACTCATTGTGAAATATGTACTAGCCTTATATAGCATTGTAGAGGTCATGGTCTCAAAAATTCAAGTGAGGGATTTATCTTCCTCATTCGATTTCCTAGAGGAAATCATCATTGATGATTATGGATATAGTGGAAGTGCCTATTGGGACAAAGGCAAACTCGTATTTTTTTGGATTCGATGGATCATTCACAATTTATATGGTGTAAATGTCATGATAAAAAACATTATTAATAATATTGACAAGTAAAACTCCCAAACCAAGAGGATATCTTTTCTTATAAATATTATAATTAATTTAAGCACAGGAAGAATGTTTACCTCTATCTTGAGATCTTTTTTCATTGAGAATTTTCATCATTCACACATGATAAACGTAGAATCATTGTGAAGCATGGTCTTAAATTAAATCTCCTCTAGTTTTGATTCACATATTCTCTTTTTTACCATTCAACCATGTCAATGAATCACTAGGTGCAAGTGTGGAAGAATGATCATCTAGAGTTATTCAATTAAATCACATTAAGTTCCTTTGATATTAAATAAATGTCTCTTATTCTTATTTTTCATGAGAAGATGATAGGATGAAGAAAATATTAAGAGGAATCTATTGTGTAAAATAATTAAACTTCTGTGAAATG
The DNA here is from genome assembly GCA_963277665.1 of Viscum album. NCBI lineage: Eukaryota > Viridiplantae > Streptophyta > Magnoliopsida > Santalales > Viscaceae > Viscum > Viscum album. The sequence goes on from OY728140.1 coordinate 186,360,212, forward strand.
TGACAATAGTCTATTTATATACTTAAGGATAGGGTTTCATATTTAATTCATTGAATATGGGACATATAATATCATATAAAACCCCACGAAACCCGAGGAAAAGTAACAAAAATTTATTATTATTTTATTATATAAAATATACTAACTAGAGAAATGATAAATATAATTTTACTATCTTGAAAATTTATATATATCATTAAACCTAACATTAGTTTGCTCATCCTCCTAAAATTTTATTGAATAGCCAAATAATTATTGTTATTAAATATTCTTATTCCAATAAATAAATAAATATTATATTCACATAATAGTGAATAAATATTTATTTAATATTCACATAACTAAATAAATTATTTTTTTATATTTTAAATTTTTATGACTCGAATAATAACAGATAAATAAGTATTAAATATTCATGTAAGTAAATAACTACCTTGTGACAAAATATTTATTTAATACTTGTTGTTATTTAACAAATACTGAATAATTATTAATTCTAGGTATGAGGAATATTTTTTAAAACAAAATTTAAATATAAATAATATTTAACTGAGATCAAAGTAAACTCCTTGTGTGTGACCCCTTAGGTCTCCTCAGTGACATTAGGTAGGATTTCTAAGAGTCAAAGATTAATATCTAATAATAAGTCAAGGTATCCATAGAGGGAACCTATATTTCACAATGATAAAACCACATAAAAATGCTCATTGTATAGTATAATTTTTTTTGTCTTGGTGTCCCATTATAGAGGTGGTATACATATGTCATAAACTTTAATCCCTAACATATATTTCTTTGATTATCTAGAATGAACATTTCTATATCACCATATCCATGGAATTTTTCTCAATAGATCCATTACAATCAATGGAATGAGATATCAACTTCTATAAATATATAAGGGAAAACTATTTCTTTAACTTTTTCTTTTATAACATATCATTCATGATGGACCCAACGTACACAACTTCTCCATGAACTATCTCATCGTAGTTTGTGAATATAAATAAAAGTGAATGAGCCAGGACATGAATTAATAACAATCTTAAAATATAAGGACACATACACACACTCTATGATAGGTATATCTAATGACAGATAAACATGTGGAATTCCTACAGGTAGGTATATTCTCATAATCTCCCATATTAGAGACTACCTAGTGAAACATTCATGAGATAAAGGCTCATATACAAATGAGTACTCAGACCTATTATTTAGTAAACTATGTGATTCATTAGATAATGTTATGTGTCCATAGAATAATATTTAAGGATATCATCATGGAACTACAAGTCTCTCGTCATATTGAGGAATTTCTATGACCTTTTCAATGCAATGAATATTTAAGAAGTTATCAAATTAATGTTATGTAGTATAATAATAAATATGTGATATGGTATTAATATTCAAATCCATTAATATATGGTAAATATATAGTACAAAGTAGTTTCTTATAGGGAGAAAACTCCAATACATGCCTACCTTCACTAGATCAAACCGCTAATGAATTGTTAGTTCTTATATGTTAAAAAGGATTCATCATTGTACAGATACAACTGTTGGCCTACCATGTTTTTTTACTAGGTTTATTAATGACACATGTATCTATAGTGAGTCATCTTACAGCAACATCACTACATTGAAAAAATCCCTCAAGTAGTGAAATTATCAATTCTGTGCCTCTTGTTCCATTGTCAAAATCATAACATCATGATTTATTCCAAATTCAAAGCTTATCATAATAATGATAAAAATTTACTTTTGGTATAACACAAAATAGGAATAGGATGTCACTAAACATATTATTAAACTACATCATAATATGAAACACACTCGAATACTATATATATGTCATCCACATACTTAATAAGTTTGTCTTGATTATTACCTTAACCATTCAATGATACTAGATCAAATTGGAATAAATGGAGATATGGGTTTAATTACACTGATCACTAGTATTCCCATTTCTCCACACACTTGAAACTCATACAGTTTTACTATTCTAAGTACTACCTGATAGTTCAATTTATAAGTTATTTCATTTATATCAGATCTATTTGATATCAACATACTATGAATCATGCATTAGTATTATCAAATGTGAATACATATCATGAATTATGACATAAATTCCCAATAGTTACGATTGTGATATTATTTTAATCTCAATAATTTCTTTTTATGTCCTTGCATGTTCTACTCGAAGGATTATATTTTAACAATTATTTATTCTTTAATTGTTTCGAATTGTATTTATAAAAAAAAAAAATATGTACTATGATTATATTTAGTATACCCATTGATCATTTTTTTGTAGATATTGTTCCTTATAAAATGGTTTCTACATTAAGTCATTCTCTGGTAAATTCATTCCTTAGTCTTAAAAACCTGGATAGATATATCATTTGACTTCAATATGTTATCCACATATCTAACTTCAAAATGTATAATGCTCCCAATAACCTAATAGATACACATGACACTTATTTTTACCGAATGAATATTATATAATCAATTTTCATGATTTATCCTTAAATGCCTAAATGGACCGAAGGCCTTTATTTTTTATTCCCTTTTAATAATCCCCCTTTTAAGGGTTTAATGGGAACTCTTACATGGCCCGTAGGCTTCGTGACATTACATGACCTGACGGTATTTATGGAATTCATTAAAGACTATGACTACTTGAAATAAGGAGGTATTGATATTCAACACACTAATATGATGATCATCAAATAATAATTTGACAAATAAAAGTCAAAATTATTTTAGCATGATGACTTGTGTACATATTTTTTGTAATAGACTAAACCATTCTATAATCATTCATGATTTTATTGACACCATCCTATAACATTCATGTATAGTTATTCTTGAATAAGCACTAAATTTATCAAGTCATAGAAACATTTAAAATATGGAAGTATGAATTTAGGAAGATGGAATGTATCATTGAATTCACAAACATCAAATGTTGATATCACTTATTTCAAAGAAAGGACCAATGACATTTCATGGAGGTTAGAAATAGTGAAACATAAGGGCATTAGCTTTAGCTAAACTAATACACTCAAGGGGAAGAGATCGTTTAATGGTAAATATAGTGTAAAAGTTACCTGGAGAGGCAAGAACAGCATGTAAATTCGTAAACCTATTACCCTCCCTCTATAAATGAGATATATCCATGTGGGTGTTCAAAAGTCTTTTACATATCTAGAAAAAATAATCGAATACCAATGTATAAAAATATCATTCTGAATTGATTTTATCACAATATAAGAATTTGTCTCAACCTGGTTTAGAAAAATATAATTAGAGAGACATAAATCCAAGTAGATGATCATGGCTAGAACTTCAGCAATGATATAATCTCTATGTCCAAAGAAATCACTGGAATAAAATAACACAAATCTTGACCTATCCCAAATAGTACCTCCCCCTTCCCCACATGAATCCATTAGAGAACAAATAATCAACATTAAGTTTGATACCAATCACCAAATCAATCCAACCAAACGTTTTACCTTTTCTGATTGGTCTAGAGGTTGTAGAAATTAAAACACAACAGCCAAAAACAGTGACCCCACCTTACACTCTTAAGCATTACCTTCCGATTATTATTTAATTCACACATACTTTTCAATTCCTTTATATTTCCATTTACTAGTTTCCAATAATCATAATTATTTGGAATTAATAATATATGTGTATATTTCTTTGATATTCGGTATTAATACATTTACATTTGTATTTTGATTAAAATTTCCTCACATTTAATTTATATAAAATTATTAATGTAATAATTTTGTACATGTAATGTTTTTTAAAAAATATGGATAATTCATTCTTAAAATTATTAGTCTTATGGTTTTGTTAATCAGAATATCAAAAACATTTGTACAAATATAATATATTCTTTTTCATATTTTATTTTAATCTGTTAAATTATTTTTACTTTCTAATAATTTCTTTTATGACTTAATTAATAAAATATTCCAACCATTACAATCACACAAGGTCCATCACACCCCTCATGAGGGAACCGAGGATCAACCCCATGGTAGAGTAATACCAAGGTCCCTTCATGGAGGCTGGTATGATTTTGGCCATTAATATTTGGCATAAGAGTGAATTTAGTCACCTAGAACCTACAGGATTGTATGCAGGGTGTTCATGGAGCTGCCAGAGGCACAGTGTGGGGTAGAACAGCAGCATAGTGGCGTATGTGTGTGGTGAATGTATGGTGGGGGAAGGTGTTCATCTCCCACTTCCAGCTTGATGTGGTGATGGAATGTGACTATTGATCTAGAAGAGGAAGGATAAATCACAAGTCTGATGTGGGACTAAGGCATCACTACAATGTTTATCTATATTAAAAAGTGATGAATAAAATTATGGTTGTACGATCTGATACACATGATTCATTTGATGGATCCAGTGTCTTATTATTCAACTAGTTACATCTAAAAATTCTAATCCACTTTTGTAAATATATGTACCACTAATGATCCAATTTAAGATTTCTATTGTTTTCCCCCTAGGTCGAGATACTGACTCGATGAGACAAAGAACTGCTATGCATCAAGCTACACTTTTCATGCATTCAAGAGTTTGAAGAACATGATACCGCTAAAATTAAACTTCATCCATGCATTATTGATGATATTTCTATAAAACCTCTTTGAATGTAATATTTTCTTCTTGAAATGGTATCTTTGTTGTGAAATATTTGAAATTTCATCCATCTTCCAATGGAATAACCATTATAAGTGGTGCAAGGGTAGCGACATCTTTCTTAGATGTAGATATCCTACACTGATGGTAGTACCATCAGATACATATCCATCTCTACAGATGGTAGATCATCTCAATAGTATCCCCACCTTCTCCCTTCATTCGGGAGCATTTGAATGTTTCATCAACAACATTAGTTCAACAATAGTAGATTAGTCTACTGCTGGATTTTGGTATATCATTAATTCACAGTAGCAAGACCATAAAACAATGGATCCCACTAATGGTATTAGCATCTACTGCTCCTCTTCTTCAATGGTAGATCATCCTACCAAGGGAAAGTAGCTCATGTAATGGTATCTAATGTGATGGTATCATGTTAGCGATAGCAACAACTTGTTAATACCAGGTATTTTAATGTACCACCAGTTAATTGTTTTTAATAAAATATATAATTTTTGTTATTTTGTTTACTATATGTGAATAAAATAATTTAATTACTATTTTGTTTTTAGAAAAATAATTTTTTTATTAAATATTAAGAAAAAAACTATATAAATATATATACTAGCAGTATGTTCATTATGATAATCTATTCTCTGACTGTTTGAATAAATTAACATATAGAAAGCTTGTTCAAATATTTTAATTGATTTATTAATATGTAATATACAAATTTAAATTTTATGGTCTTATTATAATTAGTTTTGAGAAGTTTCTTATAGAAATAGAAGATCGTCCTAAATATTTGATAATGAGTGCAACCTTTTAAAATACAAGTAATGGTAATACTATGTTTTGTTATTCAGTAAATCATGGAATATAGTCAGTTGAAAACTGGCTGTTTCTAGAAGTTATTCTATTTAATAATGATGATTGATTAATTTATTGGTATGTAATCAAGATATAAAAAAATATTTATATAGTTTTTTTAGAGGACATTCAATTCACATTCTTGTTGGACATAAGATGAATAACCTATTAATCTTATGGTACATTGATGAAACCAAGAAGATACTTCATCTATTCTAATATATACAACTAATGTGATTAAAGATCATTGAGTGGCGTCATCTTCATATTCTTATCATTTTCTGTTTTAATTTTATCATAGTGTAGTCTTTCTTTTATATATTTTTAATCTTAAGTGTTGGTTTACACTTTTCTAAATAAAAAAAGGTATAATCATGGATATTCTACAACCCAAGGGAAGTTCTTTGGTTGTGACTCCTGAAGAAAAGTTAGGATCATTTTAGTATGAGGCTCCTGTAAAAATTATAGGTTGTTGCAATGGGTAGTGTAAAAGGTGTTTTTTGCAAAAGGTTAGCAAACCTCTACATGTGAGTTATTCTTACTATATATCAATATTATCACCGAGTATAGAAGGTTGAAGAGTATAGTAGGATCTTGTTTATCTATACTTATATAAATATACTATGTTCTTTATTTTTATTTCCACTATACTGTAAACTTGAACACTACACTCACTATAGATTCTTTAATTAATAAAATCTTATTGAATTTTTGTTAAATGATTTTAAATGAATTTTCATTACCCTCCCCTCTAGTTTATTTTTCTATTATCATTGATCAAATAATTGGTCTCATAGGGTTGTTTCAAAAAATTGATAGTTAGTATATCTAATTTTTTTTAATATGATACCAAAAAATTGGTATCATATGTGGTCTCTGTTAGTTAGTAACCCTTCTAAATATAGTTTTGTTGTTTATTTTTTACTTCTCTTCTAACCTGATTATCATAGACCTAATTGTCTAAAGAATTAAAGTCTCTTTTAATATCATGGTAGGTATTAATGAAAATGTTGGATGGATTCCACAAAATTCCCCATTTTTATATGGAAGAAACTATGGCTACTAGAAAGGAAGAATGATATATTACCTAAAAATGTTAAGTGTGAATCATTGGACTATTATAGAAAAGACATATGTGGCTACACAAAGATACTCGAGATACTCCTATAGGCAATGAAATGGTTAATTATTTTTTGAATTAAAATTTAAGAATATTTTGTACTATGGTATAAGTGGAATTTTCTGGAGTCATGTTTCATCTTCTGTAACAAACTATGACATATGGAGAACCCTTTAGGCCAATCACTACAGGACATACAATCTTAAATGAAAAAATATATCAATGTTATCATATGAATACTAGGACATCAATATGGGATATAAAAATCAGTGAGCTAGATGTTCCATCAGTTTACAAGTATTATAAATGGTATGAGTGATCTTAGTAAAGTAGTGGACAATAAAACTCAAGTTGAAAGAGTGTCGATAGCTCTACCAAAAATACGGCATGAAAAGAAGTTTTCCATCGATGATAGTAATAATTTTAAATAGTATACATTAGATGAAAAAATAGGTTCTCTATTACAGTATCATTTAGAGTTGAAAAACATATTCAATGAGGAGTCTATAAAGAGAAAATGTATAAATTTTAAGTATAATGTTAATGAATTATCTAATACTTATGATTCTAATTTATAGAAAAGAGGCCAAGAGATGGAAATCATTAGCAATACATTTTTCTAGATATTAAAAATCAAAGGTTCAAAGAGGAAATTAAAAAGTAATACCAATACAGATTATAAGAAAGGTATTAATTTTAATAATATTGGTGTTTTAGAATTAACTTGTTATGAGTGCAAAGAGAAAGGTAACATTATGACAGACTGTACCAAACTCAAATATCTAACGAAATGAAAATAAAAAAGAAGAAACTATAATCAAGAATTTTTTCGGAGTTTGGGACTGCTCAAATAGTTCTGAATTAGGAATTAATTCTGGAAGGGAATATTAGATAGAAAACCTTTCCTTGATGGGTGTACAATATGAGGTAGCTGATTAACTTTCCAAGCAATTAATTTTTCCTACCAATTATGATCAAAATGCTATATTTTATTATTTAAATTAAATTGTTTTTTATTCATGTTGTCATTTTAATTTTTTATATTCTAAAGTCAAACAACTACTTAAAGAATACGAAGAACTAAGAAATGATAGAGTTTAGATAAATACAAAATAAACTAACATAAAAATTAAAAATAAGAAGTTGGTTAATGAAAATGAAATACTTATAAGGGAATGTGATAATTTTAATATATTTATATTTAATAATGAATAATATAAAGGCATTATAATTATGAAATGTTGAAACTAAAATAATACAATGAAGAAATTAAGTATATTCTATAATTAAATAATAAGGAATTGTAAAAAAGGTTAAATTATTTTTTGTATATCTTGACTAATGTTGATAATTATTTTTTAATGCTTAATCAAGAAAATTAGAAACTTAGAAATATAGTTTTTGGCTCTTATGTGAAAGTTTATACTGATTTAAAATCTATTCAAAAACAGAACATGAATTTCAAAAAGGAAGTTGTTAATAAAAGATAAACCCAATACAAATTTACTCAAGATAAAGAACAATAAGTTAAAATGATTTCTATGATGAAACTAAACAATAACTATAATTGTTTTCGATATAATAGTTTTTAACAAAATATAAATAAGACAACCTTTAAAAAAATTAAAAAAGAATTATTTCAAGTGTAGCATTTTTGAAGCCCACTAATTGAGCATTAGAAAAAATAATAAAGGAATATGGGAAAAAATATCCCTGCAAAGAAAATAAAAAATAATGTGGTCAAAGACTTGTGGATCTCATAAGCCTCCAAGATACACACGGTCATGTTACCATCATATGGTCGCACGAAGTATCCATCTATAGTGCATAACATGTGGTATATCCTATATAGCCCCTTCTGGCATGTCCCTATTATCTTACAATGTTTTCATGGACAATCACGAATGAAGCGGCTACAGCTAGAAAATATCTCCCCTAGCACACAGCTTTTCAGTAGATGGATGCCCGAAAACCCATCCACAATTCCGTCAAAACATACGATTAAAATATACAAAAGGCAAGAGCCTCTTGCGGTCGTTAAACTCATGAAACACATCACTGGTGGGGAGATTGATTTACCTCGGAAACATTCAATCAAACTTGTTAGATCCCCAGGAATTTTTAAAATAAACAAAGTAAATAAAAAGTGTTGATTCATGAGTCTCTTATGGTTGTAAACATAAGGTGTTGCACCTCTAGCATTTTGAGAGACACCAGAAGACCTCAATGACATGTATTATTCATCTCAAGAAAGTCTTTTGGCATATCATCCTCATCACGCGAGGGGCCTTAGAAATATTTTGGTGACCTCGTTCTTTTCATCTTTCTCCTCAAGAAAAAACAGATGGAATTTTCCATGAAATGCTGAAGTATCCTCACATGACCTGTTATTGGTCACACAACGCGTCACTAATAAGTAAAGTTATTTTCTAAAACAAAATCCAAAAATCCTTGTAAAATTCCCCACATTTTCCAAATAATAAAAGGAAATAAAAAGGGTAGAATGCGGGAGCCTCTCAGAGACGTAAAACTCATATGAAACGCTTAGGTTGTCTCAGCATAGTCTTGCAAGACGCCTAAAAAGTCGGGTTGGTTTCACAAAGGACCCTTGAAAAGCCATCCTTATCTCATGAAAATTACTAGAAAAATCACCAAAGATCATACAAAATCCTTTTAGTATGCACCTTAATCACGCAAAGTTTCTTTGACGTGTTGGGTGAGAAATATGAATGTGCATCAGAATGTTCATGCGATCAAACAAGACCCGATTAATTATAAATAATCCAAAAAGGATGTGTCGATGGTATGGTCATGCGGTTCCTGAAAGACATTTGATGGCCCTAGAGGTATCCATGATTGGGCCTTATGAAGAAGCGTGATTCTAATTCCCTTTTCTGATTCAAGCCAATATTCGTGCAATACAAGCCTCACAAAGCAATAAAAAACTAGAGTGGAGAACCCTATAAATCCCCAAACCTCGCCTCAAATAAGGGGTTTTCCTTTTTTACATCCATACGCACCAGCACACCCAAGCACCATAGTGGATTTCTCGGAGTGTCTGATCTTGAGACTGGAAAATCTTTCCATCAGGTAAGATATAGTGAACCACCAGAGAGACCATTGAACATGCATAAACACTCCACGTGAACCCTCGTAGATCACAAGAAGGACTTCTGGTGGGACATGGGAAGAACAACCCACATATCTTCTAGAATACATGAGATAAAAAACAATCTAACACTGAACACATCTAAGGAATTGTTAATAAAAGGATTGGAAAAACACTAAAATATGGTAGACTTATACGAACAATATATACACAGATTCTCATTTTATTCATGTGAACAACCCAAGACACATGAAAACACTAGGATATGTCACCCAAATCTCATGAAACTCTTTTTGAATAATATTTGGATAATGAAAAATCCACTGAACATTTCAAAATCAATTATCATGGTGCCCCTAGGACATTCCACCCAAGTCTGGTGATACCCTTCGAACTCGTGATCGAGGTCATATGGTGTCCTTCAGACGTGTCGCCTAACACATATTGAAGCCCCAGTTCATGTCAGTTGGGTTTTTTTTATAGAACCCAAAAATGTCAATAGTCTCTTTTTATGTCCTCCAATCACACCATCCCTAACTCATGATGACTTCCAGACAAGTCTTCCAAGACATGAAGCACTCTCTAACACATGTCACATTGACTCTCATGACGCCCTATGGATATGTCATCAAGCTCTTGTGAGGACATGGAGCTAGGTCAGATGGATCATGTGGCTCCCTAAGGATGTTTCAACTAGGATCATGTGATGGATTCAATGATCAATTGTCCAGGTCTTTAAATGTCTTCTAAATAAGTTATCCCTGATCATGTTACAACCTATGGACATGCCACCCAAGTTATGAGGCATCCCTCATACAAGACAACTTGGTTATCAGATATAAATTCTACCACAAGTAAAGTAGAAAACAAAGGTATAATGAGTGGGTTGTCAACACATGTCTAGAAAACAATTAAGCCAGGTCAAAAGGGAAGTCTTAGTATGTAATCCCATATGCACTGAACTGCGATAACTCAGATTCTTATTATAACTAGGATATGTAGGACACCTACCTAAGGCATGTTATATATATCAAGAAATCCAAGGACTTGATAACCTTATTAGTCCATAGTCTATAATCCCCGACAAGTTGCATAATATGATATGTCCTACATATAAGGCAATCATCCGTGTATAAGCCCTAACCAATGGGAACGTATGATATGTCTCGTATATTAGGGAATGGTTAGTGTGTAAGCCCTAAAAAACTAGGATATGATAAATCAAATTCCTTCTATAACTAGGATACATGGGATGCTTCTTTGAGTCCTGAGCTCTATACTAACCTCTAAAGGGAGGTCCTTGTGCATAAGTATGCATTCATAAGCAATGAGACTGGTCATTTTCCATCCCTTATTTATCACACCAAGAATAGTTCACATGGGATTAAGGATCTACAATAATATTATCATTTTCATCATATGTCTATATAAGGACAAGGTAACCCTTAAAGTTTCATCCCTGATAAGCGGCATAATATGATATGTCTCAAATACCAAGGTAAAATCAATTTATAAGCCTCAATAAATTGATATATGAATACTTCTACTCCTCCCATAACAAGGATATATAAGAAACCTTCCTACAGCCTAATCATGAACACAAATATGAATCCACATCAGTGTACCCCCTACATGTCTCTAACATTTCAAACAAGAAGACCCAGTCATTCCCATGGGATAATCATTCTACCCCATCAGTTAGCAGGTTCAGAAAACAACTGAAATACAATAACTTTTATCCCTTCCATAATCAAGATATGTAGAATTCATTCCTAAGTCCAGAGCCTAAAAACAAATAGGAACCCATGTTAGTGTAAGACCTACCATGTCTCTGAAATTTAAACCATCATTCCCCTATCATTCCCATGGGTTGATCATTCGACCTCATCCCTCAATGGATTTAGAAACCAATTGAACTATGGTGACATTGATTCCTGTCGTAACCAAGATATGTAGGACACCTATTCAAGGCCCCAGATCTATATTAAAATCTAAAGGGATATCCCAGTACATGAAACCTAAATCCATATGAATTGAGGCTGATTACAATCGATCTCCTGTTTCTCACACAGAGCATAGGTCACGTGGGCTTAGGGAGATGCAATGGTTAGATCATTCCCATCATGAATCTCCACAAGATAGGGTAATCTCAGAATATAATCTCTGGTGAGTGGAATGATATAAACACCCTAGATATAAGGGTATCTACCTTGGGGGAAATCCTAAGGGCCCGATATAACTACAATATTTTTTATTCCTACTATAACCTGGATACATAGGATGTCTCCTCAAGACTCGATCTAAAAAACTCAGTGCATTAGTTCCCACACAGATTTCATCTCCATAAGATCTTAAACTACACATTTTTAATGAAATGTGTGGGTTTTTATTCATAAAATAAACAGGATACATATGATGTCTCTTAATGAATGAATCATCTTCCCATAATATTAACCACCTCCCTACATGATTGCAAATTCTGTAGTGCCTTGTTATACAACTTTAGCATATAAGTAGCTACCCATCATTGGGAGTTGCATGGAGAACTTAAGATACATAAAGATGGATTAATGAATGAGATCACTTATCCCTTGTATGAAACTTGAACAAACCTATAATCATTTTTAGGGTAATCGGTCTCATATTGGGATTATGTAGTGATTCTCGAACATATCTTAAAACTATAAGAGATTCCAAGAGTAAGAAAAAATTTCCTGCAATAGGGTGTTATGAGACCGACCTCCCATCCTCTCAACCAATATGATTCCCTAATAATCATTGGGTTTTAAACCCTAATATCCCACTGGAATTTTAAAATCAGGTCTATAGCCATCTAGGGATGATGAAACGATTGGGAGTTTTTATTAAGAATGATAATGGTGACTCGATGTTTATGATTTTTCAAGAAATCAAACCCCCCACAATCAACTATAAGGCCGAACAAAACCCACCTCAGTGAGGGTTTTCTTAAATAATCTTCTTCATTGAAACAAAAATGGTGAACCAGATGTTAATCTATCAAAAAAATGTTTGAGATAACATCTATTGGGTCATTTTCTCTGCACACTATGAACAAACAACAATAGGGAACCCAATGTGAATCTCCCAAAAAACAGAACAATAGGGTATTGGGACACCTTTTTTGAATATCCTGCACAAAAAAAGCTACCGATACTAACATAAGTCTAAAAGAAACATTTATAACTGAGGTTCCCCTCAAATAATGGAAAATTCCCAAAAAGAATAATGGATGGATCAAGAATACTAGAACATTTTTGTTCGCCATGCATATATGAATGAGCACAACATGCCTACGATATTTCAATAACCAGTTACCTTGTTCCTTGTTTTCTTCGTGAATTTAGATAGTTATCTCATCGATTTTATCTGAATACAAGATAATTTCATCATCCAGTGACCGTTCTAGAAAGTTAGTTTTGACTGCAAACCCTATGGGTCGAAAAATGATCCCACCTTCCAAAAGACATCAACATCAGGCAGAGAACATGATAGTATAGGAGTTCCATTAATGTGGTACAATATAGACCCTCGAGACAATCAGTGAGGTACACCTATAACTGAGGCCGATGAGTCTGCGTCATATAGGAAAATTTGTAGCTAAGCCAGTGGCCCTCATTGCCACATCCGACAACTTCAGGTGATTATCCCTAGAGCACAACAATCACCACCTTAAATATCTAATTATTGTTGAATAGGGAGTCAAATACGGATCCCTCCATGTTCAGGGGCCAATAAGGAGGGATCCTACCAATTACTGTCATCAACATGATCCCACTAGTATCCACCAGTCACCTATTGAGGGTACCACCTGACACACTGCCACCTCTCAAACCCATGCATGGGTAGAAAGGAAGACACATTAAGAAAAAATGGTTCAGGATAACCATGAGTGGGATCATATCTCCACTCTAACTGACTATGTATGTCAGTATATTTTGGTAGTGACCAACGAGCAGGATCATATCTCTACTCACTCAAAACTAGTCTGTGGGTATTTTATTGTCGAATCCATGGGGGACGTTTCTTTTTCTACCCCCTGTGCATAAACTCTATTGACATATTTTGTTGGCACAAAAAGAACAGAAGTGGGATCATATACCCACTTCAATCGAAGATATCCACTAGTACACAGTGGAGATAGAAAATGTGCATACGTGTATCCCTATAAAAACTTTACTAAAATGAAAATACATAGATTAAGAAATATTATGAACTATTCCAACACTAATATAGATACTGGTACATACGCATATTTCAATACCTATACCTAGGATATATCAACACTCTAATAATCACAGACAAGTGGCTTCTAGGGAGAAAATACACATTATTCCTCCAATCCAAGAGGATTATCTGCATGTTCTGGTAAAGGATTAGGTGTTAGAATGGGCTCATATTCCCTCTCCAACCAGGGATCACTTGGTGAGATAATAACATACTGCGAGATAGGGTCACATTCCTATCGAAAAAGTCTAGAGACATATTCCAAACTCCCGTGATCATGATCATATCTCCATCAAGCCAAGGATCACGACGTGGGAGGGGAACATACCATAGGATAGGATTATATTAATCTCAAAGAATAGTAGAAGTATACTCTGAATGACTAAAATTGAGAATATATCCCTGTTTTGGATGTGGATAACTATGTCATAATAGAACACACCTTGGGACAGGTTCATATTCATGTTATGGAATTTTCCTAGGATATTACAATATATCACAAAATACAGGTACATATTCCCACCTCCATTGATGAACGACTACTCCATCATCAATATAATGAAATTTAGAAGGATGTTCATATCACTTATCCTTGTTTAGAGGTCCATTAGTATGTTCTGACGGGGAATGCATATTTGAACTGGGTTTATATTATTGTTCCAACCAAGACTCAACAAGTGATAGGGGAACATGCCTCCAAGTAGGCTTATAATCCTACCAAGAAATACCATTGGATTATTCCAATGTCTCATGATTGGGCTCATACTCCCATTCTAAATGAGGTTCTCCAACTGAGAATAGCACAAGACTCAGGAAAAGAGAATATTTCTTTCAATAACGAGGATGTTCATTAGAATATTTCATGATATTCACAATAGCATGCTCACAATACAGTATCATTATTTGGTTATAAAAACATTCCATTAACCATCATACAATAGGCTTATATCCCTGAACTATTTTTAAAGGAAGGTCAGCATATTTTGAAGATGACGCAAACCATGACCCATATTCCTACTCTTCTAGAATCAAGTGTCCTTGTGGTCATTTGAGATACTTTATCAACAAAACAAGGGTCCATCAACTCTTCAACCAACGTATAATAAGACCATTACCATGATAGTACAACTCATGGTAGTGTGGACATGGATCACTAGGACCCTACTCCTGACATCCATTGTGGTCAAACTCTCCATGGCGATATCTCCCATGGACAAGAAAATCATGCCCTTTACTAAAAACCTCCATATATTGAGGTTTGAAAAACTCAAGCACCTTTATATAGAGATTTTCTCAAAAAATTATGTTCAAGTGCATATAGTTCACCATCAACTT
This sequence comes from Viscum album, assembly GCA_963277665.1. Taxonomy (NCBI): domain Eukaryota; kingdom Viridiplantae; phylum Streptophyta; class Magnoliopsida; order Santalales; family Viscaceae; genus Viscum; species Viscum album. The sequence goes on from OY728140.1 coordinate 186,375,574, forward strand.
CTAGCATTACTCCACTCCAGTTAGCAGGCACCCCCATAATCAACATTTATGGTCTAACCAGATAGAGGCATGTAACTCTGATGAAGAGGAGACATACATTAACATATAGAGAATGTTATTTGGAAACAACCTCACAATCATGCTCCGGACCTCACAAATTCTAACTATGAGGTCCCACATGAGCTAGAAAAGGAGTACATTCAGTATCTACACAAAAATGTATAGGAAAATCATCATTAAATGAATAATAGACACCAAAATTACACAGGATATGAGGATCACCTTCAGAACATAAAGATACTATAATGTTAAATAGACCTTACTGCTATCACTATGGCCCTGGATCTGAAACCAGAAAATCACAGCGTAAATCTGCAACATTTTTTCTTCTAAAACATCACAAATCTTCAGTAGTTGATCTCTGAATCCATGTCATGCATCCGCATTTAATGATTTGTAAAGTATGGAGTGTTACACTTTACCACACACTTGGAATAGACGAACCCATCAGACATGGTATCATGTAATTCTATGGCCTCTAGGGAAATCACAGGACAAGGTAATTCTCAAGCTTGTTGGAATCAAAAATGAAATTCCCCCACTTTTGGGATTCCTAGAAATATAAAAAGAAGGTATAGGATAATCATTAAACCTTTTAACTAGGCCCCTCAAACCAATGATAATGAACTTTAGACATAGAGACCAAAGATTTGATCAACCAGACAACTTCCAATAATGAACGATTCCCGTCCCAGGAGGTCATCACACCTAGATCCTATGTGACCACATCTACACTGTATAAAATGAGTTGTAGTGGCAGATTCCATTTTAGTCATCTATAAGAGAACTCATCCCGCTGGGTTGGGGGAATATCTACCACCTTCTATACCCCTTAGAATTTCAATTCAATAGAGGATTCCGGACATATCAGCCATAGAATCAAATAAATCCCATCCCACTGGACTTGGGAAATTTATATCTCAATCACAATCACCAAGTTCATCATCTCCAAAGAGGGTCCTTGGGAAGTAAAATTCCCAACAATAATTATTGGATCCTCAATAATAGGATCAATAAATTCCAATTTTTTCCCTAAATAACCCACATCCCACTGGGCTGGGATCATTTTCATCCTCATCATCACCATAGATAGTATTTTTCTACAATGTATTGGGAGGTGAATATCCATCATCTGCATCCCATCCATTCCTCCCATCACAGGACAAACCAATTCTATTTCATAATTTTTCTGTAAACACGATTAGAAACTCCCACAAGGTCATAGTTTATAGAACAATATGGGAGGAGCATATAATGAAAGCGATTAGACCTCATCAGGGACACAATCTAATGTGGCCCAATATGCCCAAGGGTTTGAATAATGACCCTGAAAAAGGTAGTGTAGAATCAGTCTATTGCATCAAAAGTAATCGTACAACCATTATTGTCAGATATGCCTCTATGAATATCAATATGGTTAACATCATAGAGATTATGGATCATAATGAAAATAAAGAGGGTTTTAACATGGAAAAACTACCTCAAGAGGAGGTTGATTTAGATGCCCAAACTAAGGCTGCATGCTCCTAAAACTAGATGATGCTCTAAAACCTAGAACCTTTAAATACTATGTTTTCACCTCTCCAACAGAACACTTACAAAGAAAAATGAAAAGGTGTGGCTACATCCCAATCACTGCCTCTAAAAATAAAATTTCCTTCCACATAGGAATAATATTCACAATAAAATAGTGAGATATAAATTCTCAGGTAACTCATTGAGGAGATAATCAGTGGAAATATTACCACTGGGTATCATCTTTAGGAAGAGACTAATATTTTCCAACACATGGCCGATCCACTCATAAAATCATTATCTCATCATCATATAGAAACTAGGTTTAGACATATGGTCTACATAAATGAGAAAATTTTAAATGATTGTGTAACAACCCGAATTCGGAGCCCTTCCACATGTGCCCCATACCTGGTTCGCCACATGACCTCAGGTGCATTTCCCCAAACGCCAGAGGCTACTGACTAGATGAGAGGGCCTTGGTATGTTATTGGGGAAACTATGACCTCATTTGGTAAGGTATATAAGGAAAGAAAACAACAGTCAATGGCGGATGTAGTAAACAACATACAAACACTGAAACTAAACATAGGAAGCAATGAACACATAATGATAATGATAATGATGCAGTAGGTACAAGTATCTAAGGAAAGAAGAAAACACAACAATGTGCTGAAATACAACTGAAAACAATATATGAAAGTAACAACAACTCTAGCAGCATCGCAAGACTAAGATCGGTCCTATGCTCTCCAGCTCCAACCAGCAATCACGTACCTGAAGTAGAAGGGCCACAATCCCTATCCACACCAGCAACCATATAACCTGTTTGGGCCGAAAAGCAGGACCCAAACAGCGCGTGAGACTAATCCCCGTAGGCAATCACCACGAGATCCGTGACCTATTGGCAGTGAGTAATATAGCAAAAGTAAATCAAATAAATGCAGCAAAGAATCAGAAGTACACTAAAGTAACAATCCTAAAAATCTTCATGCACATTTATTTATTAGTTCAGTACAATCATTTATCTATCAACCAATGAACCTAGCAACAGCTCTATACTCCCAAGGCAAGCATGTAATCACAACAGGTAACTCAGTAGTCTACCAAAATAACAAGCAGTACGAACCCAAGATTGTTCTTTGGCTTGGTGGACTCGTCACAACCAACCAAAAAATAATAATTGACTCTCTGGGTGGCTTCTACTAGAAAACCTCTCTAGTCAAGTAGACGTACAAGGCACAGACACACTAGGAAGCACTCACCGTCAATTCCCCTATGGTCTTGCAACGAACGATATAAACTCTCTAAGGAAGATCTTACATCTAATTCCCCCTATAGTCTCGCTACGTAACTATGGACACTCTGAGGAAGCACAATGTTCCATTCCCATAAGTCCTGTGATCGATACTAATTATAACAGACTCTCTAGGGAAGCCCTAATCATCAATTCCCCCTTTAGTCTACCACACCAGGTTCACTCAGCCCTGAGCAGTTTAGTCGTGTGTAATCGACTGTTATAAGCCTATGTAAGTTCAGCAACTACTTGTAAAATAGCTACAAATTCATCCACAAGCATATAAATCACAGGAAATACATCCAATCAAGTCAACAGGCATACTAGCAATGTGAAAGAGGGTTTCCTCATAGGAAAACTGTGCCAAACGGCAATCAACATCCAAAACAAGGGAAAAACCCCATGGGGTGATCCTCAAACATGTTAATAATAAATTATTAATCATCTAATAACCTCAAGAATACAAGAAATCAAAGGCAAAAAACAAAACTGGATCAAAACCTTATCCTGAGATACCCGATACATGGGTATTCGACACTTTTTCACCAAAAACTCAAAGACATTCACCGTAGGGCAACACACCACCTACCTCAATCCTAGGAGATTGATATTCTTGAACCATGACCTGTGAATTGGCCTAGAACGAAGTAAATCTGCAAAAACGTCTAGAACGTTCAACCTTAAATAACTATCACAAGAGGTGGGATCAAGAAACATGGCCAAAGAAGAACTGAGAACTCACCGCTGCGATTCTATTGCACCCGATGGTGTTCGATTCGGGAAAACGGTGAAGAATCGGTGGCTCGGAGAATAATCGGCTCTCTAGGTCACTCTGGATGTGATTAGGAGGAGAAGAAGATGAAAACATGTATTAGGCGTGTCCTCGGTCTGATTAATGAAATAAAAAGAAAAGTACATGGCGTGTACTTACAAAATTTCCAGATTCTCCTCTTTTTCTCAAAAAATGGCCAGAACAGGAAAACATACCTGAAAAGAAGGTCCAGGTTCTTACAAACTTCCCTCCTTAAAGAAATTCATCCCCAAATTTCCCTAGAAAGGTGGAGAAGAAGAATCCTCGAACAACTCTTTCCACCGTGATCGCATATCGGCCTCCCTCTCCCAAGTCTCGTCCTGCACATGGGAGTGCTGCCATAACACCCGTACCAGTGGAACAGACTGCCACAAAGTACCTTTGCACTACGATCAACAATCCTTATAGGATGCACCTCGAATGATGCATCCTGATCCAGCTCAACCTACTCAGGTTGAAAAACAAGGGATCGGTCTGAGAAATAGCATCGAAGCTGAGAAACAATGGATGACTTCATGCATAGCCTGATATCTCTGAGGTAATTGCAACCTATAAGTAACCAGCCGAATCTCTCCAGAACCTCGAATGGCCCGACGTATCTCGGTGAAAGCTTACCCTGTCTCCTGATCCTCTTGTGTCCTAACCTCGGGGTAACACGTATGAAAACCTGGTCTCTGACCTCGAACTATAGTGGTCACCTCCGCTGTCTCAGATTCAGGTCACGCTGCGTGAAGATGTACTTGAGACTTTTTTGGTCAGTGTATACCACAATGTGTTCTCCCAGAAGTTAATGTCTCCAGCAACATAATGCATGAACAACCGTAGCCAACTCAAGGTCGTGCGTAGGATAATTCCTCTCATGTGGCCTCAACTTCCATGATCCATACACAACCACTCAATCCTCCTGCATATGCACTTCTCCAAGTCCGATGCCAGATGCATCACAGAAAATGGTATAGCTCTTTCCAAGCTCCAGAAAAGATAGGATCAGTGCTGAAGTCAATCTCCTCTTCATCTTCTAGAAGTCTAAGTCATAGGCTTCTGACCAAAAAAACTTCACCCCCTTCTTAGTCAAGCCCGTCAATGGAGCTGCTAGGCGTCAGAAGTCATGTATAAACCGCTTGTAGTGACCAGCCAGCCCCAAGAAGCTACGTACCTCGAAGACATTCTTTGGTTTCTCCCAGGTAACTACTGATCTCACCTTCTCTGGGTCTACTGGTACTTCTGTCTTTGAGATAATGTGACTCAAGAATTGAATCTCATCCATCCAGAAGTGGCACTTTGAGAGTTTAGTATAAAGCCGATGCTCCCTCAGTGTACTCAAAACGATCTCAAGATGGGTTTCATGGTCGTTTCGAGCGTGAGAGTACACAAAGATATTGTCCACAATGACTATGATGAAGGAATATAAATAAGGATGGAACACTCATTTCATCAGCGCCCTGAAAATGGTTGGCACGTTCGTAAGATTGAACGGCATAACCGTATACTCGTAGAGGCCATACCTGCTCCTGAAGGCTGTCAGAGGTATTTCTGAAGGTCTAATTCACAGATGATGATAACCGGATCTCAAATCGATCTTTGAGAACACCCGAGCTCCTCAATACTGATCGAAGAGATCATCAATCCTCAGCAAGGGATATCAGTTCTTGACTGTCAACTGGTTCAACTTCTGATAATCCACGTAATGATTAAGGGTACTATCTGCCTTGTTCATGAACTGGACAGGAGAACCCCAAGGAGAACTACTTGTTCAGATGAAACCATTTTTCTGCAACTCCTCCGACTGCTTGTTGAGCTCCTACAGCTCAGGTGTATCCATCCTATAACGAGTAATGGACACCGGTGCTAATCCTGGTACGAGCTCAATCGAGAAGTCTACCTCACGCTCCGGAGGCAATCCTGAAAAGCCTTCTGAAAAGACATCTGGAAAGCGATAAACCACTGGAGAAAAATATAACTAAGAAGTCCCCTAGTAATCCATATAAATACTATCAATCTGGTCCGTAACTCCTCCTAGACCATGATGCTCGAGTCCGGCTCGACTTTCTTGAACATCCCACTCACCTTTATGAAGGAAAGATTCACCATCTGGTGATACGAAACTCACCCTGCAGCGATAGCAATCGAAGACTACCTGGAAGGTAACCAAACAGTCCATACCAAGAATGACGTCATAACCCGTCATCTCCATGACATATAGGTCCCATAAGAAGCTATACCCTGCAACCTCGAGGGGGCACCCCTTGCACTGACGTACGCTAGATTTCCTCGTTCCCAAGGGCGTGTCGAGAGTCAACATGTCAGCAGATGAAAAGACACATAGCTCAAGGCTTTCCACGACAGAAACAAAGATAAAGCTATGGGAAGCACCAGTATCAAAAAAGGGCTGAAGATAAAAATGATGATACTAAGACCGTACCTCGAACTATAGAGGGTCCGAGATCCTGCTCCTGATGAATCTACGCTACAGCAAAAGTCTGGCCTGTACCGTGACCCTGTGTATTAGCCTGAAAACCCTGAGCTGCTCCTCCCTGAGCCTATCCACTGCGTCCATGGCTACTACCCTGACCTAAACGTCCTACAGAACTCCATCCCCCAGTCTACTGCGGAGCGGGTAATCCTGCTCCTACACGCGGGGTCGAAACTGATCCTCCTTCACTAGCCACTAGAAGGGGAACCTTACAGAAACGCTGCAAATGACCCATCTTGCCGCAGTATCGGCACTCCACTGGTTCCCTCAGGCACTAGGGCTTCTTATTCCCTCTCCTCCCACACTGATAACAGACCACATGAGTGACAAAAGAGAGATCTCGTCTACCAGATGGAATACCTCGCTTCCTCGTGTCGCCTCGGGTAGACTCTCGGGGGCGCTTCCTGCTGTCTGTCTGGAGGGGATCAACATTGGATGCTGTAACACCCTGGTCCACAGCTCCAGTATCTCTCAGGTTCCTTTCCGTGATGAGTTCCTGGTTAACTATCAGAGTAATAGAAGTCAACTGAAAGACATTCTCCTGCGATATGATCTCCGGTTTGAGGCCTTTCTCAAACTTCTTCGCTAGAAACAGCTCGTCATTCCCCAGGATGGGAGTGAATCATTGTAACTCAGTGAAGCGGGCAGAATACTCCATAACGGAGAGAGTACCCTACTCTAGGATCATGAAATCTCTGGCTATGTGAGCCCTCAGCGTCACTGGATAGAAGTAGTCGTAAAACGTACGCTGAAACTCATCCCAAGCCATAGCCTGCTGGAACCCCGTCTGAGAGACTACGTCCCACCCTCTCTTGGAGGAATATTGCAACATATATGTCGCGAGATTCACCCTCCTCTCTGTAGATGTTTCAAGATTCTTGAAGATGGATATCATGGTTCCATATATGACTATGCAGCCTGAGGTCCTCCATCCCCTTTGAATATTGGAGGATGCTGCTGCTGGAAGACCCGCGTCAGCTCTGCCATAGCCGGGGCAGGATGCTGAACTCTCTCGAAGGTATGCATGAATCTCATGTAACCCTCTCTGAATTGAGCACTGACACCAGTGTATTGAATCACTATAGGTACCATGTCCAGAACGATGGGAGGAACTATTGGCCGTCCTTGATCGGTCATATCAGGCGTACGATCACTACCTGGTTCCTGGCGTGCAACAAGAGGACGTCTCGGTGCCATAGCTCTGAAAGACCAAAACCCACCTTCATTAAAGACAAACATGGTTGCAAAATAGGTGAGTAAAATAGAACAGGATGGAAATACATTTAAATCGGGTGAAAACATGACTACACGGCATGTAGTACCACTACACGGCGTGTTTCTTAATGGTTTACCCAGGGCGTGTACATTGGCCATACATGGCTTTGTAAACTACCCGGCTACTCGGCGTGTTCTTAAACTGGACAATGTGTATTTACCCCCTTTTCCCTTCTCGGTTACTCCTACATGCTACACGACGTGCTTTGAGTCAGACATGGTGTGTGCTGGAGATGCCTTACCTAGCCCGTGTTGTTAGAGACATGGCATGACACACGGTCAACACTACACGACGTCTTCCTCAGAGGCACGGCGTGCACATGAAGGGAAACCTCGGCCCGTGTTGTTCATGACATGGCCGGGTACTCGGATGATCCTTAAACGGCATGTTCCAAACAAACACGGCATATATAAGAGAAGATAACACTAACCCGTGTTTTTCAAAACACGGCCGGGTACCTGGGAAAAGATACACAACGTGTGGATTCTGAACACAGTGTGTACTAAACATGCATTAACTGGCCTGTGTTGTTAGTTACATGGTTGGGCTCATAGTTAACCTCTACACGGCGTGTACCTACCATACACGTCGTGTTCCCGAAAACCATTTATAGATCTGTGTCCCTATGCACACGGTCAATGACACGATGAAAAACTACACGACATGTATCTATAAAGTACACGCCGTGTATTCGGGGTTTTTCCAGACAGTAGCCTCAAAACTGCACCAAAGCCCAGAAAACATAGAAAAAAAGGGTTATGGTTCCAAATTATGATACGTGGGGGCCCATACTCCCCACGAATCAAAGCTTGGCATCCTAACAGTGCATATAACAAGAAAACAGTATAATAACTCACGACCCACCAAATCCCGATCCTCAAGGGCCCATAATACCTCTGAGATCAAACTTTGGAATTCATGATAAAAAGCTCCAAACAACGATACCCTATCAACATAGCAAGTATTCTATCATAGAAGCTATCACAACAGCGTGCATTGTCTATCTCAAATCCTATCACAATAGCATGCAATATCTAATGCAACCTAGATGGCAGGGCAAAATGCATGGCATGTGATCTTCTAACATGTGCCTGTATGATGCATGATATAGCATACCCTCATATCATCGAGTTGCAAAAAAATTGACCCGAAATCATATAAACAGTAACAGCAAAAAAAAGTGCATCACCCAATTGTGAAATCAATTAAACTGTAACATTTGCAAAACTCAAAATTTGTAATATTCGAGGTAATCTGGCTTTTTCCCTTTGAACGGGTTCTAGAACGCCCAGGCATAGCTTTTTACCATTTACAAATTCCGTCCTATCCCTGTCTAATGTCGCTAAACAGTATGTCAATAGACAAAGGAAACGACTCCTCGGATACCCCTTTGTAACGACCAGAATTCAAATCCCTTCCACGGGTTCCCTATACCCGGTTCGCCACATGACCCCAGGCACATTTTCCCAAATGGCAGAGGCTGCTGTCTAGCAACGAGGGATTTACTAAGTTATTTGGGAAACTATTCCCTCATTTGGTAAGGTATACAAGGTAAGAAAACAACAGTCAATGGCGGAAGTAGTAAAAAGCATACAAACACTGAAACTAAGCAGCGGAAGCAATGAACACATAATGATAATGATAATGACGCAGTAGGTACAAGTATCTAAGGAATGTAGCAAACACAAAAACGTGCTGAAAAACAACGGAAAATAAAGTACAAAAGTAACAGGAACTCCAGCAGCATCACAAGCCTAAGCTCGGTCCTATGCTCTCCAGCTCCAACCAGAAATAATGTACCTAAAGTAGAAGGGCCACAATCCATATCCACACCTGCAACTATATAACCTTTTTGGGCCGAAAAGAAGGACCCAAACATGGTGTGTGACTAATCCTAGTAGGCAATCACCACAAGATCTATGACCTACTGTCAATGAGTAATATAGCGAAAGTAAATGAAATAAATGTAGCAGAGAAGTAGAAGTACACTAAAGAAACAATCCTACAAATATTCATTCTCATTTATTTATTAGTTTAGTACAATAATTTATATATCAACCAAGGAACCTAGCAACAGTTATATACTCCCAAGACAAGAAAGTAATCGCAACAAGTAACTCAGCAGCCTACCTAAACAACATGCAGTACAAACCCAAGCATGTTCTTTGGCTTGGTGGACTCGTCACAACCAACCAACAAATAAGCACTGACTCTCTGGGTGGCTCATACTTGCAAACCCCTCTAGGAAAGTATATGTACAAGGCACAGACACTATGGGAAGCTCTCACCATCAATTCCCCTGTGGTCTTTCAATGAAAGATATAAACTCTCTGAGGAAGCACTTACGTCTAATTCCCCCTATAGTATCTCTATGTAACTAAGGACACTCTGAGGAAGAAAAAAGTAAAATTCCCATAGGTCTTGCGATCGATACGAATTATAATAGACTCTCTAAGGAATCCCTAATCATCAATTCCCCCATTATTCTACCACACCAGGTTCACTCATCCCTAAGTAGTTTAGTCGTGCGTAATAGACTGTTAGCAGCCTATGTAAGTTCAACAACTACTTGGCTAATAGCTACAAATTCATCCAAAATCATATAAACAGCATTCAATACATGCAATCAAGTCAATAGGCATACTAGCATTGTGAAAAAAGGTTTACTCGAAGGAAAACCATGCCAAACGGCAATCAACAGCCAAAACAATTAAAAACACTCGTGGGGTGATCCGCAAACATGCTAACAAGCAATTATTAATCATCTAATAACCTCAAGCATACATGAAATATAAGTAAGATAACAAAACAGGATCAAAACCCTATCCCGAGATACCCGATACATGGGTATCTGGCACTTTTGCACCAAAAATTCAAAGACATACAACGTAGGGCAACAAACCACCTACCGCAATCCTAGTTGATTAATATTCTTTAACCTCGGCCTGTGAATCGGCCTAGAACAAAGTAAATATACAAAAATGTCTAAAAAGTTCAACCTAAGATAACTCTCACATGTGGAGGAATCTGGAAACACGGCCAAAGAAGAATTGATAACCCACCGCTGCGATTCTATTGCACTCGACAACATTCGATTCAGACAATCGGTGAATAATTGGTGGTTCGGAGCGGAATTAGCTCTCTAGGTCGATCTGGACGTAATTAGGTGGAGAAGAAGATGAAAACGTGGATTAGGTGCGACCCCGTTCTAATTAATTAAATAAAAAGAAAAGTACACGGCGTGTACTTCTTGAGTACACGGCGTGTAGTCCCCTTTTTCACACATTGTATTAATCATACTCCACCTCATTGCTACACCCCGTTTTACTAGCCCCGATAGGGCCAGCACACGGCCTTGAGTGGAAGAAAAGTACACAGTATGTACTTGTAAAGTACACGGTGAGTACTTACAAAATTTCTAGATTCTCCTCTTTTTCTCAAAAACGGACAGAAAAGGAAAACATACCTGAAAAAAAGGTCCATGTTTTTACAAATTGTTACTTCCCTCCCTTTTGGAAATAGGCTCTCCCTCGTGAGGTTAATCATTCAATATTTGGACAAATCAAGAATCAATGGGAGACAAATGTGGGACCACCTCATCGACCCCCAAACACTCCCTGTAGATTGGTGGAAGCTCAGATAGTATTACCCTCATATCGCTTTTATGTTATAAAGTCAGTAGAAAGTCTAATGGAAGTCATAGAAGGGTGACACACACCTATTACACTTGAGAGGAAGCTATATCTAGATTGGGTGGATGAAACTTTTTCTCAACCCAATTTCAAAAATCCTACCTCCTATAACTTTGACAGTTTCGGTAATCCCAAAAAATATCTCACACACTTCATATCCCAATTTGGGCTAAGGAAGGGAACTCAAGATCAATAGGAGGAAACAAAGATGAGGTGTTTTGTACAAACTCTGATAGGTCCATCCTTTTTTTGTATAGAATTCTCCTAGAAAGATCTTTTACAGGATGGGAAGACCTTTTTCATTAGTTCTTTTATCTATTAATATCTACGCTAAGGAAAAATAAATACTTCCACCTGATGAGGAGAAATAAATGTGAAAATTATAGGGTGTATTCCATCACAGTTAGGTTAAAGGGTTTATCTTATTGACTTATAATCCATCTCAAATAGAAGAAACTCGTAGAACTCCATAATAAAAATCTTCAGGATGAGTTGTAGACACCTTTAGACCTACGAAAGTTTCTAGGTGGGTTCTATGAGTTCCCAGAAATGAAAAAACATCTTGAGGATTCCATTCAGTAAACCAAATACAAAGCTCACCTCATGCCTTCATCACAAAGTAAAAGGATTAGAAAACCAGAAGACACATCCATCACTCTCAAGACAATAGCAGTTCCCATCCAAGAACATAGAATGCTCTAGAACTACCCAACACCTCATATTGAGTTGAGACAACCACATAATCTTCATCATCTAGAAGCATAGAGAAATTAGGGTTGCCTAGTATTTGAGAAACAAATGAATAAAGAATACTCCTTATGAAATGAACATGTCACTGTTTATTTGTGGGTAACCATGGATAATAACCTTCTCAAGCTACCACATTTAGTAAACCAGGTGAGGCGAACCTCATACATCATCCTAACTAATACCATTTTCAGAGAAGGTGGGGACATAGTATCTAGGAATTATTCATCTATAAATAATTACTTCAAGGAATGGTTGATTATAGATAGCCGGTTTCAAATAACTCCATAAATAAGGTTGCCTACATAACTATTTCCATGTCAAAATAAGTGGGTGGTTGGTAGAAAATTCATGCCAAATGTGAATGAAAGTTCAAAAACTGCATGAATTAAGAAATAGTTGACTAAGCTCATTCCACATTGAGAGCATAGAAGAAAAGACCCAAAATATATCCACCACCTTGGGAGGTAAAATCATATATGCCTCCCAAAAGAGGGTGCGACCATCAAAAGTAATATGAAATAAAATGTGAGGAGTCATATTATACTCTAATGCAAGATCTTACGCTTAATGATTTCTTCCCTACAACATCTGCAGCACCAGATTCACCAATAAAATAGAACCCTCATAAAATGAAGATCTCATATTTAGTTCTGTCAATTTGATACACTTGGATGTCCCCTTCTCCAATGATGTATATGCCTTAAAATATGATATTCCCACACATTACCGGGGAATAAGAGGTCGTATGCATTGGAACTGAGGATATAGGGGACGATGTCGGCATGGTCAGACCCAATATTTAGGTCAAATCACTATAGAGGACATATATGTGGCTGAGAACCATGGTAAAGTGATCTAACAAAATAATAAAAGACATTGAGGTGTCCCAAATTCTTAAGTGGTCGTTCACAACCTATTTTCATACGTGACTATCTAGTGGGGGTTTGATTATCTGATTAGCATTGAAAATGGGGAAGGCTTAAGTGACCTTAACCACTATTTGAAGATTCTCCCATAACCTCTCACAATCACCAAGACTATACACCAAAAATTCCTTGGCTCCTGAGTTACATAATAATAGGAAACTTCAAATCAGGAATTTCTATCCTCTGGTACAAAATAATGACATTATGAATTATTTATAGATTATCCTTGCCTAGATCCAAATACTATATTCTCTTTATATTTCAAAATAACTCATTGAGGAACTCATTGAAGAACTTTTGAGCCCATAGAATTTTGATATAGAAGTATCTGTATCCAAGGTTTATCGAGTGGAAATAATGCCATCGAAATGCCATGTCGTCATCTCATTCACTGACTAGGATCTAGAAGAGGTCACCAAAGGGCACATCTGATCCCTATGTGTTGTGGGAAGTCTCAATAATTTCTACATCCAAAGGCCTCTAATTGATAATGTTTCTACATTTAACCTCATCCCGGTTCTAGCCCTGCTACATTTGGGATATGGTGAAGGGGTTTAGTCTCCCAAAATGATGGCCATTCAAGGGAAAGATAAGAGTGAGAAAATTATTCTCAAGAAGATCAAACATGAATATTAGTTTTGGGATATCACATATAACATGGGGTTTATGGTTATATAGAAGAGACACTATATATAATGTCCTTCTTAGAAGTTCTTAGCTTCATATCCACTTTGAGGTACCTTCAACATTCCATCTGTGTGTGAAGTACCCCACTGATGGAAAGGTCGACATACTGAATGGTGATAGTTTTCCCTTATATTTTTGTGGAGCCACATATTCTGAATTATATTTCTAAAAAATGAGATGAAAACAAATAATGATCGATGACGATATACAGTTTTCAGTCTCTACTGGCTTGGAGACTGCCCTAAAAATTCCCATATTATGCTCGACAGAAACTATGTTCTTCCCTTAAATCTAGTTGAGCTGATAAACATGAACCCATATTCCCAAGATCCTATTACCCTTAGTAATAGTTTAAAATAAAATCAGCTCATACATCTCTCTAAAAAAACTCAAATAGTATGGGGTGATAATGTGTCTTCTCATGGAATCTCTTATCCTGATAGAGATAGATAATCCCCCAAATTATCATCTCAATCCAAGAATTAATCTACAAAATTATAAGTGTAATATAATAAGTACCACCTCAAGAACTCCCCTCCCACATATGAGGAAGGAATCTCCACCACCATTGACAAGCTCAGATAGATAAAAAAAAGACTTAGAGTCTATATTGATTATTGTTTCCATGCCACTAAAATAGTAAGATATGTACATTGAATTTATAAAGAATCACATATATCTATTCTCTTGGAACTATATATAAATAATCAGGATGAACCCAGATGTGGCTACACACCATCTATGCTTACCTAAATAAAATCAATTCTTAAGTAGGCATCCAAGAGGATACACCCCTCTCATGACACAAATGTAGATTTGGAAGTTGAAAATTTTATCAAATAAAACATTTTCTGAGAATTTAAATACCCAAGATTTATTTCAAAAATATTCCCCACCTTGAAAATTAATGGGCATATTAGGGTCTTTATTTATTTCAAAGAATATAATCGATGCTTCACAAAGGATGAATTTCTACTTCTAATCACAAAACTCTTGATCGATTCAATTTTTAGCATCCAAGATCTTTCCTTCATATACAGGTATTCAGGGTATAATAAAATAAATATGGCCCCTAATGACGAAGAATAAACTACCATTAGAGTGTCATAGGGGATCATTTACTATCAGAAAAATCTAAAATAACTGAGGGGTATCTAGGGGAGCCTCACCTACAATATGTGTTTCATATATAACATGGCCCAAAAAGATCAGTCTTTCATGATGTTAATGAATAAAGGAAAAACCTATCAATGATATGTTGAATTCTATGAATCCCTCGAAGTTATTAAACATTATTTACTGCACCCACTATTTTTGATACCTCTAGTTGAAGGGAGTCCACTCATCTTGTATTTGGTCACCATGTAATTCTCACTGGATACCCTCCTTGAACAAGAAAATGGTATGGGGATCAATAACATTATCTAATACCTCTTCAAAACAATGATTACTACTAAGATCTGATAATTTGATGTTTATAACAACTACTTTTCACTCATTTTCACAATACAAAAGTGGAGGCATTATTTGCATCACCACAAAGTCCTTTTGGCCTCTCTTATTGATCCACTCAAGTACATCCTTGGTCTTCAAATTTTAACTGGGTGCTTGGCTGGATGGTAATAAATTCTTTAGTAATACGATATTCAGTTCATATCATACAAGTATATGAAATGTAAATCACTGATTTATTTCCTCACAGCATATCCTACCCCATGGAATACAACGGTGGACAGAAAGATTCTAGATGAGGAGGACTTCAATTCCCATGACACTCCACAGACATTGGAGATGTATTTTTTAGGGCCCCACCTAAAGTTATATAAGAAAAATAATTGAAAATTATATATTCAATTAGGTTGGATTAGGGATTCAATTTGTCTATTCAAACAAAAAAAAATTTCCTACTATTTCTCACTATCCTATGTATACACTAATAAAAATGCACAATACGAAGACATTATTGATGGGTTAGAGATAGCCCTACAGATGAAAATAGTCAACCTGAATATAAAATGGTATTCAAAACTACTGATAAATAAGATCAATGAAAAATATTCCTTTAAAAATGAATAATTAGACCCTCTTACTGGATACATCAGGGGATTGATGGCGGAGTTCCATTTTGAGACCACATTGCATCATAGTCCCTGATCATCGAATGCTTGAGCTGAAGCCTTGGCTAATGCCGCCATAGTCCTTGTTGACCCTAATAAAGTAAGTTATCTTCCCTATCATGCATAGAAGAAAGTTCTCATCAATAATCATCAATAATATTGAATAAATCAACTAGTTCAACACTACCCTAGAGTGTGATGAACTGATATCCACCCCTAGAAGGATCCAATAATTGTTTATCTTCACAATCATACTCTCCCAACATATAGAGCTGAAAAGTAATAGATTGTGCACTGTGAAGTGAACCATACCCTACAGGATGGTCCATATGAACAAAATACCCTCTATAAGATTGTATTTGACATAATCCTCTTTATATTCCTAGAAGAAAACGAGGTTCCTTCCAACATGGAAGAAGTCCATGTGGGATCCTGCAACACTCATCAGTTTGGGACTAGTCTCTCCCAGTAAATTAGGAGGTTGGGATACTACGATAAAACCATCATATAGGACTGTGCAGAATACACCAAAAAACGTCCTGAATTCAATACCCTTAAAAACATCATCCATAAAGCCTCTTAATTTCTACCTATAGCCAAATATTCATAGTCATTTTTTAATTGGGGAATGGATGTTGTGGGGCTATATCCCCCAGCCATAGCCAAGAATTTTATGTACATCCTTACTACCATATAAATATTTTATAAATGAAATGAATAAATACCCCTCAAGGATGTCAGGAAGAAGAATATCATAAAATTCATAAATTCCCATATCATCACCAGGATTGGGGTCCGTCACAAAATATTTATGGACAAAAACAAAAAATGATTCCCTATAGATTTGAAGAAATTGTACCAGGAGTACAATATCGAGTCTAATCACTCATCTTGCTCTCATGTAGTGAAAATTGATAGGGAGAGGCCTTAAATAAGACTCTTTAAAGAGTAATCCTGAAGATGGTGAAAAGGTAAAATAAATATTAGATAGAAAATATCTTCTATGCTTTATGGGCCTATTGTACCACCACACATACTGGTACACAAGCAACTCTGTACTCACAAGTGTATGAGACTATGGTACTGTTACCTATATAAGTCCATATTAATTAACTTTCAATGTCCATTTGTGGATAGATCTTAGATGATTAACAAGAACAACAAATGTTGGATAATTTGGAGATGATTGATGAGAATAGTTTCATACATTGCACAACCTGAAAGCGCATCAGAATCTAATCACACGAGCCTTTAATAAAAAGGTTCGTCTCCATTAATTCCTCAAAGTAGTGATATTATTGGATCTTAAAACTCTAATGATATCAGGAAATAAGCCTCCAATGATAGAACCCAAATGGTAAGGGCCTTACATCATACATAAGGTCTATCATAATAGAGCCTACTCATTGGCCATAATGAATGAGGAGCATGTTACACCCCCTACCAATGAAAGGTTCCTCAAGAAATAATTTTCATAGCCATTATTAGGTTCCCCTAATCCTAAACACATGATGATAAACTATACAAAGACTTACTAGCATCATGATAATAAACTGTACAGCATCTAAAGTCCTGGTAGTAAGACTATAAAATGCACAGTACCCCTCATCCTGACCACATGACGATAAACTGTATAGAGTCATCCTCACCACAAATTGTTATATTAAATAGATAATATTTCTAGTATCAAGATAATAAAATTAAAAACATATAAAGGTGTTGTTGAATGACTATAAACATTAAAGTATCCCAAATCTTGACTACATGGCGATAAACTATACTGGTTTTTCCTGGAAGCAAGATGTTAAACTCCATGGTGCCTCTCATCCTGGAAGCAAGACTCTAAACAACACAGTGAACCATGTCCTTAATACATGAAACTAAATTGAATTGAAAATTCCCTTATCACATGACATAAAACTACACACATCCACCCCATCCATATTCATTCACGTCGGGCGATCCATGTCCTTTCTGCATGACATTAAACAACACGGTTTGTATAGAACTATGTGTGTCTTGATTCTTTTCATCACATGATACATAGTTATTCTCAAACATATATTCTAATGTAAAAATTCAATATTCCTTTTCATCCACATCAGTTGATCCACGTCCTTACTACATGACATTTAACTGTATCGGAAATGTCCGTTTCGTATGACATTAAATTGCATGGGTATTCCAGAACTACGTATGGATTGTTCTCATTTCCTATCATATACATAGATATTAATTGATCTTATATCAATTTACAGCCACCAAATGATGAAAAATACCCCTACTGTATCCTTAATTTTTTTTCTTGATATGTGGAATCCTTTTTTCTGTGTTTTCCTCAATGATAATAACTCATGTGGGCTTATAAATTTCAAAACGTTTTCACCACATGAGCAAGGTACATCATCCAACGACATGGTTATCAAGGTCTTGGATTCACGGAATTAAAAGTTATACTATTATCCCTCACCACATAACATTAAACTTCATGGTTGATGTTCCTTGCAGGACATAAAACTACACATTCTTGTGGGCCTCACACATGAGTACCACTAATATTGGTGTTTGTCTCCTACAACACCTTCATTCAAGAACATCATGTGGATTAATTCCTTACACCAAAGGGTACATAGGGGAACCTAGATCATAAATCCTAGGTCAAGTGATAGAAAATAAAAATCCCCCCCCTCACACACTCCATGGGTATATGTCAGACTTGATCAGGAAGCTTCTATTTTGAGAACTATATATGGATTTATTCTTATCATTATAGGATACCTGTGATTCCAAAATTTCCAACCATGGATCAAACCAAAATTCCTCTTTGAAAGTTAGGAATCCAACATCCTTAAAACTTGGTTTTAAATTTATGGGTTCCTCATTAACATTTTACATCTTGATTCATATCATCATAGGATATGTAGTGATGCTCGGATCTCAAATCTTGGGCCCAACTATAACAATCAATAGAAACAATGCACACCTATACATATAGTCTAAACCTATGTAGACTATTTCCCATTCAATTACTAAATGTGACTTGATTATTACCATCATAGGATATATAGTGATGCTCAAATCTCTAATCCTTGGCCCAGGTACAATAATCGACAAGATTAGATTCAACCAGACTACATAGGGGTTGATCCAAACAAGACTACTTTTCATACATATGATTAGGATCTACAAATAATCTTCTGGCACATAAAATATATCTTGAATAATTTTTCATTTCAGTTATCGTGTCTTTACCGATTGACATTAAAAAACACGGAAAACATCCTAGTTACATGACATTGAAAATGCACAACAAAAGCATCCTTACCACATGATGATAAACTTCCTGGAAAGTTTCCTTACCTCATGATGGTAAACTACATGGAGATAAATCTGTCCCCACTACATGATGGTAAACTGTGAATACCATCATCCATTTTTCAACCCCTATCAAAGGACCACATGATACTTATCTCAATCATCAAGAGTATAGGGTTTTACAATAATCTTTTAAATCACCTCAATTTATAAATCATACTTCATTTCTAAAGTGACTTAGTTTTCCATAAACCTTCCATGGACCTTGGATAAAATATCTGTAATAAAGAGACTCTTTTTTATGAATATGCATGTATGACTATGGATCTTTCATATGTGACTATGGTCATCAACCAAATGTGTCACTATGTAAAATTAAATTTTTGATCCCAGTGGTGCCCGATATCACCACAGCGAAGCTCATAACATCAGTGTGTTTTAGTCCATACATAGTTTGATTAACCCATGTCATTACTCATGACCTGAGAACCTCAACCCATGATTTAAAATACATTCATCTATTAGTCAGAAGTATGTTGAGGTACTCTTGACCCTAAGTATCCTAATTAGGCGCTTGTATATCATCCTCAATATTAGTTCCACATGTTTTAGGACCTTTAAACTCTATGTTCACCTAGTCAAAGATATACAACCATAAACTCTATTCTATAATGGTCCAAATCATAAGACTTTTAACTACTAGTGAAAAGGGAAAAAATATCATCAGGTTGAAATCTCTAAGGGGATGCTATAGAAAAGGTAAATTCATTGCTCGCTAATATATTCATCTCTTTAGTTTATAAAAAATTAGAGCTCAAATAAATAAGTCCCAAATCTCAAAAGGTCGACCATGTAACCCTAGTTTAAGAAAATATATGCTCATGGGATACCCTAGTGCATGAAAAGTTTAGAGTAATGATTTTTCACATATCTCTGCTACGAGAATATGTTCTCAAATAAGTGATGCAACTTTTAGGGTGATTGAACCCTTATTAGATATTTCACATTCCACAAATAACTCCTCAATATTTGAAGCACCTCAAATCAATGAAAACCTTCCATGGCCCTTGTAAAAGATACCCATTTTAAGGAAACTTTGATTGAATATGAATGTGTCCATGTGTCCTGTATATATGCTCCTACGGTTGTCAACAAAATGTGTCATTTTATAAAAAGGGATTTCCAATCCTTGTGATCTCTGTCATCGTAATGGAAGAACACATAACCTTAGTGTGTTTCAGGCCATTTCTGGTATGATTTTCCCATATCATCCCCGTGGCCCGAGCACATTGGATAGTGATTTAAAATATCCATACAAAACTATCCGAGCTGATTCAACATAATAAATGTTTAATCATCATTTTTTGTACCCTTTCTCATGGATGTAATGAAACACTCCATTCATGAACCTTTGATGGCCCACACCTCATGATTAAAATCTATAGGGCACATGTCTCAAGATTCACAATCAATATCTAAACTTCACTTTGGTGCCAGAACCCTTCCTGGATATCCTTCCTTTCATACCCAATAACATCATATCGACATTTGAGTATTCATAAATATTTCATGTCCCTAATTAATGAGTGAAGATCATATTTTATTGACCATGATACCGAAGCATACGGGGCTTGGCCTACCAACTAAAGGCATAACCTCCTTTCTAGAACGGGTATTTTATCCTTATTAGCCCTAGAAACACCATGGAAGAAACTAGAACATTAGGGTTTTATTGATCATCCCGAACATGTTTGTCCCACCCAGTATTCACAGATTCAAAATTAATGGTTAGTACATACATCACCCATATTCCAACTATCCAAGAGGATCAATAATCACTATTATTTCTCCCTCAACTGATATTTCCACCATAAATCATCCATGACCCTTGGAAAAGTGTGCATATACCTCATATTAGAAATGCTACTGATACATAAGAGCTCTAAAGATTTTTTTAGCTAGTGAATGAAGAAGATACCTTCTCACCTATATATAGGGAATTCCACATAATACCAAAGGATGACATGAAAACCAAGTGTTACCAAAAAAATTGATTGGTGATAGGGTCAAAGACTTGAGAAAGCATTTATTTTCATCAGAATCAATCCCTTTTCCCCACAAACATCACTCCTAAGGGGTGGGGGATTTTTTATTCCCTCCAAATGAGCATTAAAAAAATGAAAAATTAATAAATACCAAGACATGGGTACTATTTTTCCTATAAATAAAATAAAGAATATGGTATCCAAAGACTCTCGTATCACCTAAGCCTACAAGATACACATGATCGCATGACAATCATAAGGTCATGTGAAGAATACATACACTATGAATAACCTACAATAGTTCCTAGGAATCCCCTTTTCAAAAGTAAATTTTCTCTTGTGAAGGATCCCCAAACAATTGATGATCATAGAGATGTTGATATGAAGGATCTCACAAGTCCTAGCTTTTATCAAATGGTGGGTTCTTGACAACCCATACAAAAGTAATTTTAATATATGAAGAAAATATCCAAAAGGAACGAGCCTCTTGTGATAGTACAACTCATCTGATGCATCCCTGATGAGTAGAATGATTTTCCTTGACAAAATTCATAAAAATTCATGAAAACCCCAAACCTTTGTAAAATAAACAAAGGAAATAAAAGGGTAGAAGAATAGACACAATTGCGATCATAAACATCATGTGTCATACCCCAACATTCCTAGAGACTCTGTAAGACCCCCGTGATATGTTTGCCTCATGTTACAAAACTCATTGGCATGTCATCCTCATCACATGAAGGGCCTCAGACATATCCATGTGACCTCTTACTCCGTCTTTGTCTTTTTAAGGAAAAATATATGGAATTCTTCATGAAATGATCACATCACTCCCTAGGACCTTATATTGGTCAAGTGATGAATCACTAAGAGGTAAAGTTCTTATCCCTAACAACACCCAAACAATTTCATGAAATCCACAACTATTGTAAAATAAACAAAAAAAAAATGGGGAAGCGACATGAGCCTATCACAGTCATAAAACTCACGTAACACACCTAGGATTTCTATAGCACGGTGTCACAAGACCCCTTGACATGAGGATCTAGTCTCACAAATTACCCTTGAAAATCTATCCTTATCTCAAGGAAAGTTCGAAAAAAAGTATCCAAAGATCATGAAAAATATTTTTACCAATCCCCTTGATCTCATGAAATCCCTTGTAAATGTTGGCCAGGAAATGTGTAAGTACCTCGATATATCCCCATAATTAACAAGAACTCATTAAATGGAAATAATCCAAAAAATGTGGTGTTGATGGGATGGTATTGTGGTTGCTAACAAACATGTGATACCCCTAGAGTGATCCATGGTAGGACCTCGCAAATATGCGTGACCCTGAGGCCCTCCACCGATTCCATCCATGATTCCCACAATACGTGTTGTGCAAGGATTTGAATAACTATGGTGGAAATGAATATAAATTCCCCACCCTATCCTCAAATAAGGGTTTGACCTTTATACATCCAAATGAACCAGTGCACCCAAGAAACAGAGATGATTTCTTGGATCGGCTGATCTCATGACCAAAAAATATTCTTGTTAGGTAATATCTGGGGAACAATCGGAGCGACCATTCAACATGCGTAAGAACATTGCGTAATCACTCACAAATCATGCGAAGTAGTTTTGTTAGGAAATGCAAATAAAATTACTCATATCTTCTAGGTCATGTGATACTTAAAAAAATATATCACTGAGAAAATATAATACATTCATAAGAAAATGCTAGAGAAAATACTACAATATAAGATAATTTTATGAATAATGTATACACTGATCCTCATATTTTTTGCATGAACCATCCAGAACATGTGACAACACCAGTAAATTTCATCTAGATATCATGACACTCTTATGGAATACAATTTGTATCATGTTAGGTCCTATAGACATGTCAAAAGAAAGACACATGGTTCCCCTTGGACATGACACCCAAGTCTCGTGAAATCCTATAAACTCACCATCCATGTCATGTGGTGTCCTTCAGATGTGTTTCCAGACTCATATGGAAGCACACGTTCTTGTCAGATAAGTCTTGCAGTAACACCCGAACATGTTAACATGATCTTACATCGTCCTTTAGACATGCCATCCAGGTCTTGCGATGACCTCTAGATAAGCTAAATAGGATATACGACACCCCAAAGACATGTCACATTGACTCTCATGATTCCATATGAACTTGTCAGTGAACTCTGGTGATGAAATAGGGGATCATCATATGGATCATGTGATTCCCTTTTGTACATGTCATCTAGGATCATGCAATGGATTATAGGATCAACTTCCCATGTCTTGCAATGTACTATGGAAAACATTGACTTCATCATGTGAAAACCTTCAAAAATTCCACCCATGTTATGTGAAATTCCATAGAAAATACAATTGGGTTATTAGGTAGACATTTTATGACATGGAAAGGAGAAAACCAAGGAATAACGAGTGGACTATAAATGCATTTCCGTCAAAAAATCAGACCAATTCAAAAGGGTAGTCTTAGTATGTACGCCCCTATGAACTGATCTATGATGACTCTGATTCCTGTAATAAACAAGATATATAGGACAACAACCTAATGCCTAAAATCTATATCGGGGAATCCTTGAACATTATAACCTTATTTATACTCACTTTGTAAGCACCATCTAGTGGAATAATATGATACGTCCTACATTTATGGGAAAAATAAGTAAATAAGCACCATCCATCGACATAATATGATATTTCCGATATATAATGGAAATATCAGTGTGTAAGGCCCAATCAAATGGAATAAGATGACTCTGATTCATTCCATAACCAGGATACATTGGATTCCACTTTGAGGGTAAAGATCTATACCAACCTCCTAAGGGTGATCCCAATGCATTTGTCTTGCATCCATCAGCAATGAGATTTATCATTTTCCATCCACTGTTTCTAATATTAATCATATATCATATGGAATTAGGGTGCTTCAATAATTATACCATTTCCATCATAAGTCTTTACAAGGACAAGGGAAACCCTGGTATGCAATCCTCGAGAAGCAGTGTAATATGATATGTCCCATATACCAGGGAAACGTCAGTGTATAATCCCCATGCAATTAAAATATGAGAACTCTCTCTCATTCCATAACCAAGATACAAAGGATTTCTTTCCTATGCCCCAAGACCAAACACAAGTGTCCATCAAAATCAGTGTAAGAACCACTATTTCTCCACTATTTGAACCATTTTGTCCCAATCATTCCCATGGGCTATTCATTCTACCCCATCCATCAGGGGACTAAGAAACCAACTGAACTATGAGGAATCTAATTCCAACCATAACTAGGATACAGAAGATAAATTTCATATTCCTAAGACCAAAAAAATGGGAATCCACATTAGTGTAATCCCCTCCATGTCTCTGACATTTCAACCATTGAAACCTGATAATTCCCATGGGATAATCCTTATAACTCATACATCAGTGGACTAAGAAATTAATTGAACTATGGTGACTCTGATTCCTTCCATAAGTAGGTCACATAGTATGCATCTCTGAGGATTATGATCTATATAAACCTCAAAATAGATATCCTAGTACACAAAACCAACAACTTTATGCATTGAGACATATTAATTACCATGCCTTATTTCTCACACCAAACATAGCTCATATGGGATTAGGGTATTGAAATATTCATATCATTTACATAATGAAACTCCACCAGCCTTTGAAATCCCATTATATAATCCCTGAGGGGTGGTATGATATAAATACCACACACATAAGGGTATCTACCTTGAGGCCAGTCCCAAGGGCACGATTGAAATATGATAACTCTGATTCCTATTATAACAAGGATATATAAGATTTATCCTCTAGACTCAAGCTCAAATACTGGGTTCCTTAGTTCCCATACAAATGTCTCTACACATGAAATTTAACTACACGGGTTAAACTAACTACATGGGTTTTGATTCCTACAATAAATAGGATACATAGGATGCCTCATAATGGCTCAATCCCCACATCGGAATATTAACCACCTCCATACACAGTATAAAATTCTTAATTTCTGGTTTATATGGTTTCTACATATAATCATATACCCATAATTGGGAAATTGATGAAAAATCATAGATATATATTGATGGATGCATGAATGATATCCCTTTCTCTTGTATAAAAAGTTACTTAAACAATAATCATTATTTAGGGTAACTGATCCCATATCATGATTTGGGATATATTCTGGAACATAACATAAATATACAAGAGAGTAAAAGATTATGAAACCATTCCCCCAAACATGGTTTGATAATCCTAAACAGCCATCCTCTTGACCCATGCGAGTCCATATGCATCATTAGGTCTGAAATACCAATTAACCACCTGCCTTGGGAAAGCGGGTCCATACCCAACTATGGATAAGGGAAACATTGGGAGTTTCTATTGAAAATGAAAATAGTGACATTATGATAATGATTGTGCAGGAAATAAAACCCCCCACACTCAACTATTTTTCTAATCCATACCTGCCACACCGAGGGTATCTGGGTTACATCTTCTCTTTCAAAAAAGAGTGTTTTAAAAGTATAATTAAATGGAATTATTCTAATGAATGTTCCTTGATATTTTCATAATAATTTGAGTGTACAAAGTCATTTATTTCTAGAGATTTATTTTCATTTTACACCACTTATAAATATATTAAGTATATCTAGTTTATAAATTATTTTTGTTAATATTCTAGTTGGACCAATGATAGTATGAGTACCAAAACATAATTATTGATGGTTTAATTTAAATAAATCGTCCTTTTAAGTATCAAAGACTCATGGTAGTTATAATTTTTCTATTCCAACATCATGAAAACTAATATTCCAAATTTCTTATATTTTAATTCATTTTATGGAGGCCTAGTTACATTTGGATACTACACCATAGGTCAAAATAAAGGTATTGGTATGTTTGGTTTTTCTAAAAAAAATATTATTTCAGAAGTATTATTTATAGATGGATTAAAACATTATCTAATAATTATATTACAGATGTGTGAAAAGAAATTAAATGTAATTTTCGGTAATAATTAATGTAATTTTTTTAAAATAAATCTATTTTATTTTATGCAAGTAAAAAAGTGAGTGTTTATACTATTGATTTTTTTATCTAACCAAACAAAAGGTTAAGAAATTAAATAATGTATAAGCAGATAAAAATCTGGGACATAGAATACTAATCCATTCACACATCATACTTCTTAAAAAACTACTAATCAAGAACAGGTTCTACAATTTCAAAAGTAACATATAAGTGAGTACTTATTTTTTGACTCCTTTTTAAAGGGTAAGCAGCCCAATGAAATATTGAAATATGTAAATGATGTTAGTAATGATAGAATTATAAACATTTCACATCTTGATTTATTTTTCCTTATACAACCTATTTGTTTTGGTGGTAAGAAGTATTTCATTTTAATAGTAAATTATTACAGTATATTCATTTCTATTTATTTCTAATCAAATAAAAACGAAATATTATGATTTTTTTCATTCAGTTAGATTATTCAAAACTTCAAAAATAATTTGTAAATATTTATCAGAAGTAACAAATATAGGGGATTTATAAATTTATAATTTGATAATTTTTGAATAAAATTCTTATAAACATTAATATTTGTCTCCTGGGTCACCATGACAAAATTGTTTGGTTGAAAGAAATAATATGTTAATCCAATAAATGAGAAGATCAATTCTTATAAAATTTATTGTGCCTAAATATTTTTACGAAGAAACATTAAATACATATTTTCATCTTTTAAATAGAAAAAATATTATACTATTTAAAAAAACTCCTTCTAGGAACTGTTTGAAGTGTTGAAACACAAAACATGATATTTTATGGTGTTTGGTTTGAAAGTCTTTTACACAAATAAAGAAGATTATATAAACAAATTCAATTATAAAAGTAATCAAGGAATATTTTTAGGATATTATAATACTATCAAGGATTAAATTTTTTAAAATAATTGGAATTTAGTAGTTAATGGTATTATGCATTTTATGTTAAATAAAAACATAAATAACAAGATGAATTTTGAATCAAAAAAAGATGATAATGAATTAAAGAAATTTGATTTGTGTGAAGATAATGAGAAATAAAATGAGAATGAATCCATTAAAGGGGATAATATATCTTATAAAACTAATCCTAAGTAGTTATAACACTTAAATATCATCTTATTGATGAAGTAATTGGAAATATAGAATCTTTTATACAAACTTAAAATTTGTTTTGTTTTACTGTGCTGAATCTGATTTCATAGCTAATTTTGTTCCTATTTATATAGATAATGATTTAATGTATTTAAGAATTATGAATGTTATACATGATTAATTTAATCAATTTAAAATAAATAAATTGTGGTATTTGGTTGAATTTCCAATGATAAAAAAATCATAGGAAGTAAGTGTATTTCTCATAATAAGATTGATAATGGTGGAAACATAGTTAAAAAACAAACAAGACTAGTGGCCAATGTTACTATAAAGAAGAGGGAATTGAATTTAAAGATTAATTTTCCCTTGATTCTTGGATGGAAATTATTATAATCAAATTATTATTTTCTTTATTTCAAAATAGAGAATTTTTTAAATGGATGATAATTGTAAATGTATAAATGTAATGATTTCTTAGGAATTTTATGTCAAAAAACAAAAATATTTGAAAATGAAAAAAAAATTAATCATGTTTTTAAAAATAATAATGCTTTATATGGTCTGAAGAAAGATTATTGATCTTGGTATGAAAAACCAAATCAATTTATATTACAAAATTATTTTATTAAAGGTAAATTAGATCTAACATTGCATATAATGAGAGTTCTAAATGACATTTTGATTATATAGATTTTGGTTAATGATATAATATTTTGTTCAAAAGATGATTTATTATGTAATTGTTTTTCTAAACTAATTACAAGTGAATTTTATATGATAATAATGGGATAATAAAAAAATTACTTGGTTAAAAATTAATCAAAGAAAAGTGGTATTTTATTAAATTAATATAAATCTGTTAAAGAATGTTTTAAATGGTTTCTACATAAATCTTGCAATAATATGAAAACCCCAATGGGTACTAATTCCAAAATTAGATTCAGATGAATCAGGAAATACTGTTGGTATTAATCAATATAGATCTACATTTATAATATTACATTATTTGACTACATCTAGAAAAAAATATTTTTCTTAGTCTATTTAGATGCTAAATTTTAGTCCAACCATAAATAAATTCATCTTCAAGTAGTTAAGGGAGTCAGTTAATATATTAAAGGAACTATAGGTACTATTTCATTTGATTGAAACTATAATTTTTTTGATTTATTATTTTACTATGATTCTAAATTTGAAGGTTGTTGGCTTGACCAGAAAAAAAATAGGTATCTGTCATTTTATGGGTAAAAGTTTAACTTCATGGAGTTTGGAGAAACAAATATCAATAGACTAGTCTACAACTAAGGCTGAGTATATTTCTACTACTAGATTTTATTCTCAAATCATATGTATGAAACAAAAAATGTGTGATTTTAATATTAGTTTTGATAATGTTACAACATTTTGTGATAACTCTAGTGTAGTTTCAATTTCTAGAAACCCACTAAAACACTATGAACAAAACATATAGGTGTTAGATTTAATAATGTGAGGGATAATGTAAATAAAATATATATTTGTCTATAATTGTTTCCCAAACAATAGATACGGGAAGAAATATTTACTAATCCTTTAGATTCTTTCAAATTTGAGAAAATAAAATTTGAACTGGCTATGTAAGAAGCTTAATATTTTTGTTTATTGTAATGATTACTTTGAAAAAACTAAAAACTATTTTAAATATCTTCTTACATGTATACAATAACTAAATATTAATTTTTATTAAAGAATTATACTTTCTTAATTCTATGTATTTGATACTATTTTAGAGGAGAAATATTATTATTTTAAGAAAATTTTTGATAAATTACAAATGGAGGGAGAATGTTTTTGAAAGTTTAAAAAATCTTCAGTTTTTTAATTTACAAAAAGGGGGATTTTTTTTGTGATTGAACTTTGTGTATTAATACTTCAATAGTTTTTTTTATAAATTACAATTTCCTCACAATTAATTTAAATAAATTTGATAATGCAATTTTTTTATGTTTTATTTTTTTTAAATGATTAATAATTATTTCTTAAAATTTTAAATATTAAAAAAAATTTAATCATAACTTCAAAAATTCGAGAACATATATAATATGTTTTTTTATATATTTTTTATTATTATTTGTAATTATATGTAATCCTTAAGAATGTACAAGGTGGATTTAGTAAAAAATAGAGAACCATTACAAGCCCAAAATGATATCCCATCAACCACATTTGAGGGACCGGTGGGTCAACCCCTGAGGAGAGATTTTCCAAGAAGCCAACATGATGGTCGGTATGAGATTGTGCCATGTACAGGTGAAAGAAAAGTGTAGGTAGGTTTATATCACCCGTAGGACCACGTGAAGGGCATGCATTGAAGTGTCAGATCCATCGTGTAGGGCGACATCACGGTGCGGTGGAATGTGTGCATGGTATTTTCAGGTGTTGATCTCCCACTATCATCTCTAAGTGGTTGCGATATGAGATTATTGATATAGTGGAGGCTAGATGAAATATTTGTATGATGTGGGTATTAAGAACAAGTTCATTTTCAAGCTATATTAAAAATATATGGATAAAACTATAGCCATATGATCTGATAAATGTGATCCATTAGATGGATCCATCGTTGTCTTCTTCCTCTAATGACACCAGAGTGTTCCAGTTCACATTAGTATATGGTAAGACCACCAATGATCAAATCTGGGGTTTCCATTTTTTTTCCTAGGCTAAGATTCATTCTCGACATGATGAATAACCTCCTTGCATATATGAAATTTTTATTATTAATTAATGAGTATAAATAATTTTCTACATCAAAAAGAAAACTTTTTCTTCACATGCTCAACAATAATTCTTTCAAACCAATTGGAAGGCATCTTTTTCTTCCAACAATGGAAGCTATTGTGTGTAATGGTAGTATATTCATCCTATTTCCAATGGAAGAACCATCATAAGTGTTGCACGGGTTGAAACATCATTCTTAAAGATATCTCTTCCACACTAACATTAGTATCATATGATACTTATTATTATTTAATTAAGTTATATCATCACAATGGTAGAACCACCTTATTCCTTACTTCATTATAAGTATCATCTAATTTCATTGATGGTAGTTCAACCATGATAGATTACTATTCCAATCGATGAAGGTATAGCATTCATTCACCATAGAAACATTGTCAAATGGTGAATACCTCTAATGATATTAGGATCTTCTACTCCTCTAATACAATGGTAGATCATCTTACCATGTAATAGTAGCATGTGAGATAGTATCTAGTGTGATGGTGTCTCACGCAATAGAAGCATGTTATGTGTTGAAATACCTTTCTATCACTTGGTATTTTTTTCTATCAGTATAATATAATTGTTTTTATATTATCTACTAAATCAAAACAAGTTATTTGAATTACAATTTTATTTTTAAAAAAATAAAAATTCCATTTTTATTAAATATTTGGAGCTAAATTTCTAGACACATATACATAATATGTATATTAATTATGATGCTTTTCATTGTGACTGTTTTAATATCTTAATATAAAGAAATATTTTTTAGATATTTTAATTTATTTATTAATATTTAATATAAGTATTTAAATTGGAGATATTATTAAAAATTGTTTAAATAAGTTTCTTATAAAAATAAAATAGCCTGAAATCTCTGTGATAGTGATTACGACATTTCTAAATACAGATAATGATAATATTACATTTTTTATTCAGTAAATAATGGAATGAAGTGATTGGATAATTGGATGTACCAATAAGATCTTGTATTTAATGATGATGAAAGATTATTCCATTTGCATGTAATCAAGGGATAAAAAAATATTCATATAGTTTTTTTGAGAGGACATGAAATTCACATTCTTACTACACATATGGTCAATAAACTATTAATTTTTTTTCTTTGTTGGGATTAGGACGATACTTTATCCATTTTATCCACTACTGCTTAAGTAATCAAAGATCATCAATCGCTATCTTCTCCATCATCTGATTTTTTTCTAGTTTAATTTTTATTCTTCTTTTCATTGTGTAATCTTTATTTTATCTCTTTGTAATAATTATTGTCGGGTTATGCATTTCCTAAACAAAATTCGGTATTTTATTGGTTATTCTACCACCCTAAAGAAGGTTCTTAAGTTGTGAACCCTAATGAAAAGTTATTTCTAGTCTTGTTTGAGACACCTATAAAAAGTATATTTTGTTCCTCAACGTAATGTAAAAGTCAGTGTCTGTAATAGGTTATCACACCTCTAAAAGTGAGTTCTAAGTGGGTACCAATCTTCTCTCCAAGTAGAGAAGGATGAAGAGTAGATTAGGATCTTGGTGATCTAGACTAAAATAAAAATATTGTGTTATTTATTTTAATTTATGTTGCACTGTATAACTTAAACAATACACCCACAATATATTATTTAATTAATAAGCTCTGACTGAATTTTTTTAATGTTTTTAAATGACTATTCACCACCACCCCTATAGTAGGTTTTTTAATTAAAACCAATCTGACAGTATCACCCATCACATTCAACATAAACCACATCATTGGTTTGGAATTTATATGTAGTAAGTGCCTCTAGAACAACTCCTCCCACCGAGCTTAGTATAGTCTATCATTCTTATTCCAACTCAGGGATATCTAGAGCCTTATCCCCCAAAAGTTATGTATTCTCCCACTATCATAAAATATATGGGATTCATTTAGAAAAAAACATAGTCAATCTAGAAAGATAATTATTATCTTATATGTCTATATTAATATTAACTTTGATTCACTTAGATTATATCTAAAACAAATTTTGAACAAATAGTGTTCAACAAACAATTAACATTATGACTTGATATATTATTTTCATTTCATAATTGATATGATATCCACTGGTCAATATTTTGGTAATATGGTTAGTTGTTTTATATATATTTTGAAAATAATTCTTTGAAGAATTTTTAAATGATTTTAAATATATATAAGACTCATCATTGGTCATCCTTTTATTACCATCATTTTAGTGATGTATATAGGTACATGTGAGATTTGGGAATACCTTTTCTCATCATGATTAAAATCAATGAATAATTGGATAATATGAACTATGATAAGCCTCCATAATGGAAAATCTATCTTCATGAAGTTTACTCATTTATTTCATTGAGAATTTCTGAAATTTCTTAAAGGAATCTCATGAAGTATATGAATTTAACTTAATATTTATAATAGTTCACATGTACGTTCTGAACTAAATCTAAAATATTTTTTGTATAACATTACATTTAATGATTTATTTATCTAAAACATGATACGTAGTATAAAAATATACCTAGTATCTTAGCTCAAAAGAGATTAAAAAGTTGTATGAATATAAACAAGCTTACTATAATAAATTTTAGTTAAAAAATAATTATTTTTCTACGATCATGTAATTGAGTATTGTAATTGTATATTCATAATTCATTGCAATGGATTTATGTGAATCAAAGGTTACTAAAACATTATTTTATAATGAATTACCATAAAAATATTTGTTCTAAATGTGAAATAATTCCTTATTTTGTCTAGCTGGACACGAAGATAAATGATTTTATAAAATTCATTACAAACTTGAATCAATCCATTTGGAAATTTCAAAGTTGTGTTTTCTAAATATTGATGTAGGAATAAACATTTCTCATCATCCAGTAGAATTCAACCAACATATTATAATATTTCAAAATTTTATTTATTATTGAATGATAATATATGTAAAGTGCATTTTATTTAATTCCCAAGAAGTCCAATGGAAATATTATATTCAATGTTAAATGTTCTAAAATATTATAACTAATTATACATAAATTTATTTCAAGTACACTGGTAACTATTAATTTTCACATGATAAGAAAATATCCCTTTCTTCATTTCACTCCCTTTAAATAATTTGTCCCATTTAAAGATGTTCAAATATAACTGGTAACACCAAGATTCACTGTATTAATTCACCTGTACATCACTATTTTAAACTGTTTTTGTATTGAAAATAAAAAATATGATAAAAAAATTTCACTTCCCATTTGATTCAATTATTCAATGTTTATCACTATTCAATAGCGATGTTATAAGTTTTTAGTGATTTCATTGTAGTTGGAGGTGACTTGAAGGGTCGGAGATTCTATAGAAGGGAAATAGGCCAATTTTCAAGGAATCCCAATGACATATGTCCACTATTTTACATGTCTTGTGAAATTTGGGAATCAAAATGGGATAAAATTTGAGATATGATCTAGAAATTAGGGAACTATATCTCATACCAAGACACCCAAGACGAATTTGTTCATCTAGCATCCCAACTGAACTAATCTATCTGGAGAACCAAGTTTAGATGAAGTCAAAAGTTTGGTTTGTTATTTTGGTTATATCTCTCATTAAAAATATCCAATCGCTGCAAAATTTGACATGGTGATAGTAAAATTTTTGTAAAACACCTTTTCTCATTTTTCAAAGTCGAGATATTTTCATTTACCAACCCAATACCAAGACACAAGTGGTATCTCGAAATATGGGTGCCCAAAACCACTTCCCATTTTGGGTATAGATTGGAACCTTGGGCACCCCATTTGAAATTTCGACCAAGGCGAATAGTTCTATATGTTTGGATTTATTGATGATTTATATCATAAACATAGAGGTTTTGGAACTTTATATAATCATAAGGGGGATCTTGAAGCAAGGATCTCTTCATCGAAGCATTCTTCTCCTTCTCATGTAGTAATATTTGTGTTTGTGCAATAAACTTATTAGTTCCTCTTATAATTATTCTATTTACTTTTATTTTATTTTATTATATTCTTTTTCACTCATCCTCATTGGGCTGTAAATCAAGATTATAAATGATATTTGGTTATACACTATCTAAACCATTGCACATGCAATTCATTTCTACGATAACTTCACCGCCCATGGAAGAGTAGTTTTATTAGTAATCTATCTACCTCTTACCATATTCATTTATTTATTTTGAATAAATGATCTAATATAATTAGAATAATATAATCCATGATTTTTTTAATATTATAAGAGACTATGAAAGCAATTGAAAAATTAACACAAAAACACACAAGTTCGAGAGTTTTGTTAATTGTGAGAGTGCAAACTTAATCAGCTAAACAAAAGCACCAGGGGTAGATTATTAGAGTTCAAATATAATACCTAAACTCCAATTAATACATATTCCCCAAATTTATTTATGCACTAATTTATCACTGAACATATTCTAGCCTTAGAATTCAAATCAAGGAAGGGTGTTGTGATTGCATGTTCTAAACCTAGCCTAGAGTTTAGCTATTTTTATCTTAGTGGTTACGTTAACTCCCATAGGGTTTGAGGGTTAAAAAAATTAAGTGATCATAATTAAGTGGATATGAATTTAAATTAAAATAATTAATAAGTAAATGAATAGGTATATTTATATTCATTACACCTTTTAAAAATATTTTATAAAAAATATATTCTCATTGTGTTTTCTCAGTCACATTTTAAAAACAAAAAAACTACAATATTCTTACTATATAATTATTATAGTTTTATAAATGATAAACCCTCTCCTTTAAATTATATTGTTTATGTTTCTTCATATTATTTTCAAAATACCTTTAATATGTTGTTTTAAATTACCTCTTATTTTGAGAGACGACCTTTGTCACCCACTCTTTGACACCTAAATTACCTGAAACCGAACTTTATTTGAGATTTTCTATGATAACACCTTTCAAATTGTCATAATTTATAGGTGGGAAAGTAATTATTTCAACAAATTAGATTTATTTCGTTTATTTTTCATTTTATAATATTCTTCTCTTATTTCTTCCTTCTTTACCAAATATGATTTTTTTCTTGTTTTTTTCTTTTCTTTTTCTTTTTTTCTTCTATTTTTTAGACCATCAAATCAAACTCCTCATTTTTATTTTAATATGGTACAATTTTATTCTTTTAATATTTATTTAATTTATGTTATGAACTAATAATGATGATATATTAGATCTTGACCCTGAGATTGAGCACAACCTTAGGGCTTGAATATGACATTCTCAGTCTCTGGGAACCTTCAACATTCAACCACTTGGAGAATTATCCATTATAGTAAAATTGAAATTGGAAAAAATTCTAATTCAAACATAAAATAAGAACCAATAAATGGAAACAATAATAATGTACATAACAGAACAATTAAATAATTGGTTTCACTAGATATTAACTATAAACCAAATTGTATCACATACCCAAACCTCGAATTTGACTTTGTTTTGAAATATGGGTTAATTCAAATTCTTCCAAAATTTCATTGATTATTTGGTGAGGATCCCAAAAACAATTGATGGAATTTAATGTGTTTTTATCAACCCTAAAACTGAGAAAGGTCTCTGATGATCAAATTAAACTAAATCATTCCTATTCTCACATGATGGAACTGAAAAATACAGGATATATTATTTGCAACATTAAGAGGTAACATGTCGGAATGATTTGAAATGTATTTTCTTGTAGATATTTTTTCGTTCATTATGGACCACTTCCATTTGTATAGAGATCTTAGGGATCAAGAAAGCACAAAGGAATTAAATGTGTGATTACTGGGAGAGATTCAATAAGTTCGGTGCAAGATATCCACATCAACAAATCAGTTAGAAAATACTTATCCAGTACATCAATGAAATCCTCACACCTATAGATAGAATCAGGTTGGATGACATAACTATAGGGGAATTTTTCGATAAAACCCCAATAGATGAACATGAATTGAGGAATAAGATGGCACAAAACTCCCAAAAAAATGGTTATCGATGTACACCACATGTTAGAGGAGTACATTAGGTAAATGATTCTTCGATTGAAATTAATTTAATTGATACTTGGTTTGAAGAATTGACCACTATGATGAGATAAATTTATTTGGCCCAAAATACATCTCAACTATCTCGAAGAAGTCCTTGTGGCATTTCCACTGAAACAGACCACCCAACTAACTGTTCCCCCAATTACAAGAGATATATGGTTGCTCTTCCATATTTAATGGGAGACCATATCATCAACAACAACAAAAACAACCACATACCTAGAAGAAGTATTATTCATTTCCACCATCATACAACCAATAGTGGAATGATCAATCAGCCAATAGGTATAGACCTGGAATACAACAAAGTCCTCCTTGTAAACAAAACATCCAGCAACCTCTACCTTACCAAAAATATTTAAAAAAACCCCAATGCATATTTGAATATCAAGAATCAAAAAGTAAAAAATATATGAATTATCAACCAAAGGAAGATTCAAACACTGATGACAATTTGAAAAAAATTTATCTTAATCAATAGAATGAGATGAGGAGTCAAGGTTCAGAGTTGAGGGAATTAAAGACACAAATGAGCCAGATTTCTACTACTCTCTAGGAATTGGTATGTAAGAACTCTATAAATCTTCATTCAAAACATATACCAAATCCCAAGGGTAATTTCAATTCCATCACATTGGTACGTGTAAAGAAACAAAATGATAAATTTTCACCTACCATTACACTAGGATTCACCAAGTCTATATAGATTATTCTATCATCAGCAATCACTAAGCAGAAAAAAGAGAATGAAAAAGGTATGAAAAACATTGATGGTGTTCCCCTTAAACACATTCTATTTCCAAATATAATTTTTCAAACCAAGAAGATGGCTAAAGAGGAGATGCAAAAAGAGGTTTTGGATACATTCAAGCGTGTTGAGACCAACATCCCTCTACTTGAAGCCATTAAAAAATAAAAAGGTATTATAAATTCTTAAAAGAACTTTATACCAATAAAATTGGCCTCAATGGAAATGACAGGTTCGATATTGGAAGGAATGTGAAAATAGTCATTATACCAACTCTAGCAATGCCAACTAAGTGCAAGGATCCTGGGATATTCCCCATACCATGCACCATAGGGGAGTTACACTTTTTTGATGCTTTATGTTTAAGGATGTAAGAGTAGTGGAGTATTTTGTGAACATAGATACAAAATACCCAGTATGCATCCTTGAGGATGTACTTGTTCTTGTAAGAGCATGATTATTCCAACAGATTTCAATGTGCTTAACATGGAGGATGTCCTGGGATGTTACCATGCTTTCATTATTTTAGGTATTACCTTCCTTTAAATAAAAAAAACTATCAAAAATTCCCATTATGGTACATCTTTTGTGAAGTTTGGAGTTAAAGTTGTGATCTTTAATGTCGTGGACTCCATGAAGTACCCCTCATAGGACCATTATGAATTTTTATCTCCCATTTTAAAATACCAAGTAAAACCCCATGGATTTTTATTGCCTATACGTAGGGAGAATATGAGCAATGGTTCTAGTTTGATATATAGTAGAAATTACACACCTCTTTCTAAAGGACAAGACTCTCTTAGATTTTATTTTTAATTGGATTCATATTCTGATTTTGATCATGTTCACTTTGATTATGATTTTGTTGTTGAGTATACTGATGGACTTGATTTATTATTCTTTAATTGTGATTATAATTATTCTAGTACTGATTTTCATAGGGTAAATATTTCATTTCCTTGAATTTCTCCATCCATAATGCACAAGAATTCATTTGAAATCAATCCTTTTCAACCTAATCTGAGATAATAATAATTTTTGAGTGGTGAGAGATTACCTATTATAATTTATAACAATATTTCTTTTGAAAATGAAGAATAACTATTTAATATTTTGAGGGAGAATATTCGGGAAAACGTTTGACCTTGGATGAAATATTAGGTATTAGACCCTCCATTTTCAGGTATAAGATTCTTTTGTAGGATGGGGCTAAATTAGTTAGGTAGCCATAAAAGATATTTAATTCAACTCATCCAGAAATTTTAAAAAAAGAAGTATAGAAATTGGTCGTGGTAGGTATAATTTATCTCATTTTAGATTCCTAGTAGATGAGTCCTATTCAGATTGTGCCTAAACAAATTGGTGTTAGTGATGTTAAAAATGTGAGAAAGGAGTTAGTTATAATAAAGGTGAAAAATAGTTAGTGTGTGTTTATTGATTATAGGAAACTAAATCAATCCACTTGTAAGAACCATTTCCCCTCCCATTTATTGTTAAAATTCATTAGAGACTAGTTGGGAAAACACACTATTGTTTCATGGATGAATTTTATGAATATTTTCAGGTTCTTATAACTCCATAAGATTAGGTGAATACAACATTCACTTTTTCATTTTTTTCATTATTCTACCGAAGAATTCCATTTGGACTATGCAATGCCCCATGTACCTTCCAGAGATGCATGGTTATTATTTCTTTATGTTTCATTGAGACCTGCATGGACGTATTTATAGATGATTTGAAAGTGTATGGATATTCGTTTTTTGAATGTATATTTTGTTTGGGAAAGGTTTTGAATTATTTTATTAAGAAAAATCTGATCTTGAACTTTGTAAAATGTTATTTCATGGTTGAGAAAAGAATTGTCTTGTGGTATGTAGTGTCAAAACATAGAATAGAATTTTATATAACCATGTTAGTTATTATTTCATCCTTTTCATATCCTTCAGTAATATGATATGTTAGATCATTTCTAGGGCATGCATGATTTTTTTGATGCTTCATCCTAAATTTTAGTAAACTTTCTCTACCCTTATCTTGATTTCATCAGAAATATATTGACATTATTTTTGATGATTTATAAAGGGTATCATTTGATGAGATAAATAAGTGTCTTACCATTCCACAAACCAGACATCCCCCATAGTGGGACCTTCCATTTGAGCATATGTGTGATGTGTCAAACTTTTTGGTTGGATATGTATTATCTCATGGGGTGGAAAGACATTCACATGTGATTTACTATTTATTGTGGACATTAGATTCATCCCAATAAAACTAAAAAACCATGTTAAAATAGTTTCTTGTTATTATATTATTTAGATAAATTCCATTACTATTTATTAGTCTCTAAAGTAGTGGTTTTTTCTAACCATGCAGTATTGAGGTACCTCTTGATGAAGCCAGACAGAAATCATAGTCTCAGTTGATATATCTTCTTTCCTCATGAATTTGATATTGAGATAAAGGAAACAAAGGGGTCATAAAACTTGGTGGTTGACCACATGAGTAGGATTACTCACAGACTAAAGGATAACACTATAGACCAAGCACCACTTTGGTATACTTTCTATGATAAGAATCATTATTCCATATTATGGGAACATACCTGGTATACTAATTTAGTGAACTACCTTTTTTCCTCTAGAAATTACTACATATTTAAAGAAACATCAAGTCCAAAAATTAAAAAGCAACTCTAGGTTTTATGTTTGGGATAATCCTCACCTCTGTTGCATGTGTAGTGACCTAGTTATTTAGAGGATTATTCTGGATCATGAGTTTGATTCCATTTTACATTTTTTCGGTAAACTTTTTAATGGTGGACACTTTGGTCCCCAACGGATAACTAAGAAAGTTTTAGATTTTGGATTATATTGTCCTAGCTTATTCAATGATTTTCATCTATTTTGTAAGTTGTGCTCATGTTTCCATCATATGGGAAATATTCCTATGTGACTTGAGATGCATCAACATCCCATGTTATTTTATGAAATTTTTGATGTATGGGGAATTTATTTTATGGGTCATTTTCATAGGTAATTTTATTATTTTTTAAATATTGGTTGTTGTTTATTTTGTTTGCAAATGGTTGGAGTCCAAGTCCACCCGGACTGATGATTCTTGGGTTGTAGTCGATTTTTGAAAGGCACAGATTTTATATATGTTTGGAGTACTGAAGGTCATCATCAGTGTCCAAGGGAAAAAAAATTTCAATTGGAATTTTTCTTCTCTACTTATGAAGTATGGGGTGACACACAAAACATCAATACCATACCACCCCCAAAGAATGGTTAGGTATAGGTTTCAAATCGCGAGTTGAAATAAATTTTTTAGTAAATCATGCAGCTGAATAGGATGGATTGGAACAGGAAACCAGATGATACTATTTGGGATTATAGGATAGCATACAAGAAACCCATCTGTATGTACCCATTTTAGATATTTTTTGGGAAAAAATTTCATCTCCCAGGGGAAGTAGAGCATCCGTCTTATTGTTCTATAATGAAAAGAAATATGGATTTATCCAAAGTTGGAATTCAAAAGAAGCTATAAATTCAAGAGCATGAGGGGATTCGATTTTCATTTTATGAGAACTCAAGGCTCAATAAGGAATATTCGAAAGAAGCTCATGATAGAATGATCCAACAAAGAGAGTTTCATATTGGAGAGAAAGTCCTACTCTACAGTTCACTACTGATGTTTATTCCTGGTAAGTATAGTTAGGTCCTTATGTTGTGTCAAATGTATTTCAATGTGGTTCAATACAGATCACATAAGTGGACATCGGAAGGAGCATTATAGTAAATGGGAACTTTTTGAAGAAATACATTGAAGGAATTCCTACTCGTGTATTTGATTTCATCACACTACATAACCCCATCATATATTGAGAGTATCAGTCTATTCGTAACCTTTTGACTTTTTATATTATTTTTTCTATTTAAAATTTTGCATTTCATATTCACATATCATCTCATAAGTTCACATTGAGGAAAATGAAATATTTAATGTGTGGGGGAGGGTACAACATTTTGGGTTAGTTATTTAGGGTTTTCATTTGAGTGTTCTGTGTGTGTTTTCTATTATTGTTTTGTTCAAATATTCAAAAAACACATATCATGTAACATTATCACTTACATGAGGAATATATAGAAAATGAATGTTTTCAAAATTCATTGGTAGGATAATAATCGTAATCACAATTTCATTATCGAGGAATGATTTTGGTAAAAATGGATGTTTTTGATGATATGATTAGTTGTGTCGTTATAAAACCTTTTAGATTTTCACACCACTCTTTGTGATATTTGTTCATGGTAAATTATTCGATTGATTTATCCACAAAAATTTTCATGAAAAATGAATTTTGAAATTTTTCTAACTGAATTGAAAGTATAGCCAGTTTAGGTAAAAATGTCATCTTATATCAATGGTTGGTCTATATGTTCATCTCTCTTCTGATCAATTTCATTATTGTTCCAAATTTAATTGGGTATGTGTACCTTTTATCCGACTATTGTACACCCTCAAAAATGTAAATAAAAACACAAAAACATGCATTGTGTCTGGGGCAGGTCAAAACCCACTGTTCCTTGACATTTGATCTTGTTATAACTATTACAATTAGAGTCATGAGGAGAACAGACAATGATTTAAGTATGAGTGTGATATTTGTTCCAAGAGAAATGTTCAAAAAACAACCAAAATAATTAATAAGGGGAATTTTGAAATGTAC
This sequence comes from Viscum album, assembly GCA_963277665.1. NCBI lineage: Eukaryota > Viridiplantae > Streptophyta > Magnoliopsida > Santalales > Viscaceae > Viscum > Viscum album. The sequence continues at coordinate 186,417,073 of OY728140.1, forward strand.
AACACATGAGGATATGTAGTTTAGGATCTTATAGTTTAAATTTATGGAATTCTTAAGTTAGTGGGGGTTAAAATTTGATTTCAATGGAATGTAGAACATGTTTGGTAAATTGAAATAAGTAAGAAGAATAGTTTTACTTAACCTGATGATAATGAATATATGGTGTGGATATGATCTTGATATGGTTGTAACTCACACACGTAGGGAATTAATGGAATTATGGACCCATAGCGTGTCTCGCTATGATTGGGGTCATTAATCTCACTAGATTTTATTTTGATGCACTTTTTGATATAATGAATTTAAAATTTATTGATTTTGACTCTTGATGGGATTCATAATATTAAAATATTTTAATTGTTGATAGAGGAATATGAACATGCATATATTTTCATAATTTGTTTTGGAAATACATGATTTGAGGTTTTTCTCAATAATGCAAAATAGTGTGGGGATGTGATGGCACCATGATTCACTACATTATCTCACCCTAACAATGTTGTTTTAAACTGGTTTTGTATTCAAAACTAAAAATATAATAAAAAAATTCACTTCCCATTTTATTTTATTATTCAAATTTTATCACTTTTAAAATGACAAATTATATTTGTTTTGGAGATATCATTGTATGAGGAGGTGATTTGAAGGGTCATAGATGAATTTGAAGGGAAATGAGCCAGTTTTCATGGAATCCCAATGGAATATGTCTTACATGTACTGATAATTCCGTACATACAAATGGGATTGATTTTTTTATTTTATCTAGAACTCCTTGGGATACAACTCATCTCCGGAATTCCAAGCCCAATTCGTGCATCTGGTGGCCCAGCCAAACTGATCTGTCCAGATAAATGAATCTGTATGATGATATAAGTTTGGTTCAATATTTTGGCTATATCTCTCATTAAAAATTTATAATATTAACCCAATTTTACTTGGGGATATTATATATTTCTAAAATCTCTTTTTATCATTTTTCCAAGTAAATATAATTCCATTCACTAACCCAAAACAGAGAGACAAGTGGTATCTCGAAATATGGGATCCCAAATAAACATCCCATTTTGGAAATAAATTGGCACATTGGGAACCCATTTACAAGTTCGAACAAGGAGTGAAGTTCAATCATTTTGTAGTTATAGAGGAGTACTCTAATTACCTTGGAGGTTCTTAAACTTTATATACTCATAGGGTTATCTCTTGAAGTAAGGAACCCTTTCTAGAAGCCTTCCTCTCTTTCTCATGTTTTAATATTGTTGTTTGTGTAATAAAATTCTTATTTCCACTTTTATTTCATCTGTTTTATTCTATTTTGTTTAATTATCTTATTCTTTACTCATCCTCGTTTGTCTATAATAAATATTAGAAACTATATTGGATCATACTGTTTCTAAATCTTTTCACATGCAGTATGTTTCTGTAATGACTACACCGCCCACAGAAGAGTAGTTTTCATAGTAATTGATCTACCTTTTATCATATTCATTTATTTATTTTAAATCATTGAGATACTATAATTCACATAATATGATCCATGAATTGTGTCTTTAATTTATAAGAAACTAATAAATCAATTGAACAATCAACACAAAAACCAGCAAGGTTGAGAGTTGTATAAATTGTGAGAATGATAACTTAATTGGTTAGACAAAACCACATGGGACAAACTTGTAGAGTTCAAATATAATCACTAAACTCAAGTAATATTTATTTATATAATGGATTTATTCCCTAATTTAAAACTAAACCTAATATATCCTTGAAATAAAAATCAAATAAGGGAGATTTGATTGCATGTTCTAAAGTTAGCGTAGGGTTTAACTCTTTTCATCTTTCTGGTTACGGTTACTTCAATAGGGTTCGATGGTTAAAAAATTAATGGATCATAATAAAGTGGATATTAATTTAAATTATAATTAGTAATGTGTAAATGAATAGGTAGATTTAGATCGAGTATTCCTTATAAAAATATTTTCTAAAAAATATCTTTTCGTCGTGTAATCTTAGTCACATTTCAAAAAAACAATATTCTTCCAGCATAATTATTCTAATTTTATAAATGATAAACTCTATTACTTTCAAGTATTTTTTTCTATTATTTTATTTTATTTTCAAAATATATTTAATATGATGTATAAAATTACATCCTCCTTTGAGAGACGTCCTTTTTCTGACACTCTACTACACCTAAATAACCCAAAATCGAACATCATTTGAGAGCTCCTATGAAAACACCTTTTAGAAATAATTGGATTTAAAATTCCATGGGATTATAAACCATGTAATTTATTATTTTATCCATGATTATTGAGGATATAAGTTTATACCAAACGTTATTTTCTTGGTGATTTACATACAAAAAGATATATGATCGGTTTATCTATAATGTTCAAATTGACAAGGGTGAATAAGGATAAACATGGTTTTGAGGATTATGGTATGATATTCATGGAAAATATTTTATAAAAATTGATTATTATCTTTAAAAAGTGTACATAAAAACAAGAATACATGATTACAAGCTAATCATACCCCCTTTTAGGTTTACAATAAAAAATAGATAGAATCACATTTATCTTTAAGCCTCACTTTATTATTATTAAGAGATATAATTTAATATATCTTAGAGAAATAACCCTTCAAATATCATCTATAATAATAATTTTTTACCTCCATTTTGTGGTAATATGATTGGGTTTAGATAATTCCAACAAAGACTTCAAATTATTCAATTGAAAGGTATTGTAAAACAAATGTGCTACTTTAAAAAATTTGTTCTAATTAGGACACGCCCTTAGTTAAGGAATAATCATAGTGTATTTTTCTATGGTTTTTTTTTTCAATTTATCTTTAATAATTAAAATTGATGATTAATACTTTACATGATTAAAAATTGTGAGAGATGAAATAATTTTAATTATTTTACTTAGTCTCTCACTATTTTATCAAGTCTCAAATTCCCTCACCATTGAACTCCAAATGTCTTGTCACTAGGACATTCAAGTCGAAAGGATCTATATCTCTCTATGTATTATCCATACTATATCCATGAAATCCAAAATAATGAGTTTAGATGGGATCTCTTTCCAACTACTGGAATATAATTCCTTGTTTAATTGAGTAAACTTCCCATTCCAAAATTCTAGATGTGGATTTCCTCAACACTTGCCTCCAAATTTTTATTGAACGGGATGTGGCTATTAAATACAATACACGTTTTGTTAATTCAGCCATCATCTTATTCAGACACTAAGATAATCAAAATTTCCCCCGACTATGGAATGAAATGAATCATTATATATGGGACGTCTTAATTCAGATAATGGAAGGTGTAATGGATTAATATTAACTTGAGAATTTTTTTTATTATGAATAATCATTATTATTTTATATTTTATATATCTTATTAATATTAAGTGGAATTTACTTAAGTAGTAAACTATGTGATGATTAATATTTGTGCATAATCATTTTTTATTCTATCTTGGCACATTAATCTATTTATTTATGTGATGCTAGTTTTGCTTCTATAAAATAAATCATATACTGGATAGAAATAAAATAAATAAAATATAGAATGATCATGATCTTTAAATAGAATTTTTTAATTAGTTGACAATAAATAAACCATTGAACCTCAACAGAAACTACATTAAGCCAGTCTGGGATCAAGTTTTTAGCATTATACCTCTGTCATGTGTGTCTCTTTAGATTGATTTGTCTCATCTCTATCTCAAGCCAACTCCACGAACCTAAGAGATCCATCCACACAATGATTATACTTCACTTTTTAGTGAAGGGAAATTGAAAAGGGATTTTTACACATTAAAAACTATGGGCATCTAGACTCATACATAAGAAGGGTGGGATGACTTGTAGTCCATCAATTTTGATTAATATAATAACTGAAACCACCTATGAAATAATAAAATTAATGAAACCAAGCACCTAAATTGGTTGGTCTCAACTTATTATCATCCTCTAGTGCAAACAATATACATTTAATATATCTATCAATAATTCATTTTGATTCCTTCTTTTATTAACTTAAAACATGCATGAATTATATTGATTAATTATATGGTTAATTAATTAATTCGTGTTATATAAATATTTATTCAATCATCCCTAGTGACACCAAACTATTGTAAATTTAAATAAATTAAATTAAATAATATTATTTAAAATTAAATAAGTTCATGGATTGTACTTAGAGCTAACATGGTGTGTACCCATCTAAACTATGTGGCATTGCCCTTTTTTTGTATAATGCACTCAGACAAAATATCACACACATGACATGTGATGTAATTTCAAGAAATTTACTATAAAATAAATGACATAGAGAATACATTAGAATTAAAATGTATGTACTGATTTAATGTCAGAGAGTATACAACATGTAATGACTATACAAGACATGTAGTTTTTTATTTTATGGGGAATTAATTAAGAATTTAATATAATATAAAACCTACCAATCAGAATGTACTGTCAAATTAATGAAACGTTTTGAACATAATGATGAAGTTTATGTTGTAATAAATTTTTATTTAAATTAATATATATTGTGTAAAACCTAGAACGACATGTATTCTGCATAAACAAGCACAAAATAATTATGTCATGTATACTTAATTACACTGCATGTGAATTAACCACATGAAATGGGAATTAATTGCACCAGGTGTAAATTAATTACACTTTGTGTGTATTAATCATATTTCATGTGTATTAATTACAAATGTGTGAATTAATTACACAAAATGTGAATTAAATATGATTTAGATGAATTAGTTACACCATATGTGAATTAATTACATGGTATGTGTATTAATTACACCATATATAAATTAATTAAATCATGTGTGAATTAATTTCACCACATGTGTATTAATTACATTGAGTGTATATTAATTACACAACATGTGATTTAATTAATTAATCTTCATCTCTTGACCACACGATCACCACATCATGTTGGGATACACAACATATTGGCGAGTTACATGTTGGGTAACCATGGAACTATGTGCCATATCCGAATGGTCCATCAGTCATTATTCATTTATTTTTAACTGGTTCCGAGTTATATGAATGTGAAATAAAGGCAGGAAGAAGATAACTTGATTATCGGATTTAAGAAATAATTTCCATGAAATGAAAAACTAGCTTTTAAGGTGTATAATGATTAATAATAATTAAATAAATATAAATATAATTTGATGGATCTGATACCACTTGATGCTTTTGGACATAGAGTAAGCATCTATTGGTTTAAAGGAAAATTCATCTTTTGTTGGATTTGATGGATAATTAACAATGTATAAAAGATAAATTTTGTGACCAATTAATATTTTTACAAAGAATATTGATAGATAAAAATCCAAAACATAAATATTAATTTTTTTTATTGTAAACCGGCCATTGACCAATAGAAATAAATGTCATAGAATTCGGAAATAATTAATTCCAATATCATATTATGGATAAAATCTTGCATATTAAATAAGAAGAGAACCTAATCTAGAAAATAAAAATTGCTGGTCATCGTGAGCCACTCGAGAAGCAAGATCATCCGCAACTTTATTCCCTTCCATCTATGTATGAGAGAGATCCACTAGATATTCAAGAATTCTTTTTCAGTTTTTGATCAAATAAGTAATTGAATAGGTAATTTAAATATTATCTTGTAGCACTCCCAAAATGACAGTATAAACAGTATCCACATGCTCAATGATGATGTTACGAACAAAGAAAAGTTATAATCCTTTAACAATCGTTATTGCTTCTTCAACCAAAGATTCCCCTTGACCAAATACATCATTGAAAGAGAGATCCATAAAACTATGATGGTCTCATAACACACCCCCTCCTCAAATAATTCCATTAGAACAAGACCCTTCCACATTTAGTTTATACTTGCTGAAAGGAGGCTTGCACCTCACCTACCTCCTCTACCTAATAGGGATCAGAGAAGGAGAAACAGTGATTGAGCTCGCCAAGATCCTCCTCGATGTTGAATATCTCTCCCACCAACAATATAGCATAATCAATTCAGATACCCGACTTTGATATTTAATCTCTATACCAAAATGAGAACTATGAAGTCTATCATAGAGGCTACGGTTTTATGTTGTCTTGATGGTCCACCAACCCACCAACAAGAGGATCTCCCTCAACTTGTGTTTAAACACATTGATCTCTATCTCTGGGAACCATGACTGTAGAAACCCTTCACAATTGGATCCCTGAGGAGAAATTCTAGCTGACTCCCTTATTGAACTCTAGATTGTTTCATCCCAATCAACCTCAAAAAAATTGGTGTGACAAATATTCCTATGAAAAATTTGCAGCACTATCACATTGAGGCAAGTGGGATGCCTCACCTTCAAACATTATCATATTTAAGAAGAATATTATTGAGAATACACCATACTAATAAATTGAATTTTTCTAGGAAGTCGTTGCACCTTGATATCTCATTCCACTCTGTCTGTGCACCCGTCGACTGGGTCACCGCTTGGTAACTCATTGAGAAGTCACTCGAGGTAGCACCTGTGAAAATTATCTTGTCTTGCTTGAAATTTAGTTCAATACTGATGAATATTTCTAAATTATATGGATTCATCACCACCTGGATGAAGGAATCAAATCTAGTAGCGATGGATAAGGTGATATCATGGTTTGAGAATCTAGGAAATCTTAGAGTACTCCCTATCCAATTTTCGTTCGAAAAATTAATTTAACCACAATGAATGATGCATTTTGAATGACTCTTTAGCACTGTGATGTGGCTAGAAATAGAACTTGAAGGTTAGTACAAACTCTCTCTAATTCTTTTTTTGATGATCCATATCTGTTAGTATTAACTTTTTCTCATATATACTGAACACCCAGAAAATCCCATTCCAAATTATCCTACATGGTTCATATTTCATTCATGACATTCCTGAGGTCGATCCCACCCTCTCAACCCCTTTTTTCCATCCTATTCCATGCCACCCAGTGGTATCTTCGATAACAACCCTTCTATTTATTACACTCTTAAACATGATCTATTATATAAACGTTCACTTAAAACCACTATGCATATTTAGAGTTATAGTTTCTTAGGAAATAAGAAACACTACATTACAAGTTATAACATTTAACCCAACATCTTTATTGAAAAAATATTTTACATGACCACATAATTCCTTCGTACTTAGCATTGCATTGGATAACCTAAGTACATACATAAGAAAAGGGGGAGAAATAAATCCCATTAAGGGATTAAACAAGGCTTAACATAAATAATACATTACATGTTAGCCAATAAGAATGTCAATGGATCACAAGAGAAAAAATAACATAAAGGCCTGATATAGCATGATTATCATAACATGGAGATGTGGCATCAACATTTAACATGATATTAGCATGATCCAAGGCTCATTTCACATCGAACATGAGTAGAACTTCATTGTAATAGAATTATCATGATTAAACCCTCAATTCACATAATGTATCATGATACTAATCTTTACCCAAATCATTGGAGTGCTATCAGGGCACACCCTTTTTAATCATTTCATTTCATGATAAGGTGTGCCACATGGATCATACACCATTTAATCATTCGACATTATCAATTATTCCACGATAAAGGAATGTCAAATACATACATTATACTTTATAATTAATAATTAAATGTGAATATAGGTGAATAACCATGATAGAGAAATGGGAATGGTATTCACTACTCAATGAATTTGTCTTGGAAAATCGCAATGCAATTTTGGCAGCATAATTCCATGAAAAACAAATTCATAAAAATGTTTGATGAAAGATAAAATGGTATATTAGCTTACGTACAGGAAATTTTTAGTTTGGGGGAATATAGATACATTTATCAATATATTTAATGGAATTTATATGCATAATATAAATTAATTGCTTGAATATAAATGAGGAGAGAGAAATCCCTTACTGTATTTCGGCATTGTAACGGTTGTACATGGGAGGAATTAATGACATAGAAATAGGTTTATCATCATTAAAACATAATAAGGGAATTATGGGGGAGGTTTTAAATCACACCCAAATATTTTTAATTGAAAATAAAAGGGTTTATCAACGTAAGGAAACATGGATGAAAATGACAATGGAATAAATCCCTTAAAGAATTTCAGCATGGTAACATGTGCTAATGGGAGTAATTAATGAGAGAGAAAGGGGTATTTCATCATTAAAAAATAAAGAGGTAAGTATAGTAAAGGTGTGAAATAATACCCCAACATTTTTTATTAGAAATAAAAGTGCATAACAATATATGGAAATTTGGACACAAATATGGAAGGAAGGAAAGTGAAGATCCCTTATTTGGAAGTGTGATCCCAAAGGCTTGGATGAGGCTTGAGAGAGGATTTATGGGAGCTTGGGGAGCCTTCGTTGGATTATATAGAAAGTAGGGAAGGGTTTGGTCTAGCTCGAAATGGTTTGAGTAAAGATTAATGGGATATTGAGTTGTTTTATACAGGAAAGGAGAAGAAATTTGTTATTATTTAGGTTTTGGACACTAAACATTAAACTGATAAAAACCACAAACCATCCCATGGTTTTTCCCATGTTTTTGGACAAAAGGGAGTGTAAAAACATATTTTATAAGGCCAATGGATTAATTTATTAAAATATTAGGCTTTCATTTTTGGAGGTGAGTCACACTCTCTAGGAAATCATTTGGAAAAGTTAAAATGTTTTATATGTCTTGTTGGGTCCACTAAGGCTCCATAAAAGTAATAAAAAAATTATAAAATAACATTTATTTAATGTTAAAACATATATTTTATGATCTTACCTTTTATATTATTTTACTATATCAGTATTGGTTCATTATGATCTCATAAAACACATTATATATTTAAATGATATTTAATTTTTACCCCAAAAATAAACTATCTCGAAAAATTAGGAAAAATTAACCATTGAATAATTTCTATGTTTTAGTTCCAAAATTAATATTCATATTATCAAAATATTTTTCTAAATATTATAATTTTTACTTTTAAAATAAAAAATGACATTTATTGAAAAATCATGGCTTTTGACAAAATTGACCTTCAAACCTTAATAATGATACATGAAAGCCCTAATGATTTCATACTTTACTGGGGAGACAATTATAATAAAAAATAATGAAAACGATTTCATACATGTAGATGGAAGTTAAAGAAATAAAGTGAGATTATAAATCATTGCAACCCTGGGGAAAACAGAAGAAGAAAACACCTTAAATGATTTTTCCTTACATTCCTTTGGAACTGTGCTTTAAAAGATTTTTCATGTCATCTAAGACCACATGAGACATGAAGAGGAATTATTAATAATATAATGATAGATTTATAAGACATACAAAACATTCAACGTTATAGAATATGATTGATTCACTATATCCATATTTTTCTTCAGATCCTAGGAATGGATATTGGGGATTGGATTCTGATAGTATTTAACCTTTTGGTTATTTTAGTACTAATGATAACATTTGTCTAGTTGTTTTGATACCCTATAATCTACCTCCATGGATGTGTATGATGAATATTTATTTAATTATTTTGATGATTATTCTAGTAAATAAAATTCCTAGAAATGACATTGATGTATACCTTTGACCTCTAATAAAATAATTGTGATAATTAAGGGATGATGGCATGGAAACATATGATGCATCAACAATATAAATATTTAAAATGCATTCTACTTTAATGTGTAAAATTAGTAACTTCCCTAGACTAGAAATTTATTTGGCTAAAACACTCATATTTATTTCTCTTGTCCAGTTTTTAATTTTGATTTTGAATCTCAACAATTACCTTATAGTAGAAAATAATGTTTTATATTACATCGTTGATTTTTTAATACTTCTCATAAATTCATGTTCAATAATAAATGATTCAATGGATATATTGAAATGAAAAATTAATTGATGTTGATCTGTGGTTCATAAATCTTGTTATAATTAATGAATGTCGCTGATGAATTTTGAAAATGTCATCAATTTAGAGGATGGGGAAAGGGTATGAGGTATAGTATCAAAAGAAGCTGGAACACAACAATGGAAGAAAAAGATTATATTTTTAAAAATTTCATATTAGGAGTTTAATTTGACACATGATAATATTGGCATAGTGGATATTAAGAAGAAAATTTATGACAATATATTTTTTATAGTTCATAATATGAAGGGTAAAACTTAGGATATCATTAATACTCATAAGGATTTGGAGTTAATGAATATAAAGCATGGTTTGTGGGAAAATGAGAATGGTAAGTATCCTTTGTCTATTTTTACAATGAAAAATCATGAGAAAGATGTATTCATTCAAGAATTAAAGAATGTAAAAGTGATAGATGGATATTTAATTAAAACTTCATGGTGTGTTGACTTGAAACATAGAATGTAACATGGATTGATAAATCATGAATCATATATTTTGATGGAGTGGTTGTTTTCATTAGCTTTGAATAATACTCTACCTAAAAAATTAAATGTTGTATTAGTGGAGTTTATAACCTTTTTTGAGATATTTTTGGAAAAATGTTAAATCCAGCTGATCTTGATAAACTTCAAGAAAGAATTATATTGACACTATTTCATTTGGATATTTTATCCCCCCCCTTTATTCTTCATAGTTTTGACTCATTTTAATATTCATTTGGTTGAAGAAACTGAGCTTGGTGACCTAGTACACAATTGATGGATGTATCCAATTGAGAGGTACACTGATATACCTTTTTATTTTCATTGGTGAATTTGATTTTATCTAATAATTTCATTAATTTTTTCATATGTTTCTTATTTTTTCAATCAGGTACATAAGTCAGTTTAAATCATATGTGAGGAATAAATCTCAACCATAAGGATATATTGGTGAAGGTTATATATATGAAAAGTGATTTACCTTATATTCTAGGTATTTGGATGGTATTGAGACTAGATTCAGTCATGTTGAAAATGTTGATGACCTATACACAAATTTTAGTTCTGAAAATTAGTCATCAGTATTTAAAATTATTATAAAACCAATTGAAAAGGGGTAAAATATTACACTGACTAAATTGGAGTTGGTACAGGCACATAGACATGTTCTACTCAATAGTGTTATTGAGGATCCATTTATTGAAGAATTGAGAATGTGAACAAAGGGTAAAATAAGGGCTCAATATCAAAATGATGTGGAATTAACAAAATATGTTAATAAGGAGCTTGTCTAATGGTTCTCCTATTGGATAAGTATACACTCATATTCATATTATTGACATATAGTTATTTTTTCTATGTCAGAAGTAATAGAATATATATTTTTTTCTAGATAATTAATGTTGATAGTCGATATTAAATATTGAATGATTTAAAGTTTTTTTCTTATGGTCCTCTAAGGCAGGCTAAGAGATTTGATGCCTAGAATATTTATGGGTTTAGGTTTCAAACAATTTATCATGAAAAATACTTTTAAAACATAGAATAATGGTGTAATTAAATTTTTAGTGATGGGATACTATGGTAATCTGATTAACATAATTGAATTAAACTATCATGGATAGTTTTGATTTGTCATATTCAAATTCAAGTGGGTCAACATTGATAGGAGTATAATGAAATATTCGTTGCGTTTTACTTCTGTCAACTTCTCTCACTTAATGGATACTGGTGATCATGAAGAGAATGATCAATTTATATTGGATTCATAAGAAAATATGGTTTATTACATTGATGATGAAATACATGAAGGTTGGAGTGTCATTGTACAAGTAAATCAGATACGATATGGGCGATTAATATCAATCTGTGATTTCTGATAGTGAACCTCATCAATGAAAAAATATTAAACATTTATTTCATGACAATATTGAAAAATTAGAACTTGAAATTGAGGGTGAAAATGAAGGACTTGCGACAATGGAGGTTGATAAAAATAAAGATAATGAAGATTATGATAATTGAATTTATAAATTGGTTATTAAATTATATTTAATGTTCTCATTGATAAGTGTTTCGTACATATATATATTGTTCTATTTTTTCTTTCTTTGTAAAAATCATTTAGTTTTTCATTATTTTTATATTTAATATACCTTATCCAATTGAAATGCATGGATGTCGAAAAAAAAATGGATTCTAGCTTATCACGGTCTCAGAGCATTCCACCACTACAATAATATTCTATGGATTAGAGGTATATTCCTATAACTAGGAAAAATGAGATATTTGATACTCAAGTAAAGTTAATATTAATTTGGAATTCCTTGATAACTAATTTATAATACATGAGTAAATTTTGTAACATATATATAAATTTTTAGGTTTTTACTTCTATATTTTTTTCATTTTGATGTCCCTGACTTGGTTTCACGCCCATGGACTTGGCAAAAAACACATGCATCATCCATAAAAAACTAAAATGATACTTTTATATAGAAAACATGAATTTCAAGTTATACAGACTACATGTGGTACCATATTTACATTTGGTTGATTCTTACACATCATAAATATATTTTAGATCAATAACTATAAGTTTAAAAATAATTTGACCTTGTTTTCTCTGTTTTCACTCAGTAAACACTTATGAAATGTAAAAAATCCTAAACAATTATCGGGGGGTCAAAACCAATAAAAAGATGTCATATTATTATGAAAATAGGGGACAATTATAGTAGATTTAATTTTGAAATTTTGTAATTGACCACATATCATTCTGAATTATGTTTTTTTTCATTATTTCCAAAAATGTGTTTTTAGTGTTTTAAAACACTAAAACAAGCATGGAATGATCAAAACAAAACAAATGGTGTCATATTTTCCTAAAATAATGAGACAAAAATCATAGATTGAATTTTAATATGTTGTAACCAGTGGCATGTCATTCTGACTGGCGGTTTTACAGTTATGGCCATAAACATGTTTTTAGTGTTTTAAAACACTAAAACATGCTTGAAAATGTAAAAACTAATAAAATTATGTTAGAATATAATAAAGTCAAGGTAAAACCACAAATTAGTGTTTTATAATATTTATGTGTAGACAACACGTCAATCTTACATATGGTGTGATTGGAATTACTCGCTAAACACTTAAGAAATGTACAAACGCATTTAGAAACAAGTGTTGGGGGTTAAAACAATCAAAATTATGTCAGATTTTCCAAAAACCAGGGGAACAGAGTATATATTTAATTGTTAAAGGTTGTTATCAATAGCACGTCATTTTGAATGATGGTTTGCCTATTATATTTGTAAACTCTTTTTCAGTGTTGTGAAATACTAAAACAAGTATGGAAATGTAAAAACTATGGAAATGATGTCTTTTATACTAAAATCATGGGAAAATACCATGTATTTAATTCTAAAACTATAGGAACCAACATCACATCATTCCGAATGACAATTTTCCCATTATGTCTTTAATCATACTTTTTATGTTTTAAAACACTAAAACATTCATGGAATGGTCAGAACCAAAAAATGAGACATTATATTTTCATTAAATCAAAGTAAAATGACCTTATATTTAATTGTGAAATTTCTAAACCAACGAAACATCATTCTGAGTGACGGTTTTCCCCTTAGGTCCATAAATGCATTTTTAGTGTTTTTAAACACTAAAACGTGCATGGAATGGTAAAAACTAGTCAAAAGATGTTTTATTTTATTGAAATAATGGGCAAATAACTATAAAAATAATTTCTAAATTTAGGAACTGACGGATTGTCATTCCGAGTGACGGTTTAATCATTATGCTCGTAAACATGTTTTTAGTGAATTAAAATAATAAAATGTTTTTGGAACGATTAAAACTAAAATATTGATATCTTATTGACCTAAAAGTAGGTTAAAACTACTATATATTTTATTTCATAATTTAGGAACTAACAACACATCATTCTGAGTGCTGTATTTTCTATTTGGGTTATAAACACATTTTTAGTGTTTTAAAACACTAAAATGTTTGTGGAATGGTCAAAATCTAGTTAATGATGTTGTATTGTACTTAAATTAGGGGGAAAAGATTGAATATTTAATTGTGAAATGTAGGAACTAGCGGGACGTCCTTCCGAGTGATGGTTTTTCCATTATGGCTATAAACACATTTTTAGTGTTTTAAAATACCAAAACATTCATGGAATGGTCAAAACTTGTAAAACAATGTCGTATTGTCCTGAAATCAGGGGAAAATAACCAAAGAATTAATTTTGAAATGTAGGAATCTATATCACATCATTCCAAGTGACAGTTATCCCATTATGGTCATAAACATGTTTTTATTTTTGTAATACTAAAACATGTGTGGAATGGTCAAACCATAGTGAACAAATTCACATTGATGTGAAATCATTGGACCACCACTGATTCGTTGTTTCTTAATTATAGAAAATGATATGATATCAAAATCCTTAAAACATTTAAATAAATTTCAAGCACACTGCATGTTACGTTAAAAACAAATTAGAATATTTACTTATCCCTTTTCAGTTTCAAGTGTTTAATCTTATCTTAAATAAGTTTGTTTCTATTTTGAAAGTTTTTTTCATTATATATTATTTTATTATGTTAAAATTTAATATGATTGATTAAAAAATAAAAAAAAAATGTGTAGCATTATGAATATATTATGGGTTATTTATCGTTCGCATTTCATTTCCTAAATGTTGTAGTTTTCATTATATGTGGAAGATGTTGGTAGTAGGCAATAGGTCGACTGTTTTGATCCATAACATTATTTTGAAGGAAGCCATGATGGTTCTTATTTTTTTTCATATATTAAAATTTTATCAATTATTCAACTATATTTCTAAATTATTATGTTTAGATTTAATTTTTTTTTCATTTTCTGTTACAGCTCCTGTGATGATGTGGCTGGTTTCAGTTGATGAGATGATTTGGAGGTAGACATTTGTAGTAGAGGTCATGATATGTATGTATATTACACATGGGTTGTTTTTTAAAATATTTTATATGTATATATTGATGACTGAGTTATTGGTTGATTTATGGGGTAACTGAGACTTAGGTTATGATGACTATGGTTGTTAGTATGATTGTTGATCTCTGATGTATGAATGATAGGTTTATGATATATTTATGTTCAAGGTTATAGATTGTCATTTTTTGGTATATTTATTGTTTTTTTAATTTGTTTATAAAATAAAAAATATATATAGCAGCATATTGTTGTAAACGTTGGTAAACATGTATTATTTTATGTATTTAGTGGCGGTTCAAATTAACCAGCGCTAAAAATAACTACCACTAAATGTTTTGCAGAAGTTAATTTATTTTTATTTTTACTCACAGTATATTTTTATTAAGAAATCGCTTCTAATTAAACATCAAACTGCCACTACATTTTCCAAAAAAAACACTTAAATAGACCACCGTCAAATAAAATAAATTGTCGCAACTTGAAAAGTGACCATTAAAAACATGAAGGTTTTAAGTACAACCTATAAAAAATTATGTGGTTGTTTAAACCACCACAAGACCAATAATTAACTTCCACTAATGATCTCTTCTTTATGATGAAAAATATAATTCCATCAATAATATTCTCAAAAACATGATCATGAATCCTCCCCCATTCTTAACCATTGATAGAACTTAAAGAATATTTCTTCTATAAATATATTCATGTTGCGATCAATGACAAATGATGCAAGCAATTACAATCAACTATACTATCACCCAAAAATTCTACAACGATGTTTTGAGATTTTAGAACACATGTGGATCACAACTAGAGGGATTCTACCATTGAATCATGTGAAATAATGATAGAATGAAAAGTGTGGTACACTAATTCTTCAGAAAATCTATAATTATAGCAAAAGGTAATTCTCAAAATATCTATAAATTATTTATAAATTATATATAATGATCCTTTGATTTGGTTTCAATGACCATAGGTCGATTAATCTTCAATTTAATTCTATCGAACATGATGTTACTTATCATGTACAACTCATGTTATTCATTGATTATGGCAGAAAACATAGATGGATATTCCTAATAGGAACTTTCGTTGTACATGGATCCTTCACTCTTGATGGAGTACAAATTGAAGAACTCCCTTAATTTTCCAGTCATGAGATGGTTATCTATTTATATCCATCATAGACTCATTTTTATAATACATATGAGATATAAAAAATTATATCTTAAACTTAAAATGGTTCTCATCATGTGAAAATAAGACCTTTTCATAAAAACTGATATATAATAATATATCTCTCTTAAAATCCAAAGTGCACAATCATATGAGAGATCAAAACAAATTCTATCTTGTATATAATTTCATATAACATGGGATAATCCATATTCTAGGAGATTCACATATTTTAGATAACTTTTTTGAATCATACATTTTTCTGATTGAATTTATTTCAAAAAACAATGATGTTTAGACTATTTTCAAAGGTTATTTGCAATGGAATGATTATTTCCAATAGGTATTTTCAATGAATAATATATTCATCCCAAATTCCTACCATTATAAATAAAATTTCACACTCATAGAAATATTTCTTTCAAAGGATACGATTATTCACAAGAAAAACTTTCTGATGGATTATTTTTGATGGATTCATCCAAAATAATTGTATTTTTGATGGATTTCATCCCAAATACCCAGTGAAAAAAGTATATGTAATAGATCCATCATAATTACTTCATATCTAAACTAGGTATCTATGATAGACATACCAATTCATCATAGATATGTTTTCCGAAATTAAATAGTTTTGAAAAATTATGATGTTGTCATAAATAGTTCATTCCCATGACCGTGACCCTATGCCAACCAAAATTATTTGTGAAGTAATACACATCAATAGTAATAAAGGAGTCATGAAAAACATTATTTATGATGGATGTACTTTTCCATCATAAGTAAGTCGACGCCACACACTATTTGAAATAGAATATTACTTTGTTAGAAATAACCTATTATAATAAATATTTTTTTCTAAAATGTAAGCTTCCCCCATTTTGGGTTTTCCACCCAGTGCAGTGCTCCATGCATGAACCACTTTTTTATCTTCATTTTTTCCTATTCACCCCTCTATGTCAACGCACCTTTCCTCGCTTCTTGGTTCGTCACTCCGTACCCTATTGTTACCGTACCCCCCCCCCCCCCCCCACGCATTCTGGCATGGGGCTACCCAAATAAAAAACCTCCACTAATGTCATTGTTAAAGCCAGTGGGAACATCTGTGCCTTCACGTCAGTGTAGTAAACATTCTCCCCCAATTTAATTTGGCATGAATAGATAAATAGTCGAGGTCTGATCCCTTGACTAGTGTGATGTAATATAAAAGCCCTTTCCAACCAGGTCAGGGCTTTCTTTCAGTAATTAATAATAATATATAATTAAATATTAAATTTTGAATATTACATAGTAATTATTAATAATGTTAATAATAATAACTTTTAATTATTTATAATAATTATTAATGAATTGTTATTAATTAATAAAAAAATTAAATATTTAATCATTAACATTAATAATTATAAATTATATAATTTGTCATTAATAATTAATTAAGTAATTGTTAAAAATTAATTAATAGTAAGTGATAATAATTAGAAGTCAATTAATTATAATTAATTTTAATAATCTATTATATGATATTAATTAATAATTAATTATTAATAATTAATAGTTATTTATTAATAAATTTTACATCAATAATTATTAATTATTCACAATTTTTAACATTTATAAGTTATACATTGTATTAATTAATAACTAATTATTATTAATAAATAATAAAAAAAATAATTATAAATTTATAAAAGTAGCGGTTTTATAATAATATTTACTGTTGATTAATTTATCAGTTGTTAAATAATAAATATTAATAATAAGTTTGATATCTCGATATTTTTTAAGGAATGACTTTGTTCAATAATGTATAAGATATGCAGCACCATGCTTAAATGAAAAAACTAAATTTAATTATTTAAATGTGATTTTTATAACATAGTAATTAAATTGGAGGGTATGAATAAGAATAAATAATTTATGAGATAAATATAACAGCCCTACACAATATAAATGTATTGATAAATTCTTAGGAAATAATCACATAAAGTCATTTTATTCTTCAAAAATTTGTTTTCATCAAAAATGGGTTTTCTTTATTTTTATGATTGAATATTAAATTAATTTATAGAAATTTTAGAAAAAAAATTCAAAAAATTAAATTATTTTTTTAATTCAGAATTTCAAAATATTCTTTAGGTGAATTTTTTAAACTTTCATGAAAATATTAATTATTCAATAAATATTGAAAAATACTCTTTCTTATAGAATGTTGTATTTTATTTTTTTTAAAACTAAAATTTTCTATTGGAATATTTTTTAATATTTAATTATTTCATTTTTACTAATAAAAAACAAATTTTTTTTTAAAATGTATTTTATACTTGAATTTAGAATAAAAACATTTTATAATAAAAAATTCCATTTTTCTGAAAAACATTTTCTCATTGAATATCTTCAGTTCAACAGAAAATTAAATTTTGACACTTATATGTTTTAAATTTTGATGAATGAATTCAATATTTAAAATCATAACGTCCAAATTTATCTAATGTCCCTTTTTTGGTTAATTTGAATTGTAACCTTAGTAATCATTGTTACCACAGTGAAGGGTAGATCTAGTAATTAAAAATATAAATAAAATGATAAGGACTATAAAATTTTCTTAAAACATGACATAAATTTATTTTATGAGTCCATTTCCTCCGTACTCATCCAATATTATTTTATATGTCATTTTCTCCATTAATATGAGATTATGAGCTTTATAATATTTTATTTAAAAAAATGTCTAAAATGACACAATCTTATTTTTAATAACTTTAATATTTTTAACATAGATATTAAAAAATTATATGTTCAATTATAAATATTATTTTGAAATATAAAAAATATATCATCATTATTGTAATGTATTTGTAATTATAAGGGGAGAAATGATTATCTTAGGGGAATACACAACGCTGATGCGTTAAGTGTTCAATTAATGGAAAAATAATATAAATGATATTACAAATATTAAAATAAATATAATTTGAGATGAATAAAAGAATCCATGAATTTTATAGATTACCATGAAATGTTTGAGATATAATAAAATATTTCGCAATAATATTAATTGTTTTTTATTGTTATTAAAATCAATATGATGAATAGTTCAAAAAATTACGATTAATGATATATTATAATAAATATCATTTTATTAAATGATACAAAATTTCCTAAAAATAAAATTTTCATCCAACAGATTTTGATATGGTTGATAATATCAACCATGGTCCATTTAAGGTCAATTTTTCCATTTATATTAATTATCCTGACTCTGAAAGAGTAAAAACTCCTATTGTCACAGAAAAATTAAATAGGGTTAATTGGAGGTTAAAACCAAAAAATAAGGATAAATACATAGAAAAAAACTTGTCTATTTTTTATTTTAAGAGTTTATTGTGACTCATACTTATATTATGTCATAAATAAATCATTTTGGATCTCTTTGTAATTGAAATTTATTTTATATTTATTTAATATTTTAAGAAATTCTAAGAGTTCCCCTCCCCTCTCTTAGAGAAGTGAACCTATTCTTAAATATCCTTATAACATCAAGAATATATTTCTTCAGGATCTATAAACCCAAATACCTTCCTATAATACCTACACTCATTCTTTAGGCCTTATTTTATGCAGAATACTAATCATATAAGTCTTAAGGAGTTAAGAAAATGAGGTTTTCCAAAGAAGAGGTATTGTTTTCAACTTCATGTTTTAGTTTTGTTTCTTCTCCCACCTCATTAAAATTTTCTTAAACCATGATAAAATAATAAAACCAATATTCTACATATACTAAGATGCTATTATTAGAATGTATTAACCTATATCTATATGCTACATCTTTCTAATTAGATATTAATTCACCATTCGTGTGCATGGAAGAATACTGCCTCGCGAAACGATCTAATGTTTTCTCCATCACATTTTCTCAATATTGTTTATAATGATTGAATTAATTTTTATATATGATATTCATGAAATATTTATCATTCTTAAAAAATAATATATAATTTACTTTCTTAAATTTCCCTTCACTTAAAAATGATAAAGTAGTTCGTGCATACGTGTGGACTACCACCTCCATAAAGCGTTGTGATTTTTTTTTCATGACCACATCACATGTATGATATATAGAAGTATATTTAAATAATTGATATTATATTTATGATTTTATAATCATTGTATGAAGATAAAATAATACTTACCTTCTTTCCATAATGATCATTGAAAAATTAAAATATTGCCCAAGTGTATGTACGACCTATCATCTCCATGATTGTAACGTAGTTCATTTTTTATATCCATATTTCATGTTTGGTGTTAAAATTAGAAATGATGTGTATATTTATAATTATTTATTGATTAATATTTTGGATATTATGTAATAACCATTTTTTAATAGCTAACCTATCGAAGTCATTTTGGTCATACGAGTCGAATATCCTCAAAATAACTGAAGTGATCTTAATTAATTAAATAATTGTATATAACGTGGTATTAGATAAAATAAAGTAATAATTATCTTTTAAAATTATATTAGGAAAGTAATATAATTAATTAAATATATTATTTATGAATAAAAATAATATATGTGACTTTTCAGACACGAAGTAAGGGACTTTCTTTAAAAAATCATATATTAAAGTTTCATTTAAAAATCTATTTTTCCTACATATCCATATTTTATAAAAATGTATTAAATTTTTTTACTACTATTCTATGATTTCTTGACATAATTTTTACCCATGTTTGACTTGTTTCAAAACTTCTTGAAAGGAACCTTCTTTTCATTTTCCAAACAAGGTAATTTTTAACATTTTATTCAACAATGTGAAATGAATGAGTTTTTAACTTATATGTGATGAAGGTATTATCCATCCATCATGAATAATATTTTATTAGAATCACATTTTAAAATTTTAAAAGGTTATTTTTAAATGCATTTTTTCCAACATATTTTCCTAGTTTATTAAAGATATGTTATTTAAAAATGGGTGTGGTATTTTCCATAATAATTGTTCCAAGTGATTTTTCGAAATACTTTTCCATATAAGATGACTTCTTTTGATGTTTTTTGATGTTGTGTTCCTTTAAAATATTCCATATTAAATAAAAAAAAGATTTATTATGCTTTTTCTAGGTATTTTGGTATTGGAAATGGATTTTTTATTATAAAATGTTTTGTATGTGTGTTAAAAGAGTTTTTAATGGTTTATGGTGAAAAGATGAAAGAATAAATTTTTTTATTAATGATATGCTTCATGAGCATTAAATATGATAAATAATTGATCCTGATATAGCATATATGAAGGGTTGAGTGTCATTATCACTAACGGGTGATCCCAATATAACTTATACATAGGGTGACCCCCATTATAGCTCCCCAATGCATTGGTAATGTATGGAAGTTGGCCACGAGGTTTATTCCAAGATTCACTCAAATGGTTAATACATGAGTAGCTATAATGATTACTCTATGTCAATGATCAAAAATTAGCCCTGATGGTCTTCTATGATTATCGATGATCCTTACTCTAAATTTCACTGTAATGGTTATTCCAAATGTAAGAGTAAAAAGTATAACTTTGTGAAAAAATATTCATGTTATTTTCAAATTTAGAATGAAAAATTTATGAGTTTATTTTTGTGTTTAATATTTATAATGAAATTGTTTATGAAAATATTTAGATATAAAAGATGATTTTTTTGTAAGAAAAGGGTTTATTTTGAGCACAATGTTTATTTTTAAAAGGAAAAAAATTATAAGTATTTATGGACCGATGGTTTCTTTCTTTATTTTATGTCTCTTACTGATATTTTTGTGCCCATCTAATGTTTTTAAAATTTTATCACATGGTTTGAGGGTGCTAAAGGGAATAAAGGAATCCAAGTTAAATTTTGTGAAGATTTTTCATTAAAATAAAACATGTTATATTTTAATGTTTTTACATTGTGGGAAAAATGGATATTGAGTAAATGTGTACACCTTGTAATTTAGGGGTCATTTATATAATAATTATGGCTTAATTATCTAAAATGATAAAACTAAAAGGTCTTTAGGAATGAAATAAAGTGAATTATAGTCTAAAGACACTACAATATGTAATTATTAAGTATTGATCCTTACATTTGGTATGAGTGTAAAGGTATAGATAATTTTAAAGGTTATAATAATGATTATAGAATACCCTTAAAATGTTTTACTAAATAGTTACATTGAATTGAAATACAATTTAAAGACTACCATGTTTCATTTAATAAACTATATTTGTTCATAATGGTTATCCATAGAGAAATCTGGGAACTTATAGTAGAAAATTACCAATATAACAATATCCTACTAAATCAGTAACCCAAAATGGTTGGAATTGGAACTAGGTGGTTTATTTATATTATGGAATAGTTGACGCAAGAAATAAATAGTGGTGGAATCCTTTCCATAGAGCATATAGATCCACCATAATGGAACATGTTAACGGTGAAACATTTTATGAGACAACGCCTGTATATTCCGTTGATTATTTGACCCATTGGTAGTTACGAGGTGGATTAACTCCCTAGAAATGATATTCCATTTCATGGGTTGATTGAATAAAAAAAGAGGACTCTTTTAATTTATATTTTGAAAGGTGAATATAATAAATCTTAGTATTGGGTTAAGAATTAAAAATAGGGATATGATCGTGATTCAATGCAATAGGAAACATTTAAGAATATTTTTCTAGAGAATTATTTCCCTAAGATTGTATAACTCGTAATAGGGATTTTTTTGGAATTGATACAAATAGATGAAGATTTTAGGGCCTCATATGAAGAATATGTCACATGATTTTCCATGTTTGTGCCATATTTTATTTATTACACTGTTAGTAAAATTAATTGATTTTACTTAGGATTGAAACCAAGTTTATGAAGTTCATTAACCACAAGATCATTTACAATCTAGGAAAAAATTATTTATTGTGATGAGAAAGTCATGATAGAGTTCTCTAAAACGTATGTTCCTTGAGATGAAAATGATAAGAAACGTTAAAAGTGGAAGGAAATGAAAAATAAATTAACCAAGAGGTTCGGAGTTAATCCCCCAACATGTTTCTAGTGTGGAAAACAATTCAATGAATGCATGATAGGTTCTGGAATGTGTTATTGATGTGATAAGTCGAGGATATAGCTCATGACTGCAATAAAGATATCTTGGATGTGGTGAGGAAAATTTTGATAAGAAATTAGTAGAGTGTTTTAAATGTAGGGAGAGGAGTCATTGTATATATGAGTGTCCAGAAAAAGACATGAATGACGGGAATCAACAAGACAATAAGAATAATAGTTGTGGTTTAATCC
Source organism: Viscum album (assembly GCA_963277665.1). NCBI lineage: Eukaryota > Viridiplantae > Streptophyta > Magnoliopsida > Santalales > Viscaceae > Viscum > Viscum album. The sequence continues at coordinate 186,440,543 of OY728140.1, forward strand.
TTCAAAAATACTTCAGTAGATGTTGGGATGTACTATAATCATAATGGGTTTGATAAATTCTTTTCAATAACTTCAATAGATGTTGGGACATCAAATAAAGTAGTAACAGTTCTAGTGAGATCATTATTTTTCAGAGATTGACCTATTGTTCAGGTACTATCTGTTGAATATGATGGAGGGTGATATTCCAAAAAACAATTCAACTAAAAATGGACATTATAATGTTGTTTATATTCCCTTAGGGTAGAAAAATGCCCCAACTGTATTTCTGGATATTATAAATATAGTCTTCCATGTACTTTTGGGTACGTTTTGGGTTTTTTTATTAATCATATCTTGATGTTTTCAACAAAATATTGGGATTATAAAACACATAAGTATTATTATGTTGTAGTTTATGTTTTCAATATTTGGAAATCATGTATTAGAATGAAATCAATACCTTTGGAAAATAGCATAATGAAAATGTGATAATTTTTAAGAGACACTTAAGTTTAACATATGAAAAGGTTATTTGTGGAAGAATTCCTTTAGTTTTTATGGGCATGAGTTTAAAAGTATTTGTAAAATTTAGGGTTTATATGATCTCTGATTTTGAGGTAATTATGGGTTACTACAATTTGGGGACATATTTTTTCCCATATAGATAACCATGGGATTGAAAATTGATTTGGTGATTAATATTACTTTAGAAGAACATCACTATCATTTGGGGAAAATTATAAGATTAAGGAAAATATAATATTTTGGGATTATATTTGATTAATAATGAAATAATTATATTTTGGAATAATATGTGATTTTATTGTTGATTTATGGTAATTTAGGTTATTTATAAAACGCATAACTTGGAGATTATGTGATTGAGGATATTATATTTTTATTATGAGAAATTATGGCTATTTGGTGTTATTTAGAGATAATTATTAACCTTATATTGGAAATATATGTGATCAAATCCATCAGATATTTTGGTTTCAATCTTAGTTACAAATATTTTTTTTAATTTTAAGGATTGTTATTTATTGAATGATTTACATTGAAATTTGTGTATTACTATTGAATTTTAATAATTAAAGAAGTTTTTATTTATTTAAATGTTTATTAATTTTGGAAATTATATTATCTTGTGATAACTATTTTAGATTTGGATAATATCGAAATATAGGAGGAATATATTATTTTCTTTTTGGGGATTATGTTATCAACTAGAATTTGATTCGAGTGCCTCATACAAGAAAAAATCATCTTGAATAATAATTGTTTGGAGAAAAATATGAGATATTTGTGGTGATTGATTAAAGAATGAAATTATTCATAAAAATAAAGTATATTTCTACATGTCCTTATTATAGGTATGGAAACAATTCCCCATCTTCAGGAAAATTATTTTAAAGACAAACATTATTTGTTTACTTTTCTTAATGAGAAATCAATAGCCTTTTAACCCACCGAAGATTTAAAATACTGTGATAGTAAAAATTCCTTATACTTTGTTCTCTATCACTCTCTATTAATCCATGAAATTATTTTTTTCTTACATATACATGTTTTCACGTCCCAAAAATGTTTTCATGCATGAAAACCTATTTAGGTTTTATTCTATATGACCTTCGTACATCCTTTTTCTCTCTTTTCAAGTGGGAATTTTATTAATTCTTTTTATGATGTGTGGTTTTGACTAAGGTAATTTTAAATATAAAACCCTTGTTACTAATAATAATTTAAAATAACAAGGAAAAATATCTTAAAATGGGAGATTTTAATATCCATACATTTTAAAAGGAAAACACTATGTTCCACATAGTATAAGATATGGAACACAGATCTTAAACGAAAAACAAAATATTATTATATAAATGTAAGAAGTATAAACTAGCCATTAAATTAGAGGGTATGAATAAGAATACATGATTTATGAAATAAATATAAAGGTCCCACGGAACATAAATTTATTGATAAATTCCTAAAAAATCACATAAAGTCTATTTGTACTTCAAAATAAGTTTTCTTTATAAATGGGTTTTCATTCTTTTTATGAGTAAATATTATGATTAATTATTAAAAAAATAAAAAAATTGAAAATTCAGTATTTCAATATTATATTAATATTAATTTTAAATAATATTTTAAAAATATGGATTTTTCAAAGAATAGTAAAAAATACTGATTCTTATTGAAAAATGTATCTTCTTATTCCTAATATTTACAAATTAAAATTATATTTTGGATTTGTTTTAAAATATAATTATATTCTTTTGATTAAGAACAATCCTATTATAATTTTTGAAATTAATTTTATAATTTAATTTATTATAAAAACATCTTATACATAAAAGGTCAATTTTTGGAAAAACTATTTTTCATTGCGTTTTGCCAATTTCGTTTTCAATTAAATCATAACAGTTATTTGTTATGAATATTGAAAAATGGATTCCCTATTTTTAATTATTATATCCAAATTTATTAAATATGTTTATTTTACCATTGTCTATTATGAATAGTAACCATAGTAATTTTTATTACCATGGTAAAGGGTAAATCAGGTAATTAAAGTTGAAAATAAAATAATATGGACTAAAAAATAAACCTACGACTTACATAAAAGTTATTTTATTATTAAATTTCATGCATGATCATCCAATATTTATTTATATTTACTTTTTTTATTTAGATAGGATTACAACTATTGTAATATTTTATTTAAGGAAAAGTAAAAAAATGTCACACTCTTGTTTTTAATAAGAATAATATTTTTTAAAAACATATTAATTGAGAATATGTTTGGTTATAAGTAATATTTTAAAATCTTAAATATTTATCTACAGCATGTCAATTTATTTTTAATTTTTAGTGAATAAATAATGACCTTAAATGCTTACAAAATACCAACGCAGTAAAACTTTAATTAATGGAAAAATAAAATAAATGATATTAAAATATAAAAAAAATATAATTTGAGATATAAAATACGATCCTATATTTTTATATATTACCATGCCGTTTTATAGATATAAGAAATTATTTTTAAAAAATTTTACTTGTTTTCTTGAGGTTATTAAAATTAATGAAATGAATACTTATAAAACATTTCATTAATGATATATTATAATAAATAATATTTTATAAAATGATATAAAATTAATAAAAATTTCATATTTGTGCAATTTATTATTATATTTTTTATAATATCTAATATTTTATATTTATTTTAATATTTTTTCATTTATTATAATTATCTTGACCCTCAAAGAGAAAAAAAACCGCATTGCTGTGATAAGTTTAAAAAAGATTATTGAGGGGTGAAAACCAAAAGATGAGGATAAAAACATAGTCAAATACATGTATAATTTTTATTTTTGGTGATTATTATAACTCAAATGCATCCTAAATTTGAAATAAATTAGTTTTTATTCATCTGATATTGAAAATGTTTTTATATTAATTTATTATTTTATGAAATTCTGAGAGTGCATCTTCCCTCTCTTGTAAAAGAGAACCTCTTCCTCTCTATAATTCACACTTCAAAAACATTTTGGGTCTTAAAATATCTATCCTAATACCTTCATAGAATCCATAACCTAATTTTTTAGTCCTTATTTTGGATAGAATACTAATCATATAGGTCTTAAGGTTTTAAGCAAAGGAGGTTTTACAAAGAAGAGGTACAGTTTTCAACGTTACGTTTTAGTTTTGTTTCTTCTTCCACATGCTTCAAATTTTCATCAATCATGATAAAATAATGACACCAGTTTCATAAATATACTAATATGTTATTATTATAATGTAATAACCTGTATCCATCTTGAACCTCTATGGAGAGGAATTCATCATCTGTGGGTATGACGAACAACCGCCAAACGAACCGACGTAATTCGTTTTCCATCACCATCTCTCAAGACCAGTTATAATGATGGAATTAATTTTTATATATGGTATTAATGAGATATTTTTCATTCTATAAATATAATATATCATTTTATTTCTTACCTTTCCTTTCAATGGATAATGAAAATTTCATTTAAGCGTTAGTGAGCACTATCACCTCCACTATGTGATGTGATTCATTTTTTTATCACCACATCACATAAAAGACATATATAAGTATATTTTAAGAAATAATATTATATTTAGGATATTATGACCATTCTGGAATGATAAAATTTTTCTTACCTCCCTTCAATAATGATTGTTGAAAAATGAAAACATTACTCATGTGTGCGTACAACCAACCGTTTTTGTGATTGTAACATAGATCATTTTTTCATAAACATATTTTATGATTTGTTTTAAAAGAATGATTGATATATAAAAATATAACTATAAAATAATTATTATTATAGATATGAATTAATAATTACCTCTTTGACCATATTAATCCTACGAAAGTCAATTTGGACATATGATTTGAATATCATCAAAATACCTGAAATGAACATAATTAATTAAATAATTAAATATAGAATGGTATATGTCACAAACCAACCTAGATACCTAGGTACCCTATGACCTATGTTGGATATGACATATATCAAAGGTAATTAAAAATCCCAATATTTTGGCAATAAACTCATAGAATCATACAAGAAACAAGAGGGAACATAAATTCCATAACATAGTGTAAGATAAAAGATACAAGTTAGTATGCTCAACACTATAAACGGAGAAAGTACCATAATAAATAAGTAAAATGGTAAGCTCATAAAAATTTAAAAATACAAAATGAAATAATAATTTCAAATAATAAAAAGTCTCAAAATACCTTATATAACAAGTGGACAATAACTGCACTGGTCACCATCAAAACTCCACAGCCCCAAGGATCAAGAACATCCACCACCACTAAGTAGATCTTTCCATTTACTAAGACCTGAAATAAGAAAATATCAACATTTCCAAAGGAAAATTTAGGGTGTGATCTTTTAATCCTGTTAGTGTCTCACTAAATGTTCCATAATAAATTTCTTAACAATTATTCCAATTATGATTTCATTTAAAATAATACATGGCAGGGAATTTTGTTCACATGTTTTAAACCTAAAGATGCATCCACATCAAAAACGATGGAAGCTATATCAAAACCGGATTAAATGAACATTTTAGATAAAAAAATTATATGAAGAAGTTGGCATGAAGAAAACAATTTAAAAAATAATGGCATGTATATGCAGTTCAACAAATCATATCACCACATACAAAATCCCTACAATATGTTAGTTCAGGTAATAGGATCCTCACATATTCAAAAATGATATTAAATCAAGGTAGGTTTGTACTCTCAAATCAATCTACACCCTAATTGGGGAACCATAAAGGGTCATCTACACCTCCAAAGGGGAACCCTCTTAGGTATTCATGCCGATTTTTTTTAGTTAGAGTTTAAAACAACAATCAATTGTTAGTGAATAAATGTTCTAGCATGCTTTTCTTGGTTTCCAATAACTACACAAAATAACAAGTCCTTCAATCAATCAACCAAATAAACATTGTAAAATAATTCATTTCAAATCAATTAAAATTACAATTTACTAGTTTCTATTTTCCACTAACCTTTCTTATTTCAAATCCAAATCATAGGATTTCATCAATTCATGCCATTTCAAATCATCTTACACTGTAAAATATATTTCTCATAGCTCTAAATCACATCATTTTTAAAATAAAGCCATCATTTTATAAAAATCATCTCCATTTTTCAATTCCATTAAGAAGTCATCAATTCCATATCATTATCAAAAAAACATCAAATCCTTTCAAATTAGGGGTTCTAAATCAATTAAAAACATATTTAAATTCAATAAATAAATATAAGGATTCAATCATAGGGAAAGGTATTATGGAACCACCTACCTTTTAAAATCAAGATATCACAATGCACTAAGCCTGCAATGAAGAATGTCAATGAAGAAGAAAGGTTATATAGATCAAGAAATACAAACTTGGATCAAGATCAATCAAAAAATATATCATATTAATGAATAACATGATGACGTATCATTCATTAAGGAATATGGAAAGAGATATCATAAAAAAACATGAGAGGAGATCCACTCACCTGAATGGGAATGAATATAATCACCATAGCTTTGATCCACCAGGAAAAGGGTTTGGATGAGTTAAAATAACCTCTTGGGAGCCTTCAAGAACCAAGGATTTGAGTTTGGGTGAAAATAATTTGATTGTGGGGGAAACTAGAGGGGTTTTAATTTTAATAAGTTTTTTTTGAATTAAAACTCATAAAAATGTAAGGACATATAGTTAGAAAATCATGTGCCCTAACCATGCGCGCCTACTGGTAGGGTGTATAGTTTATCCTAGGAGAGAAAATGGATTTTTCAAAACATGTTCTAAAATTAAAAAATCTCACAATCTAATGTTTTAGAGTTTAAAAGGTCTTTTCATAATGTTTGGAAAAACTGTATGCCCCCATATAGTGGTTCACAAAAGGGTGTACAATTTGATGAGCTAAATAGCATGGTTTTCCCTAATAGTGTTCCAAGAATTCACAACCCGGTGGGCTTCCAAAATTCTCCAATTTTCACCCAAAACACCACAATATTTGAACCATAAAAAAGGAGACAAAAAGGTTCAGGTGTTGCAAGTGTTGTTTTCAACAATACATAATGTTTTATTTAAAGGGGGAGTCTGTTGAGAACAATAATCTATCTCTTTATAACAATTTTGATGCCTCAAAAATACCCTTAATTATTTTATAATGATTTTATTTGTTAAGTATTTTATAGGAATTTATTATTCTTTATATTTTTATTTCTGGAAGAAATATTTATGTTTTAAACAATGAGGTTTTATTTCTAATGTATTTGCATTTCGCGTGTTCTGGAAACACTGTTCATACCCTACGTGGAGGAATGTAGCATAAAGATAAAATTCAGCATATACATTATGAGATAAGAGAAATGTATGGAAGAGGAACCATTCGTTATCAGCGAAATGTGAAAAATAACCCTACGTTCGGAAGGAACCCTATGATTGGGATATCAGAAAAGTATGGAAAGAGAACTGTACATAAGTATTAAACGCTAAGTTTGTTTCTCAAAAGTATGTTTCATCAACCTTACTTTTGTAAACAACCATACGTTCTTGGAAAAGTATGGATCAAGTAATAGTATGGATATTTTATCATACGTTTGAATGTTGAAGAGAAAAGTATGGATGAGCAGCCCTAGGTTTATGATCAACCTTACGTTTAAAGAAGGTGATACGAACCTTAAATTTGTGATCAAACCTACATAGTCAACCCTACGATTGAAGACTACATCATCAAACTTACTTTTAGAGGATGCATACAGTACAACTCAACCTTACGTTTGGTGTCAGAGAATTTAAACTCTATATTTTTATGAAACGGTTAGATATCTTATTTATTATGCAGATTTCAAGCCAGATTTAAAACTAATTTTAAATTACGACTTTGACTGATTCAAAACCGTTTTATCAATAGTTTAAAGATCGAATTAAAAGGAGATTTTTATGCCGAGTCTTCAGGGAAGTTACAACTACTCTGTAAATTCAAATGTTTGAATATCGCGAGTTAAAAGTTAACTCTTGTGGATCTAAATTTGTAGGATAACTACTAATCATTATTTTATATATATGTGATTTTTCTAATAGCAACTAATGATCTTATGTGATCTCTCGATCATTCTCAGAAAGGGAACAAAAAAATAGAGACTATCAGGAATTCAGATCTTCTAATTCTAGAGAACGATAAAGCTCTGTTTTCTGAGGAGGAAAAATCACATTAGATGATTCATCTATTCTAAATCAAAGATCATTTGTGAATCTGCTACAGCTGATGTTGTGAGTTATATTTTTATATCTACTTCAACGGGATTGACTCAGAACGACTCTTTTGTGAATATCATTATTTCTATAGGTGATGATTCAACAACTGTCAATTGCATGCTGTTGCAATTGTGAAGAACATATGAAAAGTATTTTCAGAATACAAAAATATTTTTATTCTATTCTTGAGTGACCAGCTTCTCATACTATGTTGTGTAGGTTCTGTGAGTGAACCAGAAGGCTTTTTTTCCTTAGATTGTAAATGTGTCAACTGCTTGTACTTAGTTGTTGTAAGGTCTATTGAAACGTGGACCAGATAGTGAAAATCACCAAGCTCGTGGAGTAGAGCGTTGGTGGGGTGGACTAGGGGCCTTCTGTTCCCCAAACCACTATATATCATGTGTCTCTTCTCTTTAAATTTCTGCTGTGTCAATTCATCTGATTTATGTTAAGAGGCAGACAACCATCTCAAAAAGATTTATAAAAAGACACAATTCACCCCCCTCTTGTGCATATTTGATATAATCTGATCCAACAATTGGTATCATAGGTTGATCTTTCTGATAATTCCTTAACAAGTTGAATGTTATTAAACAAAAATCATGATGAATGATACATGAGAGGGAATGTCTATGGTCATAGCACCGTACTTCAATGGAGAAAACTATGGATGCTGGAAATTGCGAATGATTATATATCAGAAAAACCTTGGATACAGAGTATATTCTAAGATCCTGGCTCCATATGAAATACCAGAAAAACCTAAAACATGGAGTGAAGCTACTGAAGAGGATTATGATAGGAACTCAAAGGCAATGAATGCAATTATATGTGGTATATGACTTGATGAATTTAACAGAGTATCTCAATTCCCAACAACATATGAAATGTGGATAACTATTGATGTTGCTTTTGAAGGAACTAACAATATCAGGGAAATGAGATATGTAACTACTAAGTTTAAATTTTATACCTTCATAATGGTTGAAGGTGAGAGTATTACTAAAATGAATGGAAGATTGACAGAGATTGTCAATAACTTAACTGCCTTGGGAGATCCCATTAAACAAGCTGATCATGCTTTAAAAGTACTGAGAGTACTGCCAAAAAATGGAATGGAATCTCTTCAGTAATCAGACAGTCGACACCTGTCAAAGATTTAACCATGAGAAAACTGATTGGAACATTAATGATATATGAAGCTGATATGGAAGACGAAGCAAATGAGCATAAATTGCTTATCAAATGAGATGACACTGCCTTGAAAGTATCATCACAAATCAAAAAACAGAAAGATGAAGAAAAGTGTAATAGAGAAATCAAAAAGATCTGATTTATCTAATTCTGATATGGAATTGGCGCAGCTAGCCCGAAGATTTACCAAATTCTACAGAAAGAGGAAGGGATTCAGAAAATCCTTCAAAAAGGATGACAAGGAAGTCAGATGTTATGAGTGCAAGACAATGGGGCATATCAGACCTAACTGTCCTCAGCTAAAAGAAGTCAAGAGAAAGAAATTCTTTAAAAGAAATGATTATGATCATAAAGACAAGAAGTCTATGAATGCTACATGGATTATATCTGAAGACTCTAGTAGCACTTCTAAATCTGACTCAAAGAAGGAAGAAGAAAATCTAAAAGCTAATATGTGTTTTATGGCAGAAACAGATGAGGTACAATCCTATAATTCATCTGACTCTAGTTATAAATCTAGTTACTCTAAATATAAACTTGCATCCTACTCCAATATTCTTGAAGAAAAATATTATTCTCTATTTAAGAATCATAAGTCCTTAAAGTACATTCATAAGGATGTTTCTGATGAAATAGATACAATGATAAAACAATCTAAGTAGTTAACTGAAAAGTTTGACTCAATTAACACTAACAATATAGATTATGAATCAAAGATAAAATCTCTGAAAACTGAAGTGGAAACATATAAAAATACATACTATGTTTTTAATAAATTGGAAAATAATTTAAATTAAATTCTTTTAAAAAATTTAATTAAAAAGGAAAGATTTGGAATTGGCCGTGAAGGTGAAAAACCCAAGCGTACAAAATTTATTTTATTCCAAGTGAAAAAAGACTAAATTGTAATTACTGTTGAATAAGGGGACATATTTCTAAAACATGTTTCTTAAGAAACCCCCAAATAAGTGTTATTAAGAAAGATTTTGTATCAAATGATTTTTTTGACTCCTGTGAAATTAGAAAATCAAAGCATGTTTGGATTCCCATATCCTTGCTGGCTAACACCTCTGGACCCAACAAAATATGGTTACCAAAAAAAATTGTGTAAATGCCTTTGTAGAGAGGAGGTCACAAAAGAAAACAGGACATATGGTATATGGACAGTGGCTTCTCAAGGAATATGAGTGGAAACTCATAAAATTTATCTACACTCACTCAAAAATATGGTGGACTTGTCACTTTTGGTGATAATACCAAAAAGAAAATCATTGGTATTGGAACAGATGGGGATCCAGAAGTTGTCTCAATCAACAAAGTACTTTATGTACAAGGATTGAAACACAATATGATAAGTATCTATCAAATATGTTATGATGGTTAGGATGTTTTATTTTCTAACAATTGTTGTTCTATTTTCAAAAATAAATCTCTTAAATTTAGAGCACCTAGAAGTGATAATGTGTATACCCTAGATTTAAATTCCTTGTGTAAACAACAATTAAATTTCTTGAATACTAAAGTGAATGAATCTTGGATATGTCATAGGAGACTTGGACATTGTCATTTATATTTTTTACATAAGTTATCTAAGAAACATTTGTTTTTTGATTTGCCTTGTCTCAAATTTGAATGTGACAGATTCTATGATGTATGTCAACTTGGAAAGCAACACAAAACATTCTTCAAATCTGTTAACAGAATTGCTACATCTAGACCTCTAGAACTTATTCATATGGATTTTTTTGGACCTTAAATTGGAGAACGTTTGGCTGGTAAATTATATGTATATGTTTTAGTTGATGAGTTTTCTAGATTTACATGGATTCTCATTTTATAATTTAAAAGTGAAGATTTTACTTTATTTGAAACTTTTTGTAAAGCTGTTCAAAATGAAAAAGGTTTGAAAATAATTTCATTAAGAAGTGATCATGGTGGAGAATTTGAGAATCATAAATTTAATTCATTCTGCTCAAATATGGGTATTAAACACACCTTCTCTACACCAAGAACACCTCAACAAAATGTAATTTTTGAATGAAGAAATATGACTATTTAGGAAAGGACTAGGAGTATGCTAAATGAATTCAGTCTTCCTACCTATTTTTGGGCACAAGTTGTATGCATAGCCTGCTATATAATGAATAGAGTTTTAATTAGACCAATTTTGAAGAAGACACCCTATGAACTTTGGAATAACAGAAATCCCAAAGTAAATTACTTTAATCATTTTGGATGTAAGGTTTACATCTTGAACACCAAATATAATCATGGTATGTTCGATACAAAATCTGATGAAGGAATTTTTTTTAGGATATTTAGCTACCTCCAAAGATTATAGAGTCTATAATAAGAAGTAAAGGATTTTTGAAGAATCATTTCATGTGAAATTTGATGAATCTGACCCCTTTGAGAAAAGGATAGATAAAATGGATGAACTTGAATCTAATGATAACATGATACTTTATAACATAGAAATTATTTTCAAAAAGAAATAATTGAAATTTAGTCCAGTTTAGAAGAAAATGATACTGAAGAACCTTTGAGTGTGTTACGTAGACAGACTAGAACCATAGGGAGTCATCCTTTATAGACTATAATATGTGACTTAGACCTTGTAATAAAAACTAGAAGAAATATAGGGAATATTGTAGAATTATCTGCCTTTCTATCTCAACTAAAACCCAAGTCTATAGAAGAATATTAAGATGATGAAATTTGGATGATAGAAAGGCAAGGAGAATTAAACCAGTTCAAGAGAAATGATGTTTGGGAATTAGTTGAAAGACCACAGAACTATTCGGTGATAGGAACCAAATGGGTCATTAGAAATAAGTAAGATGATAACGGAATAATAATTAGAAATAAAGATATACTTGTAGCTAAAGGATATAATCAGGAAGAAGGTATAGATTATGATGATACCTTTGCACCTGTAGCTAAATTAGAAGCCATTAGAATCCTTTTAGCCTATGCATCTCATATGAACATAAAGTTATTTCAGATGGATGTTAAGTTTTCCCTTTTAAATGGTTATTTAATGCAGGAAATTTATGTTGAGCAACCTACTAGTTTTGAAAATTCTCCAAAACCAAATTCTATTTTTAAACATACTAATTCATGTTATGGCCTTAAACAAGCACCTAGAGCTTGGTATGAAAGATTAATCTCTTTTCTTTTCAAAAATGATTTTACTTTTGGAATGGCAGATCCAACACTTTTTAAGAAAACTGAAAATTCTAATATTTTATTAGTTCAAATTTATGTGGATGATGTAATTTTTGTATCAACTAATAAAACCCTTTGTCATGAGTTTTCAATGTTAATGAAAAAAGAATTTGAATTGAGTATGATGGGAGAACTAAATTTCATTTTAGGACTTCAAATTTATCAAAAAATATTTTGGAAATGTGTTGAATCAAAGAAAATATATTACTGATTTTTTAAAGATGTTTGGTCTTAAAAACAGCAAGACATATACAACTCCTATGTGTACTAATATAAAACTTGATTTGGATGAAAGATGAAAATCAGTTGACAACAAGTTATATAGAGGTATGATTGGTAGATTGTTATATCTTTTTTCTAGCAGGCCATATATAATGTATTCAGTTTGTCTTTGTGCAAAATTTCAATCAAATCCTAAAGAATCTCATTTAATTGCTGTTAAAATATTTTTTATATATCTAAAAGGAACTGTTTTTCAATCTCTTCATTATCCCAAAACATCTGATTTTAATTTGATATCATATTTAGATGAAGACTTTTGTAGTTGTAGATTAGATAGTAAAAGCACTTCAGGAACTTGTCACTTTTTAGGGAAATCTTTAGTGTCATGGTTAAGTAAGAAAAAATATTCAGTTGCCCTGTCAACAGTCGAGGAAGAATATATTTCTGGTTGCAGTTTTTGTGCACAAGTGGTGTGGATGAAAAACACTCTTATGGAATTTGGAATAAATTTTAATAATATGTCTATTTTATGTGATAATACTAGTGCTATAAATATTTCAAAAAATCCTATTAATCATTATAGAACTAGGAATATTGAAATCAGACATCATTATCTAAGAGATCATGTTCTTAAAAAGGATATATCTTTGGAGTTTTTAAGTACTAAAATTCCATTAGCTGATATTTTTACTAAGCCACTTCCCACTACAAGGTTTGATTTTATTAAGGGGTATCTAGGTTTATTTAATTTTAAATAAAGCTTTATTTTACTTTGTTTTTTGTTTATTTTAATTCTGTTTAAAATAATTTGGCTATTTGTTTTTCAAACATAAATATTTTCTTTTCCCCATGTAATTAATTTTATTTATTTTTAAATCTATGTAATGATTACTCAAACCATTGGAATCAAGGCTTTCATAAACTCTTTCGACTTCTAAATCGTTTCATTTCTACCAAAACCTTTTGGAACCTGCAAAAACCGCATCACTTCTCGTCAACCCTAATTTTCAAACCACTGAAACACTAACCTTCAAACTTTCCATAATTCTCGCAGAAATGGAAAAGACTAAGAGAGCTGATGATTTCAAGACCGACAATGCCAAGAGACAGCGTTCAAGAAGAAGGAAAATATTATAGGGCAAGGTAATTGATCTCGAATGGCTATTTTAGACGAATATCCTGTTGAAAAAAGCATTGTCGTTTCAGAATATCGAACAAACTTTCAACAGTGAGAATATGGAATTTTTGTATAAGGTAGAACATTGATATTTCTTCAAATCTATATAGTTTAGTCTGGGGGACAATGAGGACTCTATGCTGGCTAAGATAGAAGATAGGGATTTTTTGATCTCTTCAGTTGAAATTGGCCTGATTTTGAACTACCCTCATGAGGGAGTCTTTCATTTTTATTTAAAAAGTATAGGAGATTATATGAAAAAATCTAAGGAATTTATGCCTTTTCTTTTTGGTACTACATATATAAATAAGATGTTCATAAAGGACTTGGAGTCTGATCAGAAATGTTTTTAATGTTTGTGAAAATAAGGATTTCACCGAGGATGTCTGAGATGGAGAAGATATTATATCTTGACATTTATATAATGTATCTTTTTCTTAGTGATATCAAATTAAATTTTCATAGGTAGTTGGTGAGGTATCTGAATTACAGTTGTCACAGTGAATCCGGAATGAACTTCTTCCCTTTTGGACAATTCATTTCCAAACTGTTGTTTAAGAAGGATATGGTGAGATTGGGGGATACCAGAGTGCGTTATCATCACAGTAATGTGTTTAATGTTGGAACTTTAAGAATGATTGGATATTTCTAGAGCATTATAAAAGGAAATGTTTTTCCAGTAGGAGCTGAGGATGAAATAGAGAGTGATCAAGCTTAGTCTGCAAAGTCTATGGAGGGACAAGCTGAATCAATAATAAGCACTGCTGCAATGAGAATAAGATTTTACAAGGAAGAAAATGAGGATGAAAGAAGTCAGAAGGGACTTCACACTCAGAGTAAAAGACCTGTTAATTAGTAAAGTGTTTCCTCTATACTGACCACAAGATATTTACTCTCCTACATCTTTGTCAGAGAAAAGGTTTTTGAACAATCTCAGGAAAAAGATGTGGCTGTTACAGAACATGACCCTGAAAGAATTGAAGTTGAGATATCAGAACCACAAGTTGTAGTTGATGTTGAAGTTACACTAAAAAAAGAAAAGGAGGTAGAGCCTGGTGAGGAAGTTTCTAGACCTCAGGATAATCCAAAAGATATTATCCTAGAAAATCCATTGGAAGGACATGTTGTTGATGTTCATGATGAGCATGTTTCTGATGCTCAAAGAGAAGTAATTATAGAGGATTTTTCTATGGAATAATCTAGAAAAGACTCTGAGGAAAAATATTTGGACCAACATACTCAAGAAAAGGAAAAAAGGAAAGTCTGATACATATTCAATACCTTTAGTATTGCTGCGTCACACTGAACTTGAGAATGAGAATCAAGAATAGGGTGCCTCTGATTCATGGAATAAGGAAATTGAAGAGCTGTACATGAAGGTGTCTCAATTGGAATCTGAATATGATACTCTGAAGAGAGCCTTAGAAATAGAGCAGTTCAAAAGAATATTACAATTTCACAACAAGAAGACGAATTTTTTAAGAAATAGATGTTGATAGAGGATTCAAATTTGAAATCAGAAATGGTAAAGAAGTCAGATCTGTTAGAAATAAAAGGATATCTGGAGACACAATTTGAATCTGTTGGAACCAGTGTTGCTGGTGGGACAGGTACTTCACCTGATTTCCTCAGAATGTTTCAGGCTATCACAGTTGAAATGAGTAATATGAGTGACATATTTCATGATATTTAATGTAACAGTCCTTCTTTATCAATATTGTTAGAAAATCATAAATTTTTGGTTGATCAGTTGACATCTAGTGAACCAGGAATCAGATCTGTCTTAAATAAATTCACAAAGAAGCTCTCTTTGTTTATGGAGAAGGAAGAAAGACTTCTCTAGTTTTTCAGAGTCAATCTCATTGAAGACATTCATATGACTCAAGAGGCTAGAGATCTTATGTTTTAGCTTGGCGATGGAATGATGCGAAGACTCAATGAACAGTTGACAGATATCAAGTCTGCAGTTCAGAGGAGATAAAACCTATTTCATACCCTTATCAAACCATGAATCATGTGTTAATCATAATTGCATCTATTACATAATTTCAATAAAAAATTTAATTTATGTATTTATCAATTTTTTTACTTTTAATGAAATTTTATTTATTTATATTTATTTTGTTTTTCTATCTTTGTTTAGATATTCTAGTAATCCAGATTTCATTACTGAAAAATAGTTACTTAGAATTTACATAAGTTCAATGCTACATTAAATGTGTTGTATTCCATCTTTTATCATTCTTTTTGATATCACAAAATGGGGATAAATTTGGATAAACACAACATTTTATTTGGGGGGTAATTAAATTTGGGTAATTTAAAGGGAGTAATTATGTTAAATCTAATATTGTATTTTTAAAATTCAAAACTATACGTAATTAATTAATTTTTGAGTATGTTAATTATTTTATGGGTTTTGTGATAATAAAAACGGGGGATATTGTTTCAAGTGTTGTTTTCAACAATACATAATGTTTTAATTAAAGGGGGAGTATGTTGAGAACAATACTCTATCTCTTTTTGACAATTTTGATGCCTCACAAATACCCTTAATTATTTTCTAATGATTTTATTTGTTAATTATTTTTCAGAAATTTATTATTCATTATATTTTTATTTTTGGACGAAATATTTATGTTCTTGAACAATGAGATTTTATTTCTAAAGTATTCACATTTAGCATGTTCTCGAAACACTATTCATACCCTACTTATTTGAGATCTTCTTTATTGTGCTCTGGAAATACCGTCCATACACTACGTGGAGGAACGTAGCATAATGATAAAAAGCAGTGTATTATTTATGAGATAAGAGAAAAGTATGGAAGAAGAATCATAAGTCATCAGTGAAATATGAAAAAGAACCCTACTTCAAGAAGCAACCCTATGATTGGGATATCAGAAAAGTATGAGAAGAGAACCGTATGTAAGTATTAAACTTTATGTTTGTTTCTCAAAAGTATGGTTCATCAACCTTACTTTTTTAAACAACCATATATTATTGGAAAATACAGGATCAAGTAAATGTATGGATCTTTTATAATACGTTTGAAAGTTGAAGAGGAAATTATGGATGACCAACCCTACGTTTATGATCAACCTTACGTTTAAAGAAGGTGACATGAACATTACGTTTGTGATCAACCCTATGTTGTCAACCCTACGTTTGGAGACTACGTCATCAACCTTATGTTCAGAGGATGCATACAGTACATCTCAACCTTACGTTTGGCATCAGAGAGTTTAAAGTCTATATTTTTATGCAATGGTTAGCAAGCTTATTATTATGCGGAATCCAATCTAGATTTAAATATTATTTTAAATTATGACTTTGACTAATTCAAAGCCATTTTATCAATGGTTTAACGATCGAATTAAAAGGATCTTTTTATGATGAGTCTTCAGGGAAGTTACGACTACTATGTAAATTCAAAAGTTTGAATATCACAAGTTAAAAGGTGAATCTTGTGGTTCTAAATATGAAGGAGAAGTACCTATCTTTATTTTATATATGTGTGATTTATCGAACAACAACTATTGATCTTATGTGATCTGTCGATCATTCTTAGAAAAGGAATGAAAAAAACAGAGACTATCAAGAATTCAGATATACTGATTCAAGAGAACGACAAAGCTCTATTTTCTGAGGAAGAAAAATAACATTAGAAGAATCATCTATTATACATCGATTATCATTTTTAAATCTGCTGCTGCTGATGTTGTGAGTTATATTTCTATATCTAATACAAAGGGATCGACTCAGAATGACTCTTTTGTGAAGATCATTATTTCTGAAGGTGATGATCCATCTACTGTCAATTGCATGCTGTTGCAATTGTTAAGAACGTCTAGAAAGTAGTTTTAGAATACAAAAATCCTTCTTTTCTATTCTTGAGTGACCGGATTCTTGTACTAAGCTATGTAGGTTCTGTGTGTAAACCAGAAGGCTTTGTTTTGACTTATATTGTAAATGTGTCAACTACCTGTACTCAGTTGTTGTAAGGTCTGTTGAAATGAGGACCAGATAGTGAAAATTACTAAGATCGTGGAGTATAGCGTTGGTGGAGTGGACTAGGGGTCTTACGTACCTCGAACCACTATATATCTTGTGTCTCTGCTATTTAAATTTCCACTATGTCAATTAATCGGATTTGAGTTAGAAGGAAGAACACAATGTCGCAAAGATTTTTGAAAATACACAATTCACCCCCCCTCTTGTGCATATTTCATATATTCCTATCCAACAACAAGTAATACCTTAAATAAGGTTACATGATGTTATAAGATCTCAACTATTAAAACATTCTTTCCCCATAATGCCCGCCAAGAAAGATCCATATCAAAGAGGGGAGGGCATTACGCCCTAATAATTTATACCCACTTCCAAGTCTCATTTGAATTAGATATATGATTCCATAGAACGTTTTCCAAAGGGATCATCTTACCATGAAGTACCTTTATCTCTAAATTAACAATCCTGACTGGATGCTCAATCAATGTTAAATATATCCCAACATCAAGGTCCTCACAAATTAGAAAATTAGAAGGTTCATAAAGATACCTTCTAAGATATGAGACAATAAACACTTTTTTATTTAATTAAACTATAGTGGGATTGAAAAATGGTAATCAACTTTCCTTACCTTCTCAAAAATCTTAAAATGTACCAAAATATGTAGTGAAAACATTACCTGGTTCCCAATATGTTTGTGACCCAACAGATGTGACACTATTAATAGCATTTGGTAATCAACCTAAAACTCTAATTTTCATCAATGAATATCATCATATGAAATATATTATTTACGTATCAAATCCATTCTCTAATAAATCAACTAAATCTAAATATTTATCTCTTGGACCAAACTCAGTCAAACCAAAGAAGCTCACTAACCACAGAACAAAACAATATAGATTTATACAAGGCCTGAAAATGTTCCATATGAATTTCATACTGATGTATTTTATTATAATAAAACTAGAACTAGTCCAAAAGGATACCCCAAGCTCCATCAAAGACTACAATGCAAGCATGTGACATATCCTCGATAATATGTTTATATTAATCAATCTAACCATATGTTTGTGTATGATATGTCATTATCAAACATACCTAATATACCAATGCCTCCTAGAGTCCTCTCAAAAAGAAATAAGTAAACTTTTATTCCCTATCAGACACTACATCAAAACAGACTCCTTGGAATCTTAAAATCTTTTCTACATAGAGATGTCTCAAGTCCTCAACTTTGGTTTTATAAAGAATGGGTTAAAATTGAGACTATTTAGTAAGCCTATCAATTAAATACCATATAAAACTATTTAACCAAGGGGTATGCTGAATCCCAGCCATGAATTTCATAGATATATTGTCCCACTTCTAAGTCATCATTGTAAGTAGATAATGCAAACCTGAAGGTTTTTTCTGATTGTCTTTGACTTGTTGATAAGTATAATAATGAAAAAATGTCAACAATGTCTCATATCATAACAAGAAACTAGAATCGTCACTACATATCATAAAATTTCTTCAAGGTTCCACGGTGCACCAACCACTACAAATTATTGAAATCACTCATTATAGCCTTTCTTATAGACAAATATACAAAAATTTATTCCAAAAACATAGGGTGACCTTGGAAAATAAATTCCACTTTCCAAAGGTCTTCCCCCTATAAAGAAAACCTAATGATATGGAATTAATTATCATGATGCTACTCTAAAAAACCATCTTGAGAAATGAGGAGGTCAACAAAACACATTCCAAAACAACCATACCCTTCTCCTCCTAGACTCCCAAATGCAACTAAGAAAAAAATCCATCAAATCCCACTCTTATAATGACTCTTTCATGACTTGAATTAGAATTTCCCTTATCAAATAATCAACAATGACATTCCCCTCCCTTGGGGTGTTGGTAATGTTAAAATCAAAAGACAACAAGTATTCCACCCAATGACTCTATCAGAGGTTTAAATATTTTTTAAAGAAGATATAAATCGATCATTTAAGGTTGAAATAAATGGTATACCTTTCTCAAAAAATATGATTACTCTAACTTTTAAGTGCATACATCATCGTTGTGAGTTTTATATCTTGGGTTGGGTAATTATTCTCATGTGGTATAAGTTGTATGGATCTATAGGCTACAATGTAATCAATATATATAAGAACACATCCCAAAACTAAACCTGATGTGTAACAAAAGAACACATAGCCCCACCCTATGCATAGAAGTGATAAAACTAGAATAAAATTAAAAATTAATTTCAAATCATTGAAATAAATATTATATTTTTTATTCCATCGGTACTTAACTCCCTTCTGAGTAAGAGCGGTCTTTGGAGAATCCAACATCAAGAAATATATGAAAAACCTGATGTAATACCCCACCAATCCCAATAATCTCCATAAAATTAAAAGATTACATAGTTTATCTCATGTCATATCAGCTTTCACCTTCTCAAGAACCACTGAGATACCATGTTTTGAGGACACGTGTAGTAATAACTTCACTTGTTATATCTAGAATTATCATTTTTGAAAGATTCACAAAACATTTGTGATTTCTCAAGATTTATAGGACTTCTCTCAAATAATTAATATGATACTATTTATTTTTGGATTAAACTAAAATATAATTCAAAAATACCACCATTAATAAATCAATTTACACATGGATTATTTGCTTCAACAAATCCATAAAAACCACAGGAGCATTAGTCAGGAAAAAAGGAATAAAAAGAAACTCAAAGTGACCATACCTGCTGTTAAATTTAGTATTTGGACTATAATATTATTTTATTATATAATTTTGGTATCCAAACTAAAGTTAAATCTTAAAGAACCACGTCACCCCTTTCAATTAATCAAGAAAGTCATTTTTATAAGGCAAGAGATACTTTTTCTTCACCGTAACATGATTGAGTTTTCATTAATTATCATATAGAAAAAGTGTTCTATCATATTTATTAAAAAAGAGAACATGTTCTACCAAAGGTCACATACTCAGTCATATAAATACATTCTCTTAAATATTATTCAACTAATTATTTAATTCTTTCAACTCTTTTGGTGATATATTGTAAGAAAAAATAGACCTTGGTTGAGTACCAAGTACTAAATAAATATATAAATCTACCTATCTAACTATTGGCAGATCAGATAAATTAGAAGAAATCACATCGGTAAACTAGATGATGACTATAGGGAGATCATCAATCAAATATTATTGATCTAAGTCGAAAAAATCACTGCTAATACCTGAACCAACTTTGTAAAATAAGGTCCATCTCAAACTGACCTCCGGTCCCATTCTCCCTGAAAGACACAACATACCCCATGGGGTGTCGAAACATAGATCTAATGAGTGTAATCATAAATTTAGGCCTTAATATAAATCAAAACATCCATCCTTAAAATGAATTCGAGAGTTTTCAGGTTGAGAACCAAAAATTTCTAGTAAAATCAAGGTCTAATAAAAGGAAAAATTACACAAGACAATAAAGACTATAATATTTCTTCATTATGAGGGGCGTAGTAATATCCAATACATAAGACAAAATCTCCATAAAATTATTTATTAGGTTCATGATACGAGTCAATATAAATGAGTGAGATACACCAACATCAAATATTACAGTCACTAAAGATAATGTTGTATTACCCTTAGTTTTAAGTAACCTGTATTTCATATATTTTAAATATATAGTCTTTGGGTGAAGTTTGTGAGGGTTTGGAAACATTTTGGAATGTTTTTGGGGTTTTATTTAGGTTAATGGTTTATGAATAGTTATTGGAAACTATGACATTCCAACAAGAAACCGTGTAGAGTGAGATAGGTGCTAAGGAAAAGGTGTGCGAGTAGACACACATTTCTTCCAAACTGTGCAAATACCTAAGAGAAACCATGAAAATTGGGATAGTGGGATTTCTCATCATTGGTGCATGTATTATCTAACTGCATGAGCCAACCATGTGAGGTCCTCCTTGAGGCATATAATGGAACATAGTTATTGCATATTTTTTCTAACTGCCTGACTAATTGTGCATGGTTTAAAAAAAGATAAAAAAAGTGGATCTAGGTAAGGAATAGACTTTAACCCCTATTGTTTGCTCCATTTGGGTCCTAAATTGAAAATTATTCCTCCCAAAGGATTTATAACCCTTCCACCATCATTTTTTAAGGGCTCCAAAGGAGTTTTTTTTGTGTTTTCAAGCTGGATTCCCTTAGTAAGACATCATATATGGTAGTTTTTGGTGTTTTATCACAGATCAACTTCCCCCAATCTCTCTCTCTCAATTACTTATTTCAAGTTAATCATGAATAGATATAAGTTAGATTATTCCAATAATAGTTAGATTAGTATTTTTTTAAAATTATGGGAAGAGATCTAAAGAAGGTTTTTAATGATTCAACCCAATTTTGTGGGGATTTTAGTGTCATTATTCATTTTTATATAAATTCCAAGGTAGGTGGATTCACTATCGACTCCTCTATTTAGTATTTGAAAGATAGTTTCAATTTTTTTTTTGTGTGAAATTGATTGGGAATTTTTTGTATAATCATTGATGGAAACCTTATTTGGTAACAATTTATGGTATTATGTGGAATTGGGTGTTTTAGACAAAGGATAATTTGGTAACATGGTTTCAAAATGATGATTTCAAAATGGTTATTTGGTTTTGATGCATGGAAAAGTGTTTTGAATAAAAGTTTGGTCTTATTGGAATGGTTATTTGGAAAAGGGTTTTCAATAAAAGATGTTTTATTGAAATGATTGAATTGGTTTGGAAAAAGGTTGTATTGTCATGGGGCTGGCTTAAATGGTTTGGCGTGGATGGAATGAGTTTGAGAAATGGTAATGAAATACCACCATCATATGTATTGGTTTTAGAAAATTTCTTGCCCTATAAATGGTAACACCAAGCATGTGTGGTTATGAGTATGGGTGTGTGTAACAATGTGATATGGAATGGGTAATTCAAATTATATCCATGATATGGTGGTAATGACGTGTTTGGTTTCATTCCTTGTAACTAGATGTTATTTGAGATAACTATTTTATTTTGAAAATTGTTTATGAAATAGTTTCCAATTATTTTATATAAACTATTTTATATAAATGTTCTAAATTGTCCTATCCTAGTGGCATGAGTATGGAAGTCATTTGGGGAAAGCCTACTAAGTTTCATTACTCACCCCTTCTTTGGAACATTCGTTCTATTGAAAATACCATTTATTGGGACAAATGAAATGGTAAAGTATCACACTTATATGGTGGTTAATAGTAATACTTGGTATTTATTGTGGAGTAGAGAATGGAGAATGGTTGGATATTGGAGTTTTGATTTAGAGTCCT
This sequence comes from Viscum album, assembly GCA_963277665.1. Lineage (NCBI taxonomy): Eukaryota > Viridiplantae > Streptophyta > Magnoliopsida > Santalales > Viscaceae > Viscum > Viscum album. Next base: position 186,463,534 of record OY728140.1, read on the forward strand.
TGAGTTTTGATGGTTTTTTCTTCTGTTGTGTACATTGATATTTTAGTCTTCCATTTTTGTACTCTTTTGTATTTTTTTTTGATTTATATGGTATTTCATTAAGTTGTTTTGTGGGATTATCATGCATACTGTAGTGGTTACTTTTTTATGGCATGTTTGGTTTGGATGCCTTATTTTTAGAGGGAAAATGGTCCCCCATTAATTCATGAATCCCTTGGAATTTATTACCAACCATTGGTTCCTCATGGATGTCCCTTAAGGCCAGGTAATGTCTTTCTGCCTTCTCAACTTGTTTGGTCCTTGAGTAAAAAGTTTTCATCAGTTCATTCAGTCATGGAGTTGAAATTAATTCTGGTTTATTCATCGAGTTGGGATGGTATAAAGGTGTATGATTTATAGGATGTGAAATGTATAGCATAAATAATATGTAGCTAACATTTTTGATTTGAAGTTAAAGTTTCCAGGGATTTGGTTACATAAGTGTTTTGGAGGAACTCATAGGATTTGAAATATCATTTTTTGGGTTTATCAAATGATACGAGCATGACATGAATTATATAAATGACTTCTTCCTAGGAGTTCATATTTAATTTTGAGTAATGATATATGATTCGGTACAAAACTATTTATTTTGTAAAATTGTTAAATTTGTTTTCCAATGTGATACATTGAAAAGACATGAAATTGTTATTTTAAAAATGGCGTGAGTTTCAAAAGTATGATGAAATTTTTAAAAAAGGTTGGGTTCTGAAATGTTGGATTTTGGGAAGAAATATTGTGATAGTATGATGTGGTATAATTTGAAAATATTAAGACTTCAGTTTCTAGAGAGTTAGACATGTGGAATTTTTTGTCTATATAGAAAATGGAACCCAGTAGGCATCAATGAAACCAACTAGAGAATGCTACTGAGAATGTGGTTTCATCTGGTCTATAGGTGAACCAATATTAGGTTCAATGTATAGTCTAATATTTTCAATATGTGAACAGAGAGAATAATAGGGATGAACCAAGTAAATTATATCATTACATCCAGATCTAGAACAATTCTCATTTGGACAACATGTTTGGGCCAAGAGTCCTTAAGGCCTTTGAGCCACCCAGTCCTTCAGGTGAATAAGGATTTCAGGCTTCCTTAAGTACTTTGGGACACCTTAAGGCCTTCAAGACACCTCAAGGCCTTTGGGCCACCTCAAGCCCTTTCAGAAAACCTCATGTCCTTTGGGACACCTAATGTGCAGATGAAAACTAAACATATTCTACAAGGAACAAGTCCAAAAAGAGGATTCAGAGCAAGTCACGTACACCAGAGTAGAGCTAACAGATTTGGAGGAATGAGTGTGTATGTAATTTTCCTTCGAGACCAAACCTTTCCACCTCTATATTGGAAAACTATCTGAATAGACATGCAATGATGGAGATCTGGTCACGATATAGATTCTAGGGAGGGGCAGTTTCAAGTAGTCATAATCTGTAATGAATTACTTTAATAACTTCAGGTTGTGCATGGTTTTTCTAACTCATATTGTCTTCTAGAAGTGGTTTACATGTCATTGGGTTGTGCTACTCCATTAACATATATGTTATGTCCTATAATCCTCAATGCCTGATCCACCTTCTAAAGAGGTGAGTAATGAAGAGTTCATTGTCCATGAAATACATTTGAGAGATACAGTCAACATTAAATTTTTGATGCCGTCATTGATGACTTGTGAAATAATTATGTCTAATGAAAACATGGAAATGTATATAATGCTATAGTATCTTGGTGGTCTATACCTTGAGAGATATAGATAAGGAAAAATTGATATTTCCAAGGAATATTCCCAAAACAATCTTAGAGAGGGTGCCCCAGTTGGGCCTCAAATAGTCAATCTCATTGGATACATTGAAAGCCTAGAGGTTCTAGGGCTTAAAAATCTTAGATAACTAGGCACCAATCTCATTATGGAATCACTCTCTTATAGGTTCTTAATCTTTACTGTGGATTTTAATATTAACAACATTGAGATTTCTTCTAGATCTTCTATATCTTTTTCACTGAGTTGATAATTATACGAAGCGTGAACAAACATAAAGGGTAATTGAAGAGATCTAAGTCAAAATATTCTCCACACCATTCCAAGAAGTTGATGATCAAGTGGAAATTAAGGTAATTGTATTTTTTCTGTTTCGTATGTGTTGAGAAGGGCCATTGGAATAAAAATTTCACCCATCTAAAAAATATAGGGGAAGCTTAAGGAGAATTTGTTATTGAGTGAAATTTATTGGTTTCTACAAATTTGTAATCAGATATAGCTTTTCGTTATCACATATGTATTCAAATACAAGAACCAAGTAGGTTCAAAATGATTGACTGAGGGTAGGTAGACCTATGAGAATCCAAAATAGATAAAGTTTCTATTATTACTATCGGGGACTACCACGTCACATTACCAACCAGAATGATATTGGTTTTAAAGTGTTGTTTTAATATACCTTTGGTTACCAAAAACAATATTTTTGTATCCATACTAGATATGGATGGAGTTATTTTCAAATTTGGGAATAAATGTTTCACCTTTCATAATGATAGAATTTTATATGGTATGGAAAATTTAAATAACAACCTTTATCTGATGGATTGAACAAACCAAGTAATGGAAATTGATAATGAAAATACTTTACATGACTCATACAACACCCAAATTTGGAATCAATGGCTATGTCCTATAAATGAAAAGCATTTGACTAAATTACATCAAGATGGATATTTATACTCTTTTGAACTAAAACCAATTGGTGTATGTCAAGCATGTCTAAAAAGAAAAATATCAAAAGACACATTTTGTGGGAAAGGTGTATGGGATAAAGAGATTCTTGAATTGTAACGCCCCGACCCCAGCTACCCAGAGTCGGTGCATTACTTCGTAACATTGGCATGATCACAAGAAAGATCAAATCTCGAAAGACCGATTGGTTTAGTAGCCTTGGAAACACTAGATATATTCATAGGTTTTACATTACATCATAAAATGAAAAACTACAACAACAACATAATGTCTCTATAATCCACACTCATATCCCCACATAATATCCCTGCAGGTCATTCATAATTTACTTCTTCACTTCCTGGGAAAAATAAAACATATAAAAGGGGTGAGCTCAAATGCCCAGTAAGGATAACAGAATAGAGGAAACTTTCATAAATAAGAATAAACATTTAAGGCAATGTATAACTAAAAAAAAGCCTTTCAAACATGAACTTTCAACATGGTATGGCATAAATAAAATGAAATAATTCCATTTACTTATTCACATGGATATTCTACTAATCGAATAATCACATGCAAAAATCAATAACCACTTTCATAATGTTGGAATGCATAATGCCAGACTATCATAACCACATAGCCAAGGCCTTGTGCCAAGACTACAAATAAGATTTTGTCAAGGCCTTGTGCCAAGACACTAGTTTGTCTCATGAGACCTACCGATGCATCGAGGAGCTATAGCGGGCTCCACCCGTCACTTATTAAGTCCAATGCATTCCCATATGAAAAGGTTTAAACATAACATAAACATTCGTATTAAAACTAGCATACGAAATGTCAATAATTTCACCATAAACTATGAATGGTATAAAAATAGAACATCCATAGTCAAACATATCACAAAACCTTCAATACAATATAGAAGTTTTGTATCATAATAAATCAACTTCAAATAATCTTAAAATCCATCAAAGGATGTTGACGTAGATGAAATCAAAATTCTTTTTAAAGAAATATCTCCTTTTATTTTGAAATCATTTAAGATCCATATAAAATAAAACATTTTCTTTGAAAATATTCTTATAAGCTTGTAAGGAAAGCTTTTAAGATTTTATAACGGCGTAAAATAACCGCACCCGCCATATAAGTTAAAAAAAACATTCTTACCTCAATTCTGTCGAAAAGGTTAAAAAGGACCTTATTTTGAAAACAACGGAAATATTCCTTTATAAACCTCTTATAAAAAGTCAAACAAGGGTATAAATGACCTTAACCCATATTCTTGTAAATAGTAAAAATGTTTTGAAATACATTTTTAAGAATCATGGATGTGGATGATAAAGATATCCCAGTAGACTATTACGTATAAACAACCTCGGATAATGAAGAGATTGTGAAATAACCCTTACCTTGTACTTTTCCTTTGTTGGGGTAGGTTAACCTCCTGTATAATGGTGAAATAATTGTTATTAAATTATACAAGAATCATATATATTAATATGATATCATATATGATCTTTTAACATTGATTTGTTAATAATATCTTAGAATTATCGTCATTTCGGGTGTTAACTTACTCATTTTATTTATATGTTTTGTTACATAAGCCATGTTTGTTGTATCTTATTCATATCCATAATGATATCTAGTCCTTAAAAATCATTTTTAAATCATCAAATGATAATTATACTTGAATGGTTACGATGGAGAATGAATCTCATCGCGTTCGTGGAGACGGTAGTCCGTACGTACGCACGAGCGACAATATCATTCTTTTGATATTAAAATAATATATAAATGGATTGTATATCATATATACAGAATCATTAACATGTTATATTTATTATTTACATGAGTTACACATCATTATTATACCCATCCAAATAATATTATATTGAATAACAATTACACCACGATGTGGAGACGGTAAGCCGTACGTACGCACGTATGGTGACATGTTATTCAAAGGGTGGATAGAATATTGAATATGATTGTACCATATTTATAATAACAACACAGTATATGTGAGATACTGGAGTTATTATTTTAGGATGGTAAGAACAAAGGAAGAAGAAGTGGAAGAAGAAAGGAACTTAGAAAAGGGTGGTGAAATCATTACCACTTCTTCGGGTTCTTCCTTTTGATTTGATCAAAAGGGCTCCTTAGTTTGGATTTCTGATCAAACTAAGGCCCCTAGGTTGTAGTGAGGGAAGTTGGGAGAGTATTTGGGCAGATTTTGGCCGAACCAAAAGGCTTTAGAGGTGTGTAGAAATGAGAAGGAGGAGTGCCCTTTTATAAGAGGGGTGAGGGGCACCTTTGGAAAAGCTAGAAATATTAATTTATAATAAATTCATATTCGGTTTATAATGGCTCCAAAGCTTATTATTCAAAGGTTAAGGTAGGGCTAGGTCGAAAACAACTCAACCAATAGAATTTAGACAGGTTTGGGTACTTATATTAACCTTATCTTTAAGTATTAACTCTAAGTTAATTAGTTTCACTTTTACAATGTCTCTTTGTATTTTTATATAATATGGTTAATAAACTTACTATATACATCCAAGCGACCCCCAAGTGGTCCATTAAGGATTAAACTATCATGATATAAGTCTCTTGGCCGAACCTTAGATTTTTAGGAATTTAATATCAATTAATAATATAATATTTGTTTTAAGAACTCTTTTATGTCAATTTTGACACTATTCAATAGTTGATTTTTGTGAAACTCATAACAGATTGATTACTTCGAACAAAGTCAATTAAATAAATCCTAATATATCATATTATCCTAGAAAATTAGTTTAATTCATTAAAAGTTTCATATTATATTTATTTGGGTATTTATAATATCAATTATTTTAATTTTTCACTATTATAGTAATTACTGCATCATCATTGTGTCATAAATAAAATAAATTATTTATTGTCTAAAAATTATAAATAAAATATCATTATGTAGGAAATATTTTTATATTTCTAATGAATATTTATAATCTAAAATCCAACATATATAGCCCTATGTAACAATTGTTTTGCTAAAAGATATATGCTTGTGTCATTTTTGTATTCATTTTAACTTAATTAAAATAAAGTGTCATTATCACTTACAAATGGATCCATGGGGTCCCCAAATTGACACAAAGATGCCCATGGTCGACCATGTATCAACCAATAGGGTTAATACACGTTTTAGGGTAATTTAGTATTATTATAATATTATTTTTTAACCCTTATTTACCGGATTTACCCTTAACCATGGTAAATAAAATATTTACCGCAGTAATTATTCAAAATGTCTAAAAATAAAAGTTACCTATTTACACAATTTGAACATACTGATTCCAAATATGGAATACATTTTCCTAAATTAAAAACACAAAATTGGCAGAAATTAATTTAAAATTAATTCCCGCTGTCAAAACAAAAAGCGTGTTTTAATGAGATAATAACTATCAAAAGATTGTCACTTGTTTATGTTCGGTTTAATTGTAAAATTATGTCCAATGACAAACATTATATTAAATGGTAAAAATATATTCTAAATATACTTTAAAACCACTCAAATTCATAATTTATCACTATTAATTATTTTGATTAAAAAAATTGTTTTTAATTAAAATTTAGTAATTTTCACTATTCATCAAAATATGAAAGTTATCCGAAATGTACCAAAATTTCACCTTAGGCTAAATTCAATATTCCGAATCCAAAGATGAAGTCCATTTTAAAATATAAAATATATATAATTTTAAAAAGTAGGTACTACTATTCATAACGGCTAGTTTGATTGGTTGTGGTGTGTGTTAAAACTCAAGGTTGCGTACAACACACGCTACTGTATTATTCAAAGAAAGTGTACCGTGGAAGCTTGGGATGTTTCATTTTAAATTTTTGATGTCCCCATTTAGTCAAAAAGTTTAAAATATTGTATTTAAAAAGGGTTCACTATTAAAAGTTGATAAAAGTGCAATACTGAAAATGAATTTGTTCTTGCTTATATCTAAGAAACTCATAATATGGATTCTAAAATTATAAATATTATATAAAGTTTAAAATTTAGATAATACTATTCATAACCTCTTTTGAATGGCTTTTTTTTGTAAGTCATGGTGTGATTGAACTCAGTGTTGCGTGTAGTGCAAGTTATTGAATTATTTTGAAGAAATAACACACTATGAAATCTTGGGGTGTTACATTCTCCCCTCCTTCAATAAATTGCGTCCTCGCAATTTGAAATTGTTCTTCGAAAATAAAAGGTTGAAAATAGATAATATATTTGTGGGAAAACCCACATCGGAAATTGGGTTACTAAAATTTAGTCTTAATATGAGGAAAAGAGAAATGAAAGGGTCACCACCAAATTATGATCTTGATTAGGAGAACATTGGTGGCAATTAGAGACATATAATCGGAGGAAAAACGTAAATATTTATAGGTAGTGATTGAGGTCATCAATCACAAACAAGTGTATAATTGAGGTCCTTAAACTCATCAATCTATGATGATTTGAAGTACCATCGGTTCAACAAAATATAGGGTATTGGGATAACACATTTTTGACGTTTCAAAATATCTTAGTTGAAATCCCACATCGAAAAATGAATTAACGAGGCCTCTATAAAGAGTCGAAAGTATGAAGATTACCGAAAATAACACATACTAGGGTTCCATGTAGGAAAATATGGATATGGAAGAAAAATCTAACAATCAATTATCTGATGGAGAGTGGTAGAGAACATGGCTATGAAAAGGCCAACAATCCCAAAGCCATAAATTAGTGATGATTTAAGGTACCATCTAGGAAAACATTTTTGTTCTAAGTTGCTTTTCTTAATATTGAGGAATTTATTTATGAGATTGGCTAAGATCATAAGGAGATATACTTACTTTATAATTAGAGTTTTATCCATTAATAAATTTCTACCACAAACTCATCTTTCACTCTAAAAGATAATAGAATGAAAAAAAAATTCTATTTACACTATTCGTATAGGGTTCCAAAATAAACGAATTTATAATTCATCTACAATATCTTTTAATAAAAACTACATTATTTAATCCAGGACATCTCGTGGGCCAGTGGTAGGTGATACACCCTTGTCGCCCTTCGGTTGCGGGTTCAAGTCTTGCAGCCTTGCCGGACGCGACGGGTTGCCGCCCGACCTCCGGGTTGTCCTTTTATGGAAATCCAAAATAATCCAAACTAGAACTATCCAAAAAACTTCCGTCCAAACTCACAGTCCAACATTTATAAGGAAGGTAAACATAATGTAGATCCTTTTTACCCCATAATCGCATATGAATACCTTCATCATGTATTCTTTTAATACACTGAAACATCCTAAATTACCATATTCCTTATTGATTACATTCATGCTCCCTTATTCCATATAGAATGCTGGATATACTTCATCAATCCAAAAATATTTTAAACCCCAACAATGATGGAATACACAAATCATTAATCAGTTCCAAGGTAGTCATGAATATCCAATATAATTTATCCAAAGCAATCATGTATTATTCCAAAATCACTACCTCGGTATCAGAACTATATTATGGTTTATCATTCTCTCAACCATATATTTTCCAAAAATTTATCCTTCTATTGAGTCACTATTCTTTGTTCCACACAATCTCAAGTCCTTAATGAAATAGTACTGCAGTACAATCCTTATATACTCCATAATTATTATAACAAGTACATTGTTGATACAACACTCAATTGACATAATCAACATAAGAACTCAAATCATTCCTCTTCATCTGTGGTAGTATCATAACTTGATTATTATCCAATAACATCATTTGCGGCATAGTCTGATGACTGGGACATAGGTTCGCGTAGTGTCCAAACTCCTTGCAAATGAAGCATTGTACATTTAAAACCATTTTCTTACCCTTGCAGTCACGTACTTTGTGCCCTTTTCCTCCACACTTATAACAAACTCCCATTCCTTTCAGGCAAGTTCCAGGGTGTTTCTTTCCACAGTTACCACATATGGGAAAATTCTTCTTTTCCCTTTTCCCTTTATCCATCTTTCTCTCTTCCATCCTTTTCTTCTCTTGATTCCCTTCAAAGCCATAAGACTCAGTAAACTCTTTACTTATCTTATCAACACATGATATTATTTCTTCATATGATGATAATACATGGGAGACTATTTCTCTTATAAATTCTAGCTTAAGACCATGAAAGATATGATCCTTCCTTCTCTTTGAATCATGTGTATTTCTGGAGTTCTCATTCCTTCTACTGGGCGCCATTTCTATACAATGGCATAAACTAGATCAGTTTATGAATCAAAATACATAATCCCATACTTATAAAACACTAAACATAAATTGAACTATTTATGGATATAATCAATAATCATAAAAATGTTTTCTTTGAGGAAGTATATACAAATAAACCCTTCATAATGATTTGTAAAGAAAATGAGATTTATCCTAAGCATATCCCCCGGGAGTGTCGTAAACAAGAGTGCAGCAAGGCCCGATGTCGTGCACCAGTTCCCGTTCGAGTCTAGCTCAAAGCGGTGTTTTCGGGTTTTACCCCTAGGTACATCTGTGCCAGAGCCGCCTCTACCTGCTCGTATCCAGACAGGGATGTATTGCTCGGAAAACTCAGAAAATCTCTACAATACCAAAATTCTAGGAAGTTCTTCTATACTAATCCTCAAAGTTCATCTTAGGTATACGTGCTCTAATCAGAGTTTATCTAAATCTAGCTTCCAAGGTTTGTACTAAACTTCCTCTGATACCAACTGTAACGCCCCGACCCCAGCTACCCAGAGTCGGTGCATTACTTCGTAACATTGGCATGATCACAAGAAAGATCAAATCTCGAAAGACCGATTGGTTTAGTAGCCTTGGAAACACTAGATATATTCATAGGTTTTACATTACATCATAAAATGAAAAACTACTACAACAACATAATGTCTCCATAATCCAAACTCATATCCCCACATAATATCCCTGCAGGTCATTCATAATTTACTTCTTCACTTCCTGGGAAAAATAAAACATATAAAAGGGGTGAGCTCAAATGCCCAGTAAGGATAACAAAATAGCGGAAACTTTCATAAATAAGAATAAACTTTTAAGGCAATGTATAACTAAAACAAAAGCCTTTAAAACATGAACTTTCAACATGGTATGGCATAAATAAAATGAAATAATTCCATTTACTTATTCACATGGATATTCTACTAATCGAATAATCACATGCAAAAATCAATAACCACTTTCATAATGTTGGAATGCATAATGCCAAACTATCATAACCTCATAGCCAAGGCCTTGTGCCAAGACTACAAATAAGATTTTGTCAAGGCCTTGTTCCAAGACACTAGTTTGTCTCATGAGACCTACCGATGCATCGAGGAGCTATAGCGGTCTCCACCCGTCACTTATTAAGTCCAATGCATTCCCATATGAAAAGGTTTAAACATAACATAAACATTTGTATTAAAACTAGCATACGAAATGTCAATAATTTCACCATAAACTATGAATGGTATAAAAATAGCACATCCATAGTCAAACATATCACAAAACCTTCAATACAATATAGAAGTTTTGTATCATAATAAATCAACTTCAAATAATCTTAAAATCCATCAAAGGATGTTGACGTAGATGAAATCAAAATTCTTTTTAAAGAAATATCTCCTTTTATTTTGAAATAATTTAAGATCCATATAAAATAAAACATTTTCTTTGAAAATATTCTTATAAGCTTGTAAGGAAAGCTTTGAAGATTTTATAACGGCGTAAAATAACCGCACCCGCCGTATAAGTTAAAAAAAACATTCTTACCTCAATTCTGTCGAAAAGGTTAAAAAGGACCTTATTTTGAAAACGACGGAAATATTCCTTTATAAACCTCTTATAAAAATTCAAACAAGGGTATAAATGACCTTAACCCATATTCTTGTAAATAGTAAAAATGTTTTGAAATACATTTTTAAGAAACATGGATGTGGATGATAAAGATATCCCAGTAGACTATTACGTATAAACAACCTCGGATAATGAAGAGATTGTGAAATAACCCTTACCTTGTACTTTTCCTTTGTTGGGGTAGGTTAACCTCCTGTATAATGGTGAAATAATTGTTATTAAATTATACAAGAATCATATATATTAATATGATATCATATATGATCTTTTAACATTGATTTGTTAATAATATCTTAGAATTATCGTCATTTCGGGTGTTAACTTACTCATTTTATTTATATGTTTTGTTACATAAGCCATGGTTGTTGTATCTTATTCATATCCAGAATGATATCTAGTCCTTAAAAATCATTTTTAAATCATCAAATGATAATTATACTTGAATGGTTACGATGGAGAATGAATCACATCGCGTTCGTGGAGACGGTAGTCCGTACGTACGCACGAGCGACAATATCATTCTTTTGATATTAAAATAATATATAAATGGATTGTATATCATATATACAGAATCATTAACATGTTATATTTATTATTTACATGAGTTACACATCATTATTATACCCATCCAAATAATATTATATTGAATAACAATTACACCACGACGTGGAGACGGTAAGCCGTACGTACGCACGAATGGTGACATGTTATTCAAAGGGTGGATAGAATATTGAATATGATTGTACCATATTTATAATAACAACACAGTATATGTGAGATACTGGAGTTATTATTTTAGGATGGTAAGAACAAAGGAAGAAGAAGTGGAAGAAGAAAGGAACTTAGAAAAGGGTGGTGAAATCATTACCACTTCTTCGGGTTCTTCCTTTTGATTTGATCAAAAGGGCTCCTTAGGTTGGCTTTCTGATCAAACTAATGCCCCTAGGTTGTAGTGAGGGAAGTTGGGAGAGTATTTGGTCAGATTTTGGCCGAACAAAAAGGCTTTAGAGGTGTGAAGAAATGAGAAGGAGGAGTGCCCTTTTATAAGAGGGGTGAGGGGCACCTTTGGAAAAGCTAGAAATATTAATTTATAATAAATTCATATTCGGTTTCTAATGGCTCCAAAGCTTATTATTAAAGGTTTAAGGTGGGTATAGGTCGAAAAACACTCAACAAATAGAATTTAGATAGGTTTGGGTACTTATATTAACCTTATCTTTAAGTATTAACTCTAAGTTAATTAGTTTCACTTTTACAATGTCTCTTTGTATTTTTATATAATATGGTTAATAAACTTACTATATACATCCAAGCGACCCCCAAGTGGTCCATTAATGATTAAACTATCATGATATAAGTCTCTTGGCCGAACCTTAGATTTTTAGGAATTTAATATCAATTAATAATATAATATTTGTTTTAAGAACTCTTTTATGTCAATTTTGAAACTATTCAACAGTTGATTTTTGTGAAACTCATAACAGATTGATTACTTCGAACAAAGTCAATTAAATAAATCATAATATATCATATTATCCTAGAAAATTTTTTTAATTCATTAAAAGTTTCATATTATATTTATTTGGGTATTTATAATATCAATTATTTTAATTTTTCACTATTATAGTAATTACTGCATCATCATTGTGTCATAAATAAAATAAATTATTTATTGTCTAAAAATTATAAATAAAATATCATTATGTAGGAAATATTTTTATATTTCTAATGAATATTTATAATCTAAAATCCAAAATATATAACCCTATGTAACAATTGTTTTGCTAAAAGATATATGCTTGTGTCATTTTTGTATTCATTTTAACTTAATTAAAATAAAGTGTCATTATCACTTACAAATGGATCCATGGGGTCCCCAAATTGACACAAAGATGCCCATGGTGGACCATGTATCAACCAATAGGGTTAAGACACGTTTTAGGGTAATTTAGTATTATTATAATATTATTTTTTAACCCTTATTTACCGGATTTACCCTTAACCATGGTAAATAAAATATTTACCGCAGTAATTATTCAAAATGTCTAAAAATAAAAGTTACCTATTTACACAATTTGAACATACTGATTCCAAATATGGAATCCATTTTCCTAAATTAAAAACACAGAAGTGGTAGAAATTAATTTAAAATTAATTCCCGCTGTCAAAACAAAAAGCGTGTTTTAAAGAGATAATAACTATCAAAAGATTGTCACTTGTTTATGTTCGGTTTAATTGTAAAATTATGTCCAATGACAAACATTATATTAAATGGTAAAAATATATTCTAAATATACTTTAAAACCACTCAAATTCATAATTTATCACTATTAATTATTTTGATTAAAAAAGTTGTTTTTAATTAAAATTTAGTAATTTTCACTATTCATCAAAATATGAAAGTTATCCGAAATGTAACAAAATTTCACCTTAGGCTAAATTCGATATTCCGAATCCAAAGATGAAGTCCATTTTAAAATATAAAATATATATAATTTTAAAAAGTAGGTATTACTATTCATAACGGCTAGTTTGATTGGTTGTGGTGTGTGTTAAAACTCAAGGTTTTGTACAACACACGCTACTGTATTATTCAAAGAAAGTGTACCGTGGAAGCTTGGGATGTTTCATTTTAAATTTTTTATGTCCCCATTTAGTCAAAAAGTTTAAAATATTGTATTTAAAAAGGGTTCACTATTAAAAGTTGATAAAAGTGCAATATTGAAAATGAATTTGTTCTTGCTTATATCTAAGAAACTCATAATATGGATTCTAAAATTATAAGGATTATATAAAGATTAAAATTTAGATAATACTATTCATAACCTCTTTTGAATGGCTTTTTTTTGTAATTCATGGTGTGATTGAACTCAGTGTTGCGTGTAGTGCAAGTTATTGAATTATTTTGAAGAAATAACACACTATGAAATCTTGGGGTGTTACATGAATTACTTCATAACAATGTGTGTGGCCCATTTTCTATTAATACAATGAGTGGGTACTCATAATTCATAAATATTAATAATGATTTTAGTAGATATGGATATGTCTACTTAATGAGTTATAAGTAATATTATGCAGATAAATTCATGGAATACTAGATTGAATTTGAGAGCCATCATCATAATAATATTAATAAATTCCACTAACACCATGGTGGAGAATATCTTAATCAATACATTTATTGATTATTTATGAGAGATTAGGATATCATCTCAACTCACTACTCCTTATATGTCTTAGATAAATAGTGTATGTGAATGTAGAAACATCACCATCTTGAAAGTCATCTTGCATTTCTTGAGGAGGATATTATCTATAAAATTGATAGAGGGAGTGAGATATATTTTTATGATGTCCCGGATCAAGATACACAAGCGTCGGACTAAGAACAAATTCCACAAAGCCTCATGGAAGCATTAATTGTTCCAATGAATCAATTAATATGTAGGAGTACTAGAGTGGTTAGATAACCATAATGGTATATTTTTCTAGTCACCGAGTATGTTTTATGACTATTAGTTGATAAAAAAGATCATATAACCTATAAGTAAGTAGTTAGTAGAATTGAATTTGCAAAGTGGCAGGAGGCCATAAATTCTAAAATGGATTACATGTACCAAAACCAAGTATGGATTTTGGTATACCCTCAAGTAGATGTAAATCCAATTGGTCTTAAATGGGTATTCAAGAATTATGTAATTTGGTATAAAATTTTCAAATATCCATTTATGGAATAAATCAAGCATCCAGGTCCGGGAACATTCATTTTTATGAGTCCATAATAAAATTTGGTTTCACAAAGAACGAATGAAAGTTTTTTATCTATAATGGTTTTTGTGGGAGTGTAGTTTTTTATAAATAGAATATGTTGATGATATATCACACATTGTAAATGAAATACCAGTCTTACAGTTTGTTAAGTCATGGTTCAATAAATGCTTCTCTATAAAGGGATTGGGCAAGGAGGTATATTTTACTGGGATCAAGAATGATTTTGATAGATCCAAGAGATGTATCATCCTAATTCAATGTACATATATTGAAAATATAATGGAAAAATTTAGTATGGAACAATCCAAGTGGATATCATTTCCAACATCCCATGGAATTCATCTTTCTAGGAAAATATGTCCTTAGACGCATGAGGAATGAAAAATAATGGAATGGATTCCACATGATTCAGTGATTGGGTCAGTCATGGATGATATGATATATACTATTCTAGGTTTATCTTATGAATTAAGTGTGGTAAGAGGATATAAAGCTAATATAGGTTACCTTACTTGGTTGGAAGTCAATACTTTCTTTACATATATGACGCATAATAAGGATATGCTTCTAGTTTATGGAGGAGATGAAGAACTAGTCATTAGAGGATATGAAGATTATAGTTTCCAAACTGATAAAGATGACATGAAGTCACAAATGGATACATCTTTACATTGAATGGAGGTCATATGAGTTGGAAGAGCACAATGTAGGATATGGTTGTAGATTTTGTATTAGAGTCTGAGTATATTACGGCTTATGAGGTGACTAAAGAAGTATTATATATGTGAAAACTCATATAATATAATAATGTGGTAATTATCAGTAAGTTTTATATAACACTATATTGTGATAATACTATAGCAGTGGCTATTGCAGAAGATCCAAGGTCACATTAGCAGATGAAGCACATTCTTTAAAAGTATCATCTCTGGATAGTTTTTTTTTCAGATATGTGAAGTTGTGCTGAGAATTAATTATATGGAAGATAGTATAGGGGACCCCATGGCTAAATCATTGAATTGGTAAAAACATGACTATCATGTGAGGTCTAGTGGATAGAAATTCATATGTTGTTGTTTCTAGTCCTAGTGGGAGTTTGTTGGAGTTTGTTTCTTATGACCAACTATTTCTAATTTGATTACTTGTATATGTAATGTATTTAATATTAATAAAACAACTTATTACATGTTGATTTTTTTCTTCATGAAAATAATGTAATAATGTACTATAACATACATCGCATTGATAAGATCATAGTAGTTCCCCGCAAGGATGAGAACCTTGGTCTGCTGTCATGATATTCTTAAATAGTGTTATATGGTTGGGTATTGTACAATGATGGGACACGTAGTACTTAGACTTTTAGGTGTGAGTTCTCATAAGAAGATGAGGTTTATTCTTAGAAAGTTTGAACTTAATAATCCTTAATATGGGAGATTATAAGAAATGACCTCCCAGTAGGAACTCCACATGTTTTGGTGTCAAATGATATTTCAATCCACAAGAATGTGTGATGTTTCATAGACTTTAAGATTATTATTAATGCATGTTAAAACTAATGTAATTAGATTTATTTCATAATCCATTATTATAATAGTTCATGGTAATGTTGGATACGCTGGGTGTGTCACAAGTGACATGTAATTAATGGATAAGTCAATGAAGGATTTGTCCCTTCAATATTTATGTAATCTAATATCTTATCCCTTTGATTCGAATGGAACCATCACCCTAAATTCCATGGTCATGGTGTAATGATGTGTTTTTTTTCAAATAGTCAAAGAAATACATATCGAGAATATAGGTTGGTGTCATGGATATGAAACCTTCTTGATGAGTTATTGAGAAAAAGTGGTGATATAACACAGCGAACATTTGTATGTGGTTGTTATCATTATGACATTAAGTTCTTTCTGTTGTATTCCTTGACCCATTTCTAGATAGTAATCTTGGAATATAGGCTAGTAAGACTAATTCCAAAAAGAAATAATCCTAGAGGGTCACACACTATGTGTTTTTGTTGATCTCAATTAAATTATACATGAATTTAATTATTTGAATAAATGTTATTCTCAAGATTGAGAAATAATATTATTTAATTTTTATTGATTTCTAATACTCACAAGGTAATAAGTAATTATTTTTTATTCATAAATAATTTATCTGATTATTTGAATATATAGAAAATATTTATTCGCTAGATTGTGAATAAAATATTTGTTTTATTTACTGAATATTTTTAATAAATATTTATTTGCAATATTGTGAATATAATATGTTTTTGTGAATTAAATACTTATTTAGTTGTTCAATAAATTCTATATGAGTTTGAATGGACCAAGAATGACTCCAGTTATAGATATTAATTAACGATACTATTACATAATATTTGTTATTGTGCATGTTGGGGTACACCACGAAATAATAATAATGATATTATTATTATGATACATGGGGTTTATTAATGGTATTAAATGTTATTTAATGTCCAATATGAAATTAAAAAAAATTTCAACCTAATCCCAAACACTATAAATAGATGATTATTTCTAATGTATATTTCATCCAAAAATGAGATTAGATAATTGTTTCACGTAGTGGATTCTCACTCGACTCCTACCACTGAAGAATGAGAAGTGAAATAGATATTTCTTCGAGATCGAAGAATAAGAAATCAAGAACAAACAACAAAAGAAATTTGATTTTCCGCACTATCACCCATTGATCGAGTGGTGTTTCCCATAGATCATCGTAGCATGTGTGGATCACCTCTAAAAGAATTCTATCCTTGGATCCTCACAATGCAATAAAGGCAGTCTTAAAGGTTCTTCTAAGATGATCAAAAAAATTCAATGAAAAAATTTCATAATCCCAAGTATTTATTTCTTTCGATATGAAATTAATTAATTATTAGTTTGACATGAAAGATAAATACTCATGGTTTTAAGCAATGATTATGAAAAGAAATTTTAATATATCACCCACTACCGCATGCTTTTGATGTGTCCAAAACAACAATCAGTTTCTCCATACTACCTCCTAAGTGTCATCAATACATCCCAAATTCCATACTAGCATCAAGGAATGATGCTTATCCTGCACCTATGAAACCACTTTTTTACGAACCAACTTGGATACTCGGGTACCCTGATACTCAATATGGCTCTCACATAGCATAGATGAAATTCCTATTCTCCATGGGTTGGTGGAAAGCACCTAGAATCATATATGAAACTTGAGGGAGTGGATTTTCCAAAACATAGTAGAAAATATAAGGCACAAGTCAGTATGATCAACACTCTAAAGAGAAAAAGTACTAGAAACAAATAGGTAAAATAGTACTTGGATAAAGATAAACTACCAAAAGGAAGAAACAACATAAACTAGACCAATGTCTCAAAATATCATGTTTAACATGTGGAAAAAAGATCCACTGGTCACCAGAATCGCTCCATGGTCACAAGGTTCAAGAATATTCACCTCCTCTAAGTAGTTCTTTCTATTTACTCTGACAGAGAATAAGAAAATATATAAATATCACAAGGAAAATGTAGGGTGTGCGATTTTAAACCTACTAGGGTATCATCAATCTTTTCATAATAAATTTCATAAAAATTAAACCAATTATTATTTTATTTAAAATTAGACAAGGCATGTAATTTAATTAACTTATTGTAATCCAAAAAACTTTTTCACATAAAAAAGAATGGTAAATATATCAAAACAAGATTAAATGAACAATTTATATAACACTTAAATAAATCAGTTGGCATGAATAAAATAGTTCCATTAACAATGGAATGTTTATCCAAGTCAAAAAATCATATAACCAAATTCAAAAGCCTCATGGTATGTTAGTTCAGATAATAGGACCCTCACACATCTCAATAATTATAATGAATCACTATATATGTGCACACCCAAATCAATATACACCCAAATCAATGAACCTACATGGTCCATATACACCCCCAAAGGGGAACCCTATCAAACATTCATGTCATAATTATTTAGTTATCATTGTCATCATCAGTACATTTCTAGAGAATAAAGGGCATAACATACTTATTCCAGTTACCGTCAAATACCCATTCTAACATGTGCATAAAACAAAAAACCAATAAAACACGGGGAACTCAATTATTTAAAATCAATTTAAATTATAATTTCCTAGTTTCAGTTTTTTAAATGACTTTCTCATTTCAAAACCAAAAAAATGTTTTCATCAATTCATGTCATTCTAATCATCTTCCACTTTGATATATTTTTCTCAATTTATCAAATCAATTTCAATATAAATCCATCATTTTTTTCAAATATTACTCACATTTAAAATCTATTAAAAATGGGGTTTTCATCAGTTCCATTATAATATCAAAATCAAACATAAAATCCTTTCAAATCATGGTTTTTTAAATAAATTAATAACTCATTGCAATTCAATTGTACAATTTTTGGTTCAAATCATAGGGAAAATTATTATGGATACTACTACCTATAAAATCAAGAGACCAAAATTCACTACGAAAGCAATGTGGAATGACAATAAATAATAATGTTTACAGAGATCAAGAAATCAAACCTAGGACCAAGATCCATCAAAATAGGTATTAGTCAATTAATAACTTGATGATCCATCATTCTATAAGGATAAGAGAAAGAGAGGTTGAATGTTAGCACACGAGAGGAGATCTACTTACCCAGAGGAGATCGAATGTAATCACTAAATATTTGATCCACTAAGAAAAGGGTTTATAGGTTCTAAAATAACCTTTTGGAAGCCTTTAAGGACCAAGGATTCGAGTTAGGGTTGAAATAGAAAGATTAGAGGCTAAAAAAGGGTTTTGGAATTTTAAAAAAATCAGGGGAATTAAAAATTGCACACATGGTTTGTTGATCAGGTATGCTTGGTTAAACAAACTGTGTGTCCTAACCATGCACCCTTGCTGGTAGGGTTAAGAGATTCTCTTATGAGGGTGCATGTTTTTTCAAACTATTCTCTAACCATGAAAACCATCAACATCTATGGTTTCATTGTTTATAGGGGCTGGCTACATGGTTTGGAAAAACCATGTTCCTCTTCTTGTGGATCACAACATAGAACATGGTTTTTTGGGAATAACCATACAGTTTTCCCTAATAGTTCACCCACCTTGAATAACCTTTTGGGCTTCCAAAATTCTCTAAATTTCACCCGAAATACCGTAAGATAAAACTCAACCAAATTAAGATAAATAAAAGATTAAATGAATACCTAAAAAAAGGTAACATGATGTTATAGTATTAAATAAAATGAAGGAATAATCGACTTTTAAAAGGTTCTTAAGAACGTATAAAATTAACCTAAGTTTATTATATATGAAGATAAATAACATTTCTTACATCTTAGACTCGAGTTAGGGTACTTTATTTTATAAATATCAACTATTAAAGTTTTATATAAAAATCAATTTTTCTTTCAAATCCATATTTTCTAAAAATGTTATAGATAAGGTATTTACTATTCTCCTATGATTGTTTAAATTAATTTTTACCCATGTTTGAGTTATTACAAAATGGCTTGAAATGATTTTTCTTATAATTTACTTAGGTCTTCGGGTCTGTAAAGATTCTGGGCCACCTTTAGGCCTTTGTGCCACCTCAAGGCCTTCATGACTCCTCAAGGACTCAGGCCAGCTCAAGGTCTTCAAGTCACATTATGTGCAGAAGTAACTAGATAGACTCTATAAGGGACAAAATCTAGACTATGATTCAAAGAAGTCACATTCACCAATGAATATCTAAAAAACATCGAATAATGTGAGGGTTTGGAAATTTTAATTGATGTTAGGCCTGTGCATCTCCACACAGGACAATAGGCCGAATATCCATGCGAATATAGAGAGATGACATCATGATGTTGATGCTGAGGAAGTGCCATTCCCTGTACTCATCATCTGGGAAGAATTCATCTAATACCTTTAGTTCATATAATGTCACAAATCCTAAGGGATATGTAAGGGTTCACATTCATCCCTTAAAAGAGTTATTATCAAAATGAATAAAAATATAAGCCATTAGGCCATTCAAGAAATACCATATTTATTTTTTTTAGAATTTTTCTATTGAAAATGGTTTTTTTTTTCAAATTGTTTTTCCATACTGGTTAAAAGTATTTTTAAATGGTTTATGTTTAAAGTGTGAAAGAATAATATTTTTTAAATGATACGGTTATTTATCATTATATATGAGAACATATGAGTCTAATACAGTTTATAAAAATGTATGAGCCCCATTATATGTCATAGCTGAGCTTGATACAACATATACATAGGTTTATCCCGATTATAGATCTCCAATTTATTGGGTAATGTTTGGATGTTTTCTATACGGGTTATTACAAGATTAATTTTAACAGATAATCCATGAGTAGATATGATGGTTACTCTAATTTAATGTTTATATGTTAATTGTAATTTCCTTCCATGATTAGTTGTGATGCTTACCCAAAATTTAACCATGATGGTTATTCTAAATGTATGAGTAAAAAGTATAACTTTGTGAAAAAATCATTATGTTTTTTTTTTTGAAAATTGAAAAGAAACCTTTATTGGTTTATTTTACAGTTAATATTAATAATGAAAATTTTTAGGAAAATGTTTGGTTAAAAATATGATTTCTTAAGTAAGAAAAAGGTTTATTTTGATCATAATGTTTAATTTGAAAAAATAAAATTCTTTATATGTCTTCATGGACTAAAATTTTCTTTAATTATTTTATGTCCCTTACAGATATTTTTGTGATCATGTCTTGTTTTTTAAAAAAATTATAGCATTTAAGGATGGGCAGATTTTAAAGAATAATCCAAGATGAAATTTGTGAGTAATTTTCAAAAAAATATTATTAATTTAAAGGTTTTACATTGTGGTAAAATGGATACTGAGTAGAAGTGTTCACCTTATATTTTATAGGTTTGTTATGTTATAATTGTGACATATTTCTTGAAAACACTAAACCTAAAAGATCTTTTTAAATGAAAGTATGTGAATTCTAGTTTAAAGAAACCAGATTACATAATGTTTAAGGTTGATTCCTTACAATAACTAGTCATTATTATTAACTACTACTTAGTTTCAATTAGTAATTAATTAATGATAATTAATAAACTACGAATTGATTATAATTATTAATTAATTACTTTTTAATTATAAATGTAAATAATTATTAATAAAGAAATAAAAATATATTTTTAAAATTATAATTAGTTAACAATTATCAATTGTTTAATAATAATAAAGGTTATTATTTATTTATTTATTAGACATTAATTGGTAAATATTAATAATAAGTTGTAAGTATTGTTAACTAATATGTTATATTAATTAGTAAATAATTGATAAGAATTAATAAATTAATAATTTAAACTAATTAATAATTAATTAATATTTATTATTCATTAAATATTTATAAATTGAAATTTTTTATTAATTATTATTAATTAGTTACTATTTTTATGTAATATTTTAATTATTTACTAATTTATAATAATTAGTATTTTTAATGGAAACAAATTGGGGACAATTATCACTATTAATAAGATAAAAAACAATCGAGAGTGAAATGACCATAATGCATTTATGACCTCATTCTAAGATCAAGGAGGATTCTAATAAAATATAACACAATAAATATATTGTAACGCCCCGACCCTAGTTACCCAGATTCGGTTCATTATTACATAACATTGGCATGATCACAAGAAAGATCAAATCTCGAAAGACCGATTGGTTTAGTAGCCTTGGAAACACTAGATATATTCATCAGTCTTACATTACATCATAAAATGAAAAAAACTACTACAAAAACATATTGTCTCCATAATCCACACTCATATCCCCGCATAATATCCATGTAGGTCATTCATAATTTACTTCTTCACTTCCTGGGAAAAATAAAACATAGAAAAGGGGTGAGCTCAAACACCCAGTAAGGATAACAATATAGTGGAAACTTTCATAAATAAGAATAAACGTTTAAGGCAATGTATAACTAAAACAAAAGCCTTTCAAACTTGAACTTTCAACATGGTATGGCATAAATAAAATGAAATAATGCCATTTACTTATTCACATGGATATTCTACTAATCGAATAATCACATGAGAAATCAATAACCACTTTCATAATGTTGGAATGCATAATACCAGACTATCATAACCACATAGCCAAGGCCTCATGCCAAGACTACAAATAAGATTTTGCCAAGGCCTTATGCCAAGACACTAGTTTGTCTCATGAGACCTACCGATGCATCGAGGAGCTATAGCGGGCTCCACCCGTCACATATTAAGTCCAATGCATTCCCATATGAAAAGGTTTAAACATAACATAAACATTCTTATTAAAACTACCATACGAAATGTCAATAATTTCACCATAAATTAGGAATGGTATAAAAATAGAACATCCACAGTCAAACATATCACAATACCTTCAATACAATATAGAAGTTTTGTATCATAATAAATCAACTTCAAATAAGCATAAAATCCATCAAAGGATGTTGACATAGATGAAATCAGAAACTCTTTTTAGAGAAATATCTCTTTCTATTTTTGAAATCATTTAAGTGCCATATAAAATAAAACATTTTCTTTGAAAATATTCTTATAAGCTTGTACGGAAAGATTTGAAGATTTTATAATGGCGGAAAATAACCGCACCCACCGTATAAGTTAAAAAAACATTCTTACCTTAATTCTGTCGAAAAGGTTAAAAGGACCTTGTTTTGAAAACGACAGAACGATTCCTCTTATAAAAAGTAAAACAGGGGTATAAATTACTTTAACCCATATTATTTTAAATAATAAAAATGTTTTGAAATACATTTTTAAGAAAACATGGATGTGGATGATAAAGAGATCCTAGTAGATTATTACATATAAACAACCTCTGATAATGAAGAGATTGTGAAATAACCCTTACCTTGTACTTTTCCTTGGTTGGGGTAGGTTAACCTCCTGTATAATGGTGAAATAATTGTTGTTAAATTATACAAGAATCATATACATTAATATGATATCATATATGATCTTTTAATATTGATTTGATAATAATATCTTAGTATTATCGTTGTTTCGGGTGTTAACTTACCGGTTTTCTTTTATATGTTTTGTTACGTAAGACATGTTTATAATGGATAGGTTGTATATTATTCATATCCAGAATGATATCAAGTCCTTAAACATCATTTTTAAATCATCAAATGATAATTATACTTGAATGGATACGATGGAGAATGAATCTTATCGCGTTCGTGGAGACGGTAGTCCGTACGTACGCACGAGCGACAATATCATTCTTTTAAAATAATATATAAATGGATTGTATATCATATATAAATAATCATTAAAATGTTATATTTATTATTTAAATGAGTTATATATCATTATTATACCCATCCAAATAGTAATATATTGAATAACAATTACACCACGACGTGGAGACGGTAAGCCGTACGTACGCACGTATGGTGACATGTTATTCAAAGGGTGGATAGAATACTGAATATGGTTGTACCATATTTATAATAAAATCACAGTATATATATGATACTTCAGTTATTATTTTATAATGGTAACAACAATTGAAGAAGAAGTGGAAGAAGAAATGAACTTGGAAAAGGGTGGTGAAATCATTACCTCTTCTTCGCGTTCTTCCTTTTGATTTGATAAAAAGGGATCCTTAGGTTGGCTTTCTGATCAAAATAAGGCCTCTAGGTTGTAGTGAGGGAAGTTGGGAGAGTATTTCTTCAGAGTTTGACCGAACCAAAAGGCTTTGAAGGTGTGAATAAATGAGAAGGAGGAGTGCCCTTTATTAAGAGGGGTGAGGGGCACCTTTGGAAAAGCTAGAAATATTAATTTATAATAAATTCATATTCGGTTTCTAATGGCTCCAAAGTTTATTATTTAAATTTTAAGGTGGGGATAGGTCGAAAACAACTCAACCAATATAGTTTAGACAGGTTTGGGTACTTATATTAACCTTATCTTTAAGTATTAACTCTAAATTAATTAGTTTCACGTTTACAATGTCTCTTTGTATTTTTATATAATATGGTTAATAAACTTAATATATACATCCAAGAGACCCCCAAGTGGTCCAATAATGATGAACCTATCATGATATAAGTCTCTTGGACGAACCTTAGAATTTTAGGAATTTAATATCAATTAATAATATAATATTTGTTTTAATAACTCTTTTATGTCAATTTTGAAACTATTCAATAGTTGATTTTTGTAAAACTCATAACAGATTGATTACATAGAACAAAGTCATTTAAATCAATCCTAATATATAATATTATCCAAGAAAATTATTTTAATTCATTAAAAGTTTCATATTATATTTATTTGGGTATTTATAATATCAATTATTTTAATTTTTAACTATTAAAGTAATTAATTAATCATCATTGTGTCATAAATAAATTAAATTATTTAATGTCTAAAAATTATAAATAAAATATAATTATGTAGGAAATCTTTTATATTTATAATGATTATTTATAATCTAAAATCCAACATATATAACCCTATGTAAAAATTGTTTTGCTAAAAGATAGATGCTTGTGTCATTTTTGTATTCATTTTAACTTAATTAAAAAAAAGTGTCCCTATCACCTACAGGTGGCACCATGGGGTCCCAAAATCGACCCAAAGATGCCTATGGTCGAACCTGTATCAACCAATAAGGCTAGGAAATGTTTTAGGGTAATTTAGTATTATTATAATATTATTTTTAACCCTTATTTACCGGATTTACCCTTAACCATGGTAAATAAAATATTTACCGCAGTAATTATTCAAAATGTCTAAAAATAAAAGTTACCTATTTACACAATTTGGACATCCTAATTCCAAATATGGAATCCATTTTTCTAAATTCAAAACACAGAAGTGGTAGAAATTAATTTAAAATTAATTCCCGCTGTCAAAACAAAAACCGTGTTTTTAAGAGATAATAACTATCAAAAGATTGACACTTGTTTATGTTCAGTTTAATTGTAAAATTATGTCCAATGAAAAAAATTATATTAAATAGTAAAAATATATTCTAAATATACTTTAAAACCACTCAAATTAATAATTTATCAATATTAATTGTTTTGATTAAAAATGTTCTTTTTAATTAAAATTTAGTAATTTTCACTATTCATCAAAATATGAAAGTTATCCGAAAAGTACCAAAATTTCTCCTTAGGCTAAATTCGATATTCCGAGTCCAGAAATGAAGTCCATTTTAAAATATAAAATATATATAATTTCAAAAAGTAGGTATTACTATTCATAATGGCTAGTTTGATTGGTTATGGTGTGTTAGAACTCGGTGTTGTGTACAACACAAGCTATCACATTATTCAAAGAGAAGCGTACCGTAGAAGCTTGGGGTGTTACATATATAGTTTCTCAAATTTCTGATCCCATGATAAGACTCATTAAAAAGAGCTTATTTGGCTATCCTATCGATCATAGACCATATAGAATTATTTTCATGAGGGGTACATGGAAACCCAACCATGAATTCCATAGAGATCCCATCCCACTTCCAAGTCGGAAATAGAAGAGGATTAAGAAAACTTGACAGTTTCTGGTGCTTAAATTTTACCTGTTGACAAGTTTAAAAACAAGAAACAATGCTAGTAATGTCTCATCTCATACCTGGCCACTAGAATCATCAAAAAATAATATAAAACAACTTAATGGTTTTAGGGTGAACTTCTCATTAGGAATAATGGAAATCCCCAAATTATGGTCTTTCTTATTAGAAAAGGTGAAACAAAATTATTTTGAAAACAGAATGTTCCCCCTAAAAAGAAGGTCCAACAGCCAATGGTTTCCCCACAATTAATAGAGTCCTTAATGATATATAATTCATTATCAAGACACTACTCCTGGAGAATCATCTCGGGAAGATAATATATCAACATAACACTTTTCAAGACAACCAAGTCCTCCTCCTCCCAGACTCCCAAATGAAACTGAGGAAAAAGATCCACCAAGTTTCACTCTTCTGGTGAATCTTTCATGACTCGGGTCATAATTTTCCTACTCAATGTTTCATCAATGAAATTCTCATTCCCTAGGGTATAGAAAATGTCGAAATCAAAATAATACAGTTACTCCTCCCAAAACCTATGTCTGATGTTTAAATCATTTTTAAATAATATATAACTCAATGTTTTGTGGCTGGAATAAATGGTAATCCTTTCTATTAAAATGTTGTACATCAAACTATTACGCACATGAATCATAGCTTTGAGTTTGAGATCATGGGTCAGGAAATTATTCTCATGTAACCTAATCTGCCTGGATACATAGGCTACCATGTGATGACCTTTCATAAGAACACATCCTAAACTAGAACCTAATGTGACATAGAATAAACCATATCCATGCCCATCCTATGAAAGATTTATCACTAGAATAGATTTCAAAATACATTTAAACTCGTCAAAATAACTCTGGCATGTTTCATGTCACATGTAATTCACTCTCTTTTAAGTGAGATCAGTCTTTAGGGAAGAAAACTTTGAGAAAACTTTGATAAAAATGTGGTAATACCTCACCAAGACGAATAAGCTATATATTTCAAAAACATTACATGGCTTCTACCATGTTATAATAGTTTTCACCTTCTCATGATCAACTGATATACCATGTTCTGAGACCAGATTTCTTAATAAATTCACTTCCCATGTCTGGAAATTACATTTTCAAAGCTTCACATAAATTGTATGATTTCTCAAAATTTACATGAATGCTCTCAAATGACTCACATGATTCTCTTCAATTTTAGAGTAAACCAAAATATAATCCAAAAATACCACCATGAACAAATAGCGGTACTCATGGAATATTATATTAATCAAAGCTATAAAAACCATAGGATCATTGGTCAATTAAAAAGGTAAAACAAGATACTCAAATGGAATATACCTACTTCTAAATGAAATATTTGGAATTTCGTGTTATTTAATCTTAAGTAGTGGCATCTAGACTGAAGATCAGTTTTCAAGAACCACATTTACCCTTTAAACTAATCAAACATGTCATTTATCTAAGGAAAAGGATACATTTTCTTCACTTTAAATTGATTGAGTTTCTATTAATCAACAAATATGAAAAGTGTTCCATCATATTTCTTTGAAAAAATAATAGGTGATGCCCAAGGTGACACACTTGGGGATATAAATCCTTTCTCTAATAGATCATTCAACTAAGTCTTAAATTATTTGAATGCTTCTGGTTCTATATGGTAAGAATGAATTGATAGTGGTTGAGTACTAAGTACTAAATCCAAAGAAATATCTACCTTTCTTAGTAGTGGTAAAATAAAGATATCATATAGAAAAATGTCTAGAAACTTGATGAAGGATTGGGGGATATCATGAGTCAATGATTCTCAATCCAAGTCAAAATAGAACACTGATAATACCCTACCCAACTATGTAAAATATGGTCTGAATCTACCTAACCCCAGGTCCCATTATCGCTTAAAGACCTTGTGAACCCCATTAGTTGTTCTAAAAGAGACCCACCAAAGCTAATAGTCAATCTGAGCCTTATAATAAATCATAAATTCCATCCTAAAAAATGATTTCAATAAGTTTTTTATTATGAGACAAAAAATTATAGGTATGCTCGATCTATAATAAAGTGAAAATTCAAGTATGATAATGGATACCCTACTCTCACCTTGTTCGAAGGGGAATAGTAATATCTATCACATATGAAAAAATATCTATAGAAATATTTAGCAAGTTAATGGTATGAGTCTATTTAAATGATTAAGATGCACTGATATCAAATAAAACAGTCACTAAAGATGAATTTATAGTGATGGTACCTCTCATAGTCATTGGACATATATCATTTTCCTCTAGAGACTCTTCCACTATGTAATGAAGCTTCATTTTGAATTAATCTAGCTAGGACCCCTTACATATTAAAGAATGTAATTGTACAATATTACTTTTGATTGATGATGATATTTTTCCGCTGTGTGGAGAAAAAAATAAGTCGTGTAACTTCAATATATTTGTTAATAAACCACAAGAACTACAAATCATTAGCACCCCAGATCAAACCTAAACAGTTTCTTCATCGAGGTCAGCTCGCGATTTCTTTTACCGAGGATGAGGTAAACTGTTTATCTTCTGATCTTCGGCTTGTTTTAGTTGGTAAATGCACAAATCATCGGCCTTCTTTGAGGTTTCTTAGAATGACTCTGGAATCAATAGGTTTTACGGGTTTTAGTTTGGGTCTCCTTAATTCGCATCATATTATCTTTCGGTTTGTCTCAGAAGAAGATTACTATAGGCTATGGATGAAGAGATCCTGGTCTTTTGGAGGATGTTATATGAAAATTTTGAAATGGACCCCTGCTTTTGACCCGTATGCTGAATCCCCAATTGTGCCTATATGGGTTAATTTCCCTGAATTGCCTTTGCACTTGTTTAAGAAAGAAGCTTTATTTCCAATAGCTAGTTTGGTTGGATGTCCTCTGAAGTTAGACTCAGCCACAAAGCTCTTATCTAGACCCTATGTAGCGAGAATCTGTATTGAAATAGATGTTTCCCAGCATCTGCCAGACCAAATTTGGATTCAGAATGGAGATTTCAGTTTTACACAAGATGTTCTCTATGAAAGACTACCTGATTACTGTTATAGTTGTTTTAGACTCGGACATTCAATGAAAAACTGTGTAAAGGATTCTGCTAACTCTAAAATCAGGAAAAATGTTTGGGTTGAAAAAGGGATGCAAGGTCATAAGGCTATTGTTGGTTCTTCTGGCTATAAGAATCTGGCAGAAACTAGTCTGAATACTGAATTGAATAATTTACAAGTTGAAGATAATCTAATTTCCAATTATGTTAACTCTGTTCTTGAAGTCACTGCCCACCCTCCTATTTTCATGGGTGAACCGCATTCATTGTGGATCAAAAAGGATAAATGAAAGAAAATAGTTGTGTCTGAGCCCTCTAAAGATGTTTGCTAGGACGGAGAGGATGTAGATAAAATGGGTTTGAAGTTGCAAGCACCTGAATGTCAGCCTTCAGAATTCGTTCAGGATGGTCTTGATGTCTCCAAACAGCAAGGGAATCTTGTTTCTACTAACATAGATCAAGAGGTTGCTGAAAGGGTTCAAAAAGATGGATCCGTTTGTAGTGGATCATCATCTGAAGAGGCGGATAAGCCTGGACAATTAGAAGAAGAATACATGAAAACCATGGTTAGGAAAGGAAACAAATCAGTGGTAGATGTTGATGGTGTCATCACCCTGAATCCAAAAAAGACTAGAAGACGTAAGGATTACTCTCAAGTGGAAAGAACCATCACCACTAGGTTGACTGAGGCTAATAAAATGGTTTACCCCGGAAAAGGGCAAAGAGAATTAATTTTCGAGAAATCCAGCGTTGTTTTATATTACTTCTCATTTCAATTCACGGAAGAGGAAATGCAAGGGTGGCTTGCTCATATGAGAAAGCAACAAGATTTGTTGAAACAGGAGAGACAAAAAGGGATTATCAATGAGGATCAATTCGATAATTCTATGAAATTCATTTACTTTGAGAAATTGAAGTTGAAAGCACCACTTTCTTGATGTTTGTTTGTAGACATTCTGTGTGGTCTTTGTTTCTGGTTTACTGGTCACAACTTATTGTTGTTCTAGCTGATCTGTGATCCTCTAAAGCTGATTATCTACCCTTGATGTGGTTGGAGTTCTCTGATCAGACTTGCTGTGGTCTATCTGCTGATCTTGGATGTTTGGCATTTAAATGCTGTTTTTTTATTTCCTAGAAGATTTCCTGGTTGGTACAGTTAGTGGTTTTCTTTGGATGTTTTGAGGAGCCTTATCTAAGGGTTTGATTGAATCTGGCTAGTTGCATCTCTGTTCTTCTGTTTTTCTGGAGACTTGTTCACTTTGATGAACTGCAGGCATGCTGTCTCTGTTTGAAGCTTCAGTCTTGTGATTCTGCAACTCTGTTTTGAAGGAATGCCCTATATTTTTGCATCGGCAAATGTCTGAGCATCTATGTCTGGATGTTCATGTTTTCTCTTCTAGAATGAATTGTTGGGAGATCATGATGCTAGAGCTGGAGTTCCTGTTCTTGTTTAAAGCTTATTGACAGACTTTTTCCCACCTGGATTGCATAGCTCGGACGGTTTGGGACTGGTTTTCTGGAATGCTGGGTGGGATATTCTTGTTGGAGTGTGTTTGGTTGGTTCTTGTCAGCCTAGGTTGTTTAATTATTCATTCTTGTGGGCTGTATTTTGGTTTTTACTGCTGTAGGATTACTACACCACGTGTGTACTTTGACCCTTTTTTGTTTTAATAAAAATCTCTTGGCATGGATTGGGAAACCAATCCATGTCACCTTAAAAAAAATTCAGGTGTTCTATAAGCTGAATTCTATCTAGAACCACCAAAAGACTCATTACACTTCCTATTTCCTTTAAAAAACTCACATAACTACCATTAGAAGTATAAGGAACTCTCGTCAACCCTGAATTTCCATATAGGTCAAGATTAACCTTCAACACCCTATCCAATAAATCAGCATAATAATCCATAATCAACAAGAAAACCTAATATAATATTTCATATCAAACCCACATTTAAAATATTCATGATTTCATATTCTCATTAGAGACTACCTTAGGAGAAACCTGAACAGGCTCAACAAAGAAATTTCCATACTGAGTCACAGTTTTATCAACCTACTGGAGGATGAGAAAGTCCCTGAATTTCACATAGGAAATAGATTATGGAAATAACTAATTAGTGAAAATTACCTTAATGATATTCCATTAAAAAACATCATGCTTCTGTTTTATCTCTATCGAGTTCCACCATCTCCTGATAGGACCTTACAACTTATAGGTAACCTATTTTACCTTAATAGCTTCATGAATTCCCAAGAACTCAAAAGAAAAAGATATATCTTTGTTATCCATTACTTAACCTATTGAGGATCATTTCATCCTTGTAAAATAGGTTAATTATGGTTAAGAAACTATTCAAAATGATCATGAGATTCATCCATTCGAGGTTCCACAACCAGAGCCTGAACGATAATGAGTGTAGGTACTTTTCTTAGAGCTTGGGCATCCTGTACTACTATATTGACAATATTAGAGTCTATTATATGATTTTATCACTATGGTTCACTTGTAGATTCCTCCTAAGGCCTATTTACACATCTTATTTGATGAATGAAACTACACAATATCAACATACAACACAAAAGAAATCAGAAACGGTTCAAAAATCAAATATATAGGAATATCAATTCCATCGACCAAAAAATTAAGATTAAAACTTTTACATACTCAAAAAAGGAAAGCAAAAGACTAGAATCAGATCTAAACATTCCTAAAATACCCTTTTCCCAATTTCCCATAAAGACTTAAGGGTTTTTACGATGAGATCTGTACAGATGCTCGCTTGCAACTACCTCCTAAGTCTTACCAAGACATCCCAACTTGCATACTGAGATTAAGGAAAAATACTTAACCTGCACCTATTATACCACTTTACCATAAAACAACCTAGATACCTAGGTACACTAATACCTGATCCGACCTTTAAAAATTTAAAGGAGAGTTCACAATCCCCACTAATTGGAAATAAGCACTTAGAATCATACAAGAAACCATAAGTAATGGATTTTCCATAACAAAGTGGAAGATAATGGATACAATTCAGTATTCAACACTCCAAAGGGATAAAATACTATAAAAATTGGTCAAACAGTACATGGATAAAAAGATAAACAACCCAATAAAAACAAAATGAAAACAAAATAAAATTATTAAAAGATCCTATGTAAAAATTGGACAATTCATCCATCAATCAACATCATCACTACATGGCCCCAAGGATCAAGAACATCCACCACCTCCAAGTGGAGTTTTCCATTTACTTATACCTAGCATAATAAAATATATAAATTCTTGATGGAAAAGGTTGGTTGTTAGATTTTAAGCCCAATAGAATCTCACAAAGTGTTCCATAATCAATTTCATAATAATTAAAACAATTATTCCTTCATTTAGAATTATTCAAGTAATGGAAATTTTTTCACATGTTTTAAACCATAACATGATTCCACGTCACAAAGGATGGAATATATTTCAAAATAGTCTCAAATGAACATTTAATATAAAACACTTATATAAATAGGTTGGTATGAATAAAACAGTTCAATAAACACTAGAATGTATATCCACGTAAAAAAATAATAGAACCATGTAAAAAATCCCCACAGTATATTAGTTCAGTTAATAGAATCCTCACATATCTTAATAATGATCTTAGATAAAGATTGATGTGAACCCTTAAATAAATCTACACACCAATAGGGGAACCCTCAGGGTCTACTTATAACCCCAAAGGGGAACCCTATTGGAAATTTATTCTATAAATATATAGGTAGGGTTGTCATCATCAATCCATTTATATGGATTCAAGGTCCAAGTAAGCTTATCCCAATTACCGCTAACTACCTGGGATAACATGTTCTTCAAACAAAAAATCAATAAAACATGGGAAAATCAAGCAGTTCCAATAAATTTAAATTATAATTGCCTAGTTTCAATTTTTAACATTCTGTTCCCATTTCAAAACAAAAACAAAGGTTTTAATCAATTCATTCCATATAAAATAATCTTCCACTTTGATTCCTTTTACTCAAGGTTCTACATCAAATCTATTTACCAAATCTATTTGAAAATAAATCCATCATTTTTTTGAAAATTCTCCCCATATTTTAATTCCATTAAAATTGGGTTTTTTCATCAATCTCATTCCAATCTCAAAATCAAGAATCAAATCTTTTCAAATCAGAGGTTTAAAATCAATTAAAACTCAATTTAAGTAAATCAATAAATTTATGTTCTCAACCATAGGATAATGTAAAATGGAACCACCAACCTTTTAAATAAAGAGATCACATTGAACTACACCCACAATAAGGAATTTTAATAGAGAATGAAGGAAATAGAGACAGATAAATGAAACCTAGGATTAAGATCCATCAAAGTGGAGATTAGATCCATATATAAAATGATGATGCATCACTCTCTATGGAGGACTGAAAGTGAGATTGGAAGAAGCCATATGATAGGATATATAAAAACCCATAGGAGATCGAATGCAATCACTGGATTGTTGATCCACCATGAAAAGTGTGTTGAGGAGTCAAAATTGCCTCTTGGGAGCATTCAAGGACCAAGAATTCGAGATAGGGTTGAAATTGGTGATTATGGGTTAAAACAAAGTGATTTAAGATTTTCATAAAAATTTGAGGGAATTAAAACTTGTGCACATGGTTTTCTTAGTAGGGCCACATGATAAGACAAGTTATTCTACTTAACCATGCACCCCTACTAGTACGATGATTGGTTTCTACAAAGAGAGTGAATAGTTTTCAAAACCATGTGACAACCATAAAAACCCTTATTACCTGAGGTTTCACATTTTAGAGGGGCTAGCCATGGGTTTTGGAAAAACCATGTGTCCCCTTCAACAGGTTTTGAAGGTAACAGGATATTACAACCTCCCCACCATAAAAAAATTCTATCCCAAGAATGACAATCAAGAATTATCCATATCAAATAAGTGATTCCACTAACCACTCATTGTTTCCACCCACTCCCATGTATCATGTGAATAAAATACAAGCCTTCGTAGCAATTTTAACAAAGTTATCATCTTCCCATGAAGGAAATTTGTCTCAAAATGAATGATATTGATTGGATTATCAGTCACTGATAAATCTAGATGACCATAAAGGTATTCCCAACTAAAGACATGATATGGTTTTCAAATATACCTTTGAAGCTATGAAACACGAAACAAATTGTGGATTTAAGCCATATATGGTGGAAGTTCCAAATGGTAATCCACTTTCCACACTTTCTCAAAAATATCAAAATGACGCAAAAACTTTAGTATAAGATTTTCCTATTTCCCAAGACGTTGGTGACTCAGCCAAGGGGAGACTCTCAAGAGAACCTAGTCACCAACTAAAAAATCCAATAGTCATCAATGAAGATTAGCATATGACTTATACTATATTGTTTTCAAATCTATTCGACGATGAATCAACTGAATATTATCCATCATCTATTAGACTAAACTCCATCTGACCAAGGACTCCCCACCAACCTCCAACCAACACAACAAAGATTTACTTGGCCTACCAGAAAAGGACTCCAAATGATCTATTTGAATAGTAGACTGAAAAATATTATTATAATTAAACTCAATCATTCTCGAATAGACGTCCCAAGCTCCACCAAGTTGAGAACGTAAGCACGTAACATGTTCTTGAGAATATGTATAGCTCCTTTTGTCTTTCTACCTATCCGAAGATGATATGTCATGGTCCAATGTAACTTGGATCACAGTGACTCCGAGAGGCCTCTCCAAAAGTGATAAGTAAAAAAGTAAATGCCTATTAGAGACTATAGGAGAAGTTACCCCTTACAATCTGATAATCTCTTATAAATAGAGATGTCCCAAGTCCATAATATTGGTCGTATCACGAATGGGTATAAAGTTATAATTTTTTGTCAGCCTATCAATCAAAAACCATATATCATTCTTTCATATAGAGATACATGTACAAAAAACCTGTAATTTCATATAGATCTCATCCCACTTTGTAATTGGCATTGGAAGCAGCTTTAGAAAACCTTAAGGTTTATAGTGCTCGGATTTGAAAACATGATAGGTATAAAAAAAGGAACAAATTCAATGATATCTCATATCACACCTAGCCACAATAATCATCAATTTGTATCATAAAATTTCATTATGGTTCCAAGTTCCACTTAACTCTATAAATTATGTAAATCACACATTATGTTCTTTATTATTGGAAAAATTAAAAAAACCAATTCTAAAAATATTGGATTCCCTCAGAAATGAATTTACACTCACTAATGGTATCCCCACCAGAAAGGGAGTCCCTAATACTATGTAATTCATTATCAATATTCTTATCCTAATGAGTCATATTGAGAAGAGTATAGGTCAACAGAACACTTACCAAGAAAACCATGACCTCATCCTCCCAAACTCCCAAATGCAACTGAGAAAACATAGTCATCAAGTATCACTCTTCTGATGACTCTTTCACAATCTAGGTTATAAGTTTCTTAACAAAATAATATGCAATGAAATTCCCCTTCCCCATGGTATATGAAATTTCAATGTTAAAAGGCTTACGGTACTCCTCCCAAAACCTCTATCTGCAGTTTAAATATTTATGAGAGACGCTATAAATCTCAATTTTGTGGCCAGAATAAATGATATAAATTTCTACAAAAAGGTAATTCCACTAAATATTAATCTCATGAATCATATCTTTGAGTTAGAGATCTTTGGTGGGGTGATTATTCTCATGATTCATAAGTTTTCTGGTGCCTTAGGCTACCAAGTGATCATCCTATATTAGAACACATCCTAAACCTGAATATAATTCCTCACGTAATAACACATAGGCTTTTCTATTCTCTAGAAGATTCAATATTGGTGTAGAAGTAAAATTTTATGTCAACTAATCAATAGAACTCTGTAATTTTTCATTCCACAAAAGCCTGACACCCTTCTGAGTGAGATCATTCATTAGAGAAGTAAACTTCAAGAAATATCTAAGAAACCAATGGTAATATCTCACCAAGCCCAAGAATTTACATATCTCAAAAACATCATGTAGTTTCTCCCAGGTTATAACCATTTTCACCTTCATAGGATCAACTTAAAAACCGTGTTCTAAGACCTCATTTCTTAATAACCTCACATAATATATATAAGAATTTCATTTTGAAGGCTTCACATAAAGTATGTTATTTCAAATGATATCTAGGAATTATCTAAAATGACACACATTATCCTCTTATTTTTTTGGATAAAACTAAAATATCATCCACAAATACCACTATGAATAAATCATAGTACTCA
Organism: Viscum album; assembly: GCA_963277665.1. NCBI lineage: Eukaryota > Viridiplantae > Streptophyta > Magnoliopsida > Santalales > Viscaceae > Viscum > Viscum album. Next base: position 186,499,985 of record OY728140.1, read on the forward strand.
TGGAATATTCTATTCAATAAATCCATAAAAACTGAAAGATCATTGGTTAGGTCAAAAGTCATAACAAGATACTCATTGTGACCATACCTGCTTTTAAAAGAAGTGTATGGAATTTCATATTGATTAATTATTAACTAGTGGTAACCATACCAAATATCAATATTCATTAAACACTTCACCCCATTAATCTAATCAAATAGGTCATCAATCTAAGGCAATGGATTCATGTTCATCAGTGTAATTTAATTGAGTTTCTGGTAATCAACACATAGAAGAAGTGTTCCGCCAAATTTATTCCCAAAAAGAATAGTTTCTACCCAAGGTGACACACTCGAGCATATAAATCCATTATCTACCAAATCATCCAACTGAGTCTATAATTATTTCAAATCAACTAGTTCCATATAGTAAGAAGGAAGAGGAAATGGTTGGGTACCAGGTACGAAATCAATATAGAAATATACCTATCTTATTGGAGGGAGATGAGAGAAATAATAAGGAAACAAATTAGTAAACTAGATGATTACTATAGGGATATGATCACTCAAACATTCTCAGTCCAAGAAAAAATTGAACACTGATATTACCTAGAAAAAAATTGGAAAATAATGCCCATCTCTACCTAAAATCTGGTCCCATTATCTTTGAAAGGCACAAAACACCACATGAGGTTCTATAAAAAATACCTTTTGAAGGTAACATTCAATCCTACCTTTATGAGAAATCATCCAATCTATCCCAAAAATTTCATAATGTTTTTTTTGTTGAGAAATATAAAATTCCAGGTAATACAAATCAATGAAAATGAGAAAAAACTAGTAGGAAAATAGAAACCCTTCACTCTCTTCATTATGAGGGGTTTAGTAATATCAGTCACATATGATAATAGCATTATAGGTTGATTTAGATGGTTTTCAATATAAGTAAATATAAACAAGTGATATACAATAGTATCAAATAAAGTGGTCACTACAGATGAAGCTATAGTGATGGAACATCTCATAGTTATTGGACCTGTAAAAAATTTATCTAGAGACTCTCCCATATCATGAAAAATATTCATTCAGGATTTCTATACATGGAACCCCTTTGATCTTAAAGAATCTAATTTTCCTGCATCACTTTTTGGAGCTGATGAGCCCATGCCATTGAATAGATCAGAAAAGAAGTGGAAGAACTTTTTTAATGTCCTAATCAATCATAATTATCCAATAAAATAGGATAATATTAATTTTATAATATATAATTTTAATGTTATTTATTATTCACAAACACTATTTTTAGTTCATTTTACAATTTTTTCATTATTTCACATTGTTAATGAAATTCCTTCTTAATGCTTACTATTACATGGTACATATTTCAACACACCCTAAAACAAACTATAGACTTCAGTTTAATTTCATATTTCATTATCAGTGTTAGTATTCCATTAGTACCATTTCATCCTTCGGGATCACTTGGAGATTCACATTGGAGGACCACTATTTTATACATTCAAACAAGAAAATTTTAGGTGGGGTGAATTGGAAAATATCCCAATAATATGCCAATAGAAGCCATGATACAAATTCAATAAAGATAAAATTTGAACTATAGATAATTTATATTATGAGGATCATTTCATTAAATAGTGACTAGATCTAATTATATGTTTTTAATAGAGTTACAAGTGTCCCATGTTGAACATAGATTTATGATCTAGAATCTATGGCCCGGAATAACAGCCTACTATTTTGATTATATCTCAAAAACAAAAAGTGGTCTGTCATATTATATAATGTTATAGTAAGTCCTGGTATACAATTTCATCTTCTATAGACCACCAAAATTTAGTCATATATAATTTTATTTCGGTGCCTCTGTTGGGTGGATGCATGTTGTCTTCCATTTCAGGTCAAGGGTGGAAAAGTCCACATTCCACAAATTTTCCACCCACTTATTCCTACCCTCATCAAGTGGGAAGACATGGGATATTAAATGATCTACCCAAGTCTTCAAATATTAATATTTAAGTTAGAGTTGTTGAATTATTTTTTACATTCATTGGTTTATTTCAATTTTAATTTTATGTGGCCACATTGTCTATGTAACATTATTCATTCACAAGTTAGTTAATCTAATCATCTTAGTTTCTAAATAAAACTTATTCTTAACATATTATGTTATTTTTGTTAACACATTGATACTTATTCGTTAATATTTTAATTAATTCACACATATAAGAGAGAAATCCTTCACACAATGGTGGAGTGGTCATTATTTGTTTGTTTTCTCTTATTCAATCCTACTTCTTTAAGTAGACTTCTTCATTCCATTGAGATCTTTTAATCAATGGAATAATAACCCTATGGTGGGCCAATTATAGGTAGTTTCATGGGGCTATAGTGGATTTTATTTTATGCACTTATACTCTTATATTATTTCATTATTTTAAGAGTTACATTAAATGGCTTATGTTTGTCTTACTTTTCTTTAATTGTAATGGTAACATGTTTTGAGTGTTAGTATGATCCAATTACTTGGATTACTCATTAAAGTGATCCTCTAATTTAATCATTTATTAGCCTTTGGATTTTGTAGGGATTTAATTGGTGAATGATGTTGGGGATTTATCTCTTTGATTGGTAACTTCTTGAACTACTGAGATGAAATTTGTAAAGAAAATAAATACATCCATTCAAATATTATAAACAACCTAGGATCATCACATATTTGTTAATTGTTTACTTTTCATAATATTAAGGTGTTTTATTTACCTGATTTGAATTTTGATTTGGGATCATTTGTAATTTTAAATATGTAAGGTGTAATAGGATTGAAGTGGTTCCCACTTTTCTCTTAAAGTGAAATTTTATGAAAATAATAAAAATTTATTCAGCCAAACAAATATGAGTGGCTCAAGGTTAAATAATCGGTCCCTATGGATTTGACCCCTACTTGTACTAAAGTGACTACTTCTACATGTAGGGTAAATTTGGGTGAGAAAAAAATTTTGTGCCACTTTCAGGGACTAAAGTAAGTAACCTTAGATCCTATCATTCTATTATCACCCCAATTCTCTATCTGTAACCCAATTTCTCTTATCATGTACCTTTTTTTCAATACCTATTTTTATATTCGTGTTTTTCTGTTGATACCCAGGACTATTCCAATCATTAACATACCATACACCTGTTGAGATGCACAATCTTAGTGATAATGAGATCGTTTATACTTATCTTAAATACCTCTCAAGGAATAATGAAGAAATTGAACATAGTAAACTCCAAGAAGTTCAAACTATTAACCTTGTGTAAAATTGTTTTGACAAATGTGGCCATAGGATAAATAATTATCCAATTATTACACAAATTAAATATGTTCATATAGTTGTATAATAAATGGAGGTTAATTCAAAAAATTTACAAAACCCTCAAAACCCTAATAATTTTGATCAAAAGTACAATTACAATCCTAGATTATATGGGTTGGATATTCAAAATCTTAATGAACTACAAATTCTAAATCTCTACGCTTCATAAATCGTTTTAGCCCAAAACCAATTTCCAACCTAATAAGTTCAATTCCCACATACTACAGTTCAATTTGGCCACATATCTCAACTACTTGTCAAATATACTCCATAAATATTACTTAAAAATTGTGTAATCAAGAGGAGAAAATGAATTTAGAAGTTTCATCATTGAGATTAAAATTAAAAGGCATTAAAAAGGTTATGAAACCCATTCTTACTCTGGTTTTCCCTTCAACAACATTGAAATAGTAATCTTATCACACAGAAGCCTATCATGAAAATGACAAAGAATCACTCTTTCAATCAAAGAGGCCTGAAGAACATTAAGGAATTTTTTATGGGTTTTTAAATTAAGAGGAAACTATTTTTTTTATTTTCAAGAGGTATATTGGACATCATAGATTGGGTTTCCTGAATATTTCTCCATTAATGATTTTTCAGAACTAAAAATCATTGAAACATTTGGGAAAATTTTTAACTCTGATTTTATACCTACCAATAACACTTTTATGGAAAATTTGGTGGTTGAAACATCTTTTACCGCAGAACCAATTCTTTATAAAATTTTTGGAAAATAATTTTTTCTTGATACACATGTTCAATCTTCTTTATGAAATTTGAATCAACCCAAACATAAAATTATGGTCTTTAATTCCCTACTCAAGTATCCATTTATAGGTGATAACCAATACCTTGTGGTTTTCATTCATTATTTTACTGAAACAAATAAAGTAGGAATGATCCTCGATGCCTTAGAAAATAGTCTGAAAGCAACTAGATCAACCATTTCTGATATTACATGGATTTTACCACTCATTGTAGAATATTGGTTTGTACATGAAACGAATTCTTACCAAATAATCAGCCTTGATCTAGTATAATTGGTGAAATATTTGGTCCTTAAAATGTGGTAATTTAGTATTGTGTAAGTTTGGGGGGTCCAAGTCAATTCAATGAGATTAAGAAAATCACTTTCTAGGAGTCAACCCAGCATTTAACTTTATATTGACTCGTTGTTTGGAGTTCCAAATTAATAGTTATAAATTTTCTGCCTTTGATTTGGACTTTTTTTATTAAAAGGACCTAAAGGGGTTTCTATTATGTTCTAATTGTATTATTTTGTATGATTTAGGAGAAAGTTTATTGATGGATTTATAGGAAAATCACAGTTCTTCTAGGTGTAAAAATATAAACAGAAATCATTAATGAGGATTCTATGAGTAACATAGAGATCATGAGATTAAATTGGAGGAGCCTGAACATTAAATTCAACCACCAGGTGAATTCATTCCACGATTCCCATTTTCATATTTTATTTTGGAACCACTCTTTTATTCCTCTACCCCCTTCTAAATTTTCTTTTCATTGAATAATAGGGGCAGTGTTATTCTATGTTAGGGGGATGAAATAAAAAACAAAAAAAAATTATAAAAATGATATAGAAAAAATATGAATTAATTGAAGGAATCATTTATTTATCCATGAAAATGAAAATTAAAATTGAAAAGTTTTAAATGAGATATAAAATAATTTTGCATTCCTTGATTCAAATTTTATTCCATGTTTAATTTCATGAGCATAGATTATAGAAAGTGAATTTTTTTAATTTTATTTTTCACCATTTATATTTTCATCCATTTAATAAAAAAGTTACCAATGCACTTCCTTTAGATTGTGGGGTATTGGATTGAGTTATTTGGGTCCCATAATAAATAACATAGGTTTGGTTAAAATTTTAATTTTAACATAATTATTCAAAAAATCATAAAAAATAAAAAATGATTATTATTATAATTTCACACGTAGAGAAATGGATTGACCTAATGCATATTTTTTGAACATAGGGATCGTTACTCTAGTATTTTCTAGCATAGATCAAGACATTGTTTCTCTATTTTTTGTTTTATTGTTTTTCTATTAATTGTGTTAATTCGATATGATTCCCAAGTATGTGTTCTTCACTTGGTGCCTTCAAGACATTGATCTTGGGAGTCATTAGAGAAGTGTCACTATAAAGGTTAAATTGATTGAGTTCAGTTTAAATTACCACATAAATATTGAAAAAAACAGAAAACACACACACAAAAATATAAATAATCATATTATGATTAAAATTTCATTCCACCTAGAGATTCCATCTTTCTCCCACCTGAATAAAAATGAACCCCCATGCCTAATGTGATGCACAACACATCATCATACTTAATTGAAATTGGATGAAATTAGAAGATGAATTTTAACAAAGGAATGGTATTGGGATTGGGGTATCATTATGAACCCATAGTGTGTTAAATTATTTTTTAATTGTTTCATGATTGTTTTTATGATAATATTTTGTGAGAATTGTATATTAATTTATTTTTGACAAGGGAATTCAATTACAGGTTTTTTAGAAACTTTTTTATCAGGAACAGAAAAAACAAAATTTTGGGAGTGTGATTATACACTAAAATAGAATAATATTTATTTTTATAATATATAATTTTCATGAGATTAATTATTCATAAACACTATTTTTAGTAAATTTTACTTTTTGAACATTATGTCACATTATGATTATAATTCCTTCTTAAAATGAACTATTACATGGTATATTTTTGAACACCTTATAAAACATACAATGGTATTTATTTTAATTAAATATTTAATTATCAGGTTTAAAATTACATTGGGAACATTTCACCTTTCTAGAAACTTGTAGGTTCACATTGGACTAGCCCTATTTTCGACATTCAACCTAGAGAATTCTAGGTGTGGTGAACTGGACATCATGTCAATAATATGACTGTAGAGTCCATGATGAAAACCCAATGAAGATCAAAATTCATCTAGATATATAGGATATCAGGTTTAAAATTTTATTTGATAGTGAATAGTGATAATTATGAGTTTTGAAGGGGTGTTCAGGCAGACCAAGTTGATGATGAAATTTTGGGCCATAATTTGTGGCCCTGAATAACAAATCATCATTTTGACCATATCTCTGAAACTAAAAATACAATTGGGATGAAATTTTTTAGAAATTTATTCAGCATCCTATGATGAATTTTATTATTTTATGTCCCACATAAAATTATAAAATCTAGCATCTCATTTTGGTGGCTCTTTTGGGAGGATAGAAGTTGTCTCCCATTTCTTGTCAAGGGTAGAAAAGTGCACATTCTATAACTTTTCAAACCACCTATGACTACCCTCATCAAGTGGGAAGACATGGAATGTTTTGGGATTGAAACAAGTCTTAAAAAATTCTTATTTAAGTCAATTGAATTGAAGTATTTTTTGGATGAATTGGTTTATTGCAATTGTAATTCAATGTTCCTCTTTGTCTTTAAAACATCATTCTTTCGCATGAATTTTTTTATAATCACATTATTTTATTAATATAATAACTTTTTATTATCAAATTATATTACTTTTATTAACATGTGGTTACCATTTCATTACGGTTTGAATTTATTCACACTAATAAGATATAAATCCTTTACAAAGTGGTGGAGTGTTCATTATTTTATTGTTTTCTCTTTTTCAATCCTTCTTTATTAAGGTGAATTTCACCTTCCATTGGGATATTTGAAACAATTTAAGAATATAACATGGGTTGTTCAATCATAGTGAGTTTCATGGGTCTTGATTTAATTTTATTTTATGTGATTTTATTCATAAATTAGTTCATTATTTTAATTATTCCATTCAATGACTAATTTTCATCATTGTCTACTCTAATTTAATGAAAAAATATTTTTAGTTCTAGTACGATCCAATTACTTGGAGTTCTCATTAAATTGATCCTCTATGTGAATTGGTGATTAACCTTGTAATTTTCTTGGGATTAAATTGGTGAATTGTTAGGGGTACTTATCTCATTGATTAGAAACTTTTTAAACTTGTGAGCTCAAATTATTAAAGAAAATAATTACATCCATTATAATTTTAGAAACAAACTAGGACCAGACCTTCTTATTTAGTTTCTTTATTTTAAAACACTAAGGTGATTTATTTATTTAATTAAAATCATTATATGTGGTTTTTTAGTATTCTAGTATCCCAATTATAATCAACCCCCCAGTTAGACACTTCATATCCCAAATCCCTAAAAAATATGAGTGTCCCATGGATACTTCTTCAGTCCTTACGGATTTGACCCCTAATTTTATGATAACAATCACTTTAAATTTTAGGTTAAATTTGGTCATGTCCATATTTTGACACTATTTCTGGGGTCCCAAGTAAGTAACCTTTTATCCTATTTTTATATTCTCACCCCAATCCTCTATTCTCAACCCTATTTCTATTATCTTTTCCCATTTCTTTTCATTCCTTATTTATTTGTCCATACATGTCTATTAATTCCCAATACCATTCAAATCATTAATATACCCCGCACTAGGTGAGATAAAAAATCATAGTGATAATGAAATCTTTGAGACTAATCATTTGTACCTCTCTGGGAAGATTGAAGAATTTGACTATAGATAATTCCTTAGAATTCATACTATTGGACTTATGTGAATTTTTTTTGACAATTGTTTCCATATGAATGATAATTTCCCAACCATTCCATTAGTTAAAGATGATCTTCTTGGTGTATGTTTAATGGAGGTAAATTCTTAATACTTTCAAAACCCTCAGAACCCAAACAATTTCAATCCAAAGTACAATTATGATCCCATATTCTATTGGTGGGATAATCAAAATCATAATCAACTACAACATCTAAATATTTACCCTTCACTAATATTATAAACCCATAGACAGTTTCAAACACAATAGTCGGAATTCCAATATCATGTACTTCAATTTTATCACCTATCTCAACCACTTTTCAAATCATCTCCACAAACATTGCCATATTAATTGTGCGAACAAATGGAGAAAATGAATTTAGAAGTTTCACCATTGGGATTGGAATTAAAAAAAAAATTGGAACCCATTTCTACTCTGATTATCACCTCAATTACATTTAATGAAGAATCTTGTTACACACCAACCTCTCATGAAAATGCTAATTAATAACCCTTCTAATATAAGTGACCTGAAGAACATGGAGAAATGTTTTACAGGTGTTTAAATAAATAGGAAACTAATTTTATGTATTCAGAATATAAGAATTTGACATCATCAATTTAGTTTTTGGGATATTATTGTATTGATAATCATTCAAAACCAAAAATCTTTAAACCATTTGGGAAAATCTTGAACTCTATTTTTTTACCAACCACTAACACTAATATGGAAACTTCTGGGATTGAATCATCTTTTATAATGGATCCAATTATTTTTAAATTTTGTGAAAATAAATTTATCTTGATTCACATTTCTAACCCTCTTTGTGAAATTTCAATCAACCCAAGCTCAAAATTATGGTCCTTACATCCCTGATCAAGTATCCCTTCATAAGTGATAACCAAGACCCTATAGTTCACATTCTTTCTTCTCTTGAAACCAATAATTTAAGAATTATCATTCATGTATAGGGAAAGGGTAAGAAAGAAATTTGATCAAACATTTATGATATCCCTTGTATTTTTTCACTCATTTTAGAATATATGTTTGTACATGAATCAAATTCTAAATAATGAATCAATATCAATCTTGTATAAGTGGTGTAAAATATTGTCCGTAAAACATTGTAATTTTGTATTGGGTAAGATCAGGGGTCCAAGTAAAAATAAAAACATCAAAAAAGTAATTTCTAAGAGGCAACCATACTTTTACCTTTTCATTAACTCAGAGTTTAGAGTTCCAAATAAATAGGTATGATTTTTTCACTTTCCTTTTCTCATTGTTTTTTTAGTTAAGGGAACCTTAATAGGAATGATTTTTTCACTTTCCTTTTTTCACTCCAACATTCTCATTTTTAAATTTCATTTTGGAACTAATATCTTATTCCAATACCCCATTCTAAATTTCCTTTTCATTAAATAGTGAGTATTGTGTTTTTCTAATTTTGGGTGGGGGTGTTGAAATAAATAAATATTGTTTTTTTGTGCATAAAAACCAAAAAAATTAAAAAATAGAAATGAATAAAATGAATGATAATGGATGGAAATTTTTTGTAACCATGAACATGAAAATACGCATTGAAAACTTTTAAACCAAATATAAAATAATTTTAAATTCCTTGATTCTAATTTTAATACATGTTTGTTTTCATGAGTATAGATTTTGGAATGTGTGGTTATCTGATGTGATTTTTCCCCCTTTTATATTATCATCAATTTAATAAAAAATCTCACAATTCGCGTCCTTTGGATTTTGGGATATTAGTTTGAGTTCTTGGGGGTACCATAATAAATATCAAAGAATTTTTTTATAAATTTAATTTTAAAAAGCGTATTAAAAAAACACACACAAAATCAATGATAATAATAATATAAAATAAATTTGTGTGTTTATCAATATATTGAACTAATGTGTAGCTTTTAGAACTTGGGGATTGTGAATCCAAAGTTTTCTAACACAAATTTTGGGATTTTATCTCTATTTTTGGTTTTTCTTTTGTTATTGGCTAATTTAACTCGATATGATGCCCATGTATGTGAGCTTCACTTGGTTCTCTAAGGTCTTTGATCCTGGGAGTCATCGGTAACACCTCACTGTAGGGGATGACTCAATTATATTCAATTTCAATTACTAGGGAAAAAATAAAAACAAATAACAAAAAAATAAAACTTGAATACTCATCTTAAGGTTAAAATGTGATTCCACCTAGTGCTTCCATCTTTTCCCCCTTGAATAAAAATTTATCCCCATTTCTACTATGATTCTCAACACATCATCGTGCTAAATTGAAATTGGATGAAATTTGATGATGATCAAGAAAAAAATAATTGGATTAGTATTGGGATATAGTTATGAACTACTATTGTTTAAAATTATTTTTATGTTTTTAATAATTTTTTGGTATGAGGTCATTTAGTGAGCATTGTATATTAAATTGTTTTTAGAAAATGGAATTTGGTTTCATAATTTTGTGATATTTTTTTCTCCAGATAATTAAAACTCATAATGGGGGTGGGATTAGAAACTTAAAGAGGATAATATTAATTTTTATAATGTATAATTTTCATGTGAATCATTATTTGAAAACACCATTTTTAGTTCATTTTACAATGTTAACATTATTTCACATTATTATTTCAATTACATCATAAAATGAACTATTACATGTTACATTTTTGAACACCTACTAAAACAAAAAATGATATTTATTTTAATTTCATATTTCATTATAAATTTTCCCATTCCATTGGTAACATTTCATCCTTTTAGAGAACATGGATATTCACATTGGAGGACCCTTATTTTGGATGTTCTTCCCAGAAATTTCTAGGGTAGGTGAACTGGACAGTAGCCCAATAATAAAACTGTAGAGGTAAGGATTCAAGCCCAAAGAAGATAAATTTTTAAATTTATATAGAGTAAATCATGATAAATACTTTAATAAATTTTTATTATAGATAACTCTGATTTTTAAGGGAGTTCCAGGTGACCAAAGTTGAGGATGAAATTCTTGGCCAGAATATGTGGCTAAGAATAACATCTCGCCATTTTAATCATATCTCCAAAACCAAAAAACAAAATGGAATGAAATTTTATAGACTATTATATGAAATCATGGGATTAAATTTATTATTATATGAACTACCATAATTTTAATATCTAGAAGCCCATTTTTTCACCTATGTTTGGAGGATGCAAGTTGGATCCCATTTCCGATCCAAGGTGGATAAGTTCACATTACAAAACTTTTACACCCACCTATGACTACCCTAATAAAGTGGTAATACTGGGAATATTAGGGTATTTAAACAAGGCTTCCAAAATTTCTATTTAAGTTAGTGGTGGTGAAGGATTTGTAGTCTGCATTGGTTTATTTCAATTGTAATGTTATGTAACCACTTTTTCTTTGTAACATTTTTCTTTCACATGTATCTTGTTCTAATGACCTTAGTTTCTTAATAAAACGTATTATTATTATAATTTTATATTATTTTTATTAAAATATTGATATTGTTTTGTCATGTTCTATATTTATTCACACAGTGAAGAGAGAAATCCTTGACACAATGGTGAAGTTTTTTTTTATTTTTTTATTTTATCTTCTTTAATCCCACTTCGTCATATTGACTTCTTACTTCCATTGACAGATTTGAATCAATGGAAGAATAACCTTATTATGGATCAATTCTAGATAGTTTCATGGGTATGGATTTGATTTTATTTTATGTTCTTATATTATTAAATTAATTCATTGTTTTAAGAGTTACATTCAATGACTTACTTTTATATTCTTTTTCTCCAATTTTAACGATGACATATTTTGAGTGTAGTACGATCCAATTACATAGAGTTTTCATTAAAGTGATCATCTAAGTGAATTGGTGATTAGTCGTAGAATTTTTTGGGATTAAATTTGTGAATGATATTGGGGCTTAATGCATTGATTGGAAACTTCTTGAACTAGTGAGATGAAATGTATAAAGAAAACAATTACATCCATTCTAATCTTAGCAACAACCCAGGATAGGCCTATATTATTTTTGTAATTTCAAAACCTTAAGGTGTTTTATTTATATAATTAAAACCATTCTATATGGTACTCTATTATTCTAGTATCACAATTCCAATCAACCCAAAAGTCATCCTCTTCATAGCCAAATCTATATCAAATCTGTGTTTATCAAGGTTACTTATCTGGTCCGTACTAAAATGACCACTTCCTCCTATAGGGTAAATTAGGAAAATACCAAACCAAAATAAATTTAGATATTAGTTGCCTTAATAAAAACACGTGTCGAATTCACAACTTTGAAACACTGAAACCAAGTTAATGGGCCTCTTCCAGGCACTGCTAGAGGTCTGGAAGATGCCTACTATGTAGAACCACCACAAGATCATCGTGCTTCCTCTTTAATTTAAAAGAACTCATAGAACTTTCATTGGGAGAAAAATGAACCCCTGTCAACCTGGACTAGACAACTTGGTTAAGATTAACCATCAATACCCTATCCAGCACAATAGTATAATAAGACAACATCATTATAAAAACCTAATATCATATTTCAGATCAAAGACCTATAACAAATCTTCATGCCTTTATCTCCTCATTAGTCACCACCACATGAAAAAACTAAAAATAAATTTCAAAGAGGAATTCATACTGAGTAACTATCTTTTCACCCTGATGAAGGTTTAGAACCTCCATGGATTTAACCAAGACCATAGATTTTGGAAAGAATGGATCCGTGAAAATAACTCCAAATTCCTTATATTCCCTCATGATTTTTATCATCACCATCAAGTCCCACCATCTTGTTCTAGTCCCTTCAATCATAAATGTAGCACATTTCACCTTTATATCTTCATCCATTTCCATGAATTCAAAAAATAATATCTATATTTTGTAACCAGTCCTAAAAATATTGAGGATCATAATAGACATGGAATGTATGTGGCTTATGGTGAAGAAACTCTTGACTACAATCATGAGATTCATCCCTTATAGGTTACACTACTAGAGCCTGAATGAACATGTACCTGTCCTATATCTAGGAATATCTCTACCACTTTCTAAAAACTATTCTTTTCAAATAGAGGATTTGATCATTTTGGTTCATGAGCAGCTTCCTCCTTGGGCCTATTTATGCATCTTCTTGGAGTCATGATACTTAACAACATTAATAGACAACAATAAATACATTGGAAAGGGTACACATATCAAATACACAAGAATATAAATTCCATCAATCAGAAAATTAAGATTTTAGTTTCAACATACTTAGACCGGAGGTAGGGAAAAGACAATAATCAGATCAAAACATTACTCAAAAACACTTTTCCAAAACTCCCATGTTGAATTAAAGATCATTATAACGAGATACTTCTTTGAAATCACTCACAACTACCTCTTATATACCATCAGTACATCCCAAACAACATGGTAACATCAAGAAAATATGCTTAAGATGCTCCTTTTATACCACTTTGTCACAAACCAACCAAGATACTTAGGTACCCTCATACTTGCACCAGTTCTGACATACCCGGAAGGGTGTTCTCAATCCCCATGGGTTTTCATTAAGCACCTAGAATCATATAAGAAATAAGTGGGAATTTATTTTCCACAACATAGTTGAAGATAAATGATTAATTTCTATATTCTCAACAAACCAAAGGGAGAAATTACCAGAAACAAGTATGTAAAATAGTACTTTTATAGAAAGTTGAACATCCAAATGGAAACAAAAACATTATCTAGAAAAAATTCTCAAAATTTAATATGTAACAAGTGAAACAATGCTCCACCGGTCACCATCATCACTCCAGGGTCCCAAGGATCACGAACATCCACCCCCTCCAAGTGGTGCATCCCCTTTACTCAGACCTGGAATAAGAAAATCTATAAACATGCAAAGTAAATGGGGGTGTAATCATTTAAGCCTGGTAGTCACCAAATGTTCCATAATCAATGTCATAATAGTTAAACCAATTACTATTTCATTTAAAATAAGACATGGCATGGAATTTAATTAACATATTTTAAACCCAAACATGATTCCACATCGAAGATGAAAGAAGATATATCAAAACCATGTTATATTAACATTTAACATAAAACAATTATATAAAAAATTTGGCATGAGTAAAACAGTTAAATAAATAATGGAATGTATATCCAACTCAAAAAATCATAGAACCATATTTAAAATCCATGTGGTATGTTATTTCAGGTAATAGAATCCTCACACATCTCAATAATGATCTTTGTTCAGTATAGGTGTTCACACTCAAATCAATCTAGGACCCAATCAAGGCACCCTCATGGTCCATCTACACCCCCAAATAAGAACCCTCTCAAGCATTCATACCATACTTTTTGGATAGATGTTTCTTTAGTAATCCATTTCTATGGAATCAAGGTCTTAGCATGATTTTCTCAATTACCACTAACTACCCAGGATAACATTTTCTTCAAAAAAAAAATCTATCAAACATGGGGAAAGCAATAATTTTCAATAAATTCAAATTATAGTTTCCAAGTTTTAGTTTTCCAAATGACTTTCTAATTTATAAACCAAAACATTGATTTTCATCAATTCATTCCATTTTAAACAATCTTCCACATTGATACATTATTTTCAAGGATCAACATAAAATCAATTTATCAAAATAAAAATAAAAATAAATCCATCATTTTCTCCAAAATCCACCCCACATTTCAATTCCATAAAAATTGGGGTTTTCATCAATTCTATGCCAATCACAAAATCAATCATAAAATCCTTCCAAATATTTATTTTTTAAATCATTTAAAAACTCATTTAAATTAAATAGATATATTTAAGGATTCAATCAATGGGAATGGTTTTATGGAACCACCTACCTTTTAAGATAATATATCACAATTCACTATGCTTGCAACGGGGAATGCCAACAGAGAAAAAAAATGAGAGAGATAAAGAATCACTACCTATGTAAAGACCCAGAAATTCCATGAATTTTTTTCATAAATACAAGGGAATTTTATGAGCCCGTGAAATCTGACGGCGCGTGATTCTGATCTACGGTGTGCCCGAAATCAATTTCAGAAGTTTTTTTAGGTTCGTTCAGTATACGTACGAGCGTGATTTTATAACATTAGAACCAGTGCTCGGAACTGAAATCTGAGGGCACCGTTGAACTCCCAGTTCCAGTATTTTCTTAAGGATACGTAAACTTTGGCAAAAGTGAGTCTAGAATAACGGATAATTTTTGGGTTTTCATGGAAAGTAATAAAATATAGTGACCTTCACTTTATATTATTAGAGTCTCCATGTGGGTGATTGGTGGTTAATACCTCCTCATGGAAGTTGGAGGTGGGACCACCACACCTTAACCTCCCATTAGAGGATATGGTTGTAGTGCCCACATGAACATGACCTCCCGTGAGAGGTTACGACGTGGGGACCCCACGGGACTTAATCCCCATATTGATGGATGAGATTAAAACCTCTCAACTCTCCCTCATTAAGGAGGGAGAGCCTCTTCACCACCCCTAATTAATTCTAAGTGCCAACCCCTTGAATTAAATAAGGGTATCCTACCTAATTAATTAGTCCAATTTGAATATTTTGCCAACAAATTAATAGACTATTTCAATCTATAATATTGTTCGCATATTCATTTTGGTGGAATCTTTGAGGGGAGGATTATAGGGAGAAATCTCCCAACGAAGAATCCCATCTCCCAACGAAGAACAAAGAACAAAGAACACCAACCTTCTTCAACATCTTCCTCGATGCTCTAACCATTGTTATACATCTTCAATGATTGAATTCCGCATCGTCACCAACGTGTCGACGCCGTTCGGGATTGGAAGTGTGTGGCAGACGTGATGAACGACGATCATCTTCGTATACTTTCCGCGACTCCATCAACGAATGATGAGCAATGATCAAAGGTAGTGGTTTTATATTTTTTTATCCATTTTCTTTTCTCATCTTTGGTTGGAAAGGAATCAATGCAGAGATTGTAAAAATAATTATTGTTCATCGTATTTCTTTGATGAACCAATTTATACCACCCTAAACGCGGAGGGTGTCGGCCAAACCAACATGGCCTAACCCCTCCACCGATCTTGTTTATGATGAAATCTGGCATGGTGATGTGGCGACAGAACGATGAAGGCGGAGAAGACAAAGGCCTCTCTACCCATGGCCTCCGTGAACCACGCTGCCCCCGCGGTGCTCCGGTGCACCCTGGTCGATCACCGCCGGCCTCAGCCGTGTCGTCCCAGCCAGCCCGACCAACTCCCGACCACTGACCTGACTGGCCGCACACTACCCGACCAAATGTCTCCAGCCCGCATCGCGCCGCCCCGTCTGACCCTACTGCCTCCCAGCCGCCGACCCCCCTACCAGCCTCCGCGTACACCTCACAAACCTCCCCGAGCCGTCCCCCTCACGGTCTCTAGGAAAACCCGGCGTCCCGGCTCCCTCGGAGCCTCCCAGCCAAGCCATAATCTCGGCTCCCTCGGGGCCTCCTGACCGAGCCGGCGTCCCGGCTCCCACACGGTCTCTCGGCTGAGCCTGCGTCACGGCTCTCCCACAGCCACTCGACAGAGCCAGTGACCCAGTCTCCTCGCGGCCTCCCAGCCGAGTCGGTGTCCCGGCCCCCTCGCAGCATTCTGGCCGAACAAGTCCAGTCTTGTTCTCTAGGACAAGCCGCGCTCGGCCGCTCCCCAGTGACGTTTCGGGCCACACCGCCCTTCCAGGGCACTGGGCGGGCCCCAGAGGGCCGAGTTGAAACTAACAGGCTGGCCCGCCCAATGGGGCGGTCCATACCGAAAAGGTCTGACCATGTCGACTCAGACCGGGTCGGCCCAGACTGGGTTGGGCCGAGTCGGTCTAACCGGGTCAGACCGAACCTGGGCCCACTACTGAAATTTACTTTCATTGGGAATATCTTTGGCACCGAGCGACCATTTGACGATCCACCATCGTAAATGGGTTTCATGGAGCGTGACGGTCCATTTGAGTATATCCCACTGGAGTTCGGGGTAATGTTGAGATACAGTCAGGTTGGATCGTACACGAATCCAACCATGCATGTGGGATTAAAAAGCTAATAACTCACACACCGGACATCTGATTGATGTGTCGTCTGTTGTGTTGGGACCTATATGACGTGGTAGACCTTTGGTATACATCTTCATGGGACTTTGTGGCAGTTAGATCATCGACCAGTATCTTTTAGATCGTGTCTTCTAGAGACGAGTGAGAATTTGTGCGGGAACCTAATATCTGGCTGAGACCTAACAACTGCTAACCATTTGGCTCGGAGGGACTCTACTAGTGCAGTGGGGAGCACCTTGGTGTCACGGCAGACCCATGGTTGGGAGGGCCTCTACGTGATTGCGGTAGACCCACGGTACTCGATAGGATGAGTACCTCAGCAGGCTACGAGGGGGAGCACCTCTGTGTGAGCGCCACCGACACATGGTGGGGAGCGCTTCTGTTTGAGTGTGGTAGACTCACGATACATGACAGGAGGAGTAAATCAATAGTACATGTGTGTGGGAAGTGCCCTTGTGTGACACTACAGACCCACTGTACTCCATAGAGGAGGCTTTATCCAGTAGCCGAGGGTTCATATTGATACTACCCCTAGAATAAATCCTAGGTTGAGCTAAGTTAGTAACTTTTGTCTTTACCTTGTGATTGAGATGGATTACACGGTAACGTAGGTATATGTTTGGGTATATACCTATGTGAGGTTATCTGTTGATTTTATACTTTGTTGTTTATCCTTCAAAGATTTTTTGAGACCTTAAGGGTCTTGGGGTCCCTACTGAGTATCATTATACTCACCCCTGCAAGATATATGCTTGCACCTCATTGTATTGGTTGCAAAAAAATGACCAACGCTGACTGGGGATCAGAATAGTAGGACTGAATGGTACCCGAAGGTGGACCATACGACATGTCAGTACACAGAGGAGATTGATGGATGTGGAGTGATGAGGAGGCTATCTGTACCTACCCTTCAGGTAGGAATCTCCATAATATGACCTAGTAGCTGCTTTACCTTCCCTTATGTTGTACTTGTTTTTCAGTTGTACTTGTACTTTCCTATTGGGCTTGTATTTCTGACGCCTTTTACATTTCAACACTCTTTTGTATATAGTTTTTCTTAGTGTTTTACTTCCAGATCGTACTATTTTGTGTGTGTTTACACTTTATAATGGAAATACTTTCCCAGTTTTAGTGATTTACACCTTTAGTGATAGTCACCATCCCCTGGCATATGGAAGGCGGGCTTGGGGTAGTCACCGTACAAGCCTCGAGGGACAGGTCGTGAAAAATTGGTATTAGAATAGTGGGTTCTACCATAGAACATAGGACTCGGATCTATATTTTCTGTGAAGAAATATTTTTAAGGGTACTGATTGTGTTTTTCAGTTCAGGGAGTCCAGTGTTGGTGAGGCGGCCGATGTATCCATACACCAGGACCCTGACTACTAATTTTTGACTCGGTGCATGAAAACCCTAATTGCACGTGTGTTTTCAAAAGTTTTTCTTTACGTCAGCTCAAGAAGGTCAGCTCACCAGGTATAGTATTCGACTGTGTTATATATGTTTCTTTTAGGATGCCTCACCACAGACGACCTAAGAGAGTCCCAAGAGTAGTACGCACAGATATCCCACAGAGCGATGATCCCTCGGTGCAAGGCCCTCTTCCAGTGGAGGCACCATTGGAGGTACCAGCGGTACCATTACCCATTGTGCCACTAATTCCACTAGCCCCAGTAGCATACAGTGCACACCACTTGAGCGAATTGCACAAGTTCCAATGCTAGAGGCCACCAAGGTTTAGGGGAGAGACGGACCCACAGGTCGATGAGGATTGGCTGGAGGCTGTGGTGAGATTTTTCGGACTGGTAGGGACACCAGCAGACCTCATGGTGAAACTAGATACTAGCCTTCTATAGGCAGTAGCAGGCAGATGGTGGAGCATGATGCTCTGGGTTCACGATGAGATGACGCTACTCTGGACAGACTTCGAGAGCCAGTTTCAGGAGGATTTTTTCCCAGCCACCCAACGTGCAGTACGGATATTGGAGCTACTTCAACTGCAGCAGGGTAGCATTACAGTGGCACAGTACACAACGAGGTTCACTGACCACTCGCGCTATTTCACAGATATGGTGCAAGACAAATTCTTTAAGGCCTGAACTTTCAATCAGGGGGTCAGGCGAGAGATCAGGGCTTCAATGATCTACCTTAGCATCCCGACGTAGGTGGGGTGTTAGAGAGAAACCTCTTAGTGGAGAGTTTCCCTTCTGAGCAGTCTCCATTAGTGAGACCCACCACTATTCAACATACAGCGGTGTATTCTGAAGCTGGTAGTAGATAGATATCACAGAGGTCAAAGAGGACCAGACCCATGGGTGGATGACCACATGACTCAGGATTGGTTGTTTGGGGAGCCTATGGCAGAGACACACATTCCAGGAGCGGACAGTGTTACTCATGTGGTCGATATAGTGACATGGCTTGTGACTGTCTGACCTGCCATTCCGATGATTAGCAGATGGACGAAGGACCACCCAATAAGTGATAGATATTCGATCGAGGTGTTCCACAGGGAGCAGGCAGATGTGGAAGAGGAGCAGGTCGTGCAGCTGGTGGTGGGAGACGTTTTGAGGTGTTACTGCCCCCACAACCATTAGGTCCACCCCGACCGCAGGGAGCCAGTGGACATGGGAGAGCTTAGCACTAGGGATTAGAGCCCTATGATCATGGTTCTCTTGAGATGATTTGAGGCACGATCTATGTCTACTCCTCCTTAGCTGCAGTTCTTATTGACAGAGGTGTTAGTGACTCTTTCATTTCCACTGCCCTCGTTCGGAGCCTGGAGATTCCGACGGAGTCGTTGGCTCGATCCTTACGGCTAGAGACTTCTAAGGGACCAAACTTGATTATTACGCACTGGTGTCGGCAGTGTGAGCATACTCTAGGAGGATAGAGCTTCGGCTGGGATATCCTCATAGTGGTGTCGAGGCCTTATGACATTATCTTGGGTATGGTATGGTTACATACAATCCATTTTTAGATCAACTATATTAGGCGCAAAGTGATTTGTGTCCGCACAGGTGGGACAATGTTTACATCCACGCGTGAGAAGGGACCCTTTACAGCAAAGGACGGACTTACTCGGAGGAGGGTGAAGTCGATCACTCATCATTTGGCCTGCCTTACACTTAGAGCAGTTAATGTGTAGAGTCTGAGCTATCCTGTAGTGGTGGACCAGTACATGGATGGTTTCCCTAACGATGTTCCAGGACTACCTCTTCATAGAGAGGTGGACTTCTACATTGACATGTACCATGGGACGGCACCAATAACTACACAAACATATCGGATGGCTCTCGCTAAGATTTGTGAGCTGCGGGTACAGCTAGAGGACTTGTAGGGGAAAGGATTCATCTGGCCCAGGGTTTATCCGTAGGTAGCCCCGATTCAATTCTCCAAGAAGGAATATGGGATCTTGCGGCTTTGTGTCGACTACCGTCGCCTAAACCAGGTGACTGTGAAGAACATGTATGCACTCCGGAGGATTGATAACTTCTTTGATCAGCTGAAGGGGGCACGATGGTTCTCGAAGATAGACCTCGTACCAGGTTATCACCAACTCAGAGTTCGAGCTGAGGATGTGCAGAAGATGGATTCTAGTTTTTTGTACGACTAATACGAGTTCATGGTTATGACTTTTGGCGTAACCAACGCTCCAGCAGTGTTCATGGGACTCGTGAACAAGATCTTCCAGACATTCCTCGATCGCTTTGTCGTACTCTTCATCGATGACATTCTAATATACTCGACTACTAAGGAGGATCATTGCTACCATGTGCGGGAAGTACTAGACACACTCTGAGAGAACCGGATTTATGGTAAGCTCTTGAAGTGCCAGTTTTGGATCCGAGGGGTTCACCTTTTGGGACATGTCATCTCGGAGGCTAGAGTTGCAGTGGATCCAGCGATGATTGAGGTAGTACTTTCTTGGAATCCACCCAAGAGTGTGATGGAGGTATGGAGTTTCTAGGGTTTGGCTGGTTACTACCATAGTTTTATACCATATGTTTCCAGAGTTTCAGCACCAATATCAGCCTCGACGAAGAAAATGCAACCCCTCATGTGTTCTGCGAGATTCCAACAGAGATTTCTGAAGCTGATTTAGAGGCTGACTTGTGTCCCCCATCTTGAGGCTTTCATAGGAAGGCATAGGGTACGTAGTCTTCTACGACGCGTCAGGGACCAGACTCGGGTGTGTCCTGATGCAGGAGCGAGTAGTGATCGCAAAAGGTTTTCAGCAGCTGAGACAACATGAGAAGAACTACGCAACCCATGACCTGGAGTTAGTAGTAGTGGTCATTGCCTTGAATATGTGCAGACATTATCTAATGGGTGAGCATTTTACCATGTACTCTGATCAAATGAGTCTCAAAAATATCTTCTCTTAAAAGGACCTGAACCTGAGATAGCGGCGATGGATATACTTCCTCCAAGACTTTGACTTGGAGATATTCTATACTCCTGGGAAGGGGAATTTTTTAGCAGATGCACTCGGCAAGAGATCAGGTATACAGCTGCTAGGAGAGGGAAAATAAGAGTTGGCTGCCTTATAGATATCCTTTGTGGATAGAGACAGAGCATCCTTTCTATATTCTTTTACAGTCACTCCCCCACTTCATCGGTGATTCAGGGAGGCACAACATGGGGACGCTATCTGAGAGACACGACGTGCTCAGATATCCACAGGACAGGTACCTGATTGATTTTATGAAGGTGGGGAGCATGTCATCCTCTTCAGAGGATGTACTATGGTACTGGTTTCATTTCAGGAGGACGTGTTGAGGGAGTTGCACACATCCCCTATAGTGGTACATCCAAAAGTGGTGAAGATGTACCAAGATCTTCGACGACAGCACTGGTGGCCAGGTATGAGGAAGGCAGTAGAAGAGTTTGCCTCTCAATGCCTCACTAGTCAGCAACTAAAGGTGGAGCACCAGGTACCATCAGGCTTGGTTCAGCCTTTACAGGTCCTAGAGTGGTAGTGGGAAGGGATATCCATGGACTTCGTGACGGGACTTCCCCACACATCTAGGGGTCATGACTCAATTTGGGTGATCGTTGACCGACTCACAAAGTCATACCACTTCCTAACAATGATGAAGCAGGGTTTAGTAGAGAGCTTGGGACGCCTATATGTGCAGGAGATTTTGCGGCTACATGGAGTACCTTATTCTATTGTCTCCGATCGTGACACACAGTTTTCTTATCGGGTATGGAAAGGGTTGCAGGAGGCTTTCAGGATGCAGCTTTGTCTGAGAACAGCCTTCCATCCTCAAATGGATGGCCAGACTCAGAGGATCATTCAGACTCTTGAGGAAATGCTTCGTACATGCATCCTCGACTTTGGTTGTAGTTGGGAGGATCACTTACCATTGGTAGAGTTTGCATACAACAACAGCTATCACTCCACCATTGGGATGGCACCTTTTGAGGCATTATACGAGCGAATTTTCAAATCACCCTTGTACTGGACAAACCTTGGGGAGTCAGCACTAGTGGGAGCATAGATGGTACGAGCTACCATGGAGAAGGTACATGTCATCCAGAAGTGGATGAAGACAGCAAAGAGCAGGAAAAAGTCATATGCTAACAGGAGACGGAGACCTCTAGAGTTTGAAGATGGCGACCACGTCATTCTACGGGTCTCACCTCGATGAGGTTTATGGAGATTTGGTAGAGGCGAAAAGTTATCACCAAGATTCATCGGACCTTTCCAGGTCCTTAGCAGGGTTGGTGAGTTGGCATACCACTTAGCTCTTCCACCTCAGTTGGACCGGGTTCATGATGTCTTCCACATATCCCAGCTGAGGAGATACGTTCACGACCCTTCTCACATTACCGACCATGGAGAGCTGGACGTCGATGATGGTTAATGTTTTACGGAGGTTCCAGTGGAGATTGAGGATGGACAAGAGAGAGTCCTACCTGGATGATCGATACCTTTAGTGTGTGTTTTCTGGCAGTATGAGAACCTCCATGAGAGCATATGGGAGCGGGAGGCTCATATGCATGCTCAGTAACACCACTTGTTCCCTTAGTTCGAGTTGTAGCTTATGGTGACGTGAAGCCCTGAGGTGGGGAGAATGTAAAGACCCATAAATTCCATGGAAATGTTTTTCTTAAATACATGGTAATTTGACGAGTCCACAAAATCTAAGGGCACATGATTTTGAGGCCCGGTGTGCCATGAATCAATTTCTGAAGTTTTGTTTGGGTATGTTCACTAAACGTATGAGTGAGATTGTATAACTTTTGAATCGGTACTCGAAACTGAAATATGAGGGCATCGTTGAACTCACAGTACCGGTATTCTCTTAAGGAGACTTTCACTTCGACGACAGTGAGTTGAGAATAAAGAATAATTTTTGGGTTATCGTGGAAAGTAATAAAATAAAGTTACCTTCACTATCTTTTATTTGAGCTAACATGTGGATGATTGGTGGTTAAATCCTCCTCATGGATGTTGGAGGTGAGACCACCAAACCTTAACCACCCATGAGAGGTTATGGTGGTGGGGCCCACCCGAACATAACCTCCTGTGAGAGGTTACGACGTGGGGACCACACGGGGCTTAACCCCCTATTGATGGAGGAGAGTAAAACCTCTCAAACCTCCCTCATTAATGAGGGAGAGCCTCTTCATGTCCCCTAATTAATTCCTTGTGCCAACCCCTTCGATTAATTAAGGGGAGCCTACCTAATTAATTAGTTCAATTTGAATATCATGCCAACAAATTAATAGGATATTTTAATCCATTATTTCATTGTCAATTTCATTTTGGTGGAATCTTTGAGGGGAGGATTATTGGGAGAAAGCACTCAATGAAGAACCCCGTCTCCCAACAAAAAACAAAGAACGAAGAATGTCGACCTTCTTCTACATCTTCTTGGAAGCTTCAGCCATTGTGATACATCTTCAACGACCGACTTCCGCATCATCGTCAACGAGCCTACGCAACTCGGGTTTGGAAGTGTGTGGCGGACACGACGAATGACGATCATCTTCCTCTACATATCCCGACTCTGTCAATGAATGATGAACGACAATCATAGGTAGGGAGTTTTATTTGTTTTTTATCCTTTTCCATTTATCATCATCGGTTGGAAAGGAATAGATGCAGAAATTGTAAAAATAATTTTTGTTCATCGTACCTCTTTGATGAACCAATTGATACCACCCTAAACGCGGAGGGTGCGGGCCAAACCAACATGTACCGACCCTTCTGCTGATATTGTTTATGATGAACATCAGCATGGAGATGAGGCAACAGAACGACGAAGGCGACAATGACAAAGGTTGCGCTACTCATGGCCTCTACGAATAGCGTCGCCCCGCGGCGCTCTTGTGCTCCCGGCCATTCACCACCGGCCCGCACCACGCTGAATCGGCTGACCCGGCCGCCTACCGGCCCGCCCTGTCATCTCTCGGATGCCTGCCCGCATTGCTGCGTGCCTCCCCGAACTGGCCTGACTTCCGACATCCTTGCGCGCCCCACGCACCTCCCCGAGCCGGCCCCCTCATGGCCTCCCGGCCGATCTAGCATCCCAGCTCCCTCAAAGCCTCCTGACTATGCTGGTGCCCCATCTCACTTGAGGCCTCCTTGCTGAGCTGGTGTCATGGCTCCCTCGTGGCCTCCCGACCATGACGGCATCCCGGCTCCCTTGCAGCCACCTAAACGAGCCGGTGTACAAGACTCCTCGCGGCCTCCTAGCAGAGCCGGTGTCTCTCCCCCTCACGGCTCCTTGGAAAAACCAGTCCGGCCACACCCTTCGGCCCAAGCCACGACGGGCCACGCCCCCGCGATGTTCCGGGCCAAACCAACCCAGAGCCTGGGCCTAACCGCCCTTGCGGTTGGCTGGGTGGGGCCCAGCGGGCCGGGCTGAAACAAATAGGTTGGCCCACCCAATGGGCCGGGAAAGACTCAATAGGTCTGACCGGGTTGACCCAGATCAGGCCGGTTCAGACTGGGTTGGGTCGAGTCGGTCCGAACGGGTCGGACCGGACTCGGGCCAACTACTGACTCTTTACTTTCTTCGGCTATTTCTTTGGAACTGAGAGACCATTTGACTAACCGTCAGCGGCACTGGTTTTCATGGAGCGCGATGGTCCCTTTGAGTATACCCCACTAGAGTTCAGGGTATTGTTGAGATATGGACAGGTTGGATAGTACACAATTCCAACCAGGCCCCTGAGACTAAAAGGATAATAACTCACAGACTGGGGGTCTGATTGATGCTTTGTCTATTGCATTGAGACTTTTATGTCATGGCAGACCTTTGGGATACTTCTTCATGGGACTTGGTGGTACTTGGAGCATCTACCAGTATCTTGTGGAGAGGATCTTCCGAAGACGAGAGACCATTTGTGAGGGAACCTAATAGATGACTAAGACCTGATGACTGCTGACCGTTTGACTCAGAGTGACTCTACTAGCCTAGTGGGGAGAGCCTTGGTGTCGCGGTAGATCCACGATGTGGAGCGCCTCTGTGTGAGCGCAGCAGACCCGCGGTACTCAATAGGAAGAGTACCTTTGCATGCTACGAGGGGGAGTGCCTCTGTGTGAGCGCGAAAGGCCCACGGTGGGGAGCACCTCTGTGTCAGCGCATCAGACCCACGGTACTCGACATAAGGAGTAACTCAACAATCCAAGGTTTGTGGGAAGTGCCTATGTGTGATGCGGCAGGTCCACTGTACCCAATAGAGGAGGGGTTCTCCAACAGCCGAGGGTTCAGATTGATACTACCCCTAGAATAAATCCTTGGTTGAGCTGAGTCAGTAACTTTTGTTTTTACCTCATGATTGAGATGAATTACTTGGTAACATAGGTATATGTATTGGAATAAACCTAAGTGAAGTAATCTGTTGATTTCATAATTTGTGGATTATCATTGTTGGATTTTGTGAGATCTTGAGGGACTTGGGGTCCCTACTGTGTACCGTTATACTCACCCTTGCACGGGCTACGCCAGCACCTCATTGTGTTGGTTATAGACAACGGATAGCACTGACTGAGGATCAATGTAGAAGGACTGGACGGTACCCAGAGGTGGACCTTATAACGAGTCAGTACACATAAGATACTGACGGACGTGGAGTGCTGAGAAGGCTATCTGTACCTACCCTTCAGATAGGAATCCCCAGAGGACAACTCAGTAGCTACTTTACCTTTTCTTCAGTTGTACTTGTTTTTCAGTTGTACTTGTACTTTCATGATGGTCTTGTATTTTTTCCCACTTATACTTTTCAACAGTCCTTTTTATACAATTTTTCATAGTGTTTTACTTCTATCTCGTACTCTGTTGTGTGTGTTTACACTTTATAAAGGCAATCCTTTCCAGTTTTAGGGATTTACGCCTTTAGTGCTAGTCACCAGCCCCTGGCCTATAGAAGGAGGGCATGGGGTAGTCATGACATGGGCCCTGGGGGATGTGTCATGACAACCTAGGATCTAGATCCACCAATAACATGATTATACCTCACTCTCTAAGGATGATAGAAAGATACATTGAAAGAATGCACATGAGGGGAGATCCACTTACCTGGAGGAGATCTAACACAATCATCGAGACTTTGATCCACCAAGAAAAGGGTTTGGAGGAGTCCCAATAACCTATTAGGAGACTTCATGGACCAAGGATTCGAGCTAGGGTCTAAATAGGGTTATTATGGAAAAAACTAGATGGTTTCGTAATGTAAAAAAATCAAGGGAATTAAAACTACCATGCATGGTTTGCTGGGTTGTAGGTTTTGGGTGCAGCGAAAGTGTGCGATGGGTCACGCCCAATTTGGATTTTTATCATCATCGATGATCAATCCAATATTTACCAAATGATAAGTGTCATGGTCTTCAGAATTGAATTAATGAATATAGACAGGGGATAGAAATTTGTAACCAAAGAGAGGATCATCACACATTATATATAATCAATTTAATTAATTAAAGAATTAACATGTTGTAATTATCTCTTCATTGATGGATCTAACAAAATATATTCATTGTAACATTATTTCATTATTTCATTATTGGGATCAAGAGAATATTCTTTCTAGTAGGGATCCACACATGCACCACAAATATTTGAACATCACCGTAGGAATCTACAGTTTATAGAACAGTAGATCATATTGCATTCATTGTCTTCCTTTGATCTCCACAAGAACCACTTTTAAATAATTCTCTTTGACCTTTCTAGAAATGAGAGTGGGAGGTAGAGGAAGATTAGTCTCTATTATTGGGAGTGTTCTTGGATAAGGGATCACTATAGGATTTGAGAGGATTCACTAAATCCATTTTTCACAACCAATAAAAATGAATTGGATCTGAGATAAAATATTATAATTGGGTTTATATATTGCTAGGGTTTAAATAAATTAAAAACACAAGTGTCTTTTGTTATTTACTTAATCCCTACATAACCCTATGTCGATTATTATTATTATTTTTATTATTATTATTATTATTATTATTTCTCGACATGTTCTTTACATGAATATTAAATTATATATTATTTAACAAAATAATATTCTCTATTTATTATTTTTCATCAGACCATTAACCGTTGTCCTCCATTCCTCCAAAATATTAATCGGGACTCATATAAAGACTATTTATTTATTAAATAAATATCACTTATTTATTAACTAATAAATAAATAAATATGATATTCACTAAAAAAGTAAATGAATATTTATTAAATATTTTTCTCATATTATATTCACTCAAAACAATGATGACAGAATATATGCGATAAAGAAAACACGAATTGTTATTAAACCAAATATGGTAATTATATTTATTGAACTAGTTTAATAATAAATTATAATATATTATTTAACTGAGATTCTGGATACACTTACTGTGTAACCCTCTAATCCTTTTTCATGGTATCATTAGGAGAAGTAGTAAAAAGTCAAACTTTAGTGTCCAACAACACACCAAAGAACCCATAGAGAAAGAAGTTAATTCATCAACAACATAATACCTCATATGAATGCTTACTGTGTAATAGAATCCAATTATCATGATATCTCTAATCAAGAAGGTTGTATGTCGTAGCCATCAATCTATATGCTCGATGTTTCTTTCTTTCAATTCTTGGAAAACAAACATTCCTATATAACATCGTGTCGATGGATTTAATTAGGCTGTATGATTTCCATAAAAAGTCTTGAGATGTAAAATTACATTAAATAATAGAAGGGAAAATTATTTTCTCTCATTATTCATTAATGCAATAATACTTGTGGTGCGCACAACGTATCCTGCCTCACCGTGAACTTATTTCATCATGGTTTCCATCAACACATAAAAGGAAGCAACTCATAATACTCATTAATAATAATATTAAAGTACAAGTATAAATACACATGTCCATGGATACGAATATCCAATGACTCATATAATTGTGGATTTCTTACTGGTGGTCCTTGTTCTTATAAAATCTTACACTGGATATTACCAGGGGCGTACACCATGATAAGGTGCATCAAAGTCCTATGAGACTCCACCCATGATAACATGTATCATTTTATTTCCCTCAAATGATATAATCCTTCTATATAACATATATTTAAGAATAGTTTCATATCACTTTTGGTTTCGCATCATAACGGGGAACTGCTATGACCTTTTACTGTGACAGCTACTCATAGGACATTATCACATATGATGTAACAAATAAGAACAATCATGAAGTGATAAGGAGTTTATTAATATTAAAAAATATTAATATAAGTTATCATAAAGTACACCGATTTTGGTTCTATGGATGTAACTCCAATAGAATCCCTCTTTCACTAGGGCCAACTACTAACATCCTTTAGTTTACTATCTCTAACAAGATACTCATGCTTCTGCTGAGATCGACCATTATTCAAGG
Organism: Viscum album; assembly: GCA_963277665.1. Taxonomy (NCBI): domain Eukaryota; kingdom Viridiplantae; phylum Streptophyta; class Magnoliopsida; order Santalales; family Viscaceae; genus Viscum; species Viscum album. Next base: position 186,528,997 of record OY728140.1, read on the forward strand.
GGTCTTCCACATTATCTTCTTTGAGTAATCTGATCGCTAAAACTTCACCTCTTTTACCAAACTATCTTAAGAGGTTATACATCCAGAGTATATTATCTGTCATTTAGTGTGACCTTGGTTCTTTTTCAAGAGCCACTATTATAGTATTATCACAATACAATGTGATAGGGTCTTTATTGTTAGGTACCACATCAAGATCCTACAAAAAGTTTCATATATAAACAGCTTCCATGGAAGCATCAGAATATGCTATATACTCAAACTCTATTGTAGGGTCATTGAAAACTAGTTGATTTGAACTCTTCCTGCTCACAGATCCTTCACTAAGACAAAATACAAACCCTAATGGTGACTTTATATCATTATAATCTGTCTAAAAACTAGCCTAAGTATATCCAATGATGACCAGCTCTTAGTCTCCTCCATACACTATGAAATTATCCTGTCAGAGTTGGTGACCTAAAACCAACTATTTTATACATTTTTCATTAATAAAAGCCTGATCACATCTTGATTGTTCTTTTTCGTGACAATGAATGTGATAATGTCCTAAGGATAACTATTTCATTAATGGGTCATAGTGGATCCCAGCTATGATGAGAACCTGGAAGAGACATAACACTGTTCTTGAATATATGTTCTATGGGTAGATGATATTTTTTGAGGGACACAAATAATACAGGACAATAGGGGTGAGGACTCATAAAAAATTGAGGCACCATCTCATGGTATGCACCCTTGGTAATATCCAAGAAGATATTATGAGAATGATACCCGCCAGTAGGAAATCCACATTTCATAGTGTCATTCGATGTTCATATCTACGAACGTGTGTATTGATCCTTAGACTTTAAGATAATAATTAATCAGTATTAAAACTCGTGCACTTAGATGTATTGATGAAAACTGTGACAACACATTGTTCGCAGCGAGGTAGAATATGTTGTGTGCATCACGAGTAATACTGCATTAATAAATAATACAATAAAGGATTTGTCCCGTCTGTTCCATAACAGAAGTAGATATCGCAGGCCCTTTGATTGAATTGATATAGCCTAAATAAATCCATGGCCATGGTAAGGTTTGGGCGAGTTTGATTTCGGAAAGTCAAAGAAAGAATAATCGAGCACGTGGGATGATGACACTAGCATGAAACCCACATGATTCGAGATATCATGACAAAGGGATTATATTACACGGTAATCGTTCGTATGAGATGACATTTCATTGCCGAGTTAACTTATTTCTATATGGGTGCCTTGGCGTGTTTCTAGATGCTAACCTTGGACTTTAGGCAGGCTCTGCCTAATGCCACTGATAAAGAGGCCTAGAGGGCCACACACTAAGTGTGTCCATATATCTCAGTTAAATATTAATTTAACAAGTTAAATAAAGATTATTCCCGACTGTGGTTTAATAATTATTTAAGGATGTCTGATCACATTTACTTCAACACTAGTTATTCGAGAAAATATATTGTGGATGAAATAAGATTTATTAGCAAGTGGTGCAGTTATATTTATTTAAGAAAGAAATATCCATTACTATAGGTATAATAAATGCGGAGGAGGAAATAAAGGAAAATTGAAAATAAAAGTACACACCGTGTATATTAAATATACACACGTGTATTTTTATGGATAACGAGTACATGCCGTGTACTAATGATTACACTCCATGTAGTTTTTCCAGTCAGGATTTTGAGGATACAATATTGTTCTATTAAATGTTATTTATGATAATCAGCGTCGATGCATGTCAAGGAATTAATAATTCGACATCAGGGTTTTCAATAAGGGTTAACAAAATAAATAAAATGCATAACACGTTTATTAATTTTCATAACTCTATAACCTCAAACCTAATTATAAATATACACACAACCCAAAAACTTTTTCACAAGAGAATCATTGTGCCCAAAAATTCTGTTGAATTATTTCAATGGCGAAATAAATCCTTCCTCCAAGAATGCTCTCAAGACCGAGAGACCAAGGAGATGAAAGGGAGACATCACAAGCGATGGTTCTCCCACGCTAGCACCTGGAGATCCCTTCGGTGACGTCCGGAGATACGTCGCAGACATGAGGATCACCACTAGAGGAATCCTACACTTAGATTCTACGACACAACGATGGATCACAGGATCCTGACCAGAGATATCAACAAAGAAAGAATTCCAACAGGGTAATTCTTGTGAATTAATAAATATTAATTATAACCATCATATGATGATCCTATCTCTATGGTTCTAGGATTCCCTCATAAGTTTTTCATTCCTCATTCTATTCTAAAGATTCGGCATTTTACATTGTGACGGATCTCGGATTGAACATTGTTTAACATTAAAATTAAATTTGGGAAAACCCACCAACATGCTTCCACTGCACCCGAAAACTATAAGTGGTATTAGAGCGGACATATCGTTGATTATAATTATTTAGTTTTTCATTTATGTTTTATGAATTTAATAGTTTAGTTGTTTCAATTCATGTTTAATCATTCTTGAAATATGAATCTTGAGATCTGTTCCTCCTCCCTTGTTTCTTGTTCACATCACAAAAACGTTTTTTTCTATTAATTTTGATTAAAATAAAATAGAGGAACTCATCCGGAGGAGCCAAACGTTTCTGTCTGTACAACACCAGACTACACGGCATGTATTTGGATGTACATATCATGTATTCTAGGTTCAATGCATTGATTGATCCTCTAAATCAGTTTGTGTATTGGAGTATACATATGTCATTTATGACACCGTGTGTTGACTAGGAACAAGTGGCACACGGTTTCCGGATTACACACTGTCTAGTCCAACTGAACATGGCGTGTAGTCACTTCGAGTTTGGGTTGGACCATGTACCCCATACATGGCTTGGCTGACTGGAAACCATGTAATGCGGAAACTAGACGGCGTGTGTCCCGCAGAACACACTGTGTACTCTGAAAATTTCTAAAGTACATTAACACGACCTGTCCCCGGGCGTGTACTTCGGATGGATGGTGAAGAAAAGTACATGTCGTGCACTCACCCAAATTACACAATTTCATTAAAATTTATTATTATATTATACAAAACTTTGAGACATGTACCATGGTTCAGGTGTAATGTTGAGGCACAACACGTGATAGGTGTTTTATATATATGTGTTTAATTTAACATATGTGTAATGAATGGGAATTCACCAGGTTGCCTCCATGGTACAACTAACGTACAAGGATAATTTTAAATGAATTTATTTGTTTAAAATTACAATGGATGTGAATCTCAAGGAAGTTCAGAAAAGGTTTTAAGATAAAAGTATTGATTAAATAAACATAATTAATTTATTCGATCCTGATTTATCTTGAACATGAACGATTAAAGAATTCAATGCTAGTCTTATTTACGCATAAATATCATTGCATGTATGGATGATCTTGAGCTAGACCAAGACCTTTGTATGGGAATGGTTTCTTTTAATTTATTTATTTAAATTAAATTTTTTGGCCTGTAAGCCATCTCCTTGTTAAAATTTAGGGCATTCCTGCCCAAGGTTTATTTTATGTAAACAACCCCTTTTTACCCCTCACCGGCGTGTGAGATAAACGCGTATGTAATGGATGGAGCTCCCAAGCTAGTGGAAGCGGCTCAGGTAACGATCCAAGGTGAAACCAATCCAATTCGATACAAAGGTTAACAGGAGGAAAGCTATAAACACGAACCTGAAAGGTTCAAGGTGTTTTTCCCTTAGGACTTGGGTTAGTTTATCAACCATTAGATAAACTAAGCAATAGAAAAAGCTCATGATCATACCATTTATTTTATTTCTGTCAGTTGCATTTTTTATTTATTGTGGGTGTGTTGTCACAATCACACAATTAATGAATTAAATGAGAATGAAGATGGAACTAAAATAAATCCGGATTATACATAAATATTATCTTAGACATGGATAATCACTTAAGTATATCCCACTTAATATTAACAAGCATGTAATCAAAGAAAATAAATTGGCAATTTACGTATAAGGATAAAATCCATCAATAGAAATATTTAGTCGGTATAGCCTTCCATAATCTTACTTAGAATCGAACCATTGTTCAAAGTGCTTGACTAACCCTAGTTGGGGTGATTTCAATTATCGGGGAATTATAATTCAAGGTTTTGGGTTGACTTGACTTGGTTCGCATCAAGGGCTGACTGCCACTGCATGACATGGTGTGACAAAGAGGTAAAGGTTGAGGATATCCAAAATAAACGGATTTTATGATTCGGGAGTCCAATCAACAGATCAAGGAGCTGTGAGTTAATGTAGTTGGCATTAGGAATTCCTACCTACAACCCTTCAAGTTGCTTGACCAACCCTAGTTGGCATAATGCGAAGGGCAATATGGATCCTTTCCACTAGAATATTCAGGCAATAGAATATTCCGAAGTTAATGGTGAGGACTATTGGATTTAGATACAATAGTGGGAGACTAATAAGTATTAATTTATTTATTTTTATCAATTTTGTAATAAACTACTAAACCTTTTCTCATCTTAATATGTAGAAACGAAAAAATGACTCCAAACATATCATTGTGAACCATACTCGAGAAGGAAAAACTTGTCACAAGCACCAATTTCCAAGAGTGGCAGAGGAATTTACGCATCATCCTTCGCCACAAAAGGAAATTGTATGTGTTGGAAGAGCCTATTCTAGTTGCACCTTGGAAAGAGGGCAGTGATGAGGAATTATATCTCTATTTTAAACACATGGATGATGCCACAGATGTCCAGTGTTTCATGCTATCGGCCATGCCCAATGAGATCTTGAATCAACATGAAAACATGGACGTGTATAGCATGATGTCTCACCTTAAGGATCTCTACCAAAAGAAGGTGAGAAAGGACAGGTAGGAGATCTCCAATTCTTTGTTTACAACTATTCTTGGACAGTCTTCGTCAGCTAGGCCTCATGTAGTCAAGCTTATTGGCTACATTGAACACCTAGACATCTTAGGGATTAAATTCCCGGATGAGTTGTATACAGATCTCATCCTATCATCACTTCCCAAGACCTTCTCTAGCTTCATTGTCAATTATATCATGAGTGCCAATGAGAAGAGTCTATTGGATCTTATGACCTTGATTTTCTATGAAGACAAGGACATGGGGTGTGAAAAACCCGCAGTCCTTATGGTGAACAAGAAAAGTAAGGACAAGGCAAAGGGGCCAAAGACTTTTAAACGGACTGAAGCCCCCAAGAACCGTCCCTCCAAGAAGGGGACGATCCAGAGGAAGGGAAAGGAATGGTAGGAGGTGCATTTTTCATGTGGAGAGCAGGGCCACTGGAAGAGGAACTACACCCAAAATTGTGGGGAAGCTAAAGGTGCGCTTGTTATCGAGTGTAATCTTTCCATATCTACACATTAGTTATTAGATACATCTTGTGGGGATCACATCTGTATTCAAATATAGGAACCATGTAGATTTAGAAAAATTTCTAGAGGAGAGGTGGATCTTTGAGCTGCCAAAAGCGTAAGGTTAGCTGCGTTGGCTATTAGGGATTACAACCTCTCATTGCCGACCGATATGATTTTGGTTTTACATAACTGTTATTATGTGCCTAGTTTTACCAAGAACATAATTTATGTATCTTTTTTGTATATGGATGGATTTATTTTCATGTTTTGAAATAAGGGTTGTATCTATTATAAGATCAATGTATGTTATGGTATGACAAATTTAAATAATGGTTTGTATGTATTAAATTACAAAAACCAAGTGTTGGAAATAGATAATGAAACAAACTCACATGACTCATACATCACCCAGTTGTGGTATCACCGTCTCAGTCATGTTAATGAGAAGCTCTTGACAAAGCTCTGACAAGATGGCTATTTAGAATCTACTGATCTAAAACCACTTGATAGATTTCATGCTTGTTTACAAGGAAAAATGACCAAGCTGCCTTTTGGTGGACAAGGAGAAAGGGCCACAGAGCTTCTAAGACTGGTAAACACAGATGTGTGTGGACCATTTCCAGTAGAAGCTAGAGGAGTATATTCTTACTTGATTACGTTTAATGACGATTTGAGTAGATATGGCTATGTAAACTTAATGAGGTATAAGTCAGAGGCCTTAGAGAAATTTAAGGAATTCAAGAATGAAGTAGAGAATCATCTTGGTAAGAAGATAAAGAATCTTCGATCGGATTGAGGTGGAGAATATCTGAACCAAGAGTTCATCGATATTATACGGGTGTCTAGGATTCTATTTCAGCTCACTCCTCCATATACACCAATATGGAATGGTGTTAGTTAAAGGAGGAACTGCACCTTGTTGGACTTGGTGAGTTTGATGATGAGTCATGTAGATATTCCATTACCCTTTTAGGGATATGCATTAAAAAATACAACATACACATTAAACTGAGTACCAACTAAGGCGGTAAATCGAATTCCCTCTTAGCTATAGAATTGAAAGAAACCCATTTTGTCGAACACACATGTATGGGGATACGACGCGTTTGTTAAGGCCTCCTCAGGAAACAAACTAGAACCCCGGGGTAGGAGGTGTATCTTTATAGGATATCCCAAGGAAACAAAAGGATATTACCTATATAACCCTTTAGACAAGAATGTGACAGTCGCCAGACAAGCAGTCTTTCTTGAGAGGGAGAACACCCTTAATAAGGATAGTGGGAGGAAGATTGACTTCGACGAAGTTGATGCTCTAGATACACATGAGTTGGTACAGGAACAAGTTCCATAGGTCCCCATGGAAGAGGTTCCAAAAACAAAAGTACTGCGTACGAGCTCAAGATAGGTATGGGAACTGGAGATATTTGGTTTTTTAGTCACCGAGTATGGTGAATAATTATTGTAGGACAATGATGAAACTTTATCCAACAAGGAAGCAGTAGAAAGCTCATAAGCTGCAAGATTGCTAGAAGATATTAATTCTAAGATGGATTCCATGTATCAGAACCATGTCTGGGTTCTGGTCTATGAGCCAGTTGATGCAAAACTTGTTGGATGAAAATGGGTATTCAAGAGAAAGATGGACATGTAATGTTAAATTAGAACTTATAAAGCAAGGCTAGTGGCTAAAGAGTTCAGACAATGTCAAGGAATTTACTATGATGAAACCTTCTCATGGTTTCCATGTTTAAATCCATAAGAATCATACTTTCCATATCATCTTACCTTGACTGCCAGGTTTAGCAGATGGATTTCAAAAAAGCATTCCTTAATAGGAACATTCAAGAAGATGTCTATATGACACAACCAGAAGGGTTTGTGACACCAGGTGAATCCAAATGGGTATGCAAGTTGTAGAAATCCATTTATGGATTAAAGAAAGAATCCAGGTCATGGAAAATTCGATTTGAGGAAGCCATAAAGGAATTTGGTCTTATTAAGAATGATTGTTAGCCATGTGTTTATAAGCGGTTTAATGGGAATGCGATCGTTATCCTAGTAGTATTTGATGATGACGTATTGCTTATTGGAAATGATGTACCAGTCTTACAGTCAGTTTAGGACTAGTTGAACAAGTGTTTCTCCATGAAGTACATGGGTGAATCAGCCTACATTCTAGGGATCGAGAACATTTGTGATAGATCCAAGAGGCTTCTTGGACTATGTTAGGGTACATACATTGACCATATTCTAAAGATATTTAGTATGGAACAATCTAAGAAGGGATTTATTCCAGTGTCACATGGCCAACATCTTTCTACAAAATTGTGTCCTCAGACACAACAAGAGAAAGATAGAATGAGTATGATCCCATATGCTTTGGCTATAGGATCCATCATGTATTCCATGTTATGTACTAGGCTTGATGTTTCCTATGCATTGAGCATGATAGGAAGATATCAAGAAGATCCAGGAGAACATCATTGGACTACTGTTAAGACTATCCTTAAATATATGAGAAGAACTAAGGATATGTTCCTAGTGTATGGAGGAGACGAGGAGCTTCTCAACAGAGGGTATGCTGATGCTGGTTTTTAGAGAGATCATAATGATTTGATGTCACAATCTGGATATGTTTTCTATATTAATGGAGGAGATGTGAGATAGATCAGTTAAAATCAGCCTTTTGTCACCGATTCTACAGTAGAGTCCAAATATATAGCGACTTATGACGCAGCCAAGGAAGCTTTTTGGATTCAGAACAATGTCCAGGAGCTTGATGTGGTTCCTAGTAGTAAAGATCTCATTACATTGTATTGTGATAATACTACAGTGGTGGCTCTTGCGAAAGAACTGAGGTCACATCAACAGACAAAGCATATACTCTGGAAGTATCACCTCTTGAATGATTTCTATCAAAGGGGTGAAGTTTTAGTGAGTAGAGTGTCCACGAAAGAGAACGTGGCGGACCCCATGACTAAAGGCCCATCTCAGTAGAAGAATGAATATCATGTGAGAGCTAGCAGGTTAAAGGTTGTTAGAAGTTGGCTCTAGTCCAAGTGGGAGTTTGTTTGAGTTGGTGGCCTAGAACCAACAACTTAGTACTTTATTAATTAATAAAATCCTTGTCACATATTGATTGTTCTTCTGCGTGACAATGCATGTGATAATGTCCTAAGGATAGCTGTTGCAATAAAGGGACATAGCGGATCCCTACTATGATGAGAATCCAGAAGTGACATAACATTGTTCTTGAATATATGTTCTATGGCCGGATGATATTATTTGAGGGACACAAATAATACATGCCATTAGAGATGAGGACTTATAAAACTATGAGGCAACATATCATGGTGTGCACCCTTAGTAATATCCATGAGGATATTATGAGAACGAGACCGGCCAATAGGAAATCCACATTTCATAGTGTCATTGGATGTTCCTATCTACGAACGTGTGTATTGATCCTTATACTTTAAGATTATTATTAATGGGTATTAAAACTCACACACTTAGATGTATTGAAGAAAACTGTGACGACACACCGTTCGCAGTGAGGTAGGATACATTGGGTGTGTCACGAGTAATACTGCATTAATAGATAATGCAAGAAAGGATTTTTCCCTTCTGTTCCCTAACAGAAGTATATATCTCAGTCCCTTTGATGGAATTTATATATCCTAAATAAATCCACGTCCTTGGTAAGGTATGGGTGAGTTCGATTCCGGAAATTCAAAGAAAGGATAATCGAGCACGTGGGTTGATGGCACTAGCATGACACCCGCTTGATTCGTGATATCTTGACAGAGGGATTAAATTACATGGTAAGCGTTCGTATGAGGTGACACTTCATTGTGGCGTTAACTTCTTTCTATATGGGTGCCTTGGCGGGTTTCTAGACGCTAACCATGGACTTTAGGAAGGCTCTACCTAATTCCACCGAGAAAGAGTCCTAGTGGGTCACACACTAAGTGTATCCATGTATCTCAGTTAAATATTAATTTAACAAGTTAAATAATGATTTTTCCAGACTGTGGTTTAATACTTATTTAAGGATGCCTGATCACATTTATATTGACACTAGTTATTCAAGAGAATATATTGTGGATGAAATAATATATATTAGCGAGTGATGGAGTTATATTTTTTTTAGAAATAAATATCCATTACTCAAGGTCTAATAAATGTGGTGGTGGAAATAAAGGAAAGTAGAAAATAAAAGTACACGCCCTGTATATTAAATATACAAGCCGTGTTGTTTTATGGAAAATGAGTACACACCGTGTATTAATGATTACACGCCGTGTAGTTTTTCTAGTCAGGATTTTCAGGATATAATATTGTTTTATTAAATGATATTTATTATAATCAGCGTGGGAGCATGTTAAGGAATTAATAATTCGACATGGGAGTTTTCAAAAAGGGTTAATGAAATAAATAAAACATGTAACACGTTTATTTATTGTCATAACTCTATAACCTCAAACATGATTATAAATATCCTCACAACCCTAACACTTTTACACAAGAGAATCGTTGTGTACAACAATTCTGGAGAATTATTTCAAGGCCGAATGAACTCCTTCCTCCAAGAACGCTCTCAAGATCGAGAGACCAAGGCGATCAAAGGCGGACATCGCAAGAGATGGTTCTTCCGCACTAGCACCCGGAGATCCCTTCGGAGATGTCCGGAGATACGTGCCACACATGTGGATCATCGCTACAGGAATCCTACACTTGGATTCTATGACGCAATGATAGATCATCGGATCATGACCGGAGACATCAACGAAGAAAGAATTCCACCAAGGTAATTCTTTTGAATTAATTAAATTAATTATAACCAACATATGATGATCTGATCTATATGGTTCCGGAATTCCCTCTTAATTTTTTTGGTTCCTCATTCTATTCTGAAGATTCTGCGTTTTACATCGTGACAAATCTCGGATTGAACGTTGTTTAGCGTTAAAATTAAAGTTTGGCAAACCCACCAACACGCTTCCGCTGCGCCCGAAACCTGCAATCCTTAGTTCTTATCATATACTAAAGGATATCCTTAATAGTTTTTCAATGTTGTTCTCTTGGATCTTCTTGATATATTCCTACCATTTTCAAGGCATAGTCAACATCAAGTCTAGTATATAACATATCATACATGATTGATCATATCGATGAAGTGTGTGGGATATTACTTATTCTCTCTTTCTAGTATTATATTTGAGGATACATTTTCTTAGAATGATCTAAACCATGTGAAATTGGAACCAATCGACTATTGGATTCTTCCATGCAAAATCACCTTAGTTTCTCACTAGTAAATTTTCTGTTTTAACATCGCATTTATAACATCGGTTTAATATACATCGATGTTATAATTTTTATTGATTTATATTTGCCTGTAGTTATTATAATAACTGATTCCAAATAATCTATAAAAACATTTTCAGTTTCTTATTTATTAAAAACTGATGCTGAAAATGCTCGAATGAGGGGTTTTGGTATCAATCTCTAACAGAACCAACGCCAAAAAGGACTTATGTCATATTTTTTGTGTTGGTTTTTCTATAAACCAAAGATAAAAAACAATGATTTTGGTATTGGTTTTCAATAAAACTGATGCGAAAAATATATTTTAAATAGAAATAATGTTGGTTTAAGGAAAAATGATGTTAAAAAGTTTTTAAAAAAACACCACCACAAAACCCTCATTTCATTTTTTTATTCCCCTTCTCTCGACCTATAATGACTCAGATGACTAATGAATGTCATAGATGGCTATTGACGTCAATATTTTCTTATTTGAATCATATGTTCATGATCAATGGACATCAATCATTCAACCAGGTTCATTATTTTGTGATCCAGGTTTATATTTCATCTCTGGTAACCCTATTATGATCGAGTGGCCCCGTGATTTGAGCTTTTTGTTGTTATTTTTTCTTGTTCATTATTTTTTTGAAAATGTTATTTTTTAGTGTTCATCGTACTATTTAATTCAATGGATGTAATATATATTTAGGATAATCTTACATTGTACAAATTTTAAATTTGTAAGTGTTTTTAAAAAAAATTAAGACAAATTCATTATCTATAAGTTATAAATTTGATTCATCCCTTCATTTATTTGTTGCATTTGATTGTCAATTATAATTTTTTTAATGATTTTTTAATTATATAAATTATTTATTTTATGGAATTGTCAAATGGTATTTTCTAATATGTATTGGAATGCATATAGTAGTCATTTCACACTTATTTTCTATATAAGTGAAAACTAGTAATGTATCAAATTTTCAACTTAATCAATTAATTAACTAGGTTGTTAAATATTATCCCATTTATATTCCATTGATAAATACATTAATCATTCTTATCATGTGACTTATTCCCTATAATCTCTCTTATCTTTATTCTCAAGTATTTCCTCATAATTGATAATCATCACGAACAAAAACATTTGTTTACTAATTCCATTATCATTTAACATTTAATCAATTAAGTTTTAGTATTCATTTAATGCCATAGTAGTAATGATGTAATTGCTTCACAAAGTCAAAAATCATCACATAGATGGAACCAAATTATAAAATTTTTATCTAGTAATACAAGAATCAAGAAATCATTAGAATGAATAAATATATCAATGATAATACCCCCTCCAAACTCAAAATATTCTCCTAGGTGTCATTGTACCACCATTACTCATAGTATCATTCTTTCCACCATATCCAACATCGACCATCACTACATCATGGGCTTCCTGCCTATTTTTAAAAAATCATTTCCAAGAATATAAATTTTATCAACAATGAAATCAATTCATTGACAGGATCTAATCAAATGATGGTACACATATATTGATTTTATTATTCCATAAAGTTTAATGGAATCTCTGGTGAAGGAATCGACGCATTAAACCCTTCCATATCAATGATGGGATCATTCAGCACAAATTATTCTAAAAAACTTTTCTAATGCCCATATTGGAATAAATAGTTTATTTTAATAAATTTTTACATACATAGAATAATTAATTAATTAAATAAAATAAATACCTCAAGTAATTTAATTTTTATTTTATTCCTAAAAATCATTTATATCTCCCAACTGATCACCAATCATTTTGATTGTATGTTTTTATGTTTAAACATTAACTATTATATATATATATATATTTAAATTTTTAAATGTTTTAATATATTCATCTTTTATATTATGATCTTAGTTATTTAATGGATTATAATTGGATAATGTTTTGAATAACCACTAATGAATATGAAAATAGAGTTAATTATTTCTTGTAATTTTCTAAAAAATCTTCAAAACATAGATTGGATTTTCTATCCATGCATGAGGTTTTTGAATATAAGAAAGTTAAATTCCAAATAAATCAAGGATCTTCTCATTTTTTATTGTTTTATTCATAATTGTAAAAATTTTATTTTGTATGGTGAAGGAACATAGAATTCAACATCTAATGTGGATGAAAATAATCCGAATGAGATAGAGGATCGTATTGAAGAATTAATTAATGATGTATGTGTTAAACCCATTGAAAAAATAGATAATATTAAATGATTTTATGGAGATTCTGAAAAACCAATATTCTTGGGTTACACTGAATATATAGTGTTATCAGTAGTTCTGAGATTAATTAACTTGAATGTAGGAAATGGGTGGAGTGATAAACGTTTATATAACATTCTTTTACTTTAGTTCTACTTCCATTAGGAAATTGGATTCCATATTATAATTATGAGTAAAAGAAAATATTATTCCTAATGTGATTGAGGTATAAAAAGATACATGTTTGTGGCAATGATATTGTGTTGTAAGGGAAGGAATGTGAATATTTATCCAAATATCCTAATTTTGTGACATCACTCTATAAGATGGATGAAAAATTCAACTCTAATTCATTCTCAGGTATTGAAATCGAACATCATACTAAATTAATTTTCAACCTTCAAATAAATATTTACACTAATTACCACAATTCAACTCAAATTTATTCTCCAGTACCGAAATCAAACCTCTCGCTGAAGCAATTTGGTACCTTCCCGTAATTCCTCATTTGAAGTATTTATTTGAAAATTCAAATGACATGAAAAGGTTAATATGGAAAATGATGATTTTATCTCTGATGGTGACTTACGTCACCCTATAGATTCACCATACTGGAATATACTTGAAAACAATATTTCTTATTTTAGAAGTGAAGTTCGAAATCTCATAATGGGACTGTGCATAAATGGAATGAATCCATATCAAATCCTAAGTATCCAACATAGTTCATGGCTTTTTTTTGGTAGTTTAAAACTTTTCTACATAGATATGTATGAATAAAAAATATTTTATGATGATCACGATTATTTTTTGACAAAAACAGCAATGAATTGATATTGATGTGTATCTTTAACCACTGACTGGTGATTTGAATCTTCTATGGGAGATATGTTTTATAATTTTTTATGCATAGAGTAAAGTTTATTTTATTTTGACTCATCTAATCATGTTCACTATAAAAAACATTAATACATATGGAAACGTATCTACATATAGTGTTAGGGGATATAAATCATGTCTAATTTTTGAATAATAGAATTCATATTATCAATTGTATAATGTATGAAATACAATGTACATGGAACATTGATGTTTTTTGGGGGTTCATCATCTTTATCAAAGACTGAAAAAATAATTTAATGGTTTACATGACTATAATATTCTCCCAAAACCATTTTCCATTGAGGAATATTACAATAGGGTAAAAATTATTGGCATCACAATTGTAAAGAAATGAAGTTCTGGTTGAAAAAATCTAGAAGAAACAGTCAATCTTTTTCAAACTACCATATTGGATATTTTTAGAGATAAAACATAACATTGATATTATGCATGTTGTGAAAAAACTTATGTGATAGTTTTATTGGAAAATCATTGGACATAAAAGGAATGAAAAAAATTATGGATTGAATAATATATCGGACTTGATATCAATGGGAATACATCTATAGTTATCTCCAACTATGAATGAAAACATAACATATTTACCTCTGGTTTGTCACACATTGAGCAAGAGTGAGATGATTAATTTTTTTCAGTGTTCCAATGGTATTAAAGTAACCAATGGATATTCATATAATGTAACGAATTTAGTTTCATTGAAGGATTGTAAATTAATCGGTATGAAATCTCATGACTGTCATGTATTAATTCAAAAAATTCTACTGGTTTCACTACATTGTATATTGATGACACCTGTCAAAAAGACCATCACTAAGTTATGTAGTTTTTTAAAATACATTTGTAGAAATGTTGTAGATCTAAATTTGTTATATTTTTTAGACGATAAATATACTCTTATTATATTTAACAATAAATTTATTTCCCACATACATTTTGTGATATTATGGTTCATTTGATGATTCATCTAGTCCATGAGATAAGAATATATGTTCCTGTTTATTTACGTTGGATGTATCCTTTTGAAAGATATAAGAAAATTTTTAAGGGATGTATTAAAAATCCTCATCAACCATATGCATCTATTGTTCAAAAATATGTATTGAAAGAGGTGATTGAGTTCTGTACTAATTATTTGTTTGATGAAGAGCATGTTGGTCTCCCTATATCTCAACATATGATAGTTGATTGTTAAGGTAGAGGGGTTCCAAGATTAAAGGTAAATTTAATTTCATGTGATTATGTGATGTAGGAACATTTATAAATTTTTAACAACCCCTGTGAGGTTCAAAAATATATATCATCACATATTGATGAATTAAATGTACAATATCTGAAAAAAATGAAAATTGTTTGATGATTGACATAAAAAAAATCAATGTTTAAAAAGAAATTCATTATATATATATATCAAAATCAAAAACATTGAAATGTTTGGAAGGGTCTCATCTCTTAATGTATTCATAGGGAACAGTTTTGATATTAATGGATACACATTTTACACACATAAAATCAGGATGACAAGAGTACCATTCAAAATATTGGGGGTAATGGTTGTGGCTAAAGTTGTGCATTTTTGAAGTATTAAAGATAAAAAACCAATTTCTACATAAATAGAATATTTTGGAATTATTGAGGATATATGGGCAATTTATTATTCTAAATTTTGAGTAATAGTGTTTCATTGAAAATGGGATTATAATAATAGTGGTGTAAAACATGATGATTAAGGGTTACACTTATTGATTTGAAAATATTTAGTAGCAAAGAGGATCCATTTATCATTGTGAAACATGCAAAGAAAATATTTTATGTCGTCGATCTATTGAATGATCAGTTGTCCATCATTTTATGAGGGAAAATAATTCATTTGGGTGGTAAGGATGATGATGATATTATGGACTTATATGATGCTTTTTCGTCTATTGTATGATTTAATGCTGATAAAAATGTCCATAATGCAGACATGGTCCATGTTGTATAAAATTTTCATGCCAAAGGGTAATGGGAAACCACTAAATTAATCTTCTAATAGTTTTGGTAAATATTTATATGTTTTTTGAAATTTATATTTATAAAAACACATTTATATTAATTATTAGATGTATAATTATATATATTTTATTAATTATAAGTTTTTTGTGTTAAATTCTATATTCTTTAGTTATGGTTAATTATATTTTGATTGAAAAACCTGATGTACATCATTATTTTTTTGTTATATTTACACATATAAAAACAGTTTTATATAATTATTATATTTAAATTTATAAAAGTCTATATCATTTTATAATTAGTATTTATATATAATAGTTAAATTCACATTTATTTTTTATGAATCATGACCTAATTATTAATTTTTTAAACATACATATGTGTGACACTTCTTTACATACAAATTAGTGTTATCAATGTTTTTTAATATTCACCTTTCCAATAATATTCAGGTACATACAATATCATTACATTTATTTATTCCATTGATAGACACAGAGGAAGAGGTAAATTTAGTGAGGTATATGTATTTTTCTTATTATTAAATATTTAGTTATATATTTATTTGATGAAATCAATCATATATTTTACCGAAAATAATTGCAGGACCATTGATGTGCCTTCTATAGAGGATTATTGTCCTTCTTCTATCAAGAAATAAATTTATAGAGTTGATAAATATGGCATTAAATATTTACCAAAACTATCACATGAACCTGAAGAAAAGAGATTACATATTACTTTTGATGAAAATAATAACCCAACTGATCCACATGAAACATAGTTTATTAGTTATATTCCCATATAGAGTCGTTGTAGGATTAGTATTTTATATCATGATTGGAATTTTGCCAACAGGATGGCCAAATATCCATAGTGGGAGTCTACAATGGTAAAATATTCCAATTAAATAATTTTTATCCCATTTTCCAAATATTATATTTTTTATATGATTAATATTTAATTCATTTTATTATAAAAAAAATTCATTTTTGATGAAATGAAAGAAATTAAGTAAATTTTCATATTTATAGCAGTGTTTTGAATGAGTGATTTTAAAACCAATTTGAAAAAAAATGTTTTTTGTAGGTTACAGAATGAAAACTCGTGTCTGAAGTATGAGTTTATAGATGTATATACTTGGAATAAATTTTTCTCCAGCTGACATACTGAAGCATTTATGGTAAAATAATTATTTTATATTGTATATTTTCTTATATATTACTTTATTACATATTAGTTTATTTTTATATATCGTGATTCAAGGAGATATCATCAAGATATTTAGTTGCAAAACGTATACCCACATACTCTATTATGTAGAGGGTATCATTTAATGGAGGAGAAAATGATTACAGAAACGTTTGATGCATTTAGAGATCAATCTAGTAGTGGTTTTAGAGAGGTCCAGTTTGGTCCTCCATCTCCCCCAGTTAACATAAAAAATGGAAAAGAGTGAGAATAAAGAAAAATAAATTGCATCTTATTGATCAATCCAAGGAATTAGCTGAGAGAATGGTAATAAATTGATTTTCAATTTCCATTAATGTTAGTATTTTTAAATTAACAACACTAATATATCATTTGAATTTTCTATATCTAGATGAACCTCATGAGAAAGTAACATAGGTAAATTTTATCCCTAATGGTAGGATGAACATACTAGCTATAACTTTAGGAAATTAAGAACACTCTATATGCGTAAGATGACATGAGGCAGGTGTAAATATTTGGAATGTTTTTGGTCATCACAGTACGTAATCAAGAGACCCATAAATAAATTATTTAAAATCCAAGATGAAAGACCTAAAATAGAGCACAGGAGATGAAATTAAAATATATTTATAGGCTTTATTTAAATAATTGATTTGACAGTCATAGCATGTGTAGGCTACGGATCATGGCCAGCCGACCCAGCCCTCCAATCTGTCCAAGACTTCCCAACCTTCCCAGCTATCCCAGCTTTCCCATCGTTCCCAGCCGGCCTAGATTTCCCATCCTTCCTTATCTAACTATCCTTCCCTTCCTACCAATCCTTCCTACACAGATTCTCCCCCTCTTCATTTATACCTGATAGTATACAGTGAGTTATATACTGAAGATACTCATGTATATATTGTAGTGTACAAAGTTAAACATATTTTTTTTCAGATTTTGTACATCACCATCCTATGCATTTGGGTTAGTACAAAATATCAATAATTGATATTATTGATCAAAATATTCTATTTCCATTAGCTGCTGAGGTGGTTATGAGAGTTGAAAATTATATGAGTGATTTTTTACATTGGTTGGCTATCCTTATACGTTATCTGACATACGAGGTATGAATTGGTTTTTGTAAACATTATTTACAGTTGATTGAAAATATTTTATACAATTATTTGACATTTATTTTATATATTAATATCTAAAATCAAAATAATTGGTAAAAAATAAAAAAATTACAGTTCGGGAATCAACAAATTTATATACATCTTAGGTTTCTGATGGGATAAAGAGATTAAATGAGGTTTATTATTTATTGGATAATCATTATGAGCTTCCGATGAAATCTAAAATTTGTGGAAGTGGATATCCTTTGAGAATATTTACAAACATATATAATGGATCTTATTATTTTTGACGAGCTTAGTGTATATGTACTATAGTTTTTTTCCACGTAAGTAAATTTATGTTTCATGTTTCATTTGTTTAAATAAAGATGATTTGAAGTGACAAAATATATTATGTTATTTAATTAGGTATATACACATGATTACTATTCAAAATTATACCACTGTTGTTTACAGTTTTATAGATCCAGAATTCATTTCAACAGTTTCGCAATATGTGATTGTTACTGGTAGATTTGCATATATGTGTGAGAGATTATCGAATATAGATATTGGGTTCTTGTTTTTTCCATTCATTGATGTGTAAGAACTATAATATGATTATGAACTAATATTTATTAAAATTTCATTAATTTTAACTTTTTAAAGATAGAGTTCATGGGTTTTTGGTCATATTCTGCCCAAATAAATGTAAATTATATTGGTTTTTCTCTGTATTTGGTCTTGTTCGTAAAAAAATTAACACCTTGTTAGACAAGTTTTATTTTTAATTCATAATGTTTATCCATATTTTTTTATTTAATATATATGAAAATGCAGATCATTTAAAAATTTTAAAAATATCATTTGTTGATAAATCAGCTGAATCCAATCAATTACATTCATGTGATGGTAAGTAATTTTTTATATTAGTTAAAATTTTGTTATATATATATATATGTGTGTGTGTGTCTGTGTGTTTATTTTCAATTGAAAATTTATAACTCCAATTTCAACATTAAAAAGGAAGTGTGGAATGTGGATATTAAGTATTAAGATTCATGTATGTTATAATCACAACTAGTGAAAGAAATGAATTTGATAAAGTTAGTTATTTTAATTATTTTTTGTTTTACATGAAAATATATTATTTTTTTAATCTGATAAAATTCATTGTTATAGTATCTTTTTAATGATACTGAGTCTTATACGAATAAATAATGTACCCATCTTCATAGTTTGTTGGAAAACAATTTCTTAAGTATTATTGTGATTTAAATTATTAGGTATATCTCTTTTAATGAAATTACAAATCTAATCCTACCATGGTATATAATTTATTAAATTTTGGAGGTATGAATTTTCATACATTTCATTAGAATTATGCATTGGTAATTTTTTATTTTATAGATTACGTTGTTATGAATTATCATACATTAACAAAATTATTTGGGTTTGGATATCTCTTTAAACCAGTCTATGATGTTGGATCTGTAGAATGTGTGATTTTTTTTAAAAGGTTGTTTCCATGCCAATTTTTTCTTTTACAATATGTGGTAATTTTTTTAATCATTCCATGATGAATTTTTTATTGATGGTGTCTATGAAAATTTTTGACTTTAAAATTGGTGGTGACTCATTTAATCTTTATCTGTAGAAATTCCCATTGATTTACAATCCTTTATTCAGTTGAGGGTTTTTTTAACTGCACATTGTATTTGTCTAGGTTTTTTATACATTTATTACCATTTATGTCATATTATTGAATTAAATTATTTGTTTTTTATCACTCTTAATATGTGTGTGATGTTGGATATGTAGCACATATTTCGGCTTTATATTCTCAATGAAATTTAAGAAGAAGATAATATCATGTATTATTTTTGAATATATATCATAAACTGTAAAATAAATAATGTTAGTACACACATATTTTTCATATTTTTGTTCTTGTTTGATAGGTGTTTTCGTCTCCAGATGATATCAGGTTCTCCTTGCCACTAGAATGAGATACCATTGAGGGAAATCCTATTAGAAAGATGACTGGTATCATTTTTCTTCCCAATTCTTTTTGAATGACTAGTTTGTAAAATTCATGACCAACTGAGACACAACTGATGTCATTGGTTATTTATTTATTTGTACATGTGAGCAATGAATTTTAGTTATTTTAATAGATGGTTGATGATTATAATTTTTTTGTCTTTTAGGTAAAGTTGGAGTGTGAGAGGATAGAATGAGGATGATTCATAAAGATTATTTTCTATGTTGAATTATTGTTGGTGTTTTAGTTATATTTTTCCTATTGGGTAAACTATGTTTATTTTGTGTATGGGTTTATAGATTCTAGTAATTTTTTAAATATAATTATTTTAAAAAAAATGAACTTTTAATGTCGGTTTATGAAAAAATTGATATTGAATTATTAAAAGAAGATATTTTCGGCATCATTTGATATATATACTCACACTGAAAAACAATGAAGTCCAGTATATGGAATCAGCTTTTTCTAAACCATTGTCGAATACTAAATAATTATTATATTTGGCATCGGTTTTGGTTTAAACCAATGCCAACAAATAATGAAGGATGGTATACGACGTCAGTCTTTATCTGAACTGGCACTTAATACTAAAGAACCATTATATTCAGAGTTTGTTTTGGTTTAAACCAATGCGAAAAAATTTCCAAACCTGATTTTAGTTGTTAGATTGTTCTAAAAATTACACCAAAATTCTAAATAACTTTTATATTTGGTGTCGATTTTGGTTTAAACCAATGCCGGAAAACAACAAAGGATAGTATACAATATCGGTTTTTATCTGAACCGATGTTGAATACTAATGAATTGTTATAATCACAATCTATTTTGGTTTAAATTAATGTCGAAAATTGAGAAAAACGATACATTCAATGTCTGTTTAGAGGTAATCTGACACTGAAGATTTCCAAACCTTGATTTTTGGCATCGGTTTACATGATAACAGACACCGAAGATCACCAAACTACAATGATTGAAATAATTTTTTTATAAAACCCAACATAGAAGAGTGAGTTTCAATGTTGTGTATTAGTTAAAATAATGAAGAAACTCTACGATGGTGAGGTTTCAACATCGGTTTTAATAAAATGATGTTTAAAAATATTTTTTTAACGTCGCGTTTATAAACATCGGTTAAAAAATGTGGTCAAAATATAAAAAAACTGATGTTCAAATACCTTTTTCCACTAGTATCTGGTCAAAATATGCACTTTGACATAGTCAAAGAAGCATCTTGGATATATCATGAATGATCTTGATTCCTAGAATATAGGCCGCTTTATCTAAGACCTTTATGGAGAAACCCTTGTTTAACCAATCCTTACCAAAATGTAAGACTAGTTTGTAATTTCCAATATGTAATATGTAATTGACATATACTACTAGGATAATTACTACATTTATACTAAACTTATAGTAAACACATGTCTCATATTTATTCCTAAGGAAACCAAATTCTTTTATAGCTTCATCAAATCGAATGTTCTATAACCTGAATTCTTGATTCAATCCATAAATAGATTTCTACAACTTGCACATCCTTTTGGCATCACCTGGAGTCAAAAACCATTCTTGTTAAGTCATATAGACATCTTCGTCAAAGTTCCCATTAAGTAATTCAATTTTTACAAACATCTACCAAATCTCATATTCATGTTAGGCTGCAATAGAAAGTAGAATTCTGATGGATTTAAACATGGAAACTAGTGAAAAGGTATCATTATAGTCATTTCCTTAATGTCGTTTAAACCCTTTAGCCACTAGCATTACATTATAGGTATTTACATTACCTTCCATGTCCAGTTTCCTCTTGAATACTGATTTTCATCAAATGGGAATTACATCAATTGGCGCATCGGCCAAAACCCAAACTTGGTTCTAATACATGGAATCCAATTCAGAATTCATGGGTTTTTTCCTTATTGAAACTACTAATCTATCTATTCCCCCCTTGTAGGAGGGATGTTCATCATTTTCTACTAATAATGAGTCACCATTTTCAGTAAGCAGAAAACCATCTCTCCGGTTCTCTTACTTCTTTTATGATCCTACATAGTACTTGTGTTTCAGTAAGTACTTCTTCCATGGGGACATGTGGAATATGTTCCTATACCTACTCTTTTATATCTTGAGTATCAACATCATAAAATTCAATCTTACTTTCACTATCCTTTTTTAGGAGGTTCTCCCTCTCCAGAAAGATAGATTTTCTAGTGACAATCACATTCTTGTCTGAGGGGTTGTATATGTATTATCTCTTTGTTTCCTTGGGATAACCTATAAAGATGCACTTTGTGCCCTTGGGTAATAGTTTGTTTTGTAAGAGTTCCTTAACAAACTCCATGGAACACCATACATGTGTATACAAAAAACAGGTTTCTTTCTACTCCATAACTCGAAACAAATTAAATTTTCTTCTTTAATCGGTACTCGGGTTAATGTGTATGTGATAGTTTCTAATTCATATCCCTTAAAGAATAATATAATATTTTCATGAATCATTATCAACCTTACCATTTCTAAAAATTTATGTTTCATCCTTTCACTAATACCATTCCACTATGGTGTGTATGGTGGAGTCAGTTGCGATTGAATCCCAAACTGCCCTAGAAAGTCGATAAACACATGGTTAAGATATTCACCACCTTTATCTAATTGAAACTTTTTTACCTAGTTTCAAAGTTGTTTATATACATTATTCTTGAATTCATTGAATTTATTAAAGGAATCAGACTTATACCTCATCAAGTAGACACAGCCATATCTATTCAAGTCATCAGTAAAAGTTATAAAGTTAGAATATCCAACTCTAGATTCTACTTGAAATGGTCCGCACACATCAGTGTTTACCAGTCCTATATGATCGGTGGCACTTTCACCGTGTCCACTAAATGGTGTTTTGGTAAATGTTCCTTGTAAACTAGCATGATTCAAGTGATTTTAACTCAAAAAAGTCTGAATAACAATCTTTATAGATCTTTTTAAAATACTTCTTGTTTATAAGACCAAGAAGGTGATGTCATATCTAGGTGTTGTGTGAGTCATGTGAACATGATTCGTTATCAATTTCTAATACTTCATTTTCATAATTAAATACATAATGAAAATTATTTAAATGTTCCATACCATTACATATGTTGTCCTTATAAAAGAAACAACTTTTATTTTCAAACATGAAAATAAACCCATACGCATCTAAGAAAGATATAGAAATTATGTTCTTGGTAAACGTAGGTACATAATAAAAATATTTTAAAACCAAAATCATTCTCATTATAAATGAAAGGTGGTAATCACCAATGTCTAGAGAAACCAACCTCACTCCATTGGAAGCTCATAGATCCACCTCTCCTTGAGAAATATTTCAGAATCTACTTGGTTCCTGCATTTGGATATAGATGTTATCACTACAAGCTATATCTAATACCCAATGTGTAGATATTGAAATATTACACTCGACAACTAATGCACCTTCATCTTCCCCTTGCTTATGGATGTATTTCCTATTCCAGTGTCCTGGCTTGTCACATGAAAACCATATTTCCTCCTTTTTCTTTCCCTACCTTTGGATCTTCCTCTTATTGGAAGGATGGTGTTGGAGATCTTTAGACTGATTATTATTCTTGGGCCTCTTTTCCATGTTCTTACTTTTCTTGTTCACCATAAGGATAGAGGGATTAGCATACCCAATGTCTATATTCACATTGATAATAAAAGTAAGAAGTTATGAAAGCCTCTTCTAATTATTGATCATATTGTGATTAACAATAAAATTGGAGAAGTTCTTGGACAGTGATGAAAGTATGAGATCTGTATGCAACTCATCCAGGAATTTAATGCCAAATATTTCTAAACATTAAATGTAGCAAATAAGCTTGACTACATGAGGCCCAACTGGTGTAGACTCTCAAGGATTAGTTGTAAAAGAAGCATTCAAGATCTCATACCTCTATTTTCTCGCCTTTCTTGATAGATATCTCAAAGGTGATAGATCTTGTTATATGCATCCATGTCATCATGTTGCTTCAAAATCTCACTGGACATGGATGATAACATGAAACCATAAACATATGTTGAATCATTTAAATTTTTCTCATAGAGTAATACCTCTTCATCACGTACCTTATTACCATGAACAATATGAATAGGTTCTTCCAACACATACCATTTTCTTTCATGGCGAAGGATAACATGTAAGAGTGTTTTCCACTCTTGAAAATTTGTGCCGATGAGAAGGTTACCCTTCTCAATTATGGATCATAGTCATATGTTTGAATTCAATTTAATGTATTTCTATAATATAATATGAGAATTATTTTAGTACTTCATGTGATAAAATTTAGAAATATAATCAAATATTATATTATTAATCTCTCCCTATTTTAATGAAACCCAATATCCATAACCATTGGATTCAGAATAGAATTTTTATTGGAAAGTCTAGTGTAAATGATCCATATTCCCCTTCTCATTACCCCAAATTTGGTTGGTCAATAAACATGAATAGTTTTAGGTAGGAATTAAAAATTCCAACTGCATTAACTCATAGTTCCTTGATCTGTTCAGTGGACTCCCCAATCCTGAAATCCTTAAATTGGATTTCTTCAACCCTTATCTCTCAGTTACACCATGGCCTACATTGGCAGTCAACCCCCAATGTGAACTATGTTAATTCAACTCAAAACATCAAGTTATAATTCCCCAATAATTAAAATCACCCCAATATTGGCTGGTCAATAACATTAAACTATTGTTCAATTTTAACTAATGTTTTGGAAGGTTATACCGACATAATATATATAATTGAGGAATTTTATAATTTTATGAGTAAATTTCAATTTTTTATATTTATTATAAGCATTTTAATATTAAGTGGATATACTTAAGTGATTAACCATGGCTTATATAATATTTATGCATAAAAAAATTTATTTTTGTTCTATCTTGCATGCTTATTAATTTCATTAATTCATGTGATGATGAAAAAATATCCATAATGAAATAACCATGTAACTTGAAAGAAATAAATTAAT
Source organism: Viscum album (assembly GCA_963277665.1). NCBI lineage: Eukaryota > Viridiplantae > Streptophyta > Magnoliopsida > Santalales > Viscaceae > Viscum > Viscum album. Next base: position 186,554,238 of record OY728140.1, read on the forward strand.
AAAGCAGTATGATCATGAGCTTTTACTAATGATTAGTTTATCTAGTAGTTTATAAACAAATCATCGACCTAATAGAAAAATACCTTGAACTAATTAAGTTTCATGTTACAACATTCCACCTATATATCTCTCTTGGATTGGTTTTACATCAACTCCAAACATGAACCGCCTCCACTAGCTTGGGAGCTCCATCCATTACATATTCCTTTACTTACACACAGGTGAGGTGGAAAGGGTTTACATAAAAGAAACCATGGAAACAGGGGCCCTTATATAATAAGAGGAGATAAGGCTCGCATGCCAACAATTTAAGTTAATAATAAATTAAATGAAACCAATTAGATACAAAGGATTTGTATATACTCATGATCATCCACGTGCATGAAATGAATTATTCATTTAATAAAACTAGCATTCAATTATTAATCATTCTTATTTAAGATAAATTGTGCTTGAACAAATTAATTATCATGTTTAATTAATCAATTATTTTATCTTAATTCTCATCTAAATTTCCTTGAGATTATCATCCATTATAATTTTAAATAAATTTCATAAATTTAATTGAAATTATCTATGTACATATATGTACCTTGGAGGCAACATAGTGAATACTCGTCCGAATCTACCCAACATGTATTATACTCTTATAAAATTTAATCTTGTGACTTATGAAATACATGACTTATCACGTAATTTCATGATATGTACAATCAACTTAATGGTTACATGAATTATATGATTTTTCAGTCACGTGTTATGCTTCAATGAACGTAGAGTAAAAAATATTAATATGACTCATACATGATATGAGATATAAACCCTACGTAGATATTAATTAAACTTTAACAAATATATATATATATATATATATATTAAAAGCTATCACATGGTGTATCCTATCATCTTAACGACCACACACAAGCACATGTTTATAAGATTTACAAAATATAACAAATAAAATTTAAATCTATGTAATTTGGTGTAAGTGCATGGTCTGTACAGTTGAGCTACATGATGTGTACATCTATCGCTTTGTATCTGAGACACATGCCTAGGAACTCGATGTGTAAATTGTGCCTCAGAAAATTGGAGTACACGACGCGTATAAGCGACTACACGACATGTGGTTTTCGAGTTGCATGACCACCAGTCAGGTAGGTTGTTTATGGTAATACATATCCCATCTGTGACTCAAAGGGACTACACACTGTGTACATGGGCTACATAGCATGTACCCTAGATGACTGTGCTCCACCCTAGTCCGGTCAACACACGGTGTAATAAATAAATACATCGTGTGTCATCAATGCACATAGTTTGAATTAATTTCTGAATTAATTTTTGATGCATTGACCACAAGTACATGACATGTAACTCCAGTTACGCGACGTGTACTCATGTTTTATCCGGTCCAAATCCTTCGATCCTCTGGATGAGTACTTCAATTTTATTTTATTCATAAAATTAATCGTATTGATTAGATCTACGAAAAACGAAGAAGGAAGAAACATATCTCACAATTTATATTTATAGAATGATTAAACGTGAATTGAAAACTAAATCCAAATTATTCATAAATCAATAAATGATCCATAAATAAATATATATAATTATGTGACCACTTTGATACCACTTTTAGGTTTTGTGAGTAGTAGAAGCGTGCGATGGGTCATTCCCAACATTTCTTTTTTTTTTCATGATCGATGTTCAATCTGAGAATTACACAAAGATAAACATCGTGATCTATAGAATTGAATCGATGGATATAGACAAGGGATATAACGTCAAAACCAATGAAACAATCATCACATATTATTTAAAATCAATTTAATTAATAAAATAATTTCCTTGTTGGAATTCTCTCATCATCGATGGATCTAACAACAGATCTTCATTGTACCATCGTTGCATTGTAGGAATCAAGAGAGGATTCCCTCTATCGGTGATCCACATGTGTTCCATAAATCCATGAACATCATCATAGGAATCTCCAAGTGATAGCATGATAGATCCTATCATTTTCATCTTCCTCCATTGATTGCTTCGAGAACTGCATCCAAAGTATTATACATGATCTTTCTTGACATGAGAGTGGGAAGTAGAGGAAGGTCTTTCTCAGTTCTTGGGAGCATTCATGGAGAAGGAATCTCACTAAGGTTTGATAGGATTTTCTAAATTCGTTATGCAGAACCAAAACAAATTAATTGGCACCGAGAGAAAATAATATAATTGGATTTATATAATAATATGGTTAAAATAAAATAATTGCACAAGTACCTTTTATTATTTATTTAATCCCTACAAAACCTCATGTCAAATAAAAATGATATTTCTATTATTTCTCGACATGTGCTTAACATGTGAATTAAATTAAATATGATTTAATAAAATAATATTCAATATTTATTATTTCTCTTTGGACCATTAAACTCAGTCTTCCATTCCTCCAGAATATTTATCAGGCCCTGAATAACGACTATTTATTTATTAAATAAATACCACTTCATTATTCTCCAATAAATAAATAAAAATTATATTCATTTAAATAATAAAATATTTATTAAATATTCTGCTCACATTATATTATCTCGAATAACTGGTGATAGAATATATGCGATAAAAAAACCGTGAATAATTATTAAACCACATGTATGAATAATATTTATTCAACTTGTTAAATAATAAATAATAATATATTATTTAACTAAGATTCTGAATACACTTAGTGTATGACCCTCTAGGCCTCTTTCTCAGTGGAATTAGGTGAAGCACCCTAAAGTACAAGGTTTTCATCTAACAACACGCCAAGACACCCATAGAGGAAGAAGTTAATTGGGAAACAACATAATACATCATACAGACAATTATTGTGTAATATAATCTCTTTATCATGACATCTCTAATCAAACAAGTTACATGATAGTGTCATCAACCTATGTGCTCGATGTCCCTATCTTTGAATTCCCAAACAATGAAATTTCCTATAGAACACCATGGTCATAGATTTATTTAGGCTACATAATTTTCATCAAGGTCATGAGATATCATCTTTCGTTAAAGAATAAAAGGGAAAAATCCTTTCTTGCTTTATTCATTAATGAAATATTACTCTCGAAGCACCCAACGTATCCTACCTCACCGCAAATTTATGTCACCAAAATTTTCATTAATACATTAAAGTGCACTTCTCATAATAAATATTAATAATATTCCTAAATTATAATGATCAATACACATGTCCATAGATACAAACATCCAATGACACATATAAATTTGGATTTCCAATCGGCGGGTCTAATTCTCATAATATCCTACACTAGATATTATTAAGTGCATACATGTAACGTCCCCAACCCAGGAGCCACTAAACTGGTGCACCGAGCTTGGTGGTTACATGACCTTAAGCGCGCCACCCCGTATGCCAAAGGCTGCCAACTAGCAGCGGGGGTCTATGTAGTCAAATGGGGAGACTATACCCCCTATATATCAGAGTAAGCCACAACAGAACAACCAAATAGAGGAAACAAAACCAATTAAACAAGGAACATGTATATCAAACATTTACAATAGTAATTATGTCATGTCATGCTACAATTAGAAAAATGAACAAAGCCCAAAAGTAAAGACAAGGACCAAAATCCAAAAATGGTCCCGACTCCAAGTTTGGATCCTCCACCAAGTGCAACCCATGTCCACTCAGCTAACTAGCAAGGACCCTTGCCCTTGTCCTAACCTGTAAACATGAAGTCAGCTCAGGTACCCAACGGCGACGCAATCCGGGTGTGAGTACAACTCAGTAGGACACCACCAACGTTGTCAACAAAATATCCAGTATAAAAAAGTAGTGCATGAAAAAGGAAAATGAATGTTAAATGACAAGTAATTATTAAGGTTCCATTAACTAGTTCAGAGACAATGCCATTTCCACTTCCATTCCCATTCTTTTCACACCAATTATCATAACTTTCCATTTCATCACAATTCCATGGGTTAATTACATACATTATGTTACATGGGTCTAATGCCCACAATCACATGCAAGAAGGTGAACACATCGTTATCCTATCTCACTATGAATAACTCCCTCATAGAAACCATATCCTCACCTCAAAGCTTCAGTCTGGGTGGATGCAACTGTAAGGAGAATAGACCCTCAGTCCCAATTCTTAACCCGTGCATTTTGTGTGGAGTTTAGAGCCTCAGTCTTCACTCGACCCGTAGGCGTAGATCCCCATGTCATACCCCCCTCTACGAAGCCATGTTCAGATGCTTATATATAAGTTAACGTCAACCTTCCAAACATTTCCCATTTGCAACATCATTCACAACAACTGACAGGGGAAACCACATCATGCCTTAACCCATTAACACATTACCATTTCACATCATTTAACTATTCAACCAATTCCCATGTGTTATGCGTATCTCACTAAGCATTCCATTCTAGACCCATAATCTATCCCATTATGGTCTTTAATCACTTTACACGTTAACCCATTTAACCCATTCATCATTCCATGATTCAACCATTCATGCAAACATGTTTATCAAGGGCTCTACAATTTACCACAACAATATCACTTGTTCAATAACAATCCCTAAACCCGAGGAAAAGCCGGCACATCCCATGGATGGCCCCAATTAGGTCAAATCCATCCCAACACATCCCTTGAGGATATTGATGGTTCCCATTTTCCATTTTAAACACTATTATAACCGATCATGCCAATTTTATTCAACAATAACCATGGAAAAACCAGAACACAAGTAAACATGCACAAAAACAATAAATAACCATGGGATATAACTTGTAGACCACCTACCTCGTATCTGCGGTTGAACGCACCCTCAATTGAGTCCTTAGACCTTGATTAGACCAACCCTTGGAGCTTCAACCTAGAACTCACCCAAAAGATAGGGGTTTAGGGTTTCGAAACAAGTGGGAGAGAAGACAAAAACCCTAAACCAAGAAAAGAACCACGAAGGAGATTAGCCTTACCCGGATCTTTGATCCACAGCCAATGACACCAAAAATGCCTTAGAATCGATGGAGTATTATCTCTTGGATTCCTTGGGAGGCTTGGTCCGCACCTAGGGTGGAGATGATAAGATGGGAGGAAAATCCCGAGTTGGGGTTATAAAGCCCGGAGCGGCAATTTTTTCAATTTTCCAACTATAAGTGGATGCAGGGTTTAGCCGCACAGTTTGGAAAACCGTGCACAAACCGTGCGCACGCCACTGCCCGGAGGAGGGGGATTCGCACGATTTAGTCGCATAGTTTGGAAAACCATGCGCAAATCATGCACTCACTTATGTCCAGAGGAGGGAGGGACGCACGACTTAGTCAGGGTAGGCCACATGGTCTGGCTGACCGTGCGCAGGACGTGCGCCTTGGTCTGCTTTTCCCAGACTTCCTTCTTCTATGCCCTGAGCCCCCAGAACACCCCCAAGGCCTCTCACACTACCAAGAAACCTTTTAAAGTCCCAAAAGCAAAGGGTTTGACCCAAAACACAACCAAACATACCTTTCCAAAAACTGGGATCCTACAACCTCCCCACCTTATAACGGCTCGTCCTCGAGCCGAACTCCCAAGATTCATTGCTCCACCGAAGAGAAGAGTTCAAGCCACTGAGGCCATATATCTTATTCCCACTCCCAAGTTTCTTCTTGAACATTCCCACGCTACCATATTACCCGCAATAATTGCACAACCTTGCCTCGCAAGACCTTATCACTACGATCCACCACACGAACCAGATGCTCCTCAAAGGACGCATCAACCAAAAGCTCAAAGTCCTCAACATCAACAACATGAGATGGGTCAGGGTGATAATGTCGCATCTGCGACACATGAAACACATCACGCATTCCACCATACCGATTTGGAAGAGCCAATCGGTATGCCACTGTTCTGATCCTCTCCACAATCTCGAAAGTTCCCACATATCAAGTCGCCAACTTACCCTGATTCTATATCTGACGGTGACCCAACCCTGGCAACACCCGAAGGAACACTTTATCACCCACCCCAAACTCAAGGGATCTACGCCTCCCATTAGCATATGACTTCTGCCTACTCTGAGCCGTAGCCATTAACTTCCTGAACAACTGAACTCTCTCTGATATCTCCTGCACGAGACTCAACCCCAACAACTCAGATTCACCATCCTTTAGCCAACACAATGGGGATCTACGTGGTCTCCCTTAAAGGGCATCAAATGGTGCCATCTGAATTGTAGCCTGAAAACTATTGTTGTAGGCAAACTAAACCAACGATAGGTGCCTCTACCAAGGAACACAAAATTCCAAGACACAAACTCTCAACATGTCTTCAAACACTTGGATCGTATGCCCCGATAGCCCATCTGTCTGCAGGTGCTCAAAAACACCTGCGTACCAAGCGCCTTCTGCAACCCTTGCCGGAAACGCAATGTGAAACGCAGATCGCAGTCCGAAACTATGGTCTGTGGTACCCAATGAAACCGCACTATTTACCAAACATACATCTCACCCAACTGGTCTACTACAAATGTCTCCTGAATCGGTATGAAATGAGCCACTTTCGTTAACCGATCCACAACCACCCAGATTGCATCAATCATCCGCGGTGTCCTTGGAAGACCCATGACAAAATACATCATTAAATCATCCCACCTCTATTCCGAAATAGGAAATGGATGCAACCAACCACCTGGGTGTTGATGCTCTGCCTTCACCTTCTGACAAGTAAGACACCGTGCCACAAAGCCCACAACTTCCTTCTTCATTCTAGGCCACCAAAATTGCCTTCAAAGATCACGGGACGTCTTTGTCAAAACAGGATGTACTTCCCACTTTGATGCATGGAACTCACGCATAAACTCTTCTTGCAGACACATTGGCACAACCACACAATCACGAACACGAACTACACCATCCACACCGATGGCCCATCCATAAGGTAGATCCCCGCCTTTAAGATTTTCCTTCATGATCATACACTCAGGATCACCAAGATGAATTTCCTTAACTCGACTCAAAAGAGTCAACTCCATCGTTAGGGAAGAAACAGTGACCTGACCATTCACCTCCTGCACCTCCAGGTGCATCTCTGCAAACAAGGCCAACACCTTCCACTCGGTGATGGACTTCTGAACTTCCTGATTCTAAACCTTCCTGGTCAGTGCATCAGCAACACTATTTCCCTTTCCCGGCATGTACACCAACTCAAAGTAATTATATTGGAGATATTCAACCCATCTTCACTGCCGAAGATTGAGATCTTGCTGTGAGAAGATGTACTTCAAACTCTTATGGTCAGTAAACACTGTAAACCGTTCTCCCAGCAGATAGTGCCTCCAACACTTCAAAGCCAACACTGCTGTAGCCAACTCAAGGTCATGAGTGGGATAGTTCTGCTCATGGGGTCTCAACTGCCTCGACCCATAAGCCACAACCTCCTCATCTTGCATTAGCACAACCCCATGTACGATCCTGAATGCATCACAAGACACGATGTAATTCTTACCCAACTCCGGTAAGATCAAGTTTGGTGCGGTCGTCAACCGCTTCTTTAAATCTTGAAAGGAGTTCTCACAATCCTCAGACCACTCGAACCTAATTCCTTTCTTGGTCAAGCCTGAAAGTGGTGCTGCCATGCAAGAGAAATCCTGAATGAACCTTCGGTAATACCCGGCCAATCCCAGAGAACTCTGAACATCAGAAACACTCCTGGGCTACTCCCATTATACAACTACCTGCACCATTTCTGGATCCACTGACACACCTGACTCCGAGATGATGTGACCTAGAAAATGCATCTCACCTATCCAGAATTGAAACTTTTATATCTTGGCGTATAGTCGATGCTTTCATAGCATACCAAAGACGATGTCAAGATGTTGGGCATGATCATCATATGTTTTTAAGTACACTAAGATATATTCAAAAAATATAACCACAAACTGATCTAGATAGGGATGAAAGATCCAGTTCATCAAATCCATAAACACCACCGGTGCATTGGTCAAGCCGAAAGGCATTACCACAAACTCAAACAACCCGTACCGACTACAGAAAGCTGTCAGTGGTATGTCGGAAGACCTCACCCTCAACTGGTGATAACCCGGCTTCAGGTAAATCATTGAAAACACCAATGCACCCCTCAACAGATCAAACATGTCACCAATTCTAGGAAGAGAGTACCGGTTTTTTACTATTATTTGGTTTAACTTTCGATAGTCAACACACAGCCTCAACGAACCATTGGCCTTCTTTGAAAAAAAGAACAGGAGATCCCCAAGGAGACGTACTTGGATGGATACAACCCTTACTCTCCAAATCCTCAAGCTATAAATTTAGTTCCTGGAGTTTTGTAGGTGCCATTCAGTATGGAGGAATAAAAACTGGCTCCGCTCCCAGAAGCAACTCGATCGTGAACTCAACATCCCTCTCAGGTGGTAACCCTGAGAAATCCTACGGAAACACATCCTGAAACTGATCCACCACAGGAGGAAAAACAGCATGTTCCCCTCTTTCATCATTACCAACCATGAGACATGCCACTTGAGTCATGAGTTCACTCATCCGTTGACCCAATAGTCCTGCAAGACCTACTCAAACATCCCACTCGCAACGGTGGACATAAGCGTCACCCTCAAGTGACCTGAATGATACTCTGCAATGATAATAGTCGATGTGTTCTCGATACAGCACCATCCAATCCATTTCCAAAATTAAATCGAACCCAGAAATCTTGAAGAAGAATAATTCCCATAGAAAACAATACCCACCAACTTCGAAGGCACATCCCTTGCATTTCTTGATATCCTCAACCCGCACCCCCAACGGAGTGTCAATTAAAATAACTTCACATACCCCTTCCACATGTAAACCCAGTACTAACACAAGTTGAGTAGAGATAAAAGAGTGTGTGTCACCTATTTCAAACAACGCACTAGAAAACGTAGAAGCTATAAGGATTATACCTCAAACAGTCGATGGTCCAGCATCACCATCACTAGGCGCAAACTGAACTACCTGAAGCTGACTTGACCCTCTACCCTGGGCTCAAGCCTGAACGCCCAGTGCTGCACTGCCCAGCTGGCGTGAGCGATCCTGCCCTGGAGTTCCACGTCCACCGCCCCTGCCGGTACGGCCCGTGGAGCTCCAACTACCTTCCTGATATAGGGCAACTGATCCCCTTCCCGTATCTGGTACCTTCTTCCAACCATTATACTCTCCCACCTTCCGTGGGTTCCTGCAGAACCTCTGCACATGCCACATCCTGCCGCACGAACGACACTCAACTGGAGGTCGAGTACACTGACCACGCACATACCCCAACCTACCGCACTGATGGCAGAACACCTGATTCCCACTCGGAGAGGCTGACCCTCTATTCCAGCCACTTTGCATGCTACTGCCATGTTGTGAGCTCTCATGGCGTCGCTTCCGACACTCAAAAGTTGCACCGCTCGTCTGCCCCACCGGCACCACAAGTACACTACCTTAAGCTCCCTTCAGGTTTCCTTCCAAGATCAATTCCTGATCTACTACCTCTACGAACCTCTTCACGCGAAATATATTTACTTGAGACATGATCTCATGTCTCAACCCATCTAGGAAATGCCTTTCTACCGCTGCTTCATCCCTTACTAACACTGGGACAAAGCGTCTCAAATTAGTGAAGCAACTAGCATAGTCTATCACCGAAAACGATCCCTGAGTCAGGCTCATAAACTCTGCAGCACGCTCCTACATCAAAGTCTCTGGGAAGAAATGCTCCAGAAACATTTCCTGAAAATCCTTCCACGACATTCCCTCAGCCTGCACGATTTGAGCCTAAATGTCCCACCAACGCCTAGCCTGGACCCACAACATATAAGCGTCCAACATCAATCGCTTTTAGACCAGAGTAACTAGATGATCCAGTATCGTCTGGACCGACCCTAACCAGGAACTCGGCTACCAATGGCCCACCCTCTCCAGTGATGGTCGGAGGGTTCTGCAGCTGGAACTCCCAGGTAAGCTCAACCATACTCAGTGCACCCCTCCCTGGGTCCCGATCCGTCATTTGCATAAGGCGAGCCAAGATCCCCCAAAACTGGTCTTCTCCACCTTTATTGATCACCACATTTTCCTGCCCCTCTTCTAGAGGAGTGTTCTCAGCAACATCCTCCCGTTGCCCAAATGGTACCCGACGTCATGGTGGCATCTCTCTATATTGCCAAACACGAGATTTAGCACGCGTACCATAAAACTCCACAACTACAAAAAAATCTCTTTACTAGCTACAACTGCCCCAACCATCTCTACCGCGGCCGTGGTCCATATGGGGTAAACAACCATGCACTACCACCAACCCCTCACATCGTTTTAAACAATATTTTCCACTTCATTTCAAACCCTTATTTTTCATTTTCTCATTATTTCTTGGTTTCATGAAATGTATGATGCACCCTACCTTCCTGCCTCACAAACCCATCTAGTGTGTGTGCCTAACACAATGCATGTCACGTATCTCCCTAGGTGCCTACAATGATGCATGAGTGAAAATTCCCATTCCATTAAGGCTACAAGCCAAATATCATAAAACAGTCACATCAAACTGCATGGGCATCACCCAACGGTGAAATATCATCAACTGTAACAACACACAACCAAGAACAACATTTTCCACCCAGGGTGACTTTGGGTTTCCCCCATACCTGGGTTAGCTACTCCCAAGCACGAGCCCATTGCCATGGCCCAACACCTTCAAACCCTTGGCTACCAATCCCAAATAACAAGACCTCAGAGAAGGAGAAGAAATACCTCCTCTGATACCACATTGTAATGTCCCCGGCCCGAGAGCCACTAAACCAGTGCTCCGAGCCGGGTGGTTACATGACCCTAAGTGCACCTCCCCGTACGCCAAAGGCTGCCGACTAGCAGCAGGGGTCTATGTAGTCAAATGGGGAGGCTATACCCCCTATATATCAGATTAAGTAACAACAGAATAACCAAATAGAGGAAACAAAACCAGTCAAACAAGGAACATGTATATCAAACATTTCCAACAGTAATTATGTCATGTCATGCTACATGTGAAAAAGTGAACAATGCCCAAAAGTAAATATAATGTCCAAAATCTCAAAATGGTCTTGATTCTATGTCCGTATCCTCCACCAAGTGCTACCCATGTCCACTCAGTTAACTGGCAAGGACCCTTTCTCTTGTCCTGACCTGCAAACATGAATTCTGCTCGGGTACCCAACGGAGGCCTGAGCAGGGTGTGAGTACAACTCAGTAGGCCACCACCAACGGTGTCTACAAAATATCAAATATAAATAGGTAGTGCATGCAAAAGAAAAATAAATGATAAATGACACGTAATCATTAAGATGTCATTAACTAGTTCAGAGCTAATGCCATTTCCACTTCCATTCCCATTTATTTCACACCAATTATCATCACTTACCATTTTATGACAATTCCATGGGTTAATCACATACATTATGTTACATGGGTCTAAGGCCAACAATAACATGAAAGAGGGTGAACACATCATTATCATATCTCACTTGGAAGAACTCCCGCATAACAACCATATTCTCACCTCGAAGCCTCAGTCCGGGTGGATGCAACCGTTAGGAGAATAGACCCTCAGTCTCGTTTCCTAACCCGTGCATTTAGGGTGGATTTTAGAGCCGCAGTCTTCACTCGACCCATGGGCGTAGATCCTCATGTCATACCCCACTCTACGAATCCATGTGAACGTGCTTATATATAAGTAACCATCAACCTTACAACCATTTCCCATGTGCAACATTATTCACAACAACCCACATGGGAAACCACATCATGCCTTAACCCATTAACAAATTACCATTTCACATCATTTAACCATTCACCCAATTCCCAAGTGTTATGCCTATCTCACTAAGCATTACATTATAGACCCATAATCTATACCATTATAGTCTTTAATCACATTACACATTAACCCATTTAACCCATTCATCATTCCATGAGTCAACCATTCATGAAAACATGTTTATCATGGTCTCTAAAATTTACCATAATAATGTCACTTGTTCAATAACAATCCCTAAAAACTGGGAAAAGCCGGCACATCCCATGGATGGCCCCAATTAGGTCAATTCTATCCCAACACATCCCACGGGGATCATGAGGGTTCCCATTTTCTATTTTAAACACCATTATAACCAATCATGCCAAGGTTATTCAAGACATAACCAAGGAAAACAAGAACACAAGTAAACATGCACAAAACCCCTAAATAGCCATGGGATATAACATGTAGACCACCTACCTCGTATCCACAGTTGAATGCACCCTCAACAGAGTCCTTAGACCTTGATTTGACCAACCCTTGGAGCTTCCACCTAAAACACACCCATAAGATAGGGTTTTACGGTTTCGAAACAAGTGGGAGAGAAGACACAAACCCTAAACCAAGGAGGAGAATTACCTTACCCGGAGCTTCGATCTGCAACCAATGGCACCAAAAATGCCTTATAATCAAAGGATTTTGATCTCTTGGAGTCCTTGGGAGGATTGGTCCACACCTAGGGTGAAGAGGAGAAGATGGGAGGAAAATCATGAGTTGGGGTTATAATGCCCGGAGTGGCAATTTTGTAAATTTTCCAACTTTAAGTGGTCGCACGGTTTAGCCACACGGTTTGGAAAACCGTGTGCTGACCATTTAAACTCCACTTCCCGGAGGAGGGGGAGATGCATGATTTAGACGCACAGTTTGGCAAACCGTGCGCAGGCCATGCGCCTTGGTCTGCTTTTCGCAGACTTCACTTCTTCCATGCCCCGATCCCCCGGAACACCCCCAAGGCCTCTCACACTTCCATGAAACTTTTTAAGGTCCCAAAAGAAAAGGGTTCAACCCAAAACATAACAAAACATACCTTTCCAAAAATTGGGATCTTACAATACTCCATTAGAAGGTTCATCAATGTCCTATATGTCTCCACCCATGATAGCATGTATCATTTGTCTCCCTCAAATGATATCATCCAACTGTATAATATATATTTAAGAATAGTGTTGTAGCACTTCTGGGTTCTCATCATAGTGGAGAACTACTCTGACCTTTTAGTGTGATACCTACTCTTATGACATTATCACATACTATGTTTACTACTACAAAAACGGGCAAGGGATGCACTTCACATTTATTAGTGCTAAAAAAGCGTTGATAAAGGGGGCCTTTATGAGTGCTAAAAAAAGCACTGATAAAGGGTCTCTTTTATCAGCGCTAAAAAAACACTGATAAAGGCCCCCTTTATCAGCACTTGTTTTAGCGCTCATAAAGCCCCCCCCCCCCAAATCAGTGCTTTTTTAGCCCTCATAAAGCCCCCCCCCCCCCCAATATCAGCATTTTTTTAGTGATGATAAAGGGGACCCTTTTATTAGTGCTTCTTTTAGTAGCACTGATAAAGTGGGGATTTATCAGTGCTTTTCATGAGCACTGATAACAGTTAACCTTCAAAAAAAAATTAATGAAAAATAATATTTTTTTATATAAGTATATTTATATTGATATAAATACAATATATATTTTTTAAATATGTTATAGATACATATAAATAGACTATTACATTTAATATATAATAAATTTAGTGAAAATTGCTTCAAAATATTTTAAAAAAATATTTTTAATTAATAATTTTCTATTTATTATCGATTATAAATCATGTAATAAAAATTTGAGGACACAAAAAATAAAAACAAATAATAAAAGATCTAAAATATGTTGAAAATGTAACTCAAACTTCAAACGACCATAACTTTTGATCCGAGTGTCCGTTTGAGCTCTACAGCATATCAAATCGAATCCTGCGACGAGCTCTATGTGCTAGTGACTGAGGAAAAGGCTCTGTCACATTTGTTTAGCCCAAAAGGCCCAGAAGGCCTCCAAAACTGAGTTTTTAATTGGGATACCATGATTTTTTAACATTCACAAAAGTATAACTTCTGATCCGGATATCCGTTAGGCCTGTCCCACATATCATATTGAATATTGTTTAATTTTCATCGATTTTACTGGTTTTGGAGTTGAAATGAGATTCTAGATTATATGTTATGGTCGTTTTAACATTATATGGCTTTTCAAATACACATATATATGTATTTATTCGTAAATGAATATGTGTTTCTATGTGAGAGTGTCTATGTGTGTGTCTGTGTGCTGTATATGTGTATATATATATTTATTTATTTATTTACTTATAAACACACATAAAAACATATTTTATCATAAATTTATTTAAAAATAATCTTATATATACATTCTATGGCTTTTCAATTACACATATATATGTATTTTTTCGTAAATATATACGTGTGTGTGTGTGTGTCTGTGTGTGTGTGTCTATGTGTGTCTATGTGTTGTATATACCTATGTATGTATGTATTTAATTATTTATTTATTTATAAATGGACATAAAAAAATATTTTTTCATAAATGTATTTAAAACTAATCTTATATGTGTATATTAATATAAAAATAAATATACGTATAAAAAATTATAGCTAAAAACCTATTTACAAATAAATTAATATATAAATTAATATATATATACTAATATGTAAATAAATATATAAATACTAATATGTGAATAAATATATTTATATTAATATTAATCTATATCAATATATGAATAAATATAACTATATATCTATAGATATATCATTAAATAGAGAACAAAACGAAATGGATTATTGGTAAAGGTCTAGTCGCAAAAGGGGGGAGGTCCCGGGTTCGAATTCGGGTGGAAGCGAATGGGGTGCACGTGTTTGAGGATGCGCGGGAAGGGAAACGTGTGGGAGACCTCCTAGTTCTGATAAAGGGGGTTGGAAGCGCTGATAAAAGCACTCCCCGCGCTATTTTTAATTTTTGTTATTTTTTAAATTTTTTGACTTTTATCAGCGCTAAAAAAAGCGCTGATTAAGGCCCCTTTTATCAGTGCTAAAAAAAGCACTGATAAAGGGGTATTTTATCAGCGCTGATAAAAGGGGCCTTTATCAGCGCTTTTCGGAGCACTGATAAAAGGGATCCCCCTATATCAGTGGTGATCTTTGCGGCGCTTTTTTAGCATTGTTAAAGCCCTTTTTTAGCGCTGATATAGGACGTTTTTTTAGTAGTGGATACACAGATGAACAATTATGATGTGATAAAGAGTTTATTAATATTCAAAACTATGAAAATAAGTTAACATAAAGTACGTATGAGTTGGTTCTAGGACAACAACTCCAACATAGGTAAGTCCACACAATTAGTCAAACTGTGTGTCCAAACCATGCACCCCTACTGATTGGTTTCATGGTTTCTCCTATGAGGGTGAACGGTTTTTCAAACCACGTGAAAACCATGCCAACCCTTGATATAAAAGGTTTCATGGGTTTTATGGATTTTCCACATGATTTGGATAAATCGTGCGCCCTCGTTCAGTGGCTCGGAACAATGTTTCCGGTTTTCTAGGCGAAACCGCACAATTTTCTTTAACAATGCGCCAACTGTGGACAGCCCCATGGGCTTTCAAAATTCTTCAAACATCACCCAAAACACCCCCGAGACAAGACCCAACCAAAAGGAGATCAAAAAAAGGTTCAAAGAATACCTGAAAGAAGGTAATTAGATGTTACGGTATTAAATAAAATAAAGGAATAATAAACTTTTAAAAGGTACATAAGTAAATAGAAAATTAACATAATTTTACTATTTATGATGAAAAATAACATACATGGAATGTCAGACACGAGGTATGGGGAATTATTTTAAAAATATCATCTTTTAAAGTTTTCTTTCAAATTTACATTTTCTTTCGTGATCATATTTTCTAAATATGTTTTAGAAAAAGTTTCTACTATTCTCTTATGATGGTTTAAATTTATTTATATCCATTTTTGGCTTTTCTAATATGGTTTGAAAGGAATATTCAAATCATTTTTTGAATGAGGTAGTTTTTAAAATTTTATGCAACGGTGTCAAATGAATGTATTTTAACTTATATGGCATGAGGGTATTTTCCCAAAATCATCACAAATATTTTCATTGAAACATCCTTTATAAGTTTACAATTTTATTTTTAAAAGAAATGTTTTCCATTGTTTTTGAGAGGTTTTTAAAAAATAAGAGATTTAAAAATGAAACTGTTGTTTTACAATAGAAAAGATTCAAGTGATTTTTCAAAACCATTTTTCCTATAAGATAACATCTGTTAATGTTATTCGATGTTTGATTCCTTTTCAAGATTTAAAAATGAAACCAGTGTTCTTTGACGACGCCACCTTGCCCCTCACCTTATTCTCCCTCGTCGAGGCCCTCAAGTTCGCCAGATATTGGGTGCCCTTCTGCAAGGCCCACGAGGTCCCCATAAGATCTCCTTTCAGGTACATTGCACCAGAAAATGGCGAGACCCATTTGGGTGTCGACGGGGCGACCGACTTCCAGCTAAAGCGTCAACGCATGAATGTATATATTTATCTGTATCTATGCAGTTATTTTAGAGTGAATTGGCCCCTCACATTTCATGGATTATTCTATTGGCAGGTTGTGTTGGAAATACAAACCATAAATGGCGTCCATTTCTATTCCCAAGAAGCCCGCCATTTTCTCATGTGGCTCTTCATTTATCCATGAATTTGTTTAATTCCAATGGAAGAATTTAATTTCCGTTTTTTTGTTCCTTTTATTAAATACATGGGATGTCCATTTTAGTGTATTTTTATACCCTATAAATATGGGTGCATATGTAATCCATTGAGATAATGTGTGCAATACAAAAAGCATGAAAGCCTTGTTGTTTTTATTGTCCTATTTTATTCCTCTATTTTTTCCCAGCTTGTATTGCCAACAAATTGGTATCAGAGGGTGTTACCAAAGCATCCTCCAATTTCGGAAGATGGCCACCGCGATCAAGCCGCTAGTTCCTACGTTGTATAAAGACTACTATGAGAGGTGGTTCATTCAAATAAAGGCATTGTTCGGGTCTCAAGAATTATGGGAGATCGTCAATGACGGGTATATCGTACCCACTACGGAGGAAGAAGCTGCCTTCACGAATGAAGAAATGAAGACCGTCAAAAATCATATGAAGAAAGACAACAAGGCATTGTTACCTCTCTATCAAGGGTTGGATGAATTGACGTTCGAAAAGATTGTCGAAGAAAGATCGAGCAAGCATGTTTGGGATACTCTTGCCATAATCTTCAAAGGTGTTGATCGGGTGATGCGGGTTCATCTTCAAAATCTAAGAGTGGAGTCCAAAGCAACATACATGAAGGAAGGTGAGAGTATATCGGATTACTTCTCATGCCTAATTCTCATTGTGAACAATTTGAAAAAAAAAATCGTTAAAAAATGGAGGATATTCGTGTTATTAAGAAAGCACTTCGATCGCTCACAACCAAGTTCGAGCATATGGTTGTGGAAATCGAGGAGTCAAAAGATTTTGGAAAATTGGAAATTGAAGAACGGATGGGGTCGTTGTAAGTACATGAGCAGCGAATGAAGAAGAATGTAGGTTCAACAATAGATCATTCCCTAGAGTCCACGTTGACTCTTCAAGAACACATGAATGGCTAAGAACAATGAGGCGGTTATCGTGAAATAGGAAGAGGATGCAGATATCCTCCAAGATATCAACAAAAGCAACAGAACTTTATAAACTTTCATGGAAGAGGACATAGTGGAGGTCGATTCACGCGTGGTCGTGCAAGTGCAGGTAACGTCCAATGCTACAACTGTAAGAAATTCAGCCATTTTGCATCTGATTGTTGGAGCAAGGTGGATCATGATGAATGATCCAACTACACTGAAGCATCTCATCCTGAAGAAGAAGGTACCACACTCCACCTAGAATAATAAAAATCATGTGAATGCCCTGATGTATGGTATATGGACATGGGAGCATGTAACCACATGAGTGGTAATAAAGAGCTGTTTGAGGAACTCACCGAAGAAGTTCGTGGTGACGTAAGTTTTCGAGACTCATCGAAGGTGCCCATTCTTGTCAATGATAAAATAAAAATCTGTCCGAATAATGGTGAGTCAAATTATATTTCCAATGTGTATTACGTACCATGTATGAAAAATAATATCATCAGGCTCAGCCAACTCCTTGAGAAGGGGTATGTCATACACTTGGAAAATTCTTCTTTGTCTATAAGAGATGCTCACAGGAGGCTTGTTGCTCATGTCCAAATGGTGAAGAATCGCATGTTTCCACTGCACATCAAAATTAAGGCTGAGTATTTTTTATTTGGGCTAATGAATAATGATTCCTGGAGATGGAATTTGTGCATTGGGAATCTCCATTTTAGCGGGCTTAAACTTCTATCTTCATCGAGTATGGTGTGTGGCTTGCTGATGATTGAATCTCTAAATCATGTGTGTGAGGCGTGTACACTCGGCAAGAAAAAAAGGAACTCCTTTCCATGTGGAGTGTCTAGAAGAGCAATAGAACCACTTCAGTTGGTTCACACTGATATATTCGGGCCACTTGAAACACTATCACATAGAAGAAATAGGTATTTTATTACCTTTATTGATGATTTCTGCATAAAGTTGTTGGTGTATTGAATCAAATAAAAATAATCTTCTTTCACTATCTTTAAAACATTCAAAGCTCGTGTCGAAACTGAATGTGTCCACAGAATCAAAGTACTCAGATCTGATAGAGGTGGAGAATACACCTCAGATGCATTTCAAGAATTCTGAAGGGAATATGGAATAAAACAATAATACACTGCATCATATACGCCACAAAAGAATGGAATTGCAGAAATAAAGAACCTTACTATCCTCGACATGACGAGGACCATGCTCAAGGAGAAAGGGCTATCAAAGAGATTTTGTCTAGAGTCAGTGTCATGTACTTCCAACTTGCTCAATCGGTGTCCAATGAAGAGCGTCAAGAACATTACACCACAAGAGGCGTGGAGTGGATACTAACTGAGCGTGGCACACCTAAGAATCTTCGGGTGTGTCACCTATGCTGATGTTCCAGAAGCGATAAAAAGGAAACTTGATGATCGTTGAGAAAAGTGCATCTTCATCCGCTATTCTGATGCCTCTAAATCCTAAAATCTTTACAATCCACTAACCAATAAATTAGTTGTGATTAGAGATGTTGTCATTAGTGAGGAAGAAGCGTGGAAGTGGAATGATGAAGAATCCAACAAGGATGTTCCAGTCAAGACAGAGGTTCCTGAAGAAAGGCATGATTATCAAGAGAAAACACCCACAACACCTTCCTCGGGTGCATCATCAGTTGGAAAAAGTCAAGGAGTACATTTCCTCTCTCATAAAAGCACTCCAGCAAATCAAAATTTGGTCAGCTCATCCTCGCCTATGGATCCTATGAATAAGAAAAATCTGAGTGATATTTATGATCAGACCGAAGAGGTAAATATTTTTTTCTTGTATGCAGATCATGAGCCTCTGACGTTTCAAGAATCCATGAGGGAAGAAAGCTGGAGAATGGATATGGAAGAAGAAATTCATGCCATAGAGAGAAAAGACATGTGGGAGTTGACTACACTCCCAAAAATCCATAATAGCATTAGTGTCAAATGGGTGTTCAAAATAAAGAGAAATGTTGATGGTGAGATGGATCGATATAAGGAAAGGCTCGTAGCAAAGGGGTACACACAGAAGTTCGGGATGGACTACGAAGGAGCCTTTTCTCATATTGCTCGCCTTGACACTATAAGAATGATTATATACATTGTTGTCCATCACAGTTGGATGATCTACCAACTGGATGTGAAGTCTTTGTTTCTAAATGGAATTCTGGAGGAAGAGGTCTATGTTGACCAGTCTGAAGGCTTTGTTATGCAAGGGGAGGAAGACAAAGTGTATCGACTTAAGAACGCGCTTTATGGGATGATGCAGGCTCCTCGTGCTTGGAATGCACGTATCGACTTTTATCTTTGAGAGAATGGATTCGCTCAATGTTCATATGAGCATGCGGTTTACATCAAGCAGAATGATCGCGGTGATATAATTATTGCATGCTTGTATGTTGATGATTTTTTGTTTACAGGGAATAGTCGACAGATGTTTGATGAATTCAAGGGGGCCATGTTCAAGGAGATTGAGACGACCGACGGAGGTCTCATGTCCTTTTTTTTGTGCATAGAAGAAAAGAAACATCATGGAGACATCTATATTTCTCAAAAGAGGTATGCCAAGGAGTTGCTTGAAAAATTCAAGATGGCCGATTGTGATGCTGTAAACACACCGGTTGCAACGAGCTTGAAACTGAAAAAATATGGAGAAGGAAGAAGTGTTGACTCGACTTTGTTCAAAAGTCTTATTGGAATCCAGAGGTAGCTCACAATCACAAGGCCAGATATTGTCTATAGTGTTGGTATTCTAAGCAGGTATATGGAGGCACCGAAAGAGTCACACTGGTTATCGGAAAAACGTATCCTCGGGTACGTTAAAGGAACGGTGGATTTTGGTCTGTTTTATCCATACAATGAAGAAGAAAAGTTATATGGTTACTCAGAAAGTGATTGGGGAGGCAACCCAGATGAAAGAAAAAGCACCTCTGGGTATGTATTTTTTCTAGGATCTACTGGTTTCACCTGGAATTCAAGGAATCAGAGTGTGGTTGCTCTATCAACATGTGAAGTAGAGTACGTGGTAGCATCTTATACTGTTTGTGAGGGAATATGGCTGAGAAATTTGTTGAAGGAGATGAAGCATCCACGAGACGGATTCACAGTGATATATGTGGATAACAAGTCATCTATTGAACTAGACAAAAATCCGGTGCAGCATGGGAGAAGAAAACACATTGATTCTCATTTTCATTTTCTCAGGGATCATGTGAAACAAAAAAAGATAAAATTGGAATATTGTCATACTACCGAATAGGTGGAAGATATTTTCATAAAGTAATTACTGACAGATGTATTCAAAAGGCTGAGAACAATGCTCGGGATGAAGCCGATTTTGGTTTGAAGGGGAGTGTTGGAAATAGAAACCATAAATGGCATCAACTGCTCTTCCCAAGCAGCCCGCCATTTTCCCATGTGGCTCTTCATTTATCCATGCATTTGTTAAATTCCAATGGAAGAATTTAATTGCATTGTTTTTTGTTCTTTTAATTAAATGCATGGGCTGTCCATTTTAGTGTATTTTCATACCCTATAAATATGGGTGCATAGGTAATCCGTTGAGATAATGTGTGCAATAGAAAAAGCTTGAAAGCCTTATTGTTTTTATTGTCCTATTTTATTCCTCTATTTTTTCCGGGCTTGTATTTCCAACAGGTTGAATATGAGAAACTCGTCCAGAGGATCAACGATGTAGCGGAAAAACCAGGGCTCCTGAGTTCCATGAAAGAACTCGAGGCCTTCTCTGGCATGCAGGTTAACAATCATGGCATCATGGTTAAGGTATTAACGGCTTGTATAGGTATTTTTTATTTGTTTAGAGAGAAAATAAATGTCGCTTTCAGGTTATATGGGGACACAAGGAGAGCCTCGGTGATGGCTTGCCACATCTAGTGTACGTGGTACGGGAAGGGGCAGGGGGCGACCTCTCCCTCGGGCGGCATGAGCTTCTACGAGTCAGCGGTGATCATGCCGGCCACTGCCCTGACGCCGGTGCATCTGGTGGCTCTGGGCACGACGTTGCTTGGGCTCCGGCCTCTGCCGAGCGGTGGAGAAAGCGGGGCCGGCGTCGGGGAGGTGGGATGCAGCCTGTGGGTGGGAACGTTCATATGGCCATTCGTGGATTTCCCTTACGTAAAATCAAATATGATTGATCACGGGCTTTTCAGAAAAAAACCGTGAAAGAGATTATCAATGACGGGTTGTGCAGGGACCAATCCCACCGCTCATTGAAAAGTTTAAACAAAAAGGATTTGAATATACATAAATATATAAAACCCCTAATTAACCGCCACAGAATGCCACTCAAAATAGAAATCAAAATCTCAGACAAGGAGATGGAAGAAATTGATAGATTCTCTTAAAACTGAGTGTGAGACCAAACTTGTGATCAGACAAAGCATTCAAATAGTCTTATGACAAATGAATTAGAAGTAGAAACCATATTTTTCACTTTATCATGGGGAAATTTTGGAGACATCATCTTAGAACTGCCTAGCTTTGAAGCTTGAGATTTTGTCCATGCTAGACCCTTCTGGACAACAGGACTGCCACTATATCCTACAGTCAGATTGATCATCAACTAGCTCATCAACAACAGCATTATGTGGAGCCATAACAATGGTATGCATCCCTTCATTATCAATATCAGATCCAAGGACTTTCAATTCTACCTATCTGTATTTTAAGGTAATGTTGGTGATGACCAGACTCTATAGAACCAGTAGTCTACTTCTACACAGGCCAGTTCAACTCCTAAGAGTGAGCATGCATTTGAGCATCATCTTCAAGCTATCCACAACCATAAAATGTTAATAGATTCATCGTCCCTTGAACATTAAATTTTATCCAGTCTTCCCATGTAGTACCAGACCATCTACAACATTGGAAGGCATCTGCATATATCCAGAAGAAATCAGATTACATCCATATTGTTGAAGAGCAGCAACAAAGAACTTATGTGTAGGCGCCGTCTAATCCCCATATTTAATGAATCCACCAAAAGGCCTTGTTTAGACAAATTAAAATTCCCTTAGACTTCACCTATTTGTCCAAAGACCATGACCAATCCCTATATTTCCACTTTGCGGTAGTCCTTACCACATATCCGGGAAAGAGATGGATTGGGTTTTATCAATGCCAAATAGAAAGTGGTGATAGAAATTGGGCATTTATCAATGCTAAAGAAAAGTGCTGATAAAGATATCATTTATCAGCACAAAAAATAACGTTGATCATGGGTATATTTATGAGCTCTATGTTTAGTGATGATACATGTTTTTAATAAAAAATGTTATTAATTTATATAAAAGGATTATATTTATTTTAAAAAATAATGTTTATTTGTATACATTAAATAAAAAACACATGTTTATAATTAATATATATTTTTTAATAATTCAAATATGTATATAATAAATTTCATTACATAATAAATATATTTATTATATTTATTATATTTATCTATTTAAATGTTTATAATTATATATAAATACTTTTTAAATATATATATATATATATATATATATACTTTTTATATATGTATATTTAAAATTTTATTAAATATGTATATTTATAATTATAATTATAATATATATATATATAAATAAATATATGTTCCCGATGAATTTGGACAATTAATACGTGAATATAATTGATGTTCATATATATGTTATGTATTAATGTTCGTTTACATTACACTCTCATTACTATTAATGTTGGCCATATATATGATGATCCATTTTTATCATCTATACTTTTCTTGGTGTATATGATTCATTCATGTTCCCATGAAGCTATTATGTTCTCATAAATACTTAAAATCACAATAAATATATTTAATAAATAAATGTATTTATTTTATTGGTATTTATAAATATTTAGTTATATATAAATACATTCTAAAATATATTTATAATTATAATTATATATAACTAAATATCTATATATATATATATATTTAAATGATTATAAAATTATAATAATTTTTTATATTATGAATATATTTATCATATTTATAATTATATATGAATAATTTTTGAATATATTTATTTATAATTATAATTATATATATATATATATGTCTTTAATGAATATATATTGTTTCATTGTTCCTTAAAACGTGTGTTCTAATTTTTTGAATCACTGCTTCTAGGCGGTTTTCATTGGATTTATTCATGGAACTGGAAACTTCCAACAATTATTTATCTGAATGGGACTTGTTTTCCAAAGGCTGGCGTTCACCATGTTTGAACTTTACGATACTTAGAAACGTGCATTGGTCGAGAGGATGAGAGTTCGGACTCATCACACCCTTTTTGGGGGGAATTGTTGTCTCCTCTGGGACTCTTTTTAAAATTTAAGATACTTTTATGAATCCTTATTAATTTCCCATGTATAACATAAGTTTCCCTTGGAATTTGAAATCAATTATTTACATGTGCAAAATTTTGAATCATCTGTATGTATTCAAGGTTCATCATTAATGGAGATATCCGTATGAATTCGAGGTTCTCCATCAATGGTATCCCCTCAAACACTATTTAAATATTATTTTAATCATCATAATGATGATACTGGTTTTTAAGTCACTATGTGGGGCACTCAAGAATTTACTTTCATCCAGGGAGATGGAGGTTTGTTTTGATATTGGGATCGTACCCATGAAATGGGTTACCTACGTATCCTTAGGAAAGGAATCAGAACCCTCGTAGTTTGGTGCTGCTTAATGGGACACATCATACCTTTTAAGGTCACGTGATAAAGACCTAACTGTACAGTTTAATGTCACGTGGTAAGGACGTCTAAGATAAAGGTTCTTAGTCAGAGTTTTGTGTGGGACTTATGCTGAAACAACCCAATGAACATAGAAAGGATATATGTTTCCATGTAATATTTGACCCTGTTGGAAATATGGCCCAAGGAGAACAAAGTTGATTTGAAATGATGGGTTTGAACCTCAAGGAGGCTTCCTATGTATCCCATGTGGATGGGAATAAAATCACACATAGCTCAATGAGTCTCATAGGAGAGTATAGTCCTTTGAGAGAAATGAGTATGGGCTTACATCCTGAAAATGATGCCTTTGTGATTTGGGGGTTTAATATGGGTCTTTTTCCTAAGGGGGATTCCAAGATTAAGGGAATTAGGGTTGAATTACTAAAGAGGATATCAAATGAGCTTAGGACCTAGAAGGGATTTCTACGTATCCTGGTTTGAATAGGAATCAGAGTTCTCATTGTTCCTTTAGTTGTGGGTGTTTGTGCAAATGTTGTAATCATCACGAATCCCTAAGCCCACATGAGTAATGATCAGGGTGATAAACAAGAGTATTTAAAAGATTCAACAATGACACATACACTTTTCCTCCTCCTCTGGTGGAAAAGGGCTTACCTATGGCGGCCAGGGTGGACGAGGGCGAGGCGACGAGCCCTTTCTATGTACTATTCACATTGGACAAGGGTCCAATGAAAGGAAGAAGCGATGAAGATTAGGGGCTTACACCAAGATGACTACCCTAAAATTGATCCGTGTTGGGGAGAGAGACTTTTCATTTTCTTGAATGGAAAAGAAAGTGTGAACCTTGCCTTCCCTACCAGAAATTTGAGGTTCTAGCTCTTTGAGAAGGGAGAGGTCAGGACCCAAACCCGTATTCTTAGAACTGGGAACTTCTCAGAACTGTTCCTGGGAGAAAGGTCCATGTGACTGAAGATATACAAACCCACAGACACTCCATGAATCCTAACCCTATAGTGACAAAAATTCGGGAAACCTCTGACTGTGGAAATACAAACCCAAATAGAAGACACAATGATGTTCCTTTCCCAAGGGTTTGATAAGTCATTGAGGTTTTGGTGGAGGCTTTAACTTAGTCCCTTTCAGATAAGGAAACCAAGAAAGGAGATACCATGTCATGAATGGATTTAAAGAGGGTACTTATATTGGTATATGGGTTGTATACCAAGGTACTACGCGCAACTGTGCCGTGAAGGCACCCCACATTGCTGCACCGGGCAACCGTACCACACAGGTGTGCAGCGTAAGTGTGTCGCGCAGGTTTTTATGATGGTTCAACAATATATTTCACATAGGGGAACCAAGCTTATGTAAAAAATTTGAAAGACATTCAAAACATGCTTATCTCGTTTAATAATCTCTTCCCTCATACTTTAGAGAGATCCATAAGACAATTTTAGGGATTTTCGAAAAAGAGCAACACAATGGGACCTTCAGGGAGTCTTTCAACTTTTTCGGTCTTTCAAATGGGGAGCCCAACGGTCCTATTTATAGGCATGGATGGGGCCATGTCGAAGGGATGTTTCACATGTCTTCCGCATAGGGGTGCATAAATTATATTGTTGCGTAGGTATGCTGTGCAGATCTGGTGCGCAGGTCTGTCGGGCAGCTTTGTTGCGCAGGTCTGTCATGCAACCCTTTGGAGGGTTTGAATTTCCTTTGAATTATTTGAACCTTGACTTGAGATTTTGAAATATCCAGGGCTATATTCATAGTCTTTTTGAATTCGTAAGTAGATTTAATAACCCCCCCCCCCCTCAGGATTGGATCCGATTAGATAGAGGGACAAGTCCTGAGGTAATATTATGGGGAAAAGACTATGGGTTAATTGCTAGACAAAATTTGTTTTTCGTAGAGCTACATCGCATAGGTATCCCTCATAGTGTTTTCATGTATATTTTTCACGCAAGTTCACAGCTGGCTATAAATACGTTCGATCCTTTGCGATTTTCTTCATCCGTGCTTCCAATTTTTCCGACTCTCGTTGCGTATCTCTTTCGTCTAGCCTCAACGAGTTGTGCTCTCTTATTGTGTCTTTGAAATTTTCTCAAGGTGAAACTACTTTATCTATGGATCTATGTGGAAGGACTTCGTTGAAAGAGGTGGGCTAGGACCCTTGTCGAAGCACCTACGCGACAGACCTCATCGAAGGACTTACACCAACAGTTTCTTTTTCCAAAATTTTGACTTCCTGTTCCTTTAAGTCGAAATTTATGTAATAATTCCAACCTAATAGAGGGAGTTTGGTGATTATTTTGTAGTGAAATGGCTCATTTGATAACCTCTACTGAAGAAGCTAAGTCTCGTCAAAATGAAATGATGAAGATCATCGGGCCAGACTATTATGATGTTGTTGAAAGTACTCTTGTGGACTAAAGAAGGGTTTAATTCCATATCAACCCGATTATCCAAAAATTCCTTACCTACCCCTTCACGGGCATGGGATTCTACCAGATTCCCCTATTCCATCTGTTAATATGTACTTCCCAAAAAATTGGTGTCTTCAATTCTCGAACTGTAACTGCATTAATATTAGTGCAAGGGGGGTGCCAGCACAAGAAAGAAAAATCACTATTTGTTGCATCCTGCATCATAGTGGTTGAACTCATAATATGAGGGATCATGTTGTAGAGCCAAGGCCCCATTTCTATGATTCAACTTTTCAGGGTTCTTCGACTGATCCGTCTAACGGTTGGAAGGAATATTGTGATCTTAGTTCTGGAGGAGGTGTTAAACCTGAATGGATTGGGCATTTTTGGTGCGCCAAAATTGTGGAGAATTCAAGAAAGAGTTATCAAGTGTTTATATTTATGAAGCTGTCTGGATGGGAAAAACTTCTGTTTATAAAAATGATTTCATTCTTGAATTGCTGAGCCGATGGAGTCCGCAAACAAATTCTTTCTACATGACACACGGTGAAGTTGGAATTATTTTGTGGGATGTCCACCAAATAGCTAGGGTTCCCATTCTCGGGAAAATGTATAATGAGTTTATTCTATCGGCTACAACATGGGGTGATGTTACTAGAACACCACCATTGGATCATGAACGATTCAAAATAGAAAATAAATTACCCAAATACAAGAATGATATTCATGCCAGGGTGTGGATGGAAGCCATTTTAGAACCAACAAAAGATAATAGTCCCATGGGTGGACGTCCTACTATTTGTCCTTTTGCAGATAACTGTGGTATATTAGGCACATATTAGCATAAATTGGAGAGATGTTACTATAATCAATAAGGATACAAAGTCAAATCTAATATTGATGCAAAGATACACTTATCTGTATTCCTTTCCATGTGGGTAACAATTTGCTTGCTTCTAGTTCGTGAGTCCAGAGGCGGTGTAAGGCCAGGGACATTTTTTATCACAGCTAAATTAGCATATGGGGGGTATATTGGGTTAGAAACATCTATATTGGAAAGAATTTACTATTACATGCAGCATTTATACAATGATAGGGCTCCATTTAGAATTGTAGGGTCATTCAAAGTGTTGTGGGGCTGGATTGCAGCACAATTTTCTTCATTCTCAGTGTTGAATTCAGTTAGAGTCCCCAATGGTCAATTCATCCCATTTTTACAGAATGCTTCTAGTATTCAGTCTCAAATTATTAGACCTAATTTTGTGATAAAGGCATTGAATCTCTCAGGAGAATTCATTTTCTTTCCATTTGGAAAACCACCCATTAGAACATTTATTGATGATGGAAAGGAAATGAATTATGAGATGAGGTCCTATATGATGGAATTCAATGATGGTGTATTATCGACCCTGATTGACGGTGAAATTATCTATTAGGCTTACATCCCTTATAGGTTTTCTTGTCAGTTCATATATCTTCAAGAATCAAACACTTTTCCACCAATGTTTGTTAGACACAAGAAACACCCAATGGTAGTGAGACAATTATGGATTATAATGGCTTTAGAGGCATCCAAATTTTCGATTATGCTACCTCCTTCAGATGCGTCAATCAGATTGGATGATGGATATGCCAAATCTTTGGCTTCTTCATATCCTCAAGGGGGTTTAATGAAAGAAATCTATCGAGTGGAAGATACCACGACTATTGAGTGTGGCAATCGTGGTATGAAGTCCAATGACAGAGATGATGTAGAAGTTTTAGAGGTTTCAGAGCCTTCAAAATGTCCTCGCAGGAGGAATATGAGGAAGACTAGGGATTGAGAAGCAACACATCTGACACTAGGCAATCCAATCTCTATCATAAAAAAGAGATTCCTATTTCATCTGTTGAAATTTCTAAAGAAGAAGGGATCCCTGAAGAGGTTCACCAATTAGGAGGTGTTGAATCTCCTCCACAATCAACCATACCAATATTGAGTTATGTGCGACCTTCATCCATTCTTCATTGTGAGAGTATGACCTGCGATCATAGGGATGCATGGGCATTCATCCAACGGGGCATTTGAATACCAAATGTGGGTGACATTAAGGCACCTTCTGATTGCAATCCAGATAATAACCTGGCTGAAGTACATGGGTATATTACGAAGATGAAGGATTTTATATATGAAAGTGATGAACAAATACCATCCTCTAAACAATTATCTCATGTGATGGAATTAATAATACACGAAGGGGTAATTATTGACCCTAAGGAGGAGTGGGATATTTAAATTAATACTGAGAACATATTTTCTTTTTCTTTTCACTCAAATATTCGTTACCATTTATCATCATTAATCTTGAGGAAATTTTTTGTTATTTTTCACCTTGAATGCATGGAAGGAAACTCTAGACTAGTTCATGAATCACCAAATTATGGGCATACATGTTCTCCAATCAACACATCGAATGATCCTCCCAGGTCTCCAGAACATTCACCCGGAGCAAGAATCATGACTAGGGTAATGATGACGGATAATTCTCATCCATTACCTAATGTTTCTCCTAACAAGAGGAGTGTTTCAATTTCTCCTAAATCTTATGAAAATACACACAATAGATCAATGAGATTAGTCCAAAGTGTTCACAAAAGGAGTAAGTATTTATAATGTATTTAGTGAACTATAATTTGATCAATACACTCTGGTGATCACATTTATCCTCTTGCAGGATCTGTGTCTCTCTCCACTCTCAAGGGACTAAGAGATGATTCTTCAAGACCAGATATGGAAACTTTAGGAGAAACCCAGGTTCATATTGATGGATTTTCTAATTTAGCAGATAAAACATCAAAATATTTGGTTGTACCTACTCCTGGTTCTACGAAGAGATTGAAAATCCATGGTAAGATCAAATACATTTCTAATGAATATTAAAATATTTTATAATATTCTTCTTTTCAACATATATCAGATCAGTTACCTTTTCCAATGGATCCTGCAATAACCAATGGTGATATTCCTATTGCTCCAGAAGAATGGAATGCAGGTCCTGGGAAATCTAAAATAAATATTATTGTTGACCCCAACCTGGTAAGATCTGATGATGTTGTACCTATTGATGAACCAACAAAACTAAATGTCAAAAGATCCAATTTTGGTATCAACCAAAAAAATTTGGATACCGTAAATGATGAGGATTCTATAACATTCCAAGACACATACACTGAAATAATGGAAGCCCTTAATACATATATTTATATTCCAAGTTTCATCTAAGAGTTTGGGGGGTTTTCATGGGAAATTTCAAGGAAGTAAGTCTTTATTCTTTCCATTTCCATACAAAATTATTCTTCTTTACTTGATAATTTACATCAGAGTTCACCTTATGCTACTTTATCAGCAGAAAATGTTGTAAAGTCTCTTCCGGAATGGGGAATTCAACTCTATCCTTCTTCTATTGAAGCTGGATAAATACCTACAGCGGACCCTTTGTCGAGAGATATTCCAAAGCCTTCAATCATGATAACTATGAAAACATAGGAGAGTTCCCCTTCTCAAGAAACATATACACAAAATGATAAATCTAAGAATACTGGGGATAAATCAAATCAAGTGGCCAACTTATTATTGGGTAAATTTCATCGGCTGTCTGGATCATACTCTGTTTCTGCCATTTTTATGAAACTGAAAATGACCTTGATTTATCATTTAGGGTTATCTGCTCTCATAGATAGATAATAAAGTGAAGCTTCCATGTTGGCTCAGGCATCAGTAGAAGGTGAACCTTCTACTTTTCTAATAAAATCCGAACAAGGTAGCTCTTTAAGTTATCTATTTCTAGAGTACATTTTACCTAATGGTAGTGACTCTGATTCAAACTTAGAGATGAAATATGCTCTTGGCATGGAACGTAAGAAAACATGGAGGCATATCTAGAGAATAATTTCTGAGAAACCTTTAGATGAACTACTGTCCAAATTTTTCAAACTCTAAGCATTATTAGGTGTATTTGGATTTTGTGAATTTAATTACCGGCCAGTCTAAGATGCAATGAAAGAGACCTTTCGTCGATGGGAGCAGGACCATAAGCTGCAACAAGATTCTGAAAAGTCTAAATGGATTATCAATATTGAGATATTCCAAGCTGCAATAGCGGAGGTAGAGGCAGATTTTAACAAGAAGTCGATTGAAATCAACCAAAAAATTAAATAATCCATGAAAGAGTCATTTTATCTTCAACAAAAATTGGATGTTGTTCATAAGAAACTTGATTAATTGAACCATACATTGGTAGAAACTCAATTAGAGGGGATAACCCCCATTTCAACTGCTAAGGAAGCACTTCGTCAGGCCTAAGAGGTTGCAGTTGCTCAGGTGTCTCAACTTCAATATGTATCTGATAGAGCACATGAAACTGTTCAACAAATGAGGATTCATGTTGAGAGTTTATTGTAAAACATGATAGAGAGGCTCCATCTAGTGGATGTCCCTATAATTTCATAGGAATGAAATAAATTTTGTCTTCAATCATATATGTTCTCATACTTTCTTTTTTTATTTCAATTTTAATGGTAACAATGATGGTTATTTTTCTTAAATAGCAAACCTTTTGTGTTAGATAATCATGATTACAATGTCAATAATGGGGGTGCTCATACTTTTTTTATTAAGACGATGGGCCTAATTAGCCTAGTTTGATTTTTTTCTAGGGGTATATGGTCAACCCCACAAACTATGTATCTTTTGGCTTTTATTGATCAATATTACCTAAATCATAAAAAGGTATGTTTAGTGAGCTGAGACTCGTCTGTTATTCAGAGTTCCCTTTGTGGGTTCTCAATCTGGGGAGTACCATGTTTCTTGTTTTTGGCAGTTGAAATTCATTCATGTTGGACTATAAAAGACTAATGTTTAAGGTTGAATAGCTTTGACCATAAATTTTGAAATGATATCCCAAACAAAACTCAATGACTAATAATTTCTCTAAAATTCATTAAATATTTCCAAGGGGAATCTTGAGTCATGATTTTTATGGTCACCAAATTTAAAACTTGTATCAACATAAGAGGAGTCGCTTCCAAGAACAAGGTTACCATCATTTGACATACTCGTTACGAGAGTTTTGTTATGTAGGGCCAACTAGGGCTTATATTTCATAACCATATAGTGGAATATTTTGACCGATAGGCCCATTATGCATAGAAATTATGAAAGGCCACCTAAGGGCATGTGCTACATAGTCAAGAAAAAGTGCTCTAAGAAGTTTGACATTTTACTATTGATAGAGAAGGGAAAATAATATTTGGGTGACTCAAGACCATGGTGGGTGTTATTTTTCTATTGAAAGGAATTTTAAAAATAAAAGGCCTATTTTATGCCGACATATATCGTGAATAGGAAAACTATTTCCACACTAATCTGGTGTGTGAGGAATTGTTAAAATTTGACATAAAAGAGAATTTTTAATATCACATTGTGCATTTTTATATCATATAGTGATGACATTGTACAGTGTAGTTTAAAGTCATGCAGTGAGGATATTATACAATGCATTTTTAAGTCATGTAGTGAGGACATTGTGTGGATTTAATTTAAGGTCTTTAGCTCTGACCAATGGTATGAAACTCTCCCAATTTCTTAATAATTTTTTTGGAAACATACTACTATATTCTCGTATGGAAGGGAAAATTGTAAACTGTGATTTGGGAATTTCTAAATCTGATGAATGATATGGAAAAAGGGCTAAAGGCATTATATGAAGTCTTTTCCAAGAATGAAGTTACCATTATTTGACAAACCCATTATGGGGGTTGTGTTATGCAGAGACAAATGGGGCATATGATGCATATACAAATAGTGTAATCTTTTAACTGATATGACCGTTATGTAGGAAAATTATGCAAGGCCACATAAGGGCACGTGCGACATTGTTAGGAAAAAGAGCTCTCAGAAGTTTGACATTCTATTGCTAAAAGATAAATAAAGTTTATGGAGATTCATATTTTCCGAAGCACTAATTTTGTTTTATGGAGAAGGGTACCTGAATATGGAGAGGGTATTTCGAACCAAGATTTCCAATGAATTGGAGGAATAAGACTTCTACAAAGGTTTGAACCAAACATAGGAGGTATGATGTCTATAGTTTTTGGTCATACAACTTGAAACATAAATGGAAATAGTATATGATATGTGACCAAGTGATTCCAAGGTTATTTCATATTTCTTTGAACACATGGTGAGGGAAATGTGTAAACAAAGATTTTGAATACATTCAGATCGGGAGAAATATAATGGGACAAATATACCTGAATGATTGTATTAAAATATATATTCTTGAATATTTTTCATAAAAGTTTTAAGGGGACAAATACACTATAAACATGAATGAAATTTACATCATTTAAAAAACTGTTATGGGGTATGTATTATGCAGGGCCAACAAGGGAATATGTTGCACATCCAAATAGTGGCATCTTTGGACTAACAAGCTCATTATTTAAGCAACTTATGCAAGGAAACCTAAGGGCACATGATACATAGTCAGGCTAGAGATCTCTCATGTATTAGAAACTCTGTCACCAGAAACCGTAAGAAAGATTATGAAGATTTGGAAATATTCAAGATTAAGAGTGTTATATATAGAAGGTGTTATGTTCATTGCACATAAGAAATATTTGAATCAATATTGTCAATGAGTTTGATGTCCTTTACATAGATATGACTCATATGTAAAATGGAGGCTTTATTTGTTTCCCTTCGAATTGACATTGTGATGTGCAGTTTAAAGTCATGCAACGAAGACATTATACTGTGCATTTTTAAGTCAACCAATGAGAAAATTGATAGCCCCATAACAAACTGAGACACATTATTTATATAAATATTCCTTTTACCCAATTCCTAATCCCACATGAACTATGATAAGTGTGAGAAACAATGAGCAATAAGGATTTTTTTGACACAAAAGGTGACACAATTGAAGAATAGAGGTGTTAGATTTCAATGAAGTTTAATGTCATGAGGTAAGGGTGAAGATGAACTAATGTGAAAATAAATAAATATTGTAATTGTTCTAAGAAATAAAATCCAAGTGTCACTATGTGTCTTTTTGAGGGAAAGAATCAAGCCATATGTGGTTCTTTAAACATTATCTATGTAGGTTTGATTCTTATATAAGGAATAAATGGGTTTTTATATCATTTATGGGCCCAATATTGGATATCTAGGTGTCTCTACGTATCTCATATATATTAGAATCAAGCCATACATAGTTATTTAAACAATCATTTCCCACACCAACGTGTTTTACATGGGAGATAGGGGGATTTGACACATTCTAGAAGCATGATTAAATTTAAGAAACAAGATGGTATGAAAATAAAATCATGTATCTTAACAGAGCAATCTATATAGATCCAGGTCATATAGAGGAGAAGAAAAAGGGAAATAAAAATTTTGTGGTTGCAGCTTGGTCCAATATTGAAGATCTTGGTATCTCTACATATCTCAAATAGATGAGAATCAAGCAACGTGTAATTATTGAAATGGGGACCCTATGTAGATCTGATTCAGATATAGGGAAGAAAAGGAATCATGTGCCACAAAGGAGTGGAAATGATATCAATGATGCTTGCATATATAATCTTATAACGTCAAGTATAGAATATGTTAACCATATAGTTTAATGTTGTGTAATGAGGAAGAATGGTGTCATGCAGTTTAACATCGTGCGACAAGGAAAAAAATGCTAGGCATTTTAACATCATACAGTATGGATGTTTATGGTTGTTACATAGTTTAACATACTGTAACTAGGACTTTGTACTTTGTAGTTTTAAGTCTTCCAGTATGGACGTGGGTGTTGTGCAGTTTTCAGTCTTGCAGTGGGGACGATGTTTGCAACTATACAATGTAATTCATCAAGAATATCGCATTGGTTAGAGTTTTAATAAGCTATCCATCCATTGAGATTAATTCATATGCTCTTTTTGAGTATACCTTAAGTATGGAATAAGGTCCTTCCCACTTTTGAGCAAAGTATCATTGGATTCCAGAGGACCAATACCAATTCTCCTTGAGGAAATGAATGGAGGTGAACTTTCACGTTAGAAGATCGTGATATTCTATTCTTATAGACTTCTAAATGATGAAAAATAAGAAATATTTTCTCTTCTAATCATTCTAGGTCATTAAACCATTTCCGAGACCTCTCATCTATAAAAAATTAATCACATATTGCAACTCTGATTGAAGAAAACTGCATTTCAATTGGAAAAACTGCTTCTGTTCCATATACCAATGAATAAGGAGTTTCTTGGGTGCCAGTATGGGTAGTAGTCTGATAAGCCCATAAATCATGAAAAAGATTATTATGGAAAAATTTATTATCATTATCCACCATCATTTAGATAATATTTGATAAGGTCTTATAGAAATCCTCTATCTGTCCATTGGCCACCACATAATAGCAAGATGAATGGTCGGATGTGATATTGTGATCAGGATATAAATTCTTTACCTCAACTGAACAAAAATTGGTGCCATTGTCCATCAATATAGTATGAGGGACACCAAATATAGTGATGATGTTAGTTATGACAAAACTAACAATGCTTTTGGTTCTGACTTCATTGAGAGGAATTGACTCAGCCCATTTAGAAAAGAAGTTAGTAGCAGTAAGAATATACTTGAACAGCTTAGCCATAGCTAAAGTATGTCATCCTACTACATCCATTCCCCATGTGGAAAATGGCCAGAAGTATTGAGCTGTATGTAGAAACTCTAGTATTTGATGAATGAAGTTGGTATGCACTTGGAAGGGATGACATTTCTTAGTGAAATCTATGAAATCTTATGTCATTGAAGGCCAAAAGTATCCAAGCCTTCATATATGATCAGAAAGCCTATGCTCAGATTGGTGAGCACCACAATCTCTTGAATGTACTTCTTTCATGATAGCTACAGTTTCTTCCCCATCAATACATATGAAGAGGATTACCTTAAAGCCTCATTTGTAGTGGATTTTATAGTTATTTGGACTATTATAAAGTGTTAAATTGGTCGCTCATCTTCAGATATGTTCTTTTTCATCCATATATGGTCGAAGTACTCCATATTTTAGATATTCCATTATGAGTGTTCTCCATTTTGTGGTATGACCATATGGCTCTGAAATATGGCTAATATCATTAATTTCCTCCATTCTGGTTTCAACGAGAGGTGAGACCACATGACGATGAGCTATGATGATGAATGTATCATCCTGATTTGGATCATCCATTGTTGTAGCTACATTAACCAATGCACCAGCTTGGGTATTTTGTGATCGTGGGACATATGAGAATGTTGGCTCTGAGGGAAATTCATCCATTAACCCTATGACATAATCACACAAAGATATTCACTCTTCTTTTCTGATATAATAGTTCCCATTGATTTGTTTGATTACCAATTCTGAATCACCTTTCAATTTAAAGTGATTTACTTTCACCTGAAGTACCAATTCCAAGCCTGTGATGAGAGCTTCATACTCTGCCTCATTGATGGTCCCACCTTCTGATAATAGGAAGGAATAAGGAACAATTCCTTTTCTGAGGATATAAGGACAATTCCTAACCCAAATTTGATGAGTTTAGGGTTTTATATTCTATTCCATGTTGGACTTCTAGAGGCACTATAAAAGTACATCTCACATGTTTGGGGATTATCTTGAATAGAGAATACCTCTTCATCAGGAAGTTCAGTATTAAATGATATTTCTTCCTCAAATGGATATTCAGCAAGGAAGTTGGCAAGTGCTTGGAATTTTATTACCTTCTGTGGCAGAAACTGGATATCAAATTGTTGCAACATAACTGCCAACCATGCCAGATGCCTTGTAAGCATAGGAAACCTGAGGATAAATATGAGTGGGTTACTGTGAGACACCAATTGGACCTCATGATGTTGCTGGTAATGAATCAATTTCTGAAATGCAAATATTAATGCTACGAATCTCTTTTTAATACTTTAATACCATGTTTTTGAATCAAGAATTGTTCGAATGAGATAGTAAAGGCTGTTTTCATTCCCAACATCATTCTTTTGTCAAAGGAAGGGAATCAGTTATCACTTTTAAGCTGTCACATAGCTAATAAGTGGTTGTACTTTAATATATGGAATTAATACTGGTGTACTCAAGATATATTTATTTAGGTTATCAAATGATTCTTGGTTGTCTTTATTTCATTGATAGGTGAATCCTTTCTTCATTAATCTGGTGAAGGGAAAACACTGTCCTACCAAATTAGCGATAAAGCACCGAATATAGGCCACGTTTCCTTGGATTACTATTAATTTTTTCAAATTTAGAGGAGGTGGCATGCCAAGGATTGATTTTTCTTTCTCAGTATTAACTTCGATACCACAATGGTGTACAAGGAAGATGAGGAACTTTTCTACGGTTACCCCGAAGGCACATTTCAAGGTGTTCATCTTCAAATTGTGTTGCCAAATTTTGTAGAATATAGTATCTAGATCATCCAAGTGATTGGAATGATGTTTATATTTGAGAACCAAATAATCCACATAACATTTAACAAATTTCCCAAAAAAGAATTTGAAGATATGGTGCATGGCATGTTGATACATTTCACCTACATTCTTTAAGCCAAAGGGCATTACCCAATAGCAAAACACACCGTGAGGGGATCTAAAAAAAGTAGATTCTTTATCCTATGGGGACATATGGATTTGATTATACCCATAGTAGGCATCCATAAAATAATGGGCTTCATATCCAATTTTTTCATTGATTAAAATCATTGTGATTGGGACTGGAAAGTCTTCTTTAGGAAAATGCTGGCTAAGATCTCTGAAATCATTGAAAACTATAATTTTTTCATTCTCCTTTTTCACTGGGATAATTTTGGCGATAAATTAGTGATATTAAACTTTCCTAACAATGTTATCTTTTATAATATTATCAACTTCAATATCAATTTTGGAAGAATGAGTTGGTTTTGTTCTTCTTGTTGCCTGCTAGAATCCTCGATGTTCTTCAGGAAAACCCAAATGATGAGTGGATAAATCAGAATTAAGTCCTGAAATTTCAATATAATTCCACGAAAATATATGTCGATATTTATTTTGAAATGAATTACACAACAATTTCTATTCATAGGTCATGGTCTCACTAATAAAAATTGGACATGGATCTTTTTCTATACCCATATTTATTTCTCTAATCTCATCCATAGTGGTTGAGACACCATCCTAAAATGTTGGAGGAGCATCCCTGAGATCTTCCACATATTCTTATTTTTACTTATGCATCACTTCTTCTGTTTCCACTTGCATATTGGAAGATAAAGCGATACTTCCAATGTTTTAAGAGGAGTCAGTATTTGAACATCATGAAGAAGAGGCTGCCATTTCTGACCCCACTAATAATGAAGGGTTTTCTTGGGGTAATAAAGAAGAGATGATGTATTGTGAATAAACATATTTTTCTTCCTCTGGAATTGAAACAACTTATTCTATTCTGATTTATGAAGTAGAGACTTTCTGAAGTTCAATGGATTAAATGAATACATATTCATTTAAGCTTCCATCAATGCTTGGTAAATCAATAATTTCTCCCATTCCATCAAGCTCGATTGCCACAATTGACAGTATGTAAGTTACTAGATGAATGCTTGTATTTGGGTTTACTTTTTCAACTTTATTAATAAGTAACACATAATCTATACTCAAATGTATGAATGGGTTTGGTTGGATATTTTCCAAACCATTCAAAGCATCAATTCTAGTTACCTATTTTTTCATGGACCTCATTCCCTTTGTGTGATAAAACTCTACCTCAATTTATTGAGATTACAACATTTTAAATGGAGCCTTGTTACCTTATAATGTACCTATTAGAACATTGGAACAATACTTAAGACAATGGTGGTATTACAATGGTATGGTCGCATGTTGATGTATCCAGGGCCTTCCATGAAGAATGTTGGAGGCGACATCCTGACGAACAACAATGAAATCGTAATTAGACACAAGATCTCCAAACTAAGTTCTGAGTGTAATCTCACCCAAAGGTTCTTTTTAATTCTTATCATATCCTTTCAAAATTAATGCAGAATGATATAAGTTAGATTCATTCAGGCCCAATCATTGGTGTGTGCAAATGGGGAATGAGGTAGACTCTAGATCCATTATTAATGAAGGATCGTCAGATGTCTATGTAATTGACCTTTATAGATAGATACAAGGGCCTAATATGGATATGTAATACATCATAATCATCTTCATCCATATAATATATGACTGCATGACATTCTGTAGGATCATTCTTTATATGGTAAACCCCAACAGTAGAAACTTCGGTTTCAAACTCTTGAAGACTTAACAAAGCCTCAGTAAGTGTTTCTCGATGTTCTTTTGATAGGATAAAGGAATAAAAAATTGATAACTTGATGGGTAATTGGGCCAGATGTCTCCAAAAATCATACTTTTGGTCCACAGTTCTGTGTTTCCTAGCATGGAAATGCAGTTTTGTAGGTACCCTGGAAGTTGGCGCTCTTGATGTAGATGTAACCTGTGTCGGAGTAGATGTTGGAAATACTCCTAGATTTGGTAGATTGAACTGAATAGGTCTATCTCCCTACTGAGAGGAAGATGGTGTAGCCTCTAATAATTCTTCTAAAATAATCATGTCTGGATTGAATCTGTCATGCGTGGAAGAATATCGTTGTTCTTGTTGATCCCACTGAAGGGATCTTCCACGAGTTTCTTCCGCATATACGGTTTGAACAGGGGTAGAGTTAAAATAATGGCTTCTTGAATTCCAACGTCTTTCCCTATGTCCTTGACCTTGGCCGCTTCCTCTAGTTCCCCAGTTAGGTACAAAGAACTTCGACTCATTATAATCAAAATCACCATTGTCATAAGGATCCATTAAGTGGATAACATTGATAGAACCAAAGACCAATTCTTCATCTGATGAATATTCTGCTTGATCGGTTAGTTCTAGTTTTCTGTTTGGTAGGGCAGTGCTCGTGCTTTTGATGAAAATGGAATGGAATCTTTCAGGGTCAAGAAAAGCTTTGTCCTTAACATGAGATCATCCTCTTCTGAGTTCTCTTCATCCATCAGATCACTTCGCTTCATTGAGAATTGACCTTTTGATGAAGGTGGTTTTGTTGTGGAAGGAGTGGAAGACAACATAATCAGTTGTTTTAAAATTGTTCATAGAATGGCATGATTTTGTTTGATCATTTTCTTGATCATCCAATAATCATATTTTTTCACATTTTTAATTTTGAATTTCTATCATTCGTCTTCTTCCTATGGATCTGTAGCAATAACACATGCTACATGAGATGATGATATTTTCAATTTCACTTGTCCAGATTCTAACATTTTTTGCAGGAGGTCCTTAAAAACAAAACACTATTAAATGGGATTCCCCAGCATCTGGTGAAATGGACAATAATTCAGAAGATCTTCATATCCTTCTTTGTTTGGTTTCATCAACCTTGGCAACTGAACCAAATTGTTTTATCGAGCTGAGATGAAGTAACCGAGAAATTATTCATTTCTGAAGGAATAAACTATGGTCATTATTTCCTCAAACGGTTTTCACCTTTGATCTCTTTGATAATATTAGAGAGGTGGTCATTTCTATTGATGCTCTGGAGGTGGATGCCTTTGATCATATGACGTTTTTGAATTGGAAGCAAGTAAAGGTTCTTTCGTGAGTGTAACGGTAGCAGTCTCTACTTTCTATGTTCTCCTTCCCAAAGCTGATGGAATTACATGAGTTTTAGATTTAATTTCTATAATAGAATCTTCTATCTATATAGAAATTTATGTAGGATCTTGAAACCCTCCAATGTATTTTACAGGTATCAGTGCTGTGTGTAACTCATCATGCAGATTTTCCACAAAAATTGGCATTAACTCTTCTTGATAGAGTTCAGACTGAAGGAATACATTAATCTTTTCCATCGAGTAATAAAATATGAAACAATTTTGTTTTCCCTTTTTTCAATTTGTGAGATCAGAAATTGTTGTCTTCGGTAGCATTGAGCTGTATTGAAGAAGGAATTTCTGATGGAGATCTTCCCATCCAGTAATTGATCAAGATTGCAATCTTTTATACCATTCAAAAGTTGGTCCCTATAATGAATATACAAAACTCCTAAGATTTAATACATCTTTTTTTGAAGGATTTCTCATCATGGGATCACAACGAGAATCAAAATGTGTTAAGTGTTGTTCCAGATCTCCCGAACCATTAATGATTGGGAATTTGGTATTCACAAAATTTGGTGGGGGAGGAATCAGATCAACCCATTCAGGGTAAGCTTTCTTTTCTAGCTGAACTGGAATATGTCGTTCCTC
The DNA here is from genome assembly GCA_963277665.1 of Viscum album. Classification (NCBI taxonomy): domain Eukaryota; kingdom Viridiplantae; phylum Streptophyta; class Magnoliopsida; order Santalales; family Viscaceae; genus Viscum; species Viscum album. Next base: position 186,595,399 of record OY728140.1, read on the forward strand.
CATAGCTTCCAATAGAGACATTAATTCCTCAATTGTGTTCATAAGAATGTGGGGAATATCTAGATGATCTGTAAGTTATTCGGGTATAACAACTGGAGCTTGAGCTGGTGCAACTACCGAAAGAACCATCGGTGATGGTGATGGTATTTTCCTTGGATAACCAATAGGAAAAGGATTTTTAGGATATGTTTGATCCTTCCTTGTAGGTGTACTCAAAAGAGATAACTCATTATCCACATATTTAGTTACTACAAATCCTCTTTGATGAGGAGATCCTATAGGATGTGTAAGTTGAGAACCTTCCTGGAGAGTACGTCTAGTAGAAATGATGCTTTGAAGTAACTCTATATTGAGTCTTTTCAACTCTTTCATCTCCACTTATTACTGGGAAAATATCTCTTCAAGATAAAGAGATGTACCTTCAGTAGTGGAAAAGTGAGATGCAATCTGAATTTTACTTTTATCCTTGTTAGATTCCATTCATAGTGGTTTGAGTTGGTTATTTGAAGGCAAACCTAAATTCTGAGTAAGCCTCTGATTTTGGGTATGTTCATATTCTTTATTTGCATCAGTGTGTACCGTATTATGGATAACAACTTCATCTCTTGATTACACTAAACTAGACTCATTTTTTGGAGGATATTTTGTAATGGTGTTAATGCCATTTAATGGTGCATAATGCATTGATGGAATTCTGTCAGTATCTTTGTAAGATATTCTCCCTCTATATCTTCCATGAGACTCTTCTCTATTATATGATAGATTCTCAGGAGCTATTTGGAGAATAGTAACCCAAAGGGAATCCATGTATAGTTTAGTTGTGCACTCTCTTTGTGGCTTCTTCCCTAATCCGGAAGTAACCAACTTCCATTGAGGAGGGGATTGTAGATGTGAAAAAGGCCCTAGCCCTATAGGCTGGGCCTGCCCCTATTATTCTTCTTCAAACCATTGATCATTTTTAACGAATTTGAAGGTTGAATTAAATGAGTCCCCAACCCTACAAGCTAGGGTTTCTCTTGATCTAATATGGATGAGTTCGCACAATTTCATTTCTAATTTTACAAATTTTGGCTCGAACATTAGCTGGCTCCATTATCTGACAACCACTCAAATTACTTGTTTTAGAAGATCACTATGCTATTTCAGACATTTCTGATATATGACGGCTGACATCCTCTAAGTGGGAAGCCTACTCAAGATTCTTAGATTCTTGATGTAAAAGTAATTCAACTGCTTGAGTTGTTTGGGCCTGAATCTGATGAGAGCTAGTTGATGCATGTTTGTGGTCATATATTTGATTATATAAAAAATCTATTGATTATGGCTAACCGTGTGAAATGAAAGTGCATGAGACCACTTTTGGTGGACTTTGCTGATTCTGGAGTGTAGTGAAATTCAATGCTCTATGTGCACCCCATCCTTTGATACGAACACCAGATGGGGTGTCAAAAATTAATTTGTGTATCCTCTTTAGAGCATTGAGGCATGCACAGTGAAGGGTTCTCTGCTGCTTTTCAACCTTTGGATGTTGGGAAACATAGAGAGATGCCAAGTCAATTGGATGTTGCAACCCCTCTATTACCTTTACATTATTTTGATATTCATCATATTGTAATACTTTGGTTTTCAAATGATGAAGAGTCTTCTATAAGTTGAGGCGGATATCATGAATGAAATCATATTTAATCAATTATGGAATATTATATTGAGAATTTTACAAAGGCCAGAACATGACTGCTATATCTTCTTTAGCCAATTGTTTTCTCATGTTTAACATATCTTCGTCGTCTTTTACTAGAGGTTCCTATACTGGGTTTAACCAAAGTGGACACTCTGTATTAGAAGAAAAATGAACCAAGGGAGGTTTGGAGAATGAAATTTCCCTTAAGTTGTCTTCTGGTTGAGAAAGTATTTCACTCGTTAATGACAAGGCATCAGACATGAATGGATTTTTGTTGGCATGTTCGTCAAGATAGGAGGTCTTTCTCATCACTACATTATTAATTATTGAATTATCTTTACAATGTGAAATACTACTATGTAGAGGACATTCAAAGTGAATTCCATCATGGGGAGGACCACCATAGTGAAATACCGCAAGGGGTAAATCCTTTTGCACCTTGGTCTTCTAGACACACTGTGGATGGTCGCGGCTCTCATCCAGAGATAGGATTTTTGGATTAACTGAATTTTCATGAAGCAAGCCTTCATGATGAAGTGTATGATGTGGAACTTTATAATTACTACTACTACTCCCGTAATTTGTTAATGAGGGGGTAGGATCTTAAGCTGCAATAGATAAATTCCCGAGGGATTCAAGAACTCTAGCATTAAAAGGATCCATATTACAGTTTAAATCTTGATTTTCTAACCATGTTTGGCGAGAATTTTTTATGGATTTTATCTAGAACTTATTTGGGGACACTTGCTATGAGAAGTGGTTATCATGGGAAGGTGTATGTGCTTGCCTTGGTGCAACCACCAGAAAGGATGGATTACCTCAACTTGGGATGGGTGTATATTCCCGATCTTATTGTCCATATGATATGGGGTAGTTTTCCCCCATGCCCCTCCTGGACTAGAACATTGGTGTGTATCTGTCTGGGATGACATGCTGATGTGTCATCCTATGTATGGGGACATATTTATCTGTTTGTTCCCCTAGTACTGCTGAAGTTGTTGTTATAATATCCTAGCATGCTTCTAAGATATGGATAGGAATTTGTGTCTTCCCTTTCACCATTGATAAGATGTTTTTGGTGACCTCAGCAGCCAGAAATGGGAATATATGTCCATTCCATATTGGTAGTAGGTGTATGTGCATGCTCCTATATGCCTTTTCTTGTTATTGGGTATTGACAGTACTAATGCCTGGGGGAGGAGAGTTGGGTCTACCATAGATTTGTCGTTGGAACTTTCCGACTGACTTCTCTAGGTGCTACCAAACAAGAAAGTTGGAATGCTTGATGAATGTCGAAAGGTGTATGTGCCTGATGGATGCTTTTTATTAGGCATAGTTGACGGAATTCTTTCAATACAGGAAGACGAGACTGCTATCAGAATTGGTAATTGTAAGAAGGTGTATGTTCTTGTTTACTAGTTCTCACCACATTGGATTGGTGGGTTTCATTAAATTTAGTCAGATGAGCCTGATGAATGGACGATAATTTGTAAACAGGTGTATGTACTTGTTCATAGTACTCCACTAGAGTTTCATACTGGGATTGATGGGTTGCTGCCAGACGAGTCTGTTGGGAAACAGAATTAGGACATATGGGTGTATGTACCCGCTCGTTATTCACCATCAAGTTAGGTTTATGGACTTCACTGGAGGGGAGTAGGTGATAACCTTCTCCCTATTGACCGGACGTTTTCTATGATGGTTCGTCTTGCCTGCCCGAGTCTGAGAGACCTAGGCCAAATGTCCAGAGGTAACACCCCCATCATGTTGGGGGTTCACTACCGCATAATGTTTCTAGAGGTAATTATTGTTGGGGCTCCTCAGGAAGGACCCATGCATCCTTTAATTGAGGCCATGAATGTCCTCTTGATCCACCTCCTTATAGTATGGAAGGGACTGGTTGTTGCATTTCGGGGATAAGGACCCGAAACGGTTGAAAACAGTGGTTTCAACCCTCTACTTCTTTATCATCAGATACCGTTGGAAATACAATTGAGGATTGTTATTTACTTTGAGGGCATCTCGGACTACCTATGATGTTGGGATTGTACCATGATTGTGATTCTACTTTACCCAACATGTTAGAGACCCAGCTTTGTAGATGTTGGGTGGGTGATAACGTCCTTCTCGTGGATGAGGATCCATCCTGAGCAGCAGTTGGGAAGTTCATAAAATTCATATTAAAGAAAGTCATTTTGGACTTAAGGGATTTCTGAGAAAAAAAACTGAGAACAAAAATGAACTCCATTAAAGTGACATCTTATATATGGATACATGTGTGATTGATTCCCTTGTTTTGAATTCCTTTATCAATTGTTAGGGGCCTGACAAGTGGTTAAATTTTTTAACTTGGTTAAGGATTCACATCAGGTTTACCATTTTTGTTTCGTAGTTCCTTGAAATGTGTGTTCTAGTTTTAATAATCACTTCTTCCATGCGATTTCGATTGGATTTATTCATGGAACCGGAAACATCCAATATTTATTTATCTAAAAGGGTCCTACTTTCCAAAGGCAGAAGTTCCTCTAGTTTTAACGTTACGATACTTAGGAATGTGCATTGGTTGATTGGATGGGAGGATGGGCTCATCACACCCTTTTTGGGGAGAATTATTGTCTACTCCGGGACACTCTATAAAAGTTAAGATATTTTTATAAATTCATATTAATTCAGCAAGTATAACATAAGTTTCCCTTGGAATTTTGAGTCACTTATTAACATGTGCAAAATTTAGAATTGGTAGTATGTATTCAAGGATCATCATTAATAGAGATATTTGTATTTATTAAAGGTTCTCCATCAAAGGTATCCTCCAATATACTATTTAAAAATTCATTTAGTCATCATTATGATGATATTAGTTTTTAATCCACTTAATGGGGCACTCTGGAATTTATTTTCATCCAGGGAGACGAAGGTTTGTTTCGATGTTGGGATTGTAACCATAAAATTAGTTGCCTAAATATCCTTGTAAAAGGAATCAGAACCCTCATAGTTCGGTTCCACTTAATAGGACACATCATACATTTTATGTTCTATGATAAGGACCTAACCATACAATTTCATTTCATGTCGTACAGAAATCTAAGCTAAATGTGCTTAGTCAGAGTTTCGTGTGGGACGTATGCTGAAATATCCCAATGAACTTGGAAAGGATATGGGTTTCCAAGTAATATTAGACCCTATTGGGAATATGGCCCAAGGAGAATAGGGTTCATTTGAAATTTTGGGTTTGATCCTCAAGGAGGATTCCTACGTATCCCATGTGGATGAGAATCAAATCCCACATAGTTCATCCCGTCTCATAGGAGAGTATAGTCTTTTGAGAGAAATGATTTTGTGATTACATCCTAAAAAGGATGCATTGGTGATTTGGGGGTTTAATTTGGGAATTATTCCTAAGGAGGATGCCCAGATTAAGTGAATTAGGGTTGGATTCCTAGAGAGTATATCCAATGATCTCGGTCCCTGGAAGGGCTTTCTACATATCCTGGTTTGAATAGGAATCAATGTTCTTGTAGTTCCTTTATTTGTGGGTGTTTCTACAAATGTTGTAATCATCACGAATCACTAAGACAATGTGAGTCTTACTATATGTGATAAAATAGAGGACTTGAAAGATTCAACAATGGCACATACACTTTTCTTCCTCCATAGGTGGAAGATGGTTCACCTACGACAACCAGGGTGGACGAGGGCGAGGCAATGATCCCTCCCTCTGTTCTCTTCACATTGGAAAAGGGTCCAATGAAATGAATAAGTGATAAAGGTTAGGGTCTTCCACTAGGATGGATTCCCTAAAATTGATCCTGGTAGGGGAGGGATACTTTTCATTTAAATGAATGGAAAATCAAGTGTGAACCTTACCTTACCTACTAGAAATTTCAGGTTCCAACAAATTGAGAAGGGAGAGGTCAAGACCCAAACCCTTATTCTTATAACCAGAAACATCCCAGCACTGTTCCTGGGAGAAAGTTCCATGTGACTATGGATATCCACACCCACATACACTCCATGAATCCTAAATCCATCATAAAAAAATGTGGGAAACCTCTGACTGTGGAAATAAAAACCCTAAATAGGAGACACTCTGATGTACATTTCCCATGGGTTTGATAAGTGAGGAGGTTTTGGTGGAGGCTACAACTTAGTCCCTTTCAGATAAGGATTACAATGAAGGGGATACCCTACAATGAATGGATTTAAATAGGGTACTTAAGTTTGTATTTATGTTTTATACCAAGCTCTTATGCATAGGTAGTGCACACAGGTGTGCTGCATAGGCACCCCGTGTTGCTGCACCGCACAGCTGTACGACACAAGTGTTCCACATAGGTGTGCTGCGTAGGTTTGTATGATGACTGAAGAATATTTTTCACATTGGGGAACCAATCCTATGTAAATATTGTGAATGAATTTAAAAAAATGATTATCCCAATTAATTATCTTATCTCTCATACTTTAGAGAGCTACCTGAGACAATTTGAGGGATCTCAGTGAAAGAGCTAGGCAATGGGATATTCAAGGAATATTTCAACTTTTTTAGTCATTCAAATGGGGAGCCCAAAGGTACTATTTATAGGAATGGATGGGGCTTGGTCAAAGGTAAATTGTCCATGCAGGTCCTCCACACAGGTCCTTCGTGCAGGTCTGTCATGTAGGGGGTGCAAAAATTATAATGTCGCATAGGTATGCCACACAACTCTACCATGTAGGTCTGTCACACAGCTCTACAACGTATGTCTATCGTGCATCCCTATGGAGGGTTTGGCTTTCATTTGACTTCATTGATCCTTGCCTTGGGATTTTTAAATATCTAGGGCTATCTTCATATTCTTTTTGTATTCTAATGTAGTGTTTGTTACGTAGTTCCTTGAAACGTGTGTTTTAGTTTTAAGAATCACATCTTCGAGGTGGTTTCAATTGGATTTATTTATGGAACTGTAAACTTCCAACAGTTTTGTACCCAAAAGGGACTTGCTTTCCAAAGGTAGGAATTCATCAAGTTTGAACTTTACAATACTTAAGAACGTGCATTGGTCTAGAGGATGAGAGGTCGGACTCATCACATCATTTTTGGGGGGAATTTGTAACGCCCCGACCCCAGTTACCCAGAGTCGGTGCATTATTACTTAACATTGGTATGATCACAAGAAAGATCAAATCTCGAAAGACCGATTGGTTTAGTAGTCTTGGAAACACTAGATATATTCATAAGTCTTACATTACATCATAAAATGAAAAACTACTACAACAACATATTGTCTCCATAATCCACACTCATATCCCCACATAATATCCCTGCAGGTCATTCATAATTTACTTCTTCACTTCCTGGGAAAAATAAAACATAGAAAAGAGGTGAGCTCAAATGCCCAGTAAGGATAACAATATAGCGGAAACTTTCATAAATAAGAATAAACATTTAAGGAAATGTATAACTAAAACAAAAGCCTTTTAAACTTGAACTTTTAACATAGTATGGCATAAATAAAATGAGATAATTCCATTTACTTATTCACATGGTTATTCTACTAATCGAATAATCACATGAAAAATCAATAACCACTTTCATAATGATGGAATGCATAATGCAAGACTATCATAACCACATAGCCAAGGCCTCGTGCCAAGACTACAAATAAGATTTTGTCAAGGCCTTGTTCCAAGACACTAGTTTGTCTCATGAGACCTACTGATGCATCGAGGAGCTATTGCGGGCTCCACCCGTCACATATTAAGTCCAATGCATTCCCATATGAAAAGGTTTAAACATAACATAAACATTCGTATCAAAACTAGCATACTAAATGTCAATAATTTCACCGTAAACTATGAATGGTATAAAAATAGCACATCCACAGTCAAACATATCACAAAACCTTCAATACAATATAGAAGTTTTGTATCATAATAAATCAACATTAAATAATCTTAAAATCCATCAAAGGATGTTGACATAGATGAAATCAAATTTCTTTTTAAAGAAATATCTCCTTTTATTTTGAAATCATTTATGATCCATATAAAATAAAACATTTTCATTGAAAATATTCATAAAAGCTTGTAAGGGAAGCTTTGAAGATTTTATAACGGCGGAAAATAGCCGCACCCGCCGTATAAGTTAAAAAAACATTCTTACCTTAATTCTGTCGAAAAGGTTAAAAAGGACCTTGTTTTCAAAACGACGGAAATATTCCTTTATAAACCTCTTATAAAAAGTCAAACAAGGGTATAAATGACTTTAACCCATATTCTTGTAAATAATAAATATGTTTTGAAATACATTTCGAAGAAACATGGATGTGGATGATAAAGAAATCCCAGTAGATTATTACGTATAAACAACCTCGGATAATGAAGAGATTGTGAAATAACCCTTACCTTGTACTTTTCCTTGGTTGGGGTAGGTTAACCTCCTGTATAATGGTGAAATAATCTTTATTAAATTATACAAGAATCATATATATTAATATTATATCATATATGATCTTTTAACATTGATTTGTTAATAATATCTTAGAATTATCGTCGTTTTGGGTGTTAACTTACTCATTTTCTTTTATATGTTTTGTTACATAATCCATGTTTGTTGTATCTTATTCATATCCAGAATGATATCAATTCCTTAAACATCATTTTTAAATCATCAAATGATAATTATACTTGAATGGATACGGTGGAGAATGAATCTCATCGCGTTCGTGGAGACGGTAGTCCGTACGAACGCACGAGCGACAATATCATTCTTTTGATATTAAAATAATATATAAATGAATGTTATATCATATATACAGAATCATTAACATGTTATATTTATTATTTACATGAGTTACACATCATTATTATACCCATCCAAATAATAATATATTGAATAACAATTACACCACGACGTGGAGACGGTAAGCCGTACGTACGCACGTATGGTGACATGTTATTTAAAGGGTGGATAGAATACTGAATATGGTTGTACCATATTTATAATAACATCACAGTATATGTAAGATACTGGAGTTATTATTTTATAATGGTAAGAACAAAGAAAGAAGAAGTGGAAGAAGAAAGGAACTTGAAAAGCGGTGGTGAAAACATTACCTCTTCTTCGTGTTCTTCCTTTTGATTTGATCAAAAGGGCTCCTTAGGATGGCTTTATGATCAAAATAAGGCCTCTAGGTTTTATTGAGGGATGTTGGGAGAGCATTTGGTCAGAGTTTGGCCGAACCAAAAGGCTTTTAAGGTGTGAATAAATGAGAAGAGGGAGTGCCCTTTTATAAGAGGGGTGAGGGGCACCTTTGGAAAAGCTAGAAATATTAATTTATAATAAATTCATATTCGGTTTCTAATGGCTCAAAAGTTTATTATTAAACGGTTAAGGTGGGGATAGGTCTAAAACCACTCAACAAATAGAATTTAGACAGGTTTGGGACTTATATTAACCTTATCTTTAAGTATTAACTCTAAGTTAATTAGTTTCACTTTTACAATGTCTCTTTGTATTTTTATATAATATGGTAAAGAAACTTACTATATACATCCAAGCGACCCCAAAGTGGTCCATTAATGATTAAACTATCATGATATAAGTCTCTTGGCCGAACCTTATATTTTTAGGAATTTAATATCAATTAATAATATAATATTTTTTTTAAGAACTCTTTTATGTCAATTTTGACACAATTCAATAGTTTATTTTTGTGAAACTCATAACAGATTGATTACTTCGAAAAAAGTCACTTAAATAAATACTAATATATCATATTATCCTATAAAATTAGTTAAATTCATTAAAAGTTTCATATTATATTTATTTGGGTATTTATAATATCAATTATTTTAATTTTTCACTATTATAGTAATTACTGTATCATCATTGTGTCATAAATAAAATAAATTATTTAATGTCTAAAAATTATAAATAAAATATCATTATGTAGTAAAGCTTTTTATCTTTCTAATGAATATTTATAATCTAAAATCCAACATATATAACCCTATGTAACAATTGTTTTTCTAAAAGATATATGCTTGTGTCATTTTTGTATTCATTTTAACTTAATTAAAATAAAGTGTCATTATCACTTACAAGTGGATCCATGGGGTCCCAAAATCGACCCAAAGATGCCCATGGATGACCATGTATCAACCAATAGGGTTAAGACACGTTTTAGGGTAATTTAGTATTATTATAATATTATTTTTTAACCCTTATTTACCGGATTTACCCTTAACCGTGGTAAATAAAATCTTTACCGCAGTAATTATTCAAAATGTCTAAAAATAAAAGTTACCTATTTACACAATTTGAACATCCTGATTCCAAATATGGAATCCATTTTCCTAAATTCAAAGCACAGAAGTGGCCGAAATTAATTTAAAATTAATTCCCGCTGTCAAAACAAAAAGCGTGTTTTTAACAGATAATAACTATCAAAAGATTGACACTTGTTTATGTTCGGTTTAATTGTAAAATTATGTTCAATGACCAACATTATATTAAATGGTAAAAATATATTCTAAATATACTTTAAAACTACTAAAATTCATAATTTATCACTATTAATTATTTTGATTAAAAAAGTTGTTTTTAATTAAAATTTAGTAATTTTCACTATTCATCAAAATATGAAAGTTATCCGAAAAGTACCAAAATTTCACCTTAGGCTAAATTAGATATTCCGAAGCCAAAAATGAAGTCCATTTTGAAATATAAAATATATATAATTTTAAAAAGTAGGTATTACTATTCATAACGGCTAGTTTGATTGGTTGTTAGAACTCGGTGTTGTGTACAACACACGCTATCACATTATTCAAAGAGAAGCGTACCGTAGAAGCTTGGGGTGTTACATTCTCCCCTCCTTCAAATAATTTCGTCCTCGAAATTTCTAGAATACTATCGCATGAAAAGACTCGGGTGGTTCTTCATCATAAGTTCCTCGGGTTCCCACGTTGCCTCTTCCATCTTATGGTTTCTCCACAAAACTTTTACCAGACGCGTCGTCCGGTTTCTCAGTACTTGTTCTCTCGTATCAAGAATCCTGAAGGGCTCTTCACAATAGGAAATATCGGGTTCCAGTTCTAATTCTTCATAGGTGAGTACATGCGTTGGATCAGGCATGTATTTCCTCAACAGAGATACGTGGGACACATCGTGAACTTTGGAGAGACTTGGCGGCATTGCCAATCAGTATGCTACAACCCCAATTCGTTCTAGAATTTCGAAAGGTCCAATGTACCTGGGACTCAATTTACCTTTCTTACCAAAATGTATGACTCCCTTCCACGGAGATACCTTCAGGAAAACATGATCACCGACTTGAAATTCCAAATCCTTCCTTCGATTATCGGCATAGCTCTTCTGCCTACTTTGAGCTGCTTTGATGTGATTTTGGATTACTTTCACCTTTTCCACTGTTTCCTCCACCAGTTCTGGGCCTACAAGTTTTCTTTCACCAATGTCATCCCAACAGGTTGGTGTACGACATCTCTTTCTGTATAACGCTTCATATGGTGCCATCTGAATACTCGAATGGAAGCTATTGTTATAAGAAAATTCTACCAGAGGTAAATATTGATCCCACATACCCTGAAAGTCAAGTGAGAAAGATCTCAACATGTCTTCTAAGGTCTGAATAGTCCATTCTGATTTTCCGTCTGTCTGAGGGTGGTAAGCAGTTCTCAAATGAAGTTCAGTATCTGGGGATTTCTGAAGACTTTTCCAAAATCTTGAAGTAAAACAGGGATCACGATCAGAAACAATCGATAGGGGTACTCCATGAAGTCTCACAACTTCATTAATATATAGTCTTGCTAGACGTTCTAGGGGTAGATCTTCTCTTATAGCAAGAAAATGTGCTGACTTGGTAAGACGATCAACAATAACCCATATTGCATCGTTCATTCTTGGAGTCTTTGGTAGCCCCATGACAAATTCCATCGTAATATTGTCCCATTTCCACTTCGGTATGGGAAGAGGTTGCATGACTCCTCCAGGCTGTTGCCTTCCAGCATTCAGTTGTTGAAAAACCATACATCTTGACACAAAATCAGCAATCTCCCTCTTCATGTTGTCCCACCAAAAATGTTCCTTCAAATCTCTATACATTTTGGTGCTCCCAGGGTGTATAGAGAAATTGGAACTATGAGCATCGTCCAACAACTCCCTTTTTATATCAGGTATATCGGGAACACAAAGTCTCTTCCCGAATTTCAAAATTCCATCTTCATGCACAAAGTCTCTCAATCTCCCATCATTCACAGCTTTAATCTTCTTTTGAAATTCTTCATCATCGGTCTGATTACTCTTAATCCTTTCTATTAAATATGGTTTGGAAAACATTTGAAAAAGAAATGATGTTTCGCCTTCCCTGGTTATTCCCATGTCCATCTTCACTAGATCCATGAAAATTGGATCCCTTTCAAATCTCATATTATTCAAAACTCCATGGTCTTTTCTACTCAAAGCATCTTCCACCTTGTTTGCTTTCCCCGGGTGGTAGTGTATCGTGCAATCATAATCATTGAGTAATTAAAGCCATCTCCTTTGCCTCATGTTGAGTTCTTTTTGTGAGAAAATATACTTCAAACTCTTGTGATCAGTATAAATCTCACATTTTCACCATAGAGGTAGTGCCTCCATATCTTCAAAGCAAAGATCACAGCTGCTAACTCGAGATCATGAGTAGGATAGTTTTGTTCATGAATGTTCAACTGTCGTGATGCATAGGCAATAACTCTATCATTGTGCATAAGGACACAACCAAGTCCATTCTTCGATGCATCACTATAAATAACGAACCCATCATTCCCCGATGGTAGAGTCAATATAGGAGCATTGACTAATATTTTCTTCAGTTCTTCAAAACATTATTCACACTCTTTTGTCCAAACAAATTTAACCCCTTTACGTGTGAGCTTCGTTAATGGGTTAGCCAATCGGGCAAAATTCTGGACGAAACGTCGATAATAACCTTCCAAACCAATAAAACTGCGTACCTCAGTTATACTCGTAGGTGCTGGCCATTCTTGGATTGCCTTGGTTTTAGAAGGATAAACAGAGATTCCATCTTTAGAGACAATATGTCCAAGAAAATAAATCTCCTGAAGCCAGAATTCACACTTGGTAAACTCCCCATATAATTCATGCCTCCTCAGAGTCTTCAAGATAATGCGCAAGTGATTTTCATGATCTTCGTAGGTTTTGGAGTATACCAAGATATCATCAATAAATACCACCACAAATTCATCAATATACTCCTTGAAAACTCTATTCATCATATCCATGAATACAGAGGGTGCATTAGTCAATCCAAAAGGCATTACAGTAAACTCGTAATGCCCGTACCTGGTTCGAAATGCTGTCTTCGGAATGTCTTCCTTCTTTACACACAACTGATGGTATCCAGATCGAAGGTCAATCTTTGAAAAGTATTGAGCTCCATGTAGTTGGTCAAATAAATCATCAATACGAGGTAGGGGATACTTGTTCTTTATCGTTATAGCATTGATCTCCCTGTAGTCGATACATAACCTCATAGATCCATCATTCTTTTTAACAAAAAGAACAGGGGCTCCCCATGGAGAAACACTAGGGCGAATAAATCCCTTATTACTCAATTCCTCTAGTTGTTTCTTTAGTTCAACTAATTCTACAGTGGCCATTATATAAGGGGTCTTCGATATAGGCCTTGATCCAGGAATTAAATCAATGGAAAACTCAACTTCTCGTTCTGGAGGATGTCCAGGTAAATCTTCCGGAAATACATCTACAAATTCTTTCACAACAGGTACATCCTCTATTTGAACATTCCTTTCCTCACCCGCAGTTATTTCATTCTCTTCCTCCCCAATAATTGAATTTAGTTGAGCTATTGAGGGTGGATCTAAATAAGAATTAGGTGGTGACAATTCTTCTCTAAATATAAGGTGTTCCTTATCATTATCATCAATAATCGTAACCTCTTTCTTCTTACAATAAATCTTCGCATCATAGTCCGAAATCCAGTCCATACCGAGGATTATGTCAAACTCAATCATAGGTATGATGATGAGATCAGCAGATAACGAACAGTTATGTGCTCTAATGGGGACTGATTCACAAAACTTTGTTGCAATGATACTTCCCTTAGGAGTTTTAACTGACAACTCCCTTGTTAAATCAAATTGGAAATATCTAATTTTCATAGAAAACTAGGAAGATATGAAACAATGCGATGATCCAGAATCAAATAATGCATTTTCTAAACTTGAGGAAACCATTAAATTACCTGCCACCACGTCTTTCGGAGCTTCTACCTCAGCAGTAGTGATAGCATAAGCTTGGCCTTGATCCCTTGGCCTTTTTTGAGGTAAGTTCTTCTGACGCTTAGGACATTCATTCACATAATGTCCCATCTCCCGGAAATTGTAGCACTGAATGTTGGTGGCTTCCTTCTTCCCTTTGCGATCACGAGCTTGGTGGCCTTTTTCACCACACATGTAACAGACTCCTATTCCCTTCAAGCAAGCACCGGGGTTTTTCTTCCCACATTTACCACAGGATGGATATTCAACCTTTCCTTTCTTCCCCTTATTTCCATTCCCAGATTGATCAGCAGGCCTCTTCTTCTCTTGCTTTGCTTTAAAGTCTTAAGACTTAGAGAATTCCTTTTCGGTATTGATAGCACATGAGACAATGTCTTCGTACGATGAAAAGGATTGTGAGACTAATGCTCGATGGAGAAATGGTTTTAACCCATCAAAGAAACGATCAATCTTACTTCTTTGGTTACGTATATAATCACCAGCGTACCTTGCTAACCTTGTAAAGTTAGCCTCATACTTTGTGACATTCTCATCCTCCTTCTGTCTCAGACTTAGAAATTGCCTTTCCATATCTGCTCGATGGTCACGAGGAAAGTATTTTTCTAAAAACAGATCTTTGAACTCCCTCCATTCCATAATTGATACTTCATCATCTTCCTTCATATTTTGAATCAATGACCACCATTGATCAGCATCTCCAGTGAGGCGGTAAACTGCCATGATAACTTTTTCCCTTTCACTGCTCCCCAAAGCCTGAAATATTTTCTCTAGGGAAAATATCCGTTGCTCAGCTACTAAGGGATTTGTACTCCCATTGAACGTTTGTGGTTGTTGCCTCATGAATCGATCTAACATTGATCCTCCACGCTGCGGATCAGGGTGCTCCATATGGGTAAGGTTATTATTCATAACCTGAGTAAGTTTTCCCAGTATGGTGATTAGCTGATCGGCTCCAGTTGCATCACCAACTCCACTATAATTATCTTGAGCAGGAGGGCAATCCCTACATGGAGTGTGTGCATTGATACGGTTTCCATTTCTTCCACTAGGCGCCATTTCTTAAAAATGGCATAAACTAGATCAGTTTATGAATAAAAATACATAATCCCATACTTATAAAACACTTATCATAAATTGAACTATTTATGGATATAATCCATAATCATAAGAATGTTTTCTTTGAGGAAGTATATACTCATAATCCCTTCAAAATGATTTGTAAACAAAAATGAGAGTTATCCTAAGCATATCCCCCGGGAGTGTCGTAACCAAGAGTGCAGTAAGGCCCGTTGTCGTGCACCAGTTCCCGTTCGAGTCTATCTCAAAGCGGTGTTTTCGGGTTTTACCCCTAGGTAAATCTGTGCCAGAGCTGCCTCTACCTGCTCGTATCCAGACAGGGATGTATTGCTCGGAAAACTCACAAAATATCTACAATACCAAAATTCTAGGAAGGTCTTCTATACTAATCCTCAAAGTTCATCTTAGGTCTACGTGCTCTAATCAGAGTTTATCTAAATCTAGCTTCCAAGGTTTGTACTAAACTTCCTCTGATACCAACTATAATGCCCCGACCCCAGTTACCCAGAGTCGGTGCATTATTACTTAACATTGGTATAATCACAAGAAAGATCAAATCTCGAAAGACCGATTGGTTTAGTAGTCTTGGAAACACTAGATATATTCATAAGTCTTACATTACATCATAAAATGAAAAACTACTACAACAACATATTGTCTCCATAATCCACACTCATATCCCCACATAATATCCCTGCAGGTCATTCATAATTTACTTCTTCACTTCCTGGGAAAAATAAAACATAGAAAAGGGGTGAGCTCAAATGCCCAGTAAGGATAACAATATAGCGGAAACTTTCATAAATAAGAATAAACATTTAAGGCAATGTATAACTAAAATAAAAGCCTTTTAAACTTGAACTTTTAACATATTATGGCATAAATAAAATGAGATAATGCCATTTACTTATTCACATGGTTATTCTACTAATCGAATAATCACATGCAAAATCAATAACCACTTTCATAATGATGGAATGCATAATGCCAGACTATCATAACCACATAGCCAAGGCCTCGTTCCAAGACTACAAATAAGATTTTGTCAAGGCCTTGTGCCAAGACACTAGTTTGTCTCATGAGACCTACCGATGCATCGAGGAGCTATAGCGGGCTCCACCCGTCACATATTAAGTCCAATGCATTCCCATATGAAAAGGTTTAAACATAACATAAACATTCGTATTAAAACTAGCATATGAAATTTCAATACTTTCACTATAAACTATGAGTGGTATAAAAATAGCACATCCACAGTCAAAAATTTCACAAAACCTTCAATACAATATAGAAGTTTTGTATCATAATAAATCAACTTCAAATAATCTTAAAATCCATCAAAGGATGTTGACATAGATGAAATCAAAATTCTTTTTAAAGAAATATCTCCTTTAATTTTGAAATAATTTAAGATCCATATAAAATAAAACATTTTCTTTGAAAACATTCTTATAAGCTTTTAAGGGAAGCTTTGAAGATTTTATAATGGCGAAAAATAGCCGCACCCGCCGTATAAGTTAAAAAAACATTCTTACCTTAATTCTGTCGAAAAGGTTAAAAAGGACCTTGTTTTGAAAACGACGGAAAGATTCCTTTATAAACCTCTTATAAAAATTCAAACAAGGGTATAAATGACTTTAACCCATATTCTTGTAAATAATAAATATGTTTTGAAATACATTTCGAAGAAACATGGATGTGGATGATAAAGAAATCCCAGTAGATTATTACGTATAAACAACCTTGGATAATGAAGAGATTGTGAAATAACCCTTACCTTGTACTTTTCCTTGGTTAGGGTAGGTTAACATCCTGTATAATGGTGAAATAATTGTTATTAAATTATACAAGAATCATATATATTAATATGATATCATATATGATCTTTTAACATTGATTTGTTAATAATATCTTAGAATTATCGTCGTTTCGGGTGTTAACTTACTCATTTTCTTTTATATGTTTTGTTACATAAGACATGTTTTTTGTATATTATTCATATCCAGAATGATATCAAGTCCTTAAACATCATTTTTAAATCATCAAATGATAATTATACTTGAATGGATACGATGGAGAATGAATCTCATCGCGTTCGTGGAGACGGTAGTCCGTACGTACGCACGAGAAACAATATCATTATTTTGATATTAAAATAATATATAAATGGATGTTATATCATATATACAGAATCATTAACATGTTATATTTATTATTTACATTAGTTACACATCATTATTATACCCATCCAAATAATAATATATTGAATAACAATTACACCACGACGTGGAGACGGTAAGCCGTACGTACGCACGTATGGTGACATGTTATTCAAAGGGTGGATAGAATACTGAATATGGTTGTACCATATTTATAATAACATCACAGTATATGTATGATACTGGAGTTATTATTTTAGAATGGTAAGAACAAAGAAATAAGAAGTGGAAGAAGAAAGGAACTTGAAAAGGGGTGGTGAAAACATTACCTCTTCTTCGGGTTCTTCCTTTTGATTTGATCAAAAGGGCTCCTTAGGTTGGCTTTCTGATCAAACTAAGGCCTCTAGGTTGTATTGAGGGATGTTGGGAGAGTATTGTGGCAGAGGTTGGCCGAACCAAAAGGATTTTAAGGTGTGAAGAAATGAGAAGGAGGAGTGCCCTTTTATAAGAGGGGTGAGGGGCACCTTTGGAAAAGCTAGAAATATTAATTTATAATAAATTCATATTCGGTTTCTAATGGCTCCAAAGTTGATTATTCAAAGGTTAAGGTGGGGATAGGTCGAACACAACTCAACCAATAGAATTTAGATAGGTTTAGGTACTTATATTAACCTTATCATTAAGTATTAACTCTAAGTTAATTAGTTTCACTTTTACAATGTCTCTTTGTATTTTTATATAATATGGTTAATAAACATACTATATACATCCAAGCTACCCCCAAGTGGTCCATTAATGATGAACATATCATGATATAAGTCTCCTGGCCGAACCTTATATTTTTAGGAATTTAATATCAATTAATAATATAATATTTGTTTTAAGAACTCTTTTATGTCAATTTTGACACTATTCAATAGTTGATTTTTGTGAAACTCATAACAGATTGATTACTTCGAACAAAGTCACCTAAATCAATCCTAATATATCATATTATACTAGAAAATTATTTTAATTCATTAAAAGTTTTATATTATATTTATTTGGGTATTTATAATATCAATTATTTTAATTTTTCACTATTATAGTAATTACTGCATCATCATTGTGTCATAAATAAAATAAATTATTTAATGTCTAAAGATTAAAAATAAAATATCATTATATAGGAAATCTTGTTATATTTCTAATAAATATTTATAATCTAAAATGAAACATATATAACCCTATGTAACAATTGTTTTTCTAAAAGATGTATGCTTGTGTCATTTTTGTATTCATTTTAACTTAATTAAAATAAAGTGTCATTATCACTTACAAGTGGATCCATGGGGTCCCAAAATCGACCCAAAGATGCACATGGCCGACCATGTATCAACCAATAGGGTTAAGACACGTTTTAGGGTAATTTATTATTATTATAATATTATTTGTTTACCCTTATTTACAGGATTTACCCTTAACCATGGTAAATAAAATATTTACCGCAGTAATTAGTCAAAATGTATAAAAATAAAAGTTACCTATTTACACAATTTGAACATCCTGATTCCAAATATGGAATCCATTTTCCTAAATTCAAAACACAGAAGTGGCAGAAATTAATTTAAAATTAATTCCCGCTGTCAAAACAAAAAGCGTGTTTTTAAGAGATAATAACTATCAAAAGATTGACACTTGTTTATGTTCGGTTTAATTTTCAAATTATGTCCAATGAACAAAATTATATTAAATGTTAAAAATATATTCTAAATATACTTTAAAACTACTAAAATTAATAATTTATCACTATTAATTATTTTGATTAAAAAAGTTGTTTTTAATTAAAATTTAGTAATTTTCACTATTCATCAAAATAAGAAAGTTATCTGAAAAGTACCAAAATTTCACCTTAGGCTAAATTAGATATTCCAAATAGAAAAATGAAGTCCATTTTGAAATATAAAATATATATAATTTTAAAAATTAGGTATTACTATTCACAACGGCTAGTTTGATTGGTTGTTAGAACTCGGTGTTGCGTACAACACACGCTATCGCATTATTCAAAGAGAAGCGTACCGTAGAAGCTTGGGGTGTTACAGAATTATTGACTACTCCGGGACTCTCATTAAAATTTAAGATATTTTTATGAATAATTATTAATTCACCATGTATAACATATGTTTCCCTTAGAATTTTCAATCACATATTAACATGTATAAAATTTAGAATCATCAGTATGTATTCAAGGTTCTTCATTAATGGAGATATTTGTATGTATTCAAGGTTCTCCATCACTGGAATCATCTCATATAATATTTAAAGATTATTTTAATCATCGTTTTGATGATACTGGGTTTTCAGCCACTCAGTGGGGAACTATAGAATTTATTGCCATCCAGGGAGATGAAGGTGTGTTTTGATATTGGGATCGTACCCATGAAATGGGTTATCTACGTTTCATTGTGAAATGAATCAGAACCCTTGTAGTTCGATGCTGCTTAATGGGACACATCACAACTTTTAAGGTGTGATAAGGACCTAACCATACAGTTTAATTTCATGTAATAAAAAATCTAAGTGAAATGTTCTTAGTCAGAGTTTGGAGTGGGATTTATACCGAAATAGAATAATGATCTTTGAAAGGATACAAGTTTCCATGTAATATTAGAACCTATTGGGAATATTGTACAAGGAGAACATTTTTGATTTGAAATATATGGTTTGAACCTCAAGGAGGATTCCTATATATCCCATGTAGATGGGAATCAAAGCCCACATAGTTCGATGAGTCTCATATGATAGTATAGTCCATTGAGAAAATGAGTTTGTACTTACATCCGGAAAAGGATGCCTTGGTGATTAGGGGGGTTTTATTTGGGGTTTATTTCTAAGGAGGATTCCTAGATTAAGGGAATTAGGGTTGGATTCCTAGAGAGGATATCCAATGAGATCGGGCCTTAGAAGAGATTCATACGTATCTAGGATTGAACAAGAATTGGAGCTCTCGTAGTTCCTTCA
This sequence comes from Viscum album, assembly GCA_963277665.1. Lineage (NCBI taxonomy): Eukaryota > Viridiplantae > Streptophyta > Magnoliopsida > Santalales > Viscaceae > Viscum > Viscum album. Next base: position 186,615,622 of record OY728140.1, read on the forward strand.
GTTGGGGGTGTTTGAGAAAATATTATAATCATCATGAATCTCTAAGCCCACAAGATTAATGATTAGTGTCAGAAGTAAGAAGATGTGAAAGAATCAACAATGACACTTACACTTTTACTCTTCCACTGGTGGAAGAGGGCACACATACGACAGCTGGGGTGGATGAGGATGAGGCGGCGAGCCCTCCCTCTATTCCCTTCAAATTGGACAAGGGTCCAATGAAAGGAAGAAGGGATGAAGGTTAGGGTCTTATGCCATGATGGTTGTCCTAAAATTGATCCTGGTAGGGGATAGAGACTTTTCATTCACTTGAATGGAAAAGAAAGTGTGAGGCTTACCTTCCCTACCAAAAATTTGAGGTTCTGGCTCTTTGAGAAGGTAGAGTTCAAGACCAAAACCCATATTCTCAAAACCAAGATCTTCCCTATAATATTCCTAGGAGTAAGGTCCATGTGACTGCATATATAAAAACCCACAGACACTCCATGAATCTTAAACCCATCGTGAAAAAAATGTGGGAAACCTATGACTGCGGAAATACAAACTCAAATAGGAGACACGTTAATGTGCCTTTTCAAAATCTTTAATAAGTCAAGAGTTTTTGGGGAAGGGTTCGACATAGTCCCTTTCAGATAAGGTAACCAATAAATGAGATACCCTACCATGAATGGATATAAAGAGGGTACTTAAGTATTTATGTATGTCATATACCATGCTTTTCCGCATAGGTATTGCACGCAAGTGTGCCGCGTAGGCACCCCGTGTTGCTGCGCTGTGCACCTGTACCACGCAGGTGTGCTGCGTAGGTGTGTCTTGCAAGTTTGAATGAAGAATGAAGAATATTGTTCCCATGGGGGAACCAAGCCTATGTAAATATTGTGGAAGACTTTCAAAACACGCTTATCCCATTTAATTTTCTCTTCTCTCGTACTTTAGAGAGATACCTGAGACAATTTGAGGGATCGGGGCGAAAGAGCTACGAAATGGGAGCATCAGCGAGTCTTTCAAATTTTTTCAGAGTTTTAAATGGGGAGCACAAGGGTCCTATTTATAGGCCTAGATGGGTCCTGGTAGAAGGGATGTTGTCCGTGCAGGTCCTCCGCATAGTTCTACTGCATAGGGGTACATAAATTATGTTGTTGCGTAGGAATGTTGCGCAGCTCTATCGCGTAGGTCTGTCACGTAGCTCTGCCATATAGCTTCGTCGCACAGGTCTATCACATAGCACATTGGAGGGTTTGGCTTTCCTTTGAATTCGTCGAACCATATCTTGAGATTTAGAAATGTACATGGCTATCTTCGTAGTCTTTTTGTATTCTTAAGTAGTGTTAATATGTGTATATATATATATATATATACATATTACAATTTTTTTATAAGTATAAATAATATATATATAAATGTAAATAATTATAAAATTAAAATTAATAAATTTTTTATATTTATAAGTATAATTATATATAAATATTTATTTATTTACAGTTATAAATAAATAAGTAAATATATATATATATATATATTTAAATACATATGAAATTAAAATGATTACATTAATTATTTATATTTTTTATAATTTCATCCTTATTTAAATAAATATATATTTATATTTAGATAAATATAAAACTATAATTAATATATTTGTTTTAGATTCATTATTATTTAAATAAATAAATAAATATTTATTTATATTTATGAAAATTAATATATATATATATATATATTTCTTTATAATTATAATTATTATAATTATTATAATTATTTAAATATAAATATGTATTTATTTAAATAATCAAGAAATTATAATATATATATATTATTAATATATTTATTTTAATTTCATAAGTATTTAAATAAATAAATATTTATTTATATTTATCATTATATATAAATAATATATGTATTTATAAATATTTGTATATATTTATAAAAATATATTTTTTAATTGTATATATTTATTTGATAAATATATTTATTATAATTTATAATTATTTAAATATAAATATATATTTATTAAAACAAGTAAGAAATAATTTTGAAAAAAATATATACATTTTATAAGTATACATTTATTACATATATATTTTAATTATAATCATAAATATAAATAACTTTTTATATATATTTAAATAATTATTAAAATATAATAAATATATACAAATACTTACAATTATAATTATAAATAAATATAGATATATTAAATTAATTATAAAATTATAATAAAGATATTAATTATATGTAATTATACATATAATAAATAAATATATTGTAAATTTATTTTTATAAATAAATATATAATTATAAATAAATATGTATTTACTATTTATAAATATATATAATGAATTATATGTTTATTGACAGTAATTATTATAAATCAATTAATATATATTTATTATACATATAATTTTATAAATATATATAAATATATATAAATATATAAATAATTTATTATCAGTGTAGTTATATTAGTGCATTCTAATTTAGCACTGATAAAACATTCCTTTATCATTTCTTTTTTAGCTATCACAATTAAATGTTTCCCCACAGTTTTATAAATTAACCCTAACAGTCTCCACCTTCCATCGCATGCCTCAAGCTCTTGAGGAAGCCTTACCCTGCCACTATCATTGCATCCTCCTCCTCCTCTTCCCCCTCCTCATCATCTACTTCTTCTGCGAAACCTCTTCCTCCTCCTCCTCCTCCGCTACAAATCCTCCTCCTCCACTACCACCGACTGCTCCTCCTACTTCGCCAATATGAAACCATCATCTGCCACTGTTGTGAAAGCTTGCTCTGCCACCAAACGAGCCCTCCTCCGACCCACCACCGCGCAAGACCTCCTCCACTTTTCTACCATGAATCTATCCTCTACCGTCATGCGTAGCTTGGGCATTTTTTTAAATCTCCCTACGTACATCTTTTTTGGTCTCCATGTGGCAGAGTTGTATGGCTTGGATCTAGAATACTAGAAATTTCAACTATGATCCATTTGTTCTGCATGATGGGTCCATCTACTGCTAATTTTTTTGGATGGGAGTTATTATAGTTTATATATGAAACATTTATTGTGATAATGTTTTTTTATGGGGGATTCATCCCGAATATATTGTAGGTAGATGAGATACTGTAGGTTGGTCTAGAAATAAGAACGATTTGTGAATTGAAGCATGAATTTTACGGTGAAAGAACACTTTAATGGCATGATGTGTTTTATCTTGTATCATAATGGTTCTAAAGATATTAATATTTATTTTAGGCAGCACAATTTTGTGAAATGTAACATTGATAATGAATTTTTTGGAGACTTGGACACCCCAAAGAGTACCATAAGTTTTTTCTTCACCTATAGGGTAATAATAGTTAAATATATATTATGTTTCTAACTAGTAGTTACTATATTTTGAATGAACATTGAGTACATGTCTTCAATGATTTCTATAAAATAATCAGTCAGATGATTCCTCATTTTAAAGAGATTAAATTGATTCAGGGGGAGGAGTTATGTATTGTGATAATTATAATGCAATCCCTTTGCATCAGAAAATCATGATTTCCCCATGGATGATGAATATCATCTTGCAATACAATGTAATCCAAAAACTGTTTGAGGACTGAGTACATGAGATCTATAGGATAGTTGGAAAACATTATGTCTTGTATGGATTGGATTTTTATCTTGTGTTGAAGAGTTATATGATATTGTAGTCTCCATGAAGTAGTCTTTAAGCATGAAAAATATTTCGAATGTGAACACTTAATCATTTTTTGATTAACTCAACCAAAAGGAGAGTCTCCAGAACATAGCCTCAATTTTTTATATAGTACGTAGTTATTGAAAAATCCTATAGATGTGGTAATTTTGAAAGATATAATTTTTAGAAGTGGATGGGGTAATGGTAAGTAGTCCAGAAGTTATTAATTTAAGTTTTGGTTCTTTAAATATGGGTTTTTTGAATGGTGATATGTTAAGGTATTCTTCAAATTGTATTGAGAAAATGTTTTTTGGAATGTAAGATTCATCCATTGAGAAGTAAATCTGATAATAACTATTCATCAAAAGTGAAATGTTTTAGTTGGACATGATATAGGTGTTAGAAATTCGACATGTTCAATGGGGAGACATCCATGAAATTTTGAAAGTCAGTGAAACTAGACGAACAACTGACACTTACTATATGATAGTGGGACACCATGGACAATAAACATTTGAAAAGGGTGTTTTTTTAATACACATGGAGATGAAAAAGCATTGAACATGAATCTTTTGAACATGAAATGAGAATTTAATTAAGGTGATTTTGTTAGGGGTTCACTTTTATTACGAGAGGGTCAACCAAGATTCTTCCTGATTGGATGCACTAAATAAGTCCTTAACCAAGAATGCGTTATGGTTTATTTACATAGATGTTCATGATATATCCTTATAATATCTTAATGCTAGATTGATGAAAACACCAATCTTAACCATCAATGAGGTGGGTAATGAGTATGGATCATATTGTGGTGTATCAGGAGTTAGGATTTCAATAGTTTCAGTCCCTGATGGTCATGTGGTTGCTTATAGTTCCATATAGTTAAGAACTAATAAGAGAAACCCCCAATGTCCTTTCCAAGATTTTCAAATAGTCGTTCCTTCCTTGAGGTGTTATTGTAATACACTAAAAAAATTGTTTGAAATATATTTAATCACAAAGTTAAATGAACCATTGATAGATGATAAGGTATGTGTACCTATAGTCCTTTAACATTGACTTAATGTATACCCTCAAGAAGGGGAACATTTTTTCTAATGTACCATATTGGAAGGATCAAGCTTAGGTAGTACATGATTCAAGCATCAAGAGGAAAATGGTTTCCTACTTTGAAGAGATGTGACTTTATGTTCAAAAGTATCATTTCTAAGCAACACTTATGTCTTTGTCTATCACTTATTCAATCCTCTGTAGTATTACGAGATTAAACAATAGGATTAATACAATTTATTCATGAGAGACATGATAAATCATTTATAACTTTATATTTAATAAAATATTGGTTATTTTTTATTCATTTGTCCTTTGTAAAGTGCCTCTCTTGGGATTTATGTCCTTGTGAAAATGCCTAAGTGGCTCTTTTAAAATGATTTATGTGTTTGGAAATGTTTCTTAAACAATTATATGTGTTCAACATACTTTTTTTTTGTTTTAAATGAATTTAAAATGAATTACACACTTGACATTGACATAGGTTTCAGGCCAAGTGTTTTTTAAATAACCTGATTGGCTTTCAGAAAGGGATGTAAATGTTTTCAAATCGTATGTAATGTTAATTTCATTTTAACTAGTGGTGTGTGAAGTTTTAAATGAATATTGGTAAAATATAGAGGGTTTTCATTCATTTTAAATGATTAATATTTTTGGGTCTGAAAGATTCCTTAAATTCTTTAAAAAATGAATTGGTGTTTGGAGAAAAAGTCTTTGAAACTGATTCATTTATTTTAAAAAGGGCAGGTTATTTTAAAGAAGAATTTTTTAAATGGTTTTTTTAATGGGATTTCAACTATGATTTGATAAATAGTTTTCAAGGTATACTTAATGTATATAATTTTTTTTAGAATTGGTTATTTTTCACATCAATGTTTTGTGCATTTATTTTGTTAAATATTAATATCACCAAATCAAATAAGATGGATATGAATAAAGAATGGATGGATAATAATCGTTTGAAAAAAGGTTATGAAGATGGAGTGAAATAGTTCATCAGGTTTTCAAAAGATCAAGCATATAACCCTTCTCAAATCCTTTGTCCATGTTTACGCTGTTGTTATTCATAGAGTGTTATTCCAGAGGAGTTGGAAAAATACTTGATCTATCATGGAATAGACCGAAGTTATAAATGATGGAATAAACATGGGGATTAGAAAATGTTTCTAGTCGGTGGGATTACATTGCATTTTATGGATAATCTGATATGATTACAGGTTTGGACAATGAAGAAGACCATATCGAGGACACATGATTACAGTTTTGAATGATGATGAATATTGTATTGAGATAATGACAAGGACAGTTGATGATGAACTTCATGATTGCCCAAAATTTTCTGATAAGTTAATGAGTTGTGAAAATACACCATTTTATTGTTGTTTCAATAAATAAAAAACATTGTCATCCATACTGAAGCTATATAATTTGAAAGCAGTAAATTGATGGAGTGACGCCATTTTTATGGAACTAAATTCTATCTTTAATGCCCTTATACCAGAAGACAATGATATCTCAATCCGAACATAAGACTCTAAACTAATGCTAATATTGATGTGTATGAAATCTGAAAGAATAAACGCCTACCCGAATGATTGTATATAGTTTTACAAGGACAAAAAACGACATAGGGAATTCCTAAAGTGTGGTGTTTCTGGATAGAAGAAAGATGAATCTGGTCCTATGAATGTTTTATGGCACTTTCCAATGATTACAAGGTTTAGTCACCTATATGGATGTGAGAAGACTACATGGAAATTGACATGGAATATAGACAGAAGAAATAAAGATAACAAACTACGTCACCTAAAAAACTCTCCTTAGTGGAAGAGAATTGATCATGAGTTTCTGGACTTTGAAAAAGAGCCAAGAAACCTTCTTCTTGCATTATCTACAGATGGTGTGAATCCTTTTAGTTTTCAAAGTAGCATTGAAAGTACATAGCTGGTTATATTGGTAAATTATAACATGCCACTATGGTTATGCATTAAATGAAAACACATCATGTTATATATGATTATATCAGGACAAAAACAACCGGTTATTGATATTAATGTTTATTTATATCCATTGATCAGGGATTTAAAATTATTTATGGATTTAGGTGTTATGTTGTATGATACTTATAGAAATTAATATTTCACATTGAGAAACATGTTGTACGGGATGATAAATGGCTTTCCTTCTTATAGAAACTGGTCAAGATATAAAATTAAAGGAACTCATGTGTGTCCCATATATGAAAAAGGTACATAGTCCATCTGGTCGAAACATTCATTGAATACTATGTTTCTGATACATCAATGATTTATACCCGAATGACATAAGTACTAATCTTGGATGACATCATTTGATGGAAGTTCAAAAGAATGTAAAACACTGTCTCAACCAACAGGTGATCAATTGTTTGAGAAAGTAAAAGATGTGTGAACTTCTTTAGGTAAACTGTTTTCAAAAAACCTTATGAAAAATAGTTATAAAAACAGATCAGTTTTTTTTAATTACCATACTGAAATTGTCTATAAGTCAAACACTTTATTGATATTATGCATGTTGAAAAAATGTAAGTGATGATATCATCTACACAATACAAAATTCACCTAAATAAACAAATGATGGAATTAAGGCTAGGATGGACATGCTTGACATGGGAATAGGAGAATATTTGGTGCTAGTGAAGTGTGATAAATAAAATTTTCTTCCTCCAACAGCTTACACACTTTCTAGGAATGAGAGATAGTAGTTCTCAAATTCTTGAATGACGTAAAGGTTCCAGAGGTATATTCATAAAATATCAAGAACATCATGTCAATGATCCATTTAATGTTAATGGGGTTAAAATAACATGAATACCATGTTTTGATGAAATATCAAAAGCCTATAGCTTTGCCATTCATTTTCCCTTGAATTCAAATCATACATTATCTGTTTCTTCTACAAAGATATATGCAGCTATTTTATAGACCAGGAAAAATTTCCAACTATGGAAATAGAATTTTCCATCATATTATGTGAATTGGAAATATTCTTCCCATAAATATTCTTTGATATGACGGTTCATTTGATGGTTCATTTGGTGAGATAGATTCAACTATATGGTCCTGTACACTATAGATGGATGTACCACATTGAAGGGTATATGAATATTTTGAAAGGATATGTCAACAATTGAAGTTGTCTATATGGTTGTATTGTAGTGTGATATATTGTTGAGGAAGTCGTTGAATTCTATACTGAATGCATGTATAGTGTAGAAATAATTGGTCTACCCAAATTTCATCACACTGGGCAGCTTGCGAGTGAAGGAATTTCTAGAAGTCATGTTTTCACAATCAATATTACAGATTAAGAGAAAAACCATCATTAAATTTCTCAAAATATTCTGGAGGTTTCCCCATATGTTGAAACCCACAAAATAAATTCTTAGGCATTTGAATCAATCAAGGACTGAAAGATATATATCATATACACATAATCAATAGTTTATAGGATGGTTTCAGGACCATATTTTAAATGAGTCTGATGAAAATATGAATTCGATTTTAGAACGTCTTTGTTGGCTAGATGGAGGACCAAGTGTGTATGTATTATCTTACAATGGTTATGTAATTAATGGTTATATGTTCTATACAAATGAGAATGATGAAGATAATACCATGGAAAATAGTGGAGATACACTCAAGGCTAATGTGATCCATATTTCTAGTACTATGGATAGAAATCCAAATTACATGAATATTTCATACATTAGAACCATGAATCAAATATGGGAGTTGTATTATACAATACTCCAAGTGAAATTTTTTCAATGAAAGTGGGTTGATAAGAAGGGTTTCATTAAAATAGATGAATTGGGATTCGTGAAAGTTGATTTCAGTAAGGAAGGGTAAAAAGATGAACTGTTTATAACAAAATCACAAGAAGTACAAGTATTTTATGTTACATATCCAGAAAACCAAAAGTGTTCAATTGTTCTGTTATCAACCAAAACCACTGAAGTGTCAAATGAAAATTTAACCGAGGATGACCCTTTCATTGGGACATCGCAGTCACTTCATATCGGTCCCAATGTTGATGTAATTTTTTATTCCAGAAGAGACTACAATGAAGGGATTTGGATAATCGATAGAGGGGTCAAATCCCTTCATCCTTTAAAAAATTAATGGAGTGTTTAATATTCATTTTATATATATATATTTTTAATATGAATCATGTTACTTCATGTTATTATCTATTTTTTTTTGTATTTATGTACTCTAAATTAAATGTTAAACCACTTCTACAGATAATGACTTCTTCATGTGCTGCTGCTCCAAATCCCTAGATAAAATAGATCACTCAACCTGCTGTTTCTTACAATGAAGAGGAGAGACTTTCTACACATGATAGCGCTTCTATTCCTAAGGAATAAGAATTTTCTCAACCTAATTCTTCTCCCAGTGTAGTGGTACAACAACCATATGCACATGCCTATGTCACCTCTCTAGAGGAACATATTGACAATGTTGGTTTTAGTGAAATGTTAGGCGACGAAGAAATGATGTCATAGAAAAACTAAAAGCACCGTAGTTTGATGATATTAGAAAAAAAAATTTTATGGTGAAAGAGAAATGAATCAAATACAAGGATAGATGGAATGCATGCAGTCATCATGTTAACTCAACAAGTCCATGTTCAGTAGTTATATTGGAATCGTCACTCGACAATGCGTGCCGATTGATGTTGATTCGTGGCACCATGTTGTGACAGGGATTATGACACTGATGTGGGAAATGATTATAGTAACATTATGATATCATTTATTTGTTTCACTAAAAAAATAAAATAATAAAACATCGACTTCCTCTCTATCATGCATTGGAGAGGGCATTTATAGTGTATGAATCTGACAAGAAGTATGTATTAAAGCTTGCTGGAAGGATTCACCAAGGATTTCAAAAAATCCTAACATGAAATCATCTTAATGACGTTGAAGGTAAAATAAACCTGCACCCACTACTTATCTATGCACACCTGATAACCCAAGAAACATGGGATGTGTTTACTGGTCGTCATGCAGATGTGTCTTTTTTGGTACATTGTGGCCAGTAATACACTGTTTGATGATACAAGTATTCATGACATTGATTGAAAATTGTTTATATATGAAACAAAAACTGAGTGATGAAAATAAGGAATGAGCATTAAAACCAACGTACCCCTACCATAATGCAATGATGGGGTATACTTCACCTTAAAAAATAGGTATTTATTTTAAATCTACCATAATAGTTTTATGTGATATGAAACAAAACCATATTTATGTTCCTATATTTATATGCAGATTGATGACTCAGAATCCAATGCCACTTCCATCCCACACCATGTGATATGTTAGGAGGCAAATATAAATAAATATAGGATACTAATAGATGAGAACACACAAATGTGTGGGAATCGTATATACGTATTACATAATATAAATTTATTTTTCTTTAAATTGTTATTAGGTAACAATGATCTCTTATTTTCCAATTTTTATTATCTGACATAGTCGCATGAATCAGCAACACCTATTTTTCATGAAAAAAAAACTATCAGTGGCCTTGAAATGGCCAAAACAGTATGGCTGCGTCAAAGGTGTGGGTTTTGTGGTGACACTCTAAACATACATTGAGAAAAAAGACAATAGGATGGTCAAAGTGAATTAAGAAAACAAATGGGATAAACAATATTTACCCTTGAAGAAAAATTCCAATGAAAGAGGGATATGATGGAAACTTTAATTAGGGATAGGCAAAGAGAAGAAGAAACTCAAGAATATCCACCACGTGGTGATCCGACCCTACCCACCTCCAGCTATGGGGCACACCATTCCCCTCAAAGAGAAGTATTATCAGAGGTAATCAATGTTCTAAAAAAATTTATGTGAAATGTTAATCAGACAGACACTGATACCTTTCCTTTAATTCCATTCTATAGGGTGATAATGACTGTGATTTATATCTAGTAACACCCACCCATCACCTTGTGGCGAGGGCTATAGTGTTCAATTTTCAAAACAATATGCTACACACCAGACCAATTCCAACAGTTCATGTGAGAGTGTCGACCAACATAGACCGTGAGTCGAGTGCATAGATACATGTGCCAATTCATGAGGATGATATTAATAAAGTTGAAAAGGCTAATGGAATATTCATTTCAGGGCCGTCACATCTTGTAAAAAATCTTGTCAACAAAGAGGTATTCATTTCCAATTTACTCGTCAAGATAAATTGTTAACAATTAATGAAAAAGGTCTAAACCGATGAATTTTATTACAGATGGACAAAGATAAGGGGAGGAAATTAAAGACCATCTCAAAAACATCTAAAGGATCAACCGACCAATCAAAAAGATCTACCGAGAGAACAATTACCCCACCGGTCTATATCCACATTAACAATCATTCAAGGATCATGTGGAAAAAAAGTTAAAATATGGTCGTAATCACATAATTGATTTTGAAGAAAATATGTACGGAGTGAATGATAATGACTTCATTGTTGTTGAGAGTGAAACTGAAATCATTGACTATGATTGGCTAGGAGGCTCAGTTGTAAATGTCTACATGAGGTATGTTCTCATGATTTCATTTTCCAAAATCTGATTTACTATGTTATTTATGACTAAATAAATTTCTTATTTTTGGAAGATGTATATATGAAAAGTAATTGAAGGAATTTTCCAAAGAGAGTTTTTTTGGAATCGTTAGTTCCCACATTAACTCAACATAACAAGATAAAATAGAACAAAAAAGAGGATGGAATAGTGGAAGGTCTGCTCAAATAATTTGAAAGCAAAATTTTAGATGATAGAATCTATTTAATACCAACAATACATGGGTAGGACTCTAAAATTTATTCATATGAAATTTATTTTCATTTATTTAATTACTTATTCCTTTTGGTGTTTTAAGGCAGTATTGGACGATCATTGCGGTAAATTTTGGATACTACAAAGATTTATTTCTTGGATTCAGTGCATGGATATCCAAGAAACCATCCACACATGATGGTGTTTTTCAATTTGTAATACACTACATACAACATTTTATAATTAAACATCAAGTTATATAATTTATATTATCTTTTAATGAGGATTCTTTTATGATATGGTTGTGCATCAATATCATGAAAAATAAGGAATGAGGTCAGGGGTAAAGCATGATGAACAAGACAAGTACTACAACTCGATAAGTATCATGGTATATATAATAAGATTTCACTACCCAAACACATATCAAAACTAATTAATTATTATATTAAATGTTTCTACAATGTTCAAAACAATACAATGGAAAGGATTATGGTTATTCTTTTTGTAAATTTATGAGAGAGATCATATTTAATGAACAAACTCGCATCCATGGAGAGGTATTTTTTATGATAATTACAATTTCATTAAAAATATATACTAATCCTTTTTGTATTTATATTTTTCTAGTACAACTATGATTGTTAGAAAAACTCATATTCACAAGATGATATAGATGTGCTTAGAAATGAATGGGTGACATACCGGATGGAAGAATGCACAGAAATAGTATGAAATGTGACTACCATTTAGATGGTATGAGTTTCTATTGTCAATATCACCTTCTAAAATCTTTATACATATGTTATCCTTACATGATCATTGATATCTCCCTTGTTTACACTTATTGAAAATATATGATCACCCATTATTGTGTTTCATATCATTAGGTTATTAATAATTGTTTTCGAAATGATTTCTAAGAGGGTTTCTAGTAAATAATAACTTAATGATAGACTCTTATAAATTGGTTATTTATGTAGTCATGTTCCCAATGAACTAGACCATAATTATTCTGGCATGGATCAGTATATTATGTAAGGAATATTAATCTAATAGTATGTGACATCTATTTACGAAATTTCTGGGTAAATATAGTTGGTATCATAGAATACGAACTACTCAAAATTGAGCAATAATAACAAGTGATTGGTATAACTCATAACATCTCTTTTTATTTAAAATTGACATTAATTTAAGTAAAAACAAAAAGTGACATACTAAAAACTAAGAAAATGAATTTGGATTGTTTTGATATTTTAGGACAATGATATATTATTCATTTGGGATATATAAGGATCCACGATACCTCAATATGAAGAACGATGTGGCCGTTATAACTCAAAGTGACTTTTTATTTAAAATTGTAATTAATTTAAGTAAAAACAACAAAGTGACATTCTGAAAACCAAGTAAATGAATTTTGATTGTTTTTATACTTCAGGAAAATGATACACGAGTAATTTGTGACATGTTGGAATCAACCACACCTCAATTTGATGCACAGTGTGAATAGTATGACTAAAAGATTCCATTATCAATTTAAAATTGAAATTTTAGTTCAAAACATGTCAATCACAAAAAACCAAGAAAACATACTCTGATTATCATGATTATTTAGGAAAATGATATATAAGTCTTGTAATGTGTATGAATCAGTATAATTTAAAACTAATGCACAATGCGACATGTATGACTCAAAATGCCTATTTCCTGTTTGAAATGACATTTTAGTAAAAAACATAACTAACATACTGAAAACCAAGAAAACATATTCGGATTGTTTTGATACTTTTGAAAAATGATCTATAAGTCATTTTTGATATGTATGAATCATTCGCACCTTAATATGACACACAGTGTGGCCAGTATAACTGAAAGTGTCTATTTTTATTTAAAATTGACATCAATTTATGTAAAAACAACAAGTGGAATACTAAGAACCAATAAAATACAATTATATTATTTTGGTACTCTAGAAAAATTATATATAAGTCATTTTTGATTTTTATTAATTAGCTAAACCTTAATATCACGCACAGTGTGGCTGGTATGACTCCAAGTGTGTCTTTTTATTTAAAATTGACAATAATTTATGAAAAAGAAGAGGTGACATAATAACAACCAAGAAAACCCATTGAGATTATTTTAATACTTTAGGAAAATGATCCATGAGTCGTTTTTGACATGGAGGAATCAACCAAACCTCAATACAATTCACATTATGACTTATATATCTCAAGGTGTCTTTTTATATTTAAAATTGACATTAATTCAAGTAAAAACAACAAGTGACATACTGAAAAATGAGCAAACACATTTGGATTATTTTGATATTTTAAGAAAATGATATATTATTCATTTTTGACATATAAAAATCATCCACACCTCAATAAGATGTACGGTGTGTCTAGTCTCACTAAATGTGTCTCCTTTTATTTAAAAGTGATATTAATTTAAGTAAAAAAAAGTGACATACTGAAACCCATGAAAATTCTTTCATATTGTTTTGATATTTTAGGAAAATAATGTATTAGTCATTTTTAATGTTTAGGGATCATCTGAACCTCAGCATGATGCATTGTGTGGCGAATAAAACTCAAATGGTCTCATTTTATTTAAAATTGACATTAATTTAAGAAAAAACAAAAATTGCCATACTAAAAATTGAACAAATGTATTTTTCTTGTTCTCCTATTTTAGTAAAATGATCTTTTAGTCAATTTTGACATGTAGGGATTAATTACACCTCAATACGATGTATGGTGTAGTCGTTATAACTGATTGTGTCTCTTTTTATTTAAAAGTTATATTAATTTAAGTAAAAACAACAAGTGACACACAAAAACTGAGAAGATGGATTCAAATTATTTTTATACTTTATGAAGATGATCCATTAGTAATTTTTGACATGTAAGAGTCAATAAAACCTAAATATAATGCATAGTGTGTCCGGTATGACTTAAGGTGCTTCTTTTGTTTTATATTGTCATTAATTTAAGTAAAAACAACAAGTGTCATACTAAAAAATGAGAAAACACATATTTATTGTTTTGATATATTAATAAAATGATGTATTAGTCATTTGTGACATATAGGGATCATTAACACCTCAATACGATGCATGATGTGTCTAGTATAAGTCAAAGTGTCTCTTTTTATTTATAATTTCCATTAATTTAAGTAAAAATAAGAACTGACATACTAAAAACTGATAAAACGCGTTTGGATTGTTTTTTAATTTTAGTAAAACTATCTGTAAGTCATTTTTGAAATGAATGGATCATCCTCGCCTAAATATGAATCACTATGTGTCCATTATAACTCAAAGTGTCACTTTTTTTAAATTGACATTAATTTAAATAAAAAAAATAAGTGACATACTAAAAACTAAGAAAAAACATTTGGATTCTACTGATACTTTAATAAAACAATCCATGAGTCATTTGTGATGTATATGAGTCACCCTTACCTTAATCCAATGCATGGTCTGATCGGTATGTCTAAAAGTTTCCATTATCTGTTTAAAATTGAAATTTTAGTTGAAAATGTGTCTCTCACTGAAAACCAAGACAACTTGATCCGATTGTATTGATAATTTAGGAAATTTATTCATAAGTCATTTCTGTTGTTTATAAATTGTTTTCATGTAAAACTGACAAACAATGTGACTAGTATAACTAAAAATGTGTGTTTTCAGTTTGAAATGACATTTTAGTGAAAACACACAGCTGGCAAAATGAAAACTAAGCAAACACATTCAGATTGTTTTTATACTTTAGGATAATAATCCACTAGTAATTTTTGATAGGTATGAATTATCCGCACCTTAATATAATGAACGGTGTGGCCGGTATAACTCCAAATGTATCATTATTTAAAATTGACATTAATTTTAGTAAAATAATAAGTGACATACTCAAAACCAAGAAAACATGTTCAGATTGTTTTGATATTTCAGTGAAATGATCCATAACTTATTTGTAACACGTAAAAATCAACCTCACCTCAATAGGAAGCATAGTGTGACCTGTATAACTCCAAATGTTTCATTTTTATTAAATATTGACATTTTTTTAATGTGTTCTTTCATATTATTGATTAATTTTTTTTATAGTATTACTAACATAATATTTGTTTTCTTATATAGCTGTAATATTTTACTCAGGTTGAGATGAGTTGTTTAGAAACTGATACCATGGGCATAGATTATTGAGGGAGGATCACGGGCATCAAATGATGAAATATTAATGTTTTAGAATGTTTTTGGGACAATTGTAAATGTAATTATATAAATCAATTTATTTGAAATATAAATAATAGTGTTTGTTTTTGAATATACCATGGGTGGAAAGTTTTGTATTCATGGTGTCAATTAAATGTATATAATTGGTTTTCTTCTAGTAGGCTGTTTAAATTACAGTTTTCTTCTTGGTGTGCTATGTTTAAATTGCAGGTTCTTCTACTGGATGTGTTCTTATAAAAACAACACACTGAAGGTGGTTATCCATTTATCAGCGCTAAATATAAGACTAATAATGGTGGCCTTTATCGGTGCAAGAAATGAACCGATAAAGGGGTACCTTTATTAGTGATTTTTTAGCATTGACAAAGTGGACCCCCTTTATCATCACTACAATTAACAATGCCTTTTTATCACTATTAAAGGATATTTTGTGCGCTGTTAAAGACCATATGTGTGGTAGTGAGTCCATCCAACTTCATACCAGTAATAGAGTTCATGATATTTATATGAACCCATTCGTTATTTGTAAATGTTTCCTCTATTTTCATCATCTTAGGCATCTATCTTTCATGTGCTTCTGCATCATAACCATTTAAAGAACAAATAGAAAATTTGAAATCCCTCTTACAGTTATTCTTGGAATGTCCTATAATTTTATAATAAAAAGAAAATTTAAGGAAGATTTTAATATTCAGTCCATAGATACAGATCATCATTGGAAGTAGACAACAAAACCTCAAAAATAGAACCTAAATCAACTTCAACCAAAACCCTAACATCGCAACCAAAACTGGAATTTTTGGTTTCTTTTTCCATATTAACAGGGACCACAATCAAAGAGGTAATTTCGTAAATGATTTTTGATTCCTAAAGGATCAAATTTAATCCATAAATTTAAAATCAAACATATTCATAGGTATTCATAAATTCGAAAGGGTATAAATTAAAACTCCATTCATGAATTTGAAGAGATCACGGTTTGGGGGATATCAGGCCATACCCCTATGAACACTTCTTGAGTTCTTCATTTCAAAACATAAGTTGAATAAAGTCTTTCCCATTTGGAATGTATCATTAATTTATTAAACCCAATATAGTGTATAATCGACTAAAAAATCATCTTTCCATCATGATTTCTCTCCCTTTGAAAACTCAGTCAGAGCAGCAATAGTGTGTACACACATCTCCAGTGTTTCCGACACTGCTTATTAACATTCAAGTCTCAATAAATTTTACCTTTTTAACAATATTACCATATTATGCATCATGAAATTATGAAAACAAACTTATATTTAGGTATTCTTAGTTCTTATTATCCTCCTTACAACACAAAGCTGCTGAATTTCCATGAATTGGGCCATCTGAGGGTATAGGTTTCCTAGAAGAAACATCCTTATACTAATTCTCACAATCAAATTCGACTTGAATCTATATCTATAAAATCATATTCAATGAAAATCTCCCACCACCATTGATCCTTTGAAAAACAGTCATGTGAAATTCTTTGGATTTAGCATTCAGAAGACTCCAGCTTATAACAAACACTTTAAGAATATAAGCTAAAATTGTCCCAATCAAATTCTTCCCCACTGTAATGAAAACAATAAAGGAATCAACAAAATATAAAAAAATTAACTCATGGATAATATAATGATTTTTCATATGACACCAAAGAATGAATTAAGGAATCCCTCTTTTTTATTACATAAATTTTCATTTACATTGTACAAACATGGGATCTTTTAAAGTTTATTTTCATAGAAAATAGGTACATAATACATGAAAACATAAAAAATAATTATAAAAAATGTGAATTTAATATTAATTGGTTCATCCTAATTAATTTTACTTCATCTCATAACCTGGTGACATACATCAAAGGAAAGGGTGAACATAAGGCCTAGTAAGGGAAACAATAGAAATGATTTACATGTAATCTGGAGGAAAAATCAGTAAGAACATGAGAAATATCATAAATCCAGGAGAAAATGAAAAAGGGGGAATATCATAATAAATTAAACTTGAATCATATCATAGAAATTTTTCTAAAACATTTAAATGATACATTCATAAGCATATCTCTAAGGTTTTTCACTAAGGTGCCTTAAAAATTATCAATGTATCGTAAAACATGTCATCTATAGAGAATAATTTATTTACCCAATGAATTTTAGTGATACCATGGAACACCCTTAATATGTAATTATTAATTTGATCCACTTATATCAAAATAAAACATTTCATAAATAAACTGTGAAAAATTGAAGAAACAAATTTTATATAAAAATGATGGAATTTTAAAAAGTGTTTAAAATATAACACATGAAAAGGGAATGAGGGTTTTATGTCTGTCAATTTCATAATAAAATAAATAATTTTTAAATATTGGTGAATACCACTAGAGAATAAATTGGTTTGGGTATTCATATAATAAAAATAAAAGTGAACTTATTAAGGAGAAGAGAGAAAATTTGAGATGTAAAATCAGCCGCATAACGAGTATAAAACATAGTTTAGAAAAGGGTACAAAGAGAGGGTAAATGGGTATCCCATTAATAAAATAATATTAATATATTAAATGGATAAAATAAATTGGGAAAAATTACTTATTTTGGAAATATGAAATACATACCACATAAAGAGGAAACTTGAATGGAAAAGAGAAGAGGAGATTTCCCTTACCTTGAAGAGTAGTTCCTAAAAAATGAGAATCGGGATTTGGGGGCTTGATAACTCATTTTTAGAACTCATTTGGAGGAAAAAATATCATTGATTATGGGGGGATGAAATGGGAGTGAATATAAATGGATAAAAGGTGGGTATTTATAGCAAAAGTGGGGGATTTGTTTATTAATTTCTAAATAAAGGCCTTGGACACCTAGGTAGTGGTAAACACAAAACCATGGGTTTGGTCATGGTATTTTACTATGGAATTGTACAATTGGGAAAAATATTATGTTATTTTAATCTAAATTTTCTCAAAATTAGTTTATATTACTTATTTTTGCATGACTAGTTAAAGTTTTCACAAAATAACATTTTTAATGGTAAATTTTCCATTTTAGAATTTCGGGAGTAGATTTTATATTTGAAAAATGATTAAAATATATTTAAATAATTTATATTAATAAAATAAAATATTTATATTTTGGATTAGGGTTAATTATTTATTACATCATTATGAAATAATTTTGATGTTATTAGCATACTGAAAAACTCCAACTATATTTCTACTATTCATAAAAAATAAATTATTTTAGAAAATTTTCATAAATTCACTCTAACCTAATTTCTACATGATGATTTTAAAAATGATATATATTTTATCATAATAATTATCTAAATATGATAATTCTAACTTTTAAATATAAAATATCTTATTTAATAAAAATAATAACGGATTGAAAAAGCATAGTAAAATTTCTAACACTTGAAAAAAAAATATCATTTATATTTAAATAAGATTGTTTTTATAACACTAAAATAATTATTATTCATAATTTCTTTGTTTATTAAAATTATTTATATATTGTATATAAAGTACAATTTCTGTCTGAAAAATGAATTTATCAATTTATACCACAATTTTATTATGAAAAAATATTCTTAAAACAAAAATGATGGATTAAAGATTTTATTTTAAAAAAGTAATTACACAGTAATGTTAGGGAATGTAACCCATTATTACACATGAATAAACCAAAAAATTAAGGTTTGAAATGGTGGTAGTTTCATGGGGCGCCTCGGCTAACATCGACTGAGTGGTAATCTCCCCTAACATGAACTTCTCCCATAGGCGATTTCATTCAAGCTTCGCATATTGAAGCTAAACATTAGCATGGTCAAGGGAGAACCCCAGTGATGAAACCACCCTAAAAACATTGACAAATGAGCTTCAAACGACTTGACACTATTGATTGAGTTCGTTGAATTTTATTTACATCTCAATTATCCTTTTTCAAAACTCTACTTATAAACTATAATGATAATGTTAAAATTATTATCAAGAGTATAGTTCCCAGAGATTGTATTTTAAAATTGTCATAATTGACCAAAAGATGTATAATGATTGAATACAGATGGTCACATTTTCATATATAATCACTTAATTAAAAAAACATGGATTTTTTAATAATATAATAGAAAATTATAGGAAACAATTATCATTCAAAAAGGTCAGATCATTACATTCATCTCCCCTTAATAAATTTTGTCCCCAAAATTTCAACTCATTCCCTCAGTTAAAAAAATTTGTGGGTACTTTTACTCATTGTATCCCCTGGTTCCCACATTACTTCTTCATATACATGTGTCCTCCACTACACTTTTATGAGGAGGGTAGTGTTGTTGTGTAGAACATTATCACTATAGTCCATGATCTCCAATGATTATGCCTCATAAGAGAGGTCATGTTCCAATTATACAAACATAGGATTCAGTACAAGTCAAGGGTTAGGTATCTACTTCTTTAAGAGAGATACGTGAAATACATCATAAACTTGAGCTAGATATATAAGAAGTGCAAGTCAACAAGCCACTGCTTCTATGAAATCAAGGATTTCATAGGCGACAATATACCTAGCATTAATCATCCCTTTCTTCCAAAACCGCATGACTCTCTTCCAAGGTGATATATGAAGGAAAACTTTTTCACCAACACAAAACTCCAAGTCCCTTCGATGGTTGTTAGCATATTTATTATAAAAAATCTATGAATCCTTAATGTGGAATTGGATGGCATGAACCTTCTCTATAATCTCTTGCACAATACTTGGACCTAGAAGATTTCTCTCACCAACGTCATCACAAAAAGTAGGAGTTCTACATTACTTCACATGTTGAGCTTCATTGGGTTCCATTTGAATACTCGAATGAAATTAGTTGTTGTATAGGAACACAACTAATAGTATATGTTGATCCCATCCACCTTTAAATTCAATTAAGGATGTTCTCAACATGTTCTCAAGTGTCTTCATAGTCCTTTCATATTAACCATCAGTTTGGGGGTGATAATTCACACTGAAATTCAATTCGATACTCCGATCATGTTGATGGATTCTCGAGAATTTTGATGAGAACCATGAATCATGATAAAAATCTATAGAAACTAACACTCCATGAAACCTAACCACGTTACATAAATATTGTAATTTTGGTTAAGAGACAATTCTTCTTAAAGAGAAATAAAATAAATAGTCTTGATGAGATGGTCCACTAGAACCCAGATCACATTGCTCCCTTTTTATCTTCGTAGGAGACCAATGATAAAGTCCATAGTGATATTTTCCCACTTCTATGTTGGTATGAGTATTGGTTTTAATACCCCTTTATGAATTTTCCCCCATGCCTTCATTTATTGACACACTAGGCACCTTGTATTGTATTCAGTAATCTTCTTTTTCATGTTATCCCAACAATAATGATTATGAAGGTCCCTATAAATTTTAGTGATTATAAAATGTATAGTTAATGTATATATATAAGCTTAATCCATCATATCCTTCTTTATTTATGGAATAGATGGAACACATAACCGTGTATGAAATTTCAGTAAACCTTCTTGATCAATATTTAACTTAAGAAACTTCCCATTATTTAAATACTCTATCTTCTTAATGATATTCCATTTTTTATTTCTTTATCTTCTCATGTAATGGAGGTAGAAAAATCATTTGAGATAGGTTTGATGATGTCCCATCCCTTACAATTCCCATGTCCAGTTTTAATAACTTTTTAATCAAAGGATATCCTTGAATCTTCATCATTTCTATAACCAAAGTGTCTTTTCTACTTAATGCATCATCGACTTTGTTTTGTCTTCTGAGGTGATAATGAATTAAATAATCATAGTTTTTAATAAGCTCCAACCATATCCTATATCACATGTTCAATTCCTTTTTCATGAAATTATACTTCAAATTTGTTTGGTTTGTGTATATATCACATTTCTCCCCAGAAGAAAATGCCTCTGTATCTTCAGAGAAAAAAAAATGAAAGATCGCTCTAAGTCATGATTAGAAAAGTTCTACTCATGAGGCTTCCACTATAGAGATTCATAATAAATCACCTTGTCATTTTACCTGAGTATATACTCAATCCCTTTCATAGATGAATTACTAAAAATAAATAACCCTTCTCTGATAGAGGGTAGAGTTAACAAAGATACAATAACTAATCTCTTCTTTATCTCTTTGAAAATTTCTGTTCACTCCATTGGCCAGATAAAATTTCCACCTTTTCAAGTTAGCATGGTAAGTAGATTTTAAATTCATGAAACATGTTTGAAAAACCTCTTATAATATCCTACAAAACCACAGATACTATGAATATTTGTTACTATTGTAGGATGTAGACACTCTACCACAACCCTTATATTGGCAGGGACGACTGAGATTCCTTCATTGGTTACAATGTTCCCAAATAAATTAAATTGTTGTAAACAAAATTCACATTTTCTGAATATTCCAAATATCCCCTCTTTCATTAGAGTTTGCAGTTTAACCCATAGAAGATCCTAATGCTCGTCAGTACATTTATAATATATTATAATATCATTAGTAAAAACTAAAAAACAGTTAACAAGGTAGTCGTTAAAGACTCTATTCATCAAATACATAAATAAATCAGGAGAATTAGTCAATAAAATGGGACTAACAACAAAATCATAATTCCAATATCTTGATTGGAAGGTAGTCTTTTGAATATCTTTTTTCTTCATCCTCAATTTATGATAAACAAATAAAAGATCATTCTTGTTGAATAATCGAGCCCCACAATGTTGGTCATATACATTATCAATCCTTGGACGAGGGTACTTTTTCTTCACTGTGATCTCGATATGTTCTCTATACTCAATTCATAGCAACGTTGATCCATAATTCTTCTTCATTAATAGAATAAGTTCTCCCCAAGTAGACACACTTGGTTAGATAAACCCATTCTCTAAAAGATCTTAAAGTTATTTCATTAATTCTACCAGCTACACTTTTTCTATTCTATATTGGTTCTTTGATATCATCATGGATCTAGAAATGAGTTCAACGGGGATCTCTACCTCTATTTATAGGGTATATCCAGGTAAATCCTCATGAAATATGATAATGTATTCTTTGACAATGGGGAAAGTTTCTATTAGTATAATTTCATTTCATTCTTCATCGTCACCGGTCATCATAAAGTAGGCTATGAGAGAGACTTCAAGACAAAACATAGGGCACAATATATTTCTTATATAAACATCTATAGGTTTTCCATTCAAGACTATTGATATTTTATTACTTCTACAATTGATCTTAGTATTATAATTTGAGATCCACCCCATTCCTAGTATAATGTTGAAGTTAAGAATGGGAATGACTACTAGATTTTTGATGAAATTCTTCTTAACAAATCTAATACTATAGTTTCTATACCCTATAGATGCATTGATAATCCTTACAAGAGTCTTGACTAAAAACTCTACTTCACGTATTTTAGGGATTGATTTGATATTATTTGAAAACTTGTAGGAAATAAATGAATGCATAAAACCAGAATAAAAAATTGTACTTGCTATATTTGAGAGAATAATGAGATTACCTACCACCACATCATTTGGAGATTAAACTATAAATTTAACGATTGAAGAATCTCAGCGTTTCTCCCTATTTCTATGTTGAGGTTGATGGTGATTCCCATCAACTAACATCATATTTGGATAGTGATTGGAAAATTTCTCAAGATGGACACACTTTAATCATTTGACTTTAGGTTGGCCCTGGACCATCTTTTCATTATCATTAGTATTAAGAATTTTAGGCTTCATCTCACTAAGAAGTTTTTGTTCAATATGGCCATCTCTTCCACACTCGTAACATTTCCCAATCCATGTCAAGTAGTTCCCAAAATGTTTCATCCCACATTATTTGCATGTAGGATGTTTCACTTTATTTTCTCCTCTTCCATAATCAATGTTACTTCCTAATTTTGTATTCATTGATCTCTTATTTTCATTCAATTTATGGGACCAATTTATCTCTTCACACTCTAGTTCAACCTTCATTTCACTTCTCATTATCTCCTCAAAACAGTCATAGTCCCAATTGGCCATATTCTTCCATAGATAAGCTCTTTGTACACTGAATAATCAATCAAAATTTACATTTGGATCCATGAAAAAGATAAAGGTATAGTAAGAAATCCTTATAAAATTCATCTGATAGCTTCCCACAAATTCATTTTCCTTTTTTTCTTCAACATTAAGAATTTCTTCTCAATTTACGTTCTCATGGTATGGGGGAAATATTTTTTGAAAAATTTTCCCCTCAACTCTTACCGCTACATAACATCAATCTCTCTTCTTAGCTTCAGGTTTTTAACCAGTTCCCACCACTTATCATGTTCTCCCTCTAAGCGGTACACAACCATGGTGACTTTCTCTTGCTTCAAACAATATAGTACAAAAAAAGATATTTTCTATGGAGCTTATCCTTTGTTTATAAATCAAAGGGTTGGTAGATCCACTGATAGAATGTGGTAATGGATGTAAAAAGACTAAATGGAATGTTTTCCATTCAAGGTGAATCCGGTATATTTTATTGATTCTAGTTATTTATCAAAACATGATTCATTTTATTCATCAATATCATGAAGTTTTCCATTCCAACTTTCATCGTAGGGTCTTCGACGCATGGTCCGGTGTGCTCACCATTTATCGGGTTCCTTATATTTTCCCACAATTTTCTAAAAGAAGAAAACATAGTATGAAATTTGTTTCTTTAAATAATATTATAAGTCTAAATGAATTTTATGACTTAAAACGTCATTCTTAATTATGTTAATAGTTAAAAACAATTATGTTTTCTATAAATCTATCATAATTGTTCATAAAGAGATTTTGATTAACTAAACATACCACCTAGGAGTGTCAATCTAGGAGTGAAACAAGGCATGTTTTGGTGTAGTAGTTCCCATTTGATTCTTTTTCAAAGAGGTGTTTTTGGGTTTTACCCCTAGATACATCTATTCTAGAGCCACATATACTTGTTTGTATCTATAAAAGTATTTTTTTGTGGGAAACCACTAACATAATAATTTAGGAAAATACAAAGATGTTTTCATATATTGTAACTTATCCCTAAGGTTATTCTTAATTTTTTTAAATCCTAATTTACACAAATAACTAAACCATCCTTTGATTCCTACTATAGAATCCCTCCTTTTTATTACACAAATTTTCATTTACTTGGTACAAACAAAGGATATTTTAAAGTTTAGTTTATTATAAAAAAGGTACATAATACACGAAAACATAAAAAATTATTTTAAAAAACATTAAAGGGTTCTTCATTGGTTCTGCCTAATTAATTTTAGTGCATATCATAACCTGGGGACATTCATCAAAGGAATGGGTGAGCATAAGTCCTAGTAAAGGAAAGAAGAGAAACAATTTAAATGTGATATTGGGGAAAATCAATAAGAATGTGAGGAATTTTATTAAGTCATGAGAAAAGTAAAAAGGGGAATTTCATAAAAAAACATGAATCATAAAATGATAATTTGGATAAAACATTTAAATGAGACATTCATAAGCATATCAGTAAGGGTCTTCAGTGAGGTTTCATAAAAATTACCAAGGTTATTCACCAAGGTATCATAAAACATGTTATCTCTAGATGTTAATTTGTTTACCCAATGAATTGGAGAACTATATAGACACCCCATTAATATATATTAATTAATGTTATACACATATATCATAATAAAAAATTTCATAAATAACCTGTGTATAATAGAAGAAATGGGTTTCATATAAAAATCTTGGAATTTTAAAAAGTGTATAAAAATAAGATCTTTATGGAATTTATAACACACAAAACGGATTGAGGGTTTTATATATGTCAATTAAAAAATCAAATAAATAATTTTTAAATTTTTTGGAAAACCCAAGGAAAATAAATATGTTTGGGTATTGACATAGTGAAAATAAAATGAAATTTCCTAAGAATAAGAGAGATATTTTTAGAAGTAAAATCGATAGCATAATGGGTAATAAACATGGTTTTAGAAAAGGGTAAAAAGTAAGGGGATATGTGTCTCAAATTCATAAAAAATATTAATATAGTAATGTTATAAAGTAAATTTTATATAATAACTATGTTTGTAAATTTTATAGATATACCACAAAAAGAGGGAATTGGATTGGAAAAGAGAAGTGGTGATTTCCCTGACCTTGAAGAGTATTTCCTAAAACATCAGGATCAATAAATTGGGGGATGAGGACACCTTAGGAGGTAAAAATATAATAGATTCATATAGGAAAAAGTTTTAGTGAAATTAGATGGTTAAATAGTAGGGTATTTATTGAAAAAGTGGGAGATTGTTTTTATTAATTTCTAAATAAAGGCCTTGGACACCTAGATAGTGGTATATAAAAAACCATGATATTTCCCATGATAATTTCCCATGATATTGAAAACTTGGGATAACTATTATGATATTTTAATCCAAAAATATTTGAACATAATTTGGTATGGAAAGTTAATGTTTTCATAAATTTACATTTTTAAAGTTAATGTTTCCATTTTAGATTTTGGAATGAAAATTATATATTTGGAACTTGATGAAAATATATTAAAATACATTATATTAATAAAATAAAATATTTTATGTTATTTATTTTTGTTAATTAGTTATTAAATCATTATGACATAATTATGATGTCATTAACATACCAAAAAACTAAGTGTATTTTTACTATTCATGAAAAAATAAATTTTTTTATAGAATTCTCATAAATTCACCCTAACTTAATTTCAATGTGTTGATTTCAAAAATGATATTTATTTTATCATAAAAAATTTATAAATATGATAATACTAACTTTTAAATATAAAAGTCTCTATTTATTAAAAATAAATGCGAATTAAAAATGCATAGTAAAATTTCTGACGGATGAAAAAATAAAACTATTTTATCATTTATATTTAAATTAGAGTTTTTTATCACCCTATATTATAAAAATAATTATTATTCATAATATCATAGTTTATTAAAATTATTTATATCTTTTTTATAAATAACAATTTCTGTTTGAAAAATCAATTTATCAAATTCTACCACAATTTTATTAAGAAAAACTATTCTTAAAATAGAAATGATCGAATAAGAATTTTATTTTAAAAAAAGAATTAAACACAAATATTAGGACCAGTACCCTCTAATTACACCCATTTACTCCCTAAGAGTATGTTTTCCAATGGTGGTAGTTTAACGGGGTGTCTCGAATAACATTGATCGAGTTGTATTCTCCACAAACTGAAACTTCTCTCGTATGTGATTTTGTTCAAGCTTCACTTGTTGAATCTTGAGATGGGTTTGGTCATGGGTGAACTCCAGTGATGAAAACTCCCTCTCAAACACTGATAAATGGGATTCAATGGCATTAATCAACCTATTGGGTCCATCGACTCATCTTTCTATATCTATTATCCTTTATCAAAATTTTACTTATAAACAAAAATGATGACGTTAAAATTATTATAAATTCCAACAGTTATAATTGAAAAATGGTCATATAACAGTTTAATCCAGATTTTCACATTTCCCTTTATATTCACTTCATTAATAAACATGATTTTTTTGTGAATAATATAACACACAATTTCAGGAAACAATTATCATTTAAAAAGTTCGGGTTGTTACCTGAATAATTCATCCAAACTCATAATCCCATAGAAAATGGGAATAACCCGATTACATTACTTACACGAGATTGACTAAAATGAAGGGAAAGGAAATAATACATTGAAAGAATACTCAAAATTTGCATCACATAGTGGAAAATCCTAAACATTATAAACATGTTTTCCATCAAGAAACTTCAGGAAAAGTAGGCGATTCAACCTTCCACCATAAGTGTTGTGTCAACAAATGAAATCTATACACTAAACAACGCTTTGTCAAAAGGATATGAAACTCTTTCCAATCACCATCCAATACCAAATTTTAATTATCTATTCTCTATGTCTTCTTGTATTTAATAATAGATAATCACCTACACTCTACTGACAAATAGTATTACCCAAGATGGATTTTCCATCCCTATCATTAAATAGTGCAAAAATCATATCCATCTCCCAACCAGACTGGTCATCCTCAAGGATATCATAGAACACACAATTTTCCAAACCCCAATGAATGTTTGGAAAAAATGAACCTATAATCAAACTCACTTAACTATGGGCCACATAAAATTTTAATTGAGGACCCATCTGATATCTACTAATAGATATAATCCAAAATCATATTTTCATCCCCACAAACACTTCTTCAAAAGACATCAGGCCTTAAACCAACTCCAAATTGAAGAACATCTATTTTTGATACGAATTTCTCCATCAAAACATAATTATAAAGGAATAATGGAGAGGTAACTAACCATCAACATTTCTTTTTCAAGTGAGCTTTATTAAACCTTCCCATATACTAAAACCCAAAAACACCAACATACTTCCGTAAGAACAACTTATTCCATAAAACCCAATTATTTTTTTATTCTCCCATCCACTGACCCATGCCAGAGGCTTAAAAACATTGAGTGGAACAGGATAATAAATAAATTTGGGGTTTTAAATGAATTCATAAAATAAAATGAAACCATTTTAGAAATATATTTAATGATCACCTCGTTCCCAACATTAAAAATACATTCCCCCATCCAACCATTCACCTGCATCCATATTCAATCCATGATAAAGGAGAAGATCTTCTAATTGGATCTGAAAATAATAATTGGTATCCAAATATAATTTTTATGTTTTCTACATGTCTAATAGCCATCAAAGAACACATATCATCCCAAGCCACTTGTGAAACTCTTTTAATAAAAGGGAGTTAACCTACTATCTTGAAACATTCTCATAGAAACTGATGAGATATTTAATAATAAAAAATTATTCCATAGTAACTATCTAAATAATAATAAAATCATCCACAAAAAAATATATGTAATAACTGGGCCCCTTCTACCCCGTTTAACTCTATGAATCCACCCATACAACATCGCACTCGAGATAAACTTGGAAAATGAAAGTTCTGGGGCATAGTTAAAGAAGTCAAACACAAAGACACAATTTGTTTTATTGATTTGTTCAGATGAAATATTCAAAACAGGCTAAATGAAACCTCTGAATATTATAAGATATTATCTTTTTTGCATACTATTTATAATTAATTTATATAAAAAAATTACCTCTAATTACAACAATTTGTTTTTTGTTTAATCAGTTGAAATTTCTTATATTAAATTCACTGTGATGAAGTATCTTAGAGTAGAATCCCTCTAGATGTACCCACATGTACTCTACAAATCTTAGAATTTCACTGTTTGAATTCTCGGTTCTAGCATCGAGGATCCAAACCACTTTCATCATTTATCATTGATTGAAAAAAATAATATTTACACATTTGAAAGACACTTATTTTATCATTCTTTTGAGAAGTAGGATTAAAATCATCTCTCTCCAATATTTATAAAGTTCTTGTGAATTTCTTTCTAGGGTTAGTAAGAATTATCTAGAGAATCTGTTGTGTAGGCAATTCTCTATATACACTAGATTGATATAAAAGGATTTATATACTTAAGAAAAAAACTAGTAATCAAACAAAGTCCCTTAACCGATCTCTTATTCTATGTCAACCCCACATAGAATAATAGTATTATTATTATTATTATTTTCAAGATGTGTGTTAAAATCACAGATATTTAAATATCATTTCTTCTGGACCCATAACTCAGACCCATAAATTCTCCTAAGCATTTATCGAATCGTGAATAATAACTATTTATTTAAATAAATAAATATAACTATATTATTAAATAAATAAATAAATAAATATAAATTATATTCAACAAATGTAGAATAAATATTGATTTAATATTCACATAACAAAATAAATAATTAAATAAATAATTTTACCTTGGAAATAAAAAATAGATAAATAAATATTATATGTCAACACAATTATTTATTACCTTGTGAATAAATATTTGTTTAATGCTAAACTCACATATATATTCTTTCTATTAATTGGTGATTGAATTAATGTGATTAATACATATAGAATTATTATTAATCCACAATCCATGAATAATAGTTATTAAAACTATTAAATTCAAATAAAATCTAATTGATATTCTAGATAAACTTAGTCTATGACCATCTAGGCCTATTTCTAAAGGTAATTAAGAAAACAAGCCTAAATTTCAAGATTATAATCTTGTAGAATTTCAATCCACCCATGTAGAAAAGAGTTAAAATTGTAATAAAAACAACCTCCTATGAAATCTCATTGTGTAGTACAATCCATTTATATCTATATCTCATCATGTGGGTTTTATACTTTCTGTGATCAACCCATACACTTGATTTAACATTCTTTGACTTTTTAAAAAGAACATGTCAACACATACCCCATGGACATGTATTTATCAAATAACTCTATTTAAATTAAATGGTTAAATATATATACTTCCATTAAATGGAAGGTAAAATACGTTTTTTGAATTATTAATTAACTTTCTATCACTTGTGGCATACCCAACATATATGTCCTCTCCATGAGCATATGTCTTCATATTTATTTCAATACATCTAAGTAAAAAACTGAGGATATGCATTAAAAAAATATCTTGTCTAACGACCAATAAATAAGTCATTTGATAGGTATATACAATGACACATACAATATTTTGAATTCCTACATGTGAGTCTATTCTCATAACCTCATGTATTGGGGATTATCAAGTGAAAACTTCTTGAGAAGATGTCTCAATGTCTTATGGGACTTCAACACTTGATATCTTGTATAATCTATGTCCTATAAGATAAATGTTATCTAGCAATATAATATATATTTAATAATATTTACATTAAACTTCAAGGTTCTCATCATAGTAGGGAACTACTATCACCTTTCGATGTGACAAATAATCTAAGAACATTATCACATTAATATAATGCATAAGAACAATCATCATTTGATAAGATATTTATTAATATCCATTTAGTGGAATGTAATGGTAATTAAATTTAAAAAACTGTTGGTTCTAGATAACTAACTTCAAAAAACTCCCACTTTCACTAGAGACAACTATTAACTAACTAGTTAGCCTCACATGATAAACTTGACTATACTAATATATGACTATAGTCATTGGGCCTACAACATTCTCATGGTTGTTTTACTTACTGCAACTTCATCTATATTAGAAAATCCCTCAATATGTGACATTACCAATTATTAATTTTTTATACTTAATCAAAATTTTATAGCTTAGATAAACACCATAGATAGAACAAGAATTTTTTAAAGCTTATTCTTATGTTCTTAGTAAAATTCACAACTTACTTGGTTTATATAGATTTCATAACCACTGGTTTTAATAAGTTTTTATCTGACAAATTATTTTAATGTTTTAGGGAACAATGTAAGTCATTATGCATGTTCCCAATAATGGGTTTCAACTATTTCCTCAAAAAAATCCTTAGAACTAAATAAATATCAACATAAAAAATAACGAGACATGTTATTTCACATATAATTTATAATTGATTTAGATAATATAGAGTTACATTGTCTCTTAATTGTTTCCTTTTTATTGATTTAGTTGAACACTCTTGTTGTATAATTGTTGTGTCCAAGGATTCAAGTGTATAAACCCTCTAGCGGCAATCCACACATGCTACCAAAACCATTGAACATCTCCATAGAATCATAGGGTGCAAGTGTGAATGGTTTTCACCACATGTATCATTTTTTGTTGTTTGAAACAAGAATTTATTATGAGAAATTAAGGATTAATTATTATTATTTTGGAGACATGGGAGGACGGAAGAGTATTGTAGTTCTCTCTATTCTAGAGTGAATTTATGATATATTTCTCTCTTTAGGGCTTGAGAAAATTATCCCCAATTAATGTTGACAACAACATTAATCCAACCCAATAAATGATATAACAAGGTTTATATAGAATGGATAGTTAATTTCCAATTTCATATAGGCCCTTAGAAAATCTATTATTCCTTAGTGAACCCCACATCTAAAAATAATAATATTATTATTATTACTGAACACAATAGACTTGAATGTTTTCCCAATAAAGGGTCAATATGTATTAGAGTTTATAAGATGAAATTATGTGAATAATCATGGAGAATGAATAATCTCCATATTAATTACGATGATTGTTAAACTAGTCTTAAGTTCAAATAAATGTGCCAATTGTGTTGAAGATGACACATTGTTTGTAATAATTAATAAGAAGAATATTCAAATAAGGCCATGAAAAATAATATTTATTTTTTATGATGATTAGTTGAGAATAATTTTATCTTTTCATTTTATGTTTTGGAATTATAATATAGAGGAATTATTCATATAGATATTTTATATGCGATTAGGAAACAATTTTAACAACCTAGCCTGCTGAAGCGACCCAACAACCACTACTAAAGAATGCACAGTCAAACTCTATCTAGCCAAAGTAGTAGCTGAGATTAAAGAAATAGTGGAAAGGGGATGTACATGGAATGTGCGTGGACTGCCTGGGGTTGACCGTGAAGGTGTGACATGACTCGGTGATGGGTATGGGTGC
Organism: Viscum album; assembly: GCA_963277665.1. Classification (NCBI taxonomy): domain Eukaryota; kingdom Viridiplantae; phylum Streptophyta; class Magnoliopsida; order Santalales; family Viscaceae; genus Viscum; species Viscum album. Next base: position 186,648,080 of record OY728140.1, read on the forward strand.
ATAGTGTATCTGGGTGCTAACCCAAGTGCTGGCATGAGGGTGTTGTGGAACCAAATCATTTATTAAGAAGTGATCAACTAAAAAATAGATTGATGAGAAACTACTGAATGTAGTATATTATTCATAAATTTGAAAATATATGGATATAACATTGCCTACCCAATTTGATGAACTTGAGTTGTCTAATGGATCCTTCACATCACGTATTTTACAATCCATCATCTTCCACCCCTAACTAATCCTGGGTTGACTACATGTTAGGTTTTACAAGTCATGTCCGCCATAATCATATTACACTCGAATGGCAGAGTTTTTGAGACAGTGAGGCTAAAAACTTCCATTCATGCAATATTCATCTGGCGTGCATGGATACGATTAAAGAATATACTTCTATTGAGGATGATACAAAAATAAATAAATGAATGGTTCTAATGACTTTAATTTTTATTCATTTTAGATAACCCCCCTTTTAAGGGTTGAATAGGAAACCATACATGGACCGTAGGCTTAGTGACATTACAGGACCAAAAGGTCTTAAAAGAATTCATCCCAGACTATGAATACTTGAAATTTAACCTCCCTATCATCTGTATTGAGATCATATCTCTACCTTTTCATAGTTGTTTGACTAGATATCCTATGTAGACATTTACTGGCTTGGTACTGATGGAATATGTCACACCCTCTCATTCTTACAAATTTCATAGCTCTGCTTTGGTGAATGTGCCTACTTTGAATCCTCCATTGGTGCTTGTTCCTTATAGAATCTATCTAGTTTGTGTCTGCACATCATGTGGCCTAAAGGCATTGAGTTGTCTTAAAGGCCTTAAGGTGACTTGAAGGCCTTAAGGTTTTCCGAAGACCTTATTGAACCAAATTCATGGGTGCCCCCAAAGTCATTACAAACTCCAGGCCCAAATTGGTGGCCTGATGGTGAATGGTTCTGATATATACAGTATTGAACAATACCTAAAACAGTTCCTGATATATTAATTTTACATTACCAACTATAGTACTGCTACAGTAACTCATAAATATGTCTCTACCTGGATTCGAACCTGGGTCTCGTGGTTTCACTTGAAGAGACCTCACCCACCGGACAATACCAAACAATACCTGCAATAATACCTACAATGGTACCTACTACAGTATTGATACAATTTCAAATCATTCCTCTCATTTATTCATGTGTTTAGTCATGTGATAAAATCATGCCCCTGACAAGATATTGGCTTCATTACATAATAAGGGACACAATTTTTTTCATCCTCTTCTGAGATGTAAATCTATGATTGAAAAATATGAATGCATAGATATTTAGAGATTTTAAATATGCTCAATATTATATATTTTATGGTTCGTAAATACGTCCTTGATGTGTGTTATTTTTTTGGAAGCTAAGGTGATGTAGAGGTCATGATCTTTTCCTATACAATGAGTAGTATTAAGTTGATATAGGGTGTTCCCCATGTTTGAGTCCGGATATTATTTTCCCTAGGAAAACAAAGTGACTGTGAAACCTTGTTTTTTTGAAGGGAAGATCCACAACATACATTAGTCACATGAAGGAAATGCCACATCCTCCTGATGCATTACTCTCGAACACCAGATTTTCACAAAGAACTAATTTTATGAAGTCCTTTGGATTTTTGTGAAATATCTGAGACGATTCATAGAAATATAGTTGCATGAAGATATTAAGTATGTATATTTCATGAAGCATTATGTTCTGCGCAAGGATACTACGTGAAGGAAATGATTTTGAATAGTGTATTGCATGCATGATTTTATGAATACATAAATGCTTATGAATTTTGGAATCGTTAAAAAGACTTTAATAAATGCACATAAAATAATAAAAATAAAAAATTATTATTTTATAGGGTTTACGAATCTGATAATCCGATGAAATGAATTCATGAAGTACTATTAAGATACTTGAATTAATAATTCTAGAAGGAATTTTCATTGATTTGTGTATGTTTTATCTTGTATAAAATAATATTGGATATTTTTTTCATCTCTTACATGAAATTATTGATATCAGGTCATCATCAACTAGAAGAAAGAATTATTTATCAATAATTTGAAAAGATTGATGAAACTGATTATATATTGTAATTAGAAGTTGTTCGAGTAAGACTAGGATATATGAAAAGATTCTTGAAGTGCACATGAGAATGTGCGATCTAGAATGATCAAGGAATAGGATCATTAAAAAGAGATTTTTACAACAGTTCAAGACATATGAATGGTAAGGCTACAGTTAGGGGTATAACCAGTTACTGAGAGATTATGATTAGGGGTAAAACCAATCACTTAAGAAGAAGGTTCATTTTGGGGGTATAACCAGCTACAGAAGGTGGATTGGAATTAGGGGGGGGGGGGTATAACCATTTTGTAATTTGGGTTCATAACTATTACTATTTTTGATATTTTTCTAATATAGTAGAAAATATGTGTTGGGGGGACTAACCAACACGGCTAAGAATATGTTTTTTTACTAAGCATTTTAATTCCTTGGGCAATGTGCCTTTGATTTATGTCATTATTCATGTTGAGGGTGATATACATAAGAATATTGGATATATAATTTATCCAACCACAAAGTCTTAATTGAAAAGAAATAATTTGTAAAAATAAAAGGTATCATTGATTCAAATACTCTCCCTCTCATTGACCTTACACTGATTCGGGCTCTAGAAGTGGTATAAGGGATTGAGATTTCTTATTAAATATCCAATAAAATACAGCAGATTGAGAACATGAATTTATTCAATATTATTGGTGTTCCCACTTTCAATGGTGCAGAATATCATGGATAGAGAAGTATGATGATACCATATTTCCTATCACTTAGGGTATAAGTGATAGATGCAACAACTTTAGGATAAAATAAAATTGGAGAACTTTTGTGCATCTATTGTACACATTTAGTGAGGTCAATTCTTCATCAATCAGAAGAAATAATTCATTCTTGATCATTTTACATAATTTATGAAACTTATTATATACTGTGATTAGATGTTTTTTGAGAAATATTAGCATATGTGAAATGCTTTTTGTAGCATACAAAATAATTTCTTATCTATATATTTAATGGATGAGGATCATTAAAAAAAATTATCGTGTATAAATCCATATGTAGAGGAAGGTTGAATCTAGGGGCATAACCAATTTCTAGATGATTGTGATTGGGGTGGGGGGATAACCAATAAATAAAGATGAAGGTGTGTTTGGGTGGAATAAACAACCAATGAAGGTGGATTAGAAGTGGGGGGGGGTGTATAACCATTTTATAATTGGGGATTATAACCCATTACTATTTTTGACTACCTTTTGATATGGTAGATAATCTATGTTGGGGGGGGGGACTAACCAATATTGAAAGGAGTGGGTGTTTGTACTAAAACTTATAAATCCATGAATTCCTTACCTTTGATTTATAAAATTTTTCATGGAAATGGTGAGAAACAAAATAAAAGCAGATAAAGAATTTAACTATCCAAAAAGGTTGAATTGAAAAGAAAAAAATGTATAAAAAGAAAATGTTTCACTAATTTACCCATCCCCCTCTTATTAATCTCACACTAATCAGGTCTCTAAAAGTAGTATTAGAGAATTAGGTTTCCAATGAAATGTCCAATAGACTACAGAGGATGGAGAACATGAATTTAGTAAATATTATTGGTGCTCTCACTATAATGGTGAGAACAATCATGGATGCGGAAATAAGAAGATATCATATCTCCTATCACATGGGGTATAAGTGAGATATGAAACAACTGTGGGATTTCCACACTATGATGAGAATGATCCTATGACATTTGTAGATATCAGGAACATGGAAATGGTAGGAAATAATAAAAATTCAATCTTGTTGGATTTATCAAAAAATGTATGCAATGAGGTGATCGGTCTTCAAACTACTAAGGATGTCACGAACCGAATCTGGTCACCGCCAAAACCGGCACCAAACCCAGCCCGTGACATGACCCGAAGGGCGTTCCCTATCCCCACGGGCTGGCACAAGTGCCCGGGTATCATTAATATAGGTTTGGGAACGATTTACCCGAGTATGAAAGCATAAAACATTAAAAACAATCCATAATATAAATCTGAAATTTTTGATCCAAACAAGACTTAAGTGAAAACCAAAACTGAGTACATTGGTTTAAAGATTATACAAGTGGTCCAAATAAAAATAATTATAGCATTAAGACATCCCCAAGGACTCCACACGACTAGGGGTCATCGCCCCCAAGCTATCTCCACAACTCCGCACCAAGAATGGGAACTAACACCATGAACCGCCATCACCCTTAGCCTTTCCTTTACCTGAATCAAACATAACCAAGTCTACTTACACCCAAGGGGTGTAAGTAGGGTGTGAGCCTAAGCCCAGTAGGATACCACCCAATGATTCCAAAGAGTAAGAAATACAATGTGAAAAAGCAAGCAGTTTTCAAACGCAAGGAAAAGTAGTGTTCAAATTTCAAGAAATGAAACCTCTAATTGAAAATAGTTTTCAATCCAAAATTTTTAGAATACTAACACATTAAAATAGAAATGTTAGATACTGTAATTTACTTCCAAACACACCCTGATACATGGGTAGATACTACAAATCCAATGAGCAACAACATTGGGAACACCCCTAGGCACTAGGTTGTCTTGGGCCCTATGTACCTCGTACCTCGGTGTAGAGTAACCATAGAAAAATCCTTTCTCGTGCACGAGCCACTAGTAGGGAACACACCCATAACCTAGTGGTCCCCAATAATCATCCACATAGTTTAGTTAGAGTTGTCGTTATCCAAATTCTAAGTGAAACAGGGACAAAACCCATCCGGTCCACTAGCCGTACTAGTACAAATCCGCCCCACCTAGGTACCCGGGCTTCCCCTTTTGTGCTCAATAAATTTCAGCATGCAACATAAATAAATTTTCATAGAAAACACCATTACTGGTCAATCACAACCAATACAGTAGCTATCACATTTTATACCACTTAAAACACGCAACAAAACACATAGATTTTTCATAAAACAATTCCTCAAAATCTCATAGTGTTTCGGACACAAAACACCTTATAAACCTCACTTGCATTCTATGTGCACATATTTAAGTTTCCAAAACATAAAGGAGATCCCACTACATTTCAGTGAAAACACAAAATCATTTTTAGGGCAACCCTATATGGTTCAATAAACGACATCATTGCAAAGTCTCCATTTTTACACAACACAACTCTTAGAATTTCATGTGGTTCACAAACACCATTAAAACCAGATTTTTCAGCAACAAACACAAGGTACAATCATTAAAAACAGTATTCTTATCCCTATTATACTTCAATAAAATCAACTAGTTAATTATAGGGTAGCCCCAATTAAACTAATAATACATTTCTATGAAAAACCCCCAATTTCACATGAAATTGGCCTTTAGGATTCATTTTAAATACAAACACCACTAAAACTATATTTTTCAGAAATAATAAAATTTAATAAGCATGAAAAAACCATAAAAACAGTAGCCAATTCACAAAGATTTCATACACAATGGAATCACCTACCAAAACCAAGGAAACCCTTGAATCCTTTGTGCGAAAACTCAAACGCACCACCGCCGCACCTCAAGAAAGCTAAACCAGGCCTAAAACCAGAATTTCAGACCATAAAACACAATATAAAACCTTAAATTTTAAACCCTAGTTCCTGGACATTAGGAACCGCAATTATAATGGAAGAAACCCTAACTAAATTGGATGTAACCCTAAACAAATTGAAAGAAGAAAGGAGGAGAACAACTTACTTAAAATATCTTGTAGAAATCGCCCCCCAAACTACCAGTATATGATTTCACAAATACTCAAACCTCCAAGGGCGGTTCGAACAACAATAGGTAGATCATTTAGGAATTTGAATGGGGGAAAAAGAGTAAGAATCGAAAGAGTTATGAAGGAAACAAATTACCTTTATAAATCTGCCCGAAATTTGAGTTCTCCAGCAATTTCGACCTAACCCGCGATGCAAATGAGATGAAAAGAGGGTGGGAGGATATGGGACGCGAGGCTGGGTTCAAGGGGCGTGTTTGGGGCTTGGAATCACCGAAAAAGCCTTAAAAAAGAATAAGTTATTAGTAAATCAAATTTTATTTTTAAAACTGGAATTGGGCTTTCGGGCAGGCCCAATCCCTTAAATAAAAACCCATATACACCTTAGTTATGGATTTCCAAAGACTCCAAATTTTAATTGTGGTGTTAATATATCAGGGGAGGACATTTAGGAGTTGGAATGAGTGAAAAATATTAAAAAATGAATAAGTTATAAAAGAAACAAATTTTATTTTTAAATCTGGAATTGGGCTCACGGTTTGGCCCAATTCATGAAAACTCACATATTCTCCATAAAAACATTGGAAACCCCCCAAAACAAAGCATTAATGGAATGTAAAATAAAAATACATTTAAAATAAGATATGTATGTGACAATTCTCCCCACCATGAAAACTTTCCGCCCCGGAAAGTCACAGTAAGGCCAAAGCAACAACCAAACTCAACTGAGAAACCAAGAGGTACTCTCTTGCCAGGTTTCTCCCCCAAAGGCCATAACACCTCCAGTGATCAATGAAGGAAGGAATACTCTCACAGCCAAAACATACACCACTTTTCTGAAATTATTAAGCACATTCATGCTTTATCCCAAATGAAAACTCCTCTAACACAATCTGAACAACACTCAATCAATTTACCCAAATAAACAACAACATCGAACAAGGTTACACTTGCCCTTCTATAACTAAACCATTTGTCACTCTCCAATATCAATGTTTACCAAATTAATATGTAGGTAGTTAGATATCTCCAAATTATAATACCTATTTCCCATACAAAACCAAGGAAAAATATGAGTTACTCATATAAAGAGACACAAATGGGATCCCCACCATAAGAGACAACTTAAATTTTTTTTTCTCGAGACAGAATCAAGACACTAATAGGGGGAGGCCCAAACAGACTCCCTAGTACAAGGGGTATACATAAATTAGAAATTTACAAAATAATATACATGATACCCACAGTGGGTCTTCCCACCACAAGAACCAACCATCTTAACTGACCAGCATGGGCCGACACAAAAAGACCCAATTTTTTTTTAAGATTTGGAAAGGGTGCAGGGTCAGACCGCACGGTTTGGGAAACCATGCACTAACTATTATGATCATTATTTGAACGTGGCTTCCTAGCACACTGACACTTCTAATCATGCAAAAAATGTGTGCTCAAACTTTCTAGCCAAGTTTCCAACCATTCTCCAATGACTCAATGGAAACCAACGTGGGAGGGAAAAACATTAGGCGATGACATGGGTACAAGGCCCTCTACCTATTTCCACCGAACGAGAACAACAGAAGGAAGATGATGAAACCATAGGTTTAAACTATTCCTATCTTTCATACTGAGGATAGGACTTTGTACAAGTGTTTAAATGACACTGGTGTTTCCCCTGACTACGCGCCAGCTTCTCTCCGGGACCTATGGCTGGAGCTCAAAATATTGAAGCATCTTTGGCCACGCAGTTAGGCTATTGAAACCCCTATGTGGAACTTCTTCTTTCGGTGCCACAAACAACTACACTGCATACCCTGATGGGTTTATCAAGACATAACACACTCTATAACCCACTTTACCAAAACCAAACATTTCATTTAAACAAGGGATCAGAAGATGCACACACATCGCACCTTGTTTCTTTGGGTGAGAAACAATAGAAGGGAAAGACACATATAAACACCTTCCTATAAGATATCGGATTTGATGTTTTTCCCAAGGGAGACATAATCCCAACATAACATAGAACCTTAGGGGATTGTGTGACCTTCACCTTTATGGTCAAAAGAGCACACAACATCACAATGCGTCACCGAACATGACCCTGACGATTGATAGAAACAATACATGGAACAGGACCATATTCAAAGTCCCTAAACAACAGATAAGTCCAAAAAGTGGACACAATATCATATAATGACCTAAATCTCAAAATTGGTTGTTTAATAATAACTCTTTCTTCAAAGAAACTATAAAGAACCCAGATGCCCTCTTAGACACCATCAAGACACTCATCTGTACTAACAACGAAACAACACTCCCACCTTTGGTGAATTAGGAAACTTAAGAAACTAAGGTCTCTTTCAACCTTCCCCAAGCACTATCCCACTACAAGAGGATCCACAAATCAGCGAAATGAAAGGGTGTAGACTCAATAAAAGAAATGTTCAATAAAATATTATTTATATTGATCAACTGGAGGATTTTCCAATGGCGAAACAAAATGGGTTGCACTTCAGTTGTGCATTAACCCTTAATGGGACGTACCTTATCCAATGAGAGAACCCAAGGACCCAACCAAGCTGGTCTATTGGTCAAAACATGCCACAAACCAGATCCAAACACATGAAGGGAACCACCGTAAAGGCATCCCAAAAAAAAATTCAAAAGAGACCACTAACCATCCCTGCAACACAGCTTACCGACCAAACACAAACCCAAAACACAGTTCAAACAGAAGGGGTTCTAGAACTCAAAACATCCCACAACACCAACATTTTCAAAAAACCATAATACAAACCATAACAAACTATTCATCAAGACAACATGTTTTTCTTTAAAACCAATTTTTTTTAAAACAAACGGTTTAGCAGTAAGCGTATCCACCAATGGTACCCCATGGGCCTCACACATGCATGTTTTTTTTTGTGCCACATCGGGCACCCACCTCATATCCATCCCAGCACTCATCCAGTCGTGCCATCAACCATCCATCATCCCATATAACCCCACGCATGTGGTCACTCATGGAAATACCAAAGGGTAAAACAAAACTTCCTTCTACTTTTCAAAAACAAAATGCTCAACCAACCCAACCTTTTTCTTAAAACTGCTAACAATGAGAACGAAATCCCAATTCACATCTTACAAAACATTTCATAAGGACACAACCATTTAGAAAAGAACTAACTTTTAGGTTATTCACGTCAATTTCGAAACATATCATCCCATTAAAACACACTCTAATTGTTTAGAAAACTCTATTGGAAACGCTTTTCAAAACCAAATTCAATATAGTTCCTGTATTCAAAGAGGTGTAAGCACACCATTTTACATTTCAAAACAATTCTGAAAATTAAGTTCCGCCATTTCATAAACCAAACCATTCCCTCTTTATTTGAAAATCATTTCATAAAAACTTTACGCTTCTTAAAACCAAGTCACCTTAAAACCAAAGTGCTAAGATTTCAAAACTAAAGCACAAAACAATGCAAGAGGAAACTAGTTTCGGTGGGTGACTTGGACATATGGTTGGAAGCCATATTCCAATCACTTTGCCGTCACAGAGAGTATTCTAGGGAAATATCCATGGCTCCACATGGCTTGCCAGGCCCTGCGAGCTCACTGAGATTATTCTCCCAACTCTCTTTTCATTTCCCATAGTCATCATTAAACCAAGAAAACCAAAGCACTCAAATAAATCCATACATACCATGGTGACTTGAATCCCTTCATGAGGTGTGCTGGCCAGGCACACTACCCATGACTGAAATTTCAAGTCCCAAAAATCCTAGCTCCAGACTATGCTGACTCTTCCCCAAATAACATGACCCAAGGAGCGAACCTCCTCTGATACCATTTTGTCACGAACCGAATCTGGTCACCGCCAAAACCGGCACCAAACCCAGCCCGTGACATGACCCGAAGGGCGTTCCCTATCCCCACGGGCTGGCACAAGTGCCCGGGTATCATTAATATAGGTTTGGGAATGATTTACCCGAGTATGAAAGCATAAAACATTAAAAACAATCCATAATATAAATCTGAAATTTTTGATCCAAACAAGACTTAAGTGAAAACCAAAACTGAGTACATTGGTTTAAAGATTATACAAGTGGTCCAAATAAAAATAATTATAGCATTAAGACATCCCCAAGGACTCCACACGACTAGGGGTCATCGCCCCCAAGCTATCTCCACAACTCCGCACCAAGAATGGGAACTAACACCATGAACCGCCATCACCCTTAGCCTTTCCTTTACCTGAATCAAACATAACCAAGTCTACTTACACCCAAGGGGTGTAAGTAGGGTGTGAGCCTAAGCCCAGTAGGATACCACCCAATGATTCCAAAGAGTAAGAAATACAATGTGAAAAAGCAAGCAGTTTTCAAACGCAAGGAAAAGTAGTGTTCAAATTTCAAGAAATGAAACCTCTAATTGAAAATAGTTTTCAATCCAAAATTTTTAGAATACTAACACATTAAAATAGAAATGTTAGATACTGTAATTTACTTCCAAACACACCCTGATACATGGGTAGATACTACAAATCCAATGAGCAACAACATTGGGAACACCCCTAGGCACTAGGTTGTCTTGGGCCCTATGTACCTCGTACCTCGGTGTAGAGTAACCATAGAAAAATCCTTTCTCGTGCACGAGCCACTAGTAGGGAACACACCCATAACCTAGTGGTCCCCAATAATCATCCACATAGTTTAGTTAGAGTTGTCGTTATCCAAATTCTAAGTGAAACAGGGACAAAACCCATCCGGTCCACTAGCCGTACTAGTACAAATCCGCCCCACCTAGGTACCCGGGCTTCCCCTTTTGTGCTCAATAAATTTCAGCATGCAACATAAATAAATTTTCATAGAAAACACCATTACTGGTCAATCACAACCAATACAGTAGCTATCACATTTTATACCACTTAAAACACGCAACAAAACACATAGATTTTTCATAAAACAATTCCTCAAAATCTCATAGTGTTTCGGACACAAAACACCTTATAAACCTCACTTGCATTCTATGTGCACATATTTAAGTTTCCAAAACATAAAGGAGATCCCACTACATTTCAGTGAAAACACAAAATCATTTTTAGGGCAACCCTATATGGTTCAATAAACGACATCATTGCAAAGTCTCCATTTTTACACAACACAACTCTTAGAATTTCATGTGGTTCACAAACACCATTAAAACCAGATTTTTCAGCAACAAACACAAGGTACAATCATTAAAAACAGTATTCTTATCCCTATTATACTTCAATAAAATCAACTAGTTAATTATAGGGTAGCCCCAATTAAACTAATAATACATTTCTATGAAAAACCCCCAAATTCACATGAAATTGGCCTTTAGGATTCATTTTAAATACAAACACCACTAAAACTATATTTTTCAGAAATAATAAAATTTAATAAGCATGAAAAAACCATAAAAACAGTAGCCAATTCACAAAGATTTCATACACAATGGAATCACCTACCAAAACCAAGGAAACCCTTGAATCCTTTGTGCGAAAACTCAAACGCACCACCGCCGCACCTCAAGAAAGCTAAACCAGGCCTAAAACCAGAATTTCAGACCATAAAACACAATATAAAACCTTAAATTTTAAACCCTAGTTCCTGGACATTAGGAACCGCAATTATAATGGAAGAAACCCTAAATAAATTGGATGTAACCCTAAACAAATTGAAAGAAGAAAGGAGGAGAACAACTTACTTAAACTATCTTGTAGAAATCGCCCCCCAAACTACCAGTATATGATTTCACAAATACTCAAACCTCCAAGGGCGGTTCGAACAAGAATAGGTAGATCATTTAGGAATTTGAATGGGGGGAAAAGAGTAAGAATCGAAAGAGTTATGAAGGAAACAAATTACCTTTATAAATCTGCCCGAAATTTGAGTTCTCCAGCAATTTCGACCTAAACCGCGATGCAAATGAGATGAAAAGAGAGTGGGAGGATATGGGACGCGAGTCTGGGTTCAAGGGGCGTGTTTGGGGCTTGGAATCACCGAAAAAGCCTTAAAAAAGAATAAGTTATTAGTAAATCAAATTTTATTTTTAAAACTGGAATTGGGCTTTCGGGCAGGCCCAATCCCTTAAATAAAAACCCATATACACCTTAGTTATGGATTTCCAAAGACTCCAAATTTTAATTGTGGTGTTAATATATCAGGGGAGGACATTTAGGAGTTGGAATGAGTGAAAAATATTAAAAAATGAATAAGTTATAAAAGAAACAAATTTTATTTTTAAATCTGGAATTGGGCTCACGGTTTGGCCCAATTCATGAAAACTCACATATTCTCCATAAAAACATTGGAAACCCCCCAAAACAAAGCATTAATGGAATGTAAAATAAAAATACATTTAAAATAAGATATGTATGTGACAAAGGAGATCTGAGATACAATCAAAATTTGTTATAAAGAAAACATTAAAGCCTAAGAAGCTAAGTTGAGAATCTAGAGAATCAAGTTTGACGATATCAAAATAGCTAAAGATGAAATTTTTGATGAATAATTTATGATATTAAATGTGTTTTTTCAGCAATATTGGGAGTTTTAGTGAGAATCTGAATGATTATACTATTGTTTAAAATATAATGAAAACATTCTTGTATAGATTTTCTCTAGAGGTTTCAACTCTGGAATAACAATAAGATTTATAATTGGATAAACTTCATAATATTCTCATAACATATGAAATGAGGAATGTAACAAAATTCAAGAAGAATGAAAGATATGATATAGCCTTTGAATACAAGATAAAAGGTAAAGACATAATCAAATAAGAACCACAATCATGTGATTAATAGACTGAAGTAGATATGATAAATTCAATCAAATTATGGCTTTATTCGCAAAAATGTTAAAAAGGGGCATATGTAAAGGAAATAAAAATAAGTCACTCATGTTCTAGAATTTCCACAATATTGGTCATTTTTCTGGTAACTATCCAAAGAAGAAAGCTGATGATATACACTCAGATGAAGAATAAAACAAGTCTCAAAAAAGAAGTGAAAGAGACATAATAAAAGGTTTACTTCAATGAAAAATAATGTGATGATAAGTTAAACGGATTAATATTTTTAACAATTAGTATTTTATAAGATAAAATATCTTCTAAGAATTATGCATCTTATGGAAAAATCCAATAAATCTAAAGACTCATTTTAAGGTATTGAGAGAACTAAACTAGAATGGAAGTTAAAAGAAAACCTAGAATCCAATCTTTTTAATAATATGAAACTTAAGAAGGAGGAAATAAAAAAATGATAATATAATCATTTAGAATAAAGGATGTGTCATGAAATAGACATCTTAATAAAATAAAATAAAATAAGGTGAAGATAATTGAGTTAGAAGGAAAGATGAAATATTTTGAAGAATAATTGGAAGGAAAAGTTAATATTGAAAAGAAATAATGAACACTATTCTATGAAAATATATAGAATATATTAAAGTTATCTAAATTTGAGAAGATAGTGAATACTATTGGTGAAATTATTGTTGGGAATAGAATAAATTATTTGAGACATAATCAATGTGCCTTTTATCTAAATATGTGTCAAAAAAGATTAAAGGCGACTTTATGAGAGTTGTTAAATTTATAGGGGAATCATTACACATTTATGAGAAGAAGGGTTTGCAATTATTGATTTTTTTCACCCTTAGTATGTCTCCATACATATATGTTATCTCTAAAATTATAGATCTGATAAAAAAGAATGAATAAGTAGACCCAATGTAATAAATAAGAAAATATCTTCCTCTAAGTAAAAGTGGTATAATTTATCTAGAAGGTTTCCTCATAAGAAAAAGAACCTATAATATGAGAAAAAACAGCAACAAAAAACATTAGATAAGAAATTTTATCAATCAATAAGATTAAGTTTCAAATGATACTATTGGTGTTGTAGTGTTTTTAGTCATAAACCATATTCATGCTCATATAACATGTCACTACTATGAAAGAGGCATGAATTATGGGGGTTCTATGTCAAACATATGAGATCAGAATAAGTGAAAGATAAGTTTGTGATCTAGACAACATCTAAAATGTCAACAAAAAACTAATATGAGTTCTTTAATGATGACTATGGTAGATTTATTTAAGAATGTCACAAATCTTAGAAATGAATATTTATCTTACTAAGTAATATTAATCATAGTGTAAATGAAAAAAGAATTCAGATAGTGAAGAAAACTACATTCACTAGTGTATTATGTGAATGATCAAACAATTAGAGAAAGATCAGAATCTTTCCAAGTCAAAATATAAGAAATGGAAATAGTGTAAGAAGCTAAAATTGATGAGAATTCATCTAACATTTATTACATTAAAATCCTGAGGAGTGAACATAATAGACATGGCGTAAAACATTTCATGACAATCTAACATCCTATGAAGATAACATAAAGAAGATGATGAAATTATAAAGAAATACTTGTATTATTAATGAGTAAAATACATCCACATTAGAAGCGTGAACTAATGATAAAAAATAAATCTAATATTCTAAGAGAACCAATAATTAAGTAACATATCATTCTGAATATAATAAGAATAAGAAGTCTATATTGAGAGGAATCTCTTAGTCTAACTATTATTTTTGAGAAATTTAATCGTCAGTCCTTATTCACTTACTCTTTTTTATATAAAATATCATGTAGGTAATTTGAGGTGAAGATATATTCATCATTGAGAACACCTATATCCATAATGATGAATGAATTGTATCCCTTTAGGGAGAGAAACACTGAAACTAAGGTATGATCATCACACTTGAACATCTTCTTTGATTATGTCAAACTACTTATCATGGGGGAATAATAGATCTTGATAAAAATGATATTAAGGGGAGTAAAATTTTATGAACATTTTGATGTGTTTGTTAATATGTGTATAGTATACCTCTTGAAAATCATTCTCAAATAACCCATGGAATGAAGAAGTTGAATGAGATTTAGGATGGAATCACATTACCTAATTTCATTTTTGAATTGTTTCAGTGACATCATTCTTGTTTTCTATACAGATTTATCCCAAGTAGGCTTGTTTCTAAATAACAAAAATCTCATCGCTTTAATAAATAAAGTGGTTCTATTATTTAATATGAGATAATTCTAAAATGTTTAATGAAATAATGAGAATTTGCAATGAGAACCCCTAAATTCACCTTTTTATTTATTATCAATAAGGGGGAGAATAAAAAGGATGATATTTCACATATTGACATGATAATAGAGTATAGAAAACTAATCAAAAAGGGGAGATTATTAAACCCAATGGACTAGAATTGTATTTTTTTGTCGATAAAGGGTCAATATGTTTTAGAGTTTATAAGAAGATATGATTTGAAGAATCATAGAAAATGAATATTCTCTATATCAATTATGAGTATTATTGAGGAATTAACTTCTATGACTTGTGTCAACTATATTGAGGATTACACATTGTATGCAATAATGAAGAAGAAAAATAATCAAAGAAGTCCATGAATAATATTATTTATTTTGTATGATGATTATTTGTGAAGAATGTTGTCTTGGAATTTTATGTTTTGGAATTATAATATGGTGGAATTATTGAATTAGATATTTTATAATTGATTGGAAAAAATATGCCAACAAATTATCCTGCAAAAGGGACCCCACAACCATTGCCTAGGTGGACAAGGATAACCTTTAGCCAACCATGGTAGCTGCTGAGTAGAGTGAATGAATAAAATGAATGGGATGCACATAGCACATGCATTAAGTGCATGGGTAGAACGTGAAGGTGTGGTGTAGATTCATGATGGGTTTTGGTGAAATGTGTATCTTGTTATTAACCCCCATGCCGGATCGAGGGAGTTGTGACACTGAATAATTTATTAACAAGTGCTCGGCCATAGAAGAGTTTGATGTGGAACTCCCGAACATAGAATATTGTTCCTAAGTTTAAAACTATATGGATATAATGTGGACCACAGGATCAGATTAATATGATCCATCTAATGGATCTCGCACATCACATATTAAAAGATCCATAATCATCTACCATGGGCTCACTAGGTCTTGACAAAATTTGAGGTCTTTATACCATGGCTTCTATCATTGAGCTAAACTCTAATGGCTGAGTTCTTGAGACCATGAGGATATGAACCTCTATACACATAATCTTCATCTTCCATTCATGAATCAGTTTAAATAATATTTTTTTACTGAGGATGATATGATGTTACAACATACTATTTACTCAACAATGAGTGTAACAGTGTGATAAAATCATGGACTTGAATTAAGAGAGTCCTTGTTACAAAAAAAGGGATTATATGTTTTGCATATTCATTTGAGCTGACATCTCATGGTAAAAAATATGAATGATGAGATCTTTAAAGATTTGAAATATGCTTGACACAACATATTTTGTAGATCTTATGTATATGCTTGACTCAGTTTATTTTTTGGAATATAAGGTGCTGCAAAAGCGGTGACCTTTTCCTATAAAAGGAGTAGCAATGTTGTGAGAGATTTTAATTATAATGTTTCCTAAGAGATATCATTTTCTAGTGAAAAATAGAGAAACTATACAAAAATTATTCTTGAAGAAAATATTCACGGGCTACCCTAGTCATGGGAAGGAAATACCATGATTTCTTGATATGTGACTCTCACACTCAAGAGTTTCATAAAGAACAAATTCTACAATTTCCTTCAAGTTTTTGAAAAATATCTAAGACACATTATAGACTTAAAGTTACATGAATACAAGGAGTACCTATGTTTATCAAAGAATTATTTTGTGCATAAAGATACCACATGAAGGTAGTGATCTGGAATAGTGTAGTGTATGCATGATTCTAGGAATACATATGTTTTTAAAAATCTCACAATCCTTAAGAAAACTTGAATATATGCCCAAAAAATAATAACAATAATATATTTTTATGTTCCATTGTTTAAAAATATGATAATCCCATGCAATTATTTCTTAAATTATAATTGAGATACTCAAACTAAGAATTCAAAAGGAATATACCATGAGTTGTAAAAGTTTTATCATACATAAAATAATATTGGAAAAATCGTGTGAATGTATTTCACACATTTAGGGAGCTATATACATCATCAACCAGAAGAATGAATTCTTGATCGAGCATTTTACAAGGCCGAGGAAGCTAATTATATACTGTGATTAGAAGTTGTTTGAGAAAGACTATCCTATGTACAAAGGTTCTTGAATTTTACATGATAATGTGTGATCGAGCAATTTCATGTATGGGGATCATCAAAATGGTCTTTCTATATTGGATTAATCCATATAAATAGGAAGACTATAGTTAGTGGGTAAAACTAGTTACTAGAATATTTTGATTGGGGGGTGTATAACCAATCGATGAAGAAGAAGGTTCAATTGGGGGGTATAAAAAATTTCTTAAGGTGGATTGGAAATGGGGGGTATAGCCAATTTTTAATTGTAAGAAATAACCAAATTTTGTTTATAATCGCCTTATCATATAATGGAGAATCCGTATTGGGGAGACTAATCAATTTGAAAAGGGGTATATATTTTTATTGAACCTTGTAAATCCTATTGTTATATTCCTTTGATTTACATAATTATTTAGGGTGAGGATGAGAGACATAATAATAGTTGACCGATGCTTTAACCGAACATAAAATATGAATAAAAAAGAATCAATTTGTAAAAAAATGCGATTACTAATTTACCTCCAC
Source organism: Viscum album (assembly GCA_963277665.1). Lineage (NCBI taxonomy): Eukaryota > Viridiplantae > Streptophyta > Magnoliopsida > Santalales > Viscaceae > Viscum > Viscum album. The sequence continues at coordinate 186,665,666 of OY728140.1, forward strand.
CACTATCAGAGATCTCACAATGATTTAAGATCTATAATAATAATTATTTCCTTGATTTGTAAAAAAATTTATGGATAATTTTAATATCATTTATTAAATAAAGTAATTAATATTTATTAAAATAATATAAATATATCATTATCACCAGACCCTTAACTCTTCTTCTGAATCATTTTAAAAATTTATCAAACCTTGAATAATGTCTCTTTATTTAAACAAATAAATATCAATATATTACATGTTCAATATATAAATAAATTTTATATTCACAAACTTGTGAATAGACTTCTTCACTTTGGAACTATATTCTTGGCATTTTTGGTTGTAGATGGTTGGTTCTTGACTCTGTTAAGACTCAACTAAAAAAATGTGCAGAAATGGACGAATCTCAACAAATCAAGAACCTCTTCTTAGCTATAGTTGCTGAGCTCCATCATGTGATTTGGTATGATCAGAATGCTGCTTGTTCATTAAAATTACTCACTCAATGAAAATGAATGTCAGATGCGGATCCTCATTGCTATACGGGAAGAACATTTGAGGAAAAATAGACATTTCCACAACACTATACAAGGATTTTAAATCCTACAACGTCCTTAGAATAATGGAAATTATTGTCAACCTCAATTTCAATCTAGAAGTAAACTGGATAACTCCTCTTCTTAGATGGACTAAAGTTAATATTGATGGTGCCTCCAAAGTCAATCTAGGCCCTGCGAGTTGTGGTGTTATCTTCAAGAATCACCTCAGTCATATCCTTAGATGATTTATGGGTATGTGTGGCATCTCCACCTATCTTGAAGAATATAAGATGAGTTTAATACATTCTATTTCCTTTACTAAGCTCCGTGGTTGGAACAATCTCTGGATTAAAACTGGTTCGACTACCATCGTATAGGCGATTTGCAATGGGATAACACATCTTGCATGGATGATTACAATCCACTGGATGGAATGCACCCATTTTTTATTGATCTCAACTATATCATAACACATGTTTATCGAGAATCAAACACAGTGGCAAATGGCATAGAAAAAATGGGTTTAAATGAAGACATTACCTGGTTCGAAGACCTCCCTACTATTTTACTTCCTTTCCACTAAAAATATTGTAATATATTCCCATATTTCCGATTCCTGTAAACTATTTATTTTATAATAATTTTTCTTTGGTTGTTTTAGGCCAAGGCATCATCTTTCAAAAGAATCTAAACTCATGAATATATATTTATTTAATATTCAACTCACATATATATTATTTTGAATAACTCATAAATGAATATTATCGATCAACATAACTCAAATAATTATTATTCCTTGTAACCTGATAATAATATATATTATAATATTATATTCTTGTATAATTTAATTTAAGTTCTTGATACACTTAGTGCATGACCCTCTAATCCTATCTCCTAGTGGCATTAGGTTAACTCACATAATGTATATGATCAATATTTAGAAACATATCAAGGCATCCATAGATAAATAAGTTAATTTCAAAATAACAATAACCTCTTATGAATGTTTACTATGTAATATAATCCCTTTATCATGATATCTCATCAATCAGGTTACATCGCATGTGTCATCAACCTATATTCTTGATATATTTTCTTTGAATTTCAAGAAATGAACATTCTAATAAAACTGAAATGGACATGGAATTAAATCAAGATTTTTTATTCCTATCAAAGGTCTAAAGATATCTAATTTCATTTAAATATATGGAAAAAATCATTTCTTGGATTATTTATTAATTTTACATCACTTATGATACACCCAATGTGTACTACTTCATTGTGAGCATATCTCACCACCATTTTTTCTAATGCATTTAAGTGTGTGATTCATGATATGCATTAATAATAATTTCAAATCTATGGACCAATACACATATCAACATAATAAATTATTAAGTAATTATTAACTAATGATATACCAATGATCAAATAAATATTACATAAATATTATGTAATTATTAACTAATTATTAATCATTGATGGAGGAATTATTATTCAATGATTAAGGAATGACTACCTTGGAAATAATTAATTTTGAAGTAATTATTAAAAAATAATAAATTAATGATTAAAAATTAATTAAGTTTAAACTAAATAATTAAGAATTATTAATTAAAGAATTCTTAGCAAATTATTAACTAGTGATTAACGATTAATTAATTAATGATTAAGGAATGATTAATTTAGGAGTAAGTAATGATTAACTTAGAAATAATTAATTCATAACTTAGGATAATGTTATTCTTAACATAGGATTAATTAATGATTAATTATTATTTTTCCCCAATATACTTGACTATTGGAAAAGGGCCCTACATGGTGTTAGGGAGGTCTTAGGTTTGAGTCTCCCTGACTTCCCACATGTGTGTGTTTGACTGTTTCTTTGTTGATTGGTATCTCCCATTACCTTTTTTTGCAATTATTAATTGTTATTTAACTTTAATATTACTACTTAAGAACTGTTAATCTTTTAATACATACCTACTGACATATTAATGATTAAATAAGGAATAAATTATTATTAAATATTGATTAGATATTGATTAAATCTGGATTAAATTAGAATTAACATATGATTAAATATGTTTATCCAAGATGGCTAATTACACAATAAATGGGTTGAACGACATAGTTGATTTGTTAATCCCATGATTTAGATTATTCATACCTAGTTCCACGCATGGTTTGATACTCTCGAGGGATATGATTTAGATGATTCAGATTCAATTTATAAACTACTGAACATACATTTAGGAAGATTAAAAATTCTACTAAAAAACCATAGTGTCATATTTTAGTATATAAGAATAAGTTATAAAATTTTAGTAAATTAAAGATTCTGTGGTTATTTAAAAAATGAAATCTTGATCTAGATACTAAAAGTGGATATGGATTTCATACAAATGCACCTAGGGGTAATAACCCTGAAACACCATGATGAGCTATAATCGATCGAGAACGGATGCACAACAATGAGCCTTACTACACACCTTGTTTGACACTACCATGGGATATTATTTAGATGATTAAAATTATCTTTATAAACTTCTAAAAAAACTTTAAGAAGATTACAATTTTTACTATGAAACTCTAGTTCATCTTTTAGGATATTAGAATACATGATAAAATTTTAGTAAAGTAAATATTATCTGGTTATCTAATAATTTAATCCCATTATGGATACTACATGTGTATGTGGCTTTCAAATAGATGTATCTTGGGGTTACAACCATAAATACACCATATTGGGCTAGAAATAATTAGACACTTATGCACAACAATGAGCCTTACTGCACACCTAGTTTGACACACTATGTGGATATGATTTAGATGAATCAGATTATCTTTATAAACTAATGAACATACCTTTAAGAAGATAAATAATTGCACCATTAAATATTAGTGTCATATTTTATAATATAAGAATATGTTCTAAAATTTTAGTAAATTAAAGATTTTTCAGTCAATGCTGTATGATTATTCCTCATTTTCAATATTATTCACACTATCATAATCTGGAACAAATATCATTTTTCATGAAGAAAATCATGTTTACCTTTATCTACTTCTATGAGAAGGTTATTAAAATTTAGCAAGGAGATTCTTATATTACACAACCCACAATAATGGTTAGGACATATGATTCTATAACCTTAAGAGAACATTAAGAGATAATTTGTGGTCATTTAAATTTGAGACCTAATCAAGATATCCAGTCTATAAGATATAGACATTTTCAATTCCCATCTTTGTTACTTCATCTATATTTTCCATTGGGTGTTTATGAGGATTGTGTCCAGTTAATAATATTTTCCCCATCATTCATATAGTTCTATGATGGAGTTATAAAATTCAGTTTCTACTATAGAATAACAACGTACAATTTTTTGAAGACATAGACATACAAGAGTGGTTGAAGAAGGTATTGTTGGAACCATGTCCATTCTATGTAAAAATTGGAGTATGGTTTGTGTTTGTTGTTAATAAATTTTGGGAGTTTGGAATGTTTCCTAGTAAAGTGATCATATAGTTTAAGCAGACAACAATATTGAATGTGGCATGATTTCCCAGTGTTTGGCAAATTTTTGGGCCTGAAAATCAAGAAATGGAAAAATGTGTGTTTGGAAAAGGAACTTGCACACAAAAGGGTAGGTGTGTTAGAAACTTGTGCACAAGGAATGTCTTTGGATCAAATCACTAAAAAATGGCAAAGGCATGATATTTGTTGAATAGTAGGTTGGTGCGTAAAAAACATGGATTGCACGGTAAATTAATTTTGCACGCAATAGTGAAAGTAGGTTGGTTTTCTCGCGCAAAAGGTGTTTTGAGACCAAAATTCAGAAAATAGAGAAGGTATGTGGTGTGCAAAAAATCTGGTTATGTGCATGAAAAATGGATCCTACATGAAAAATGATTGGGCACAGAATTAGTTTTTTGCACGACACAACGGGTTTTGCGTACAAGGGTCGGTGATGCCTATAAATAAAAGGTGGTCCCCTCATTTGGTACAGCTGAAGACTTAGAAAATATCTTAGTTCTGATGCCCGTAAAATGTGCGTGTAAAGGGAGTTGTGCCGAAAAGTTTAAGCTGCGTGAAAACGCAGGCGTTGCGCATAGAAACTGGCAGTTTCACGTAAAATTTTATGTTGCATGAAAAATTTGAAGTTGCGCGTAAAAATTGGACTTCGAGTAAAATTGAATGTTGCACATAATGGGTGTGTTGCGCGAAATAGTTTTCTATGTGAAAATCATGTATTGCGCACAAAATTGAGATATTACACGCAAAGGGTAGGTGTTGCGCGTAATCATCAGTGTAACTTGTTTGCATGTTCCGAATATCTGGTTCAGTTCTTTCAAGTGCATCTTTTTTAGACATTGATTCATGTAGTGTCTAATGCTAAATAGAGGCAAAGACTTAAAAGAAAATATATTGAAGAGTCCTTCAAGTTGATAAAATGTGTTTGACTTCTCTCAAGGAAGTGAGCTAGGGGGCGTAGAAGGAAGTGATCTTAGGGATATAGTGAGTGTTCCATGAACCATTGTAAAGGCAGTATGCTAGGCACAAAGTTACTCTGACTAAAACATGTAATCTATAAACTAGTGAGGATTCGTGTATTTTGGTTCCACCGACACACTGTCGTAGTATGCTCCTTGGATGTAGCCCTTTATGGTGAACCAAGTAAAAGTGTTGTGTCAACTTCCTCCTTTAATTTATTTAATAGATTTAACAAGTTCCTACCAATGTGGGAACAAGATCCACAACTTTATAAAGAAAATGTTGATACCCTGATTCACCCCTCCCCTCTCAGGGTGTTCCGGGGTCCTTCAGGTATATCCCAAGAAAATGAAGATATTCCCTATGATACAGAAAAAATACTACCTAATTGATATCCTAGTTATATAAAAATTAATTTTGATGATTGGGAAGTTTCTAATGATGGAACTTAAGGAGAAAATAGTGATAATGATAAAGAAGCTTCAGATTTTTGGGAGGAAGTTTTTATAAATGTTGTGGTTTTACAGTAGTCTCAACACAAAATAAATCATCCACCAGTCTTCGTATCTTGGTTGGAAGCAATGGAACATTTTACTAAATTTGATTGAAATGTTAAAAATATTGCAACTGATTTTCATGGAGTTATAAAGTATAGATTTGGTGAGATGGGAAAAATTTATATGTTTTTAAAAAAATCCAAGAATCTATGTAATGAAAAACATACTGAAAATTTTTTATATTAATAAATATTGTGGATATTTATTTCAATAGTTATGTCATACAAAAATCATTATACAATTTGACAAATATGGGTATGATTTTTGGTTCCTCTTGAGGGGGATTCCTGACATTGCTTTTGGAGGTTGAAGAATTTATAAGATTGAGAATGCTTATAATAGTGTTCATCCAATCCTACCCCAAGATCATACATCATTGGATACTGCATTTATGTCATCTATTATCATTTAGATGATTAGAACCTTCCATGATGTGGTTTTAGCCCTTGTGTAGGATAGTATGAAATAAAATTTTGGTTAGAAGATTTCCTATAATAAGGGATAGATGGTAAAATAGAAGGAAATTGTTAAGGTCTATAGTGATTGGGAGGACATTCAACAGGTGTTGATGTAATTACTATAAATACTAAAACACAATGAATTTTTTTTCTTCCATATCGATAGGAATGAACATTTGTCTCAAGATAACTAACTTGATCCATCTCATGTAAAATTTCATTTGTTGTTTTGCGAATTCTTTCCTTGTATTTATGCATTTTGTTTCTACAAACAGTTACTACAAATTGATGGGATATTTCTATATAGAAAATACATTGGCATGTTTTTTACTTAAAAAACCATGATGACAATCGTTCACCTCTGTTGCTTACGTTTTTAATTGTGGAGAAGGAAAATTATGAATCATAGAGTTGGTTTTTAGAATGTATTAACAAACCTTTAACCAACATCTGGGGTTTCTGTTGCAAATTAGATCATCATCAGGAAGTCAATGTGGCAATCAATATAGATCTTGTTAGATGGAGACCCCTGAATTCAAATTATCAGTACCACATTGACACATTGCTAGCAATGTGAAAAACACATTCCATGTTGAACCTATAATGAAGGAAATCATGAGGATTGGAATATAATCTATATCATAAGTTTTACTATTTGGAAAAAAATGATGAAATTAATTTATGGGAAATATGATCAATTTTGTATAGAATATGAGCTGTATTGAAGAATTTTTTAAAAAAAGTACAATAAATCTTCTATTCTAATCAATGTGTATGGTTATATATTTCATATTCCAAAATAAAAATAGATATGTACATATGATGTAGGGAATAAGTATTGATACTTGACCTCAAACAATGAGGACTGCATCAATGAAATATTAAAGGGGCTTTACATGTAACCTATAACTATCCTTGTTTAGGAGAAATTTTATCATTATGTCAAGTTATTCATTGAAAGAGAAAAACTAACTGTGAATAGGATTCAGTAGGGAATAAGGTATGGACGACAACTTCAAGGACAGATTGAAAGGAACATTGAATAAGATTATGCTTATTGATTGTGCATTTTCCACCTAGAAGAATATTGATTTGCAGGTAAATAGTGTTCATACCCCATTACAGCTAGTGTGACATCTTGAATCCAGATTCCTCTTAGTGGTGCCCGGATCCCGGTTGGCCTCATGGCCTCAAGTGTGTCTTCCTGAACACTAGAGGCTGCCGACAAGCAGCGAGGACCTAGGGTGTGTTTGTGGGGATATTGTGCCCTCATTACCAGATTGAATCATAGTGGATTGGTATAATATATCTTATAAATATAAGATAAGTAGTGGAAGCAATATAAGTAAAGAGAAGCCACAATAGAAGTGATAGGAATAATGAACAACTGAACAACTATAATAACTGATCAAAATTTACAACAACTAATGATGATATGTCATGTCACTAGAATGTTGGGAAAACATTAATGCAACTAGTATACAATCATTATATAAAAAAATAGAAAAAAGAAACCAAAAAATCTCTCTCAATCATCCTAAGCTCCATCTCCGTCCTATTACAGCAAGAAATCAAGTCTCTGAACCAACCCAATTCCCTTTATCAACACCTACATATATATATTCCACTCAGGTACTAATGGTGATCTGATAGAGTATGAGATAAATCTTATTAGTCCACCACCAACAGTGTATATAACATCCTTCCCATGTCAAAAAATATGAAATAGTGTGAAACATGCATATATAATATTAAAGCAGTACAGTAATATAAATTCCAAAGTACCTGCTTCAACCCTCAGCTAGTTTCTAAACATATAACTAGTTTATTAATTAATTAAGTTAAAATTTATATAATTAAGTCTTGTGTGTTATAACCATCACTGACATCACCTCATGTTAGTAATAGTAAAGGATCTAATATATAACAAGGAATCATGGGATGATATTATTATATTCCAAGGTAATAACCAAGGAATTTGATACCTCAAAGGTTTCCAACGTGGTAGTAACAGTAGCCTAGATAAAGGTAGGAGTTCAATACAATGATCATATTCTAAGGTATTCCACAATAATGTGATCTAGTTGAGACCAAATAATACATACAAGGTAAAACAAGATAAGTTATGGTTAGTCCAAATGATATAACCAAGTAACCTTGTGTCCATAGAATCCATGTTGAATCTAAGGAGTGCATCAAAGGAATACTATAACTGTAAGGAAGGGGGTCTTGTGGTGTCATACATATCTTCTACTGATATATGAGGATCAGGTTCTAAAGTGGGTCTCAACCAAGGAAACTGACATACTTGAATCAGAATGGAATCCTTAATAGATCAAGGCATTCCCTCGAAAATCCAAAGAGAGTTCAAGTAAAACCATTCATATAATAATGATTTCATGGTGCATATATAATTAGGCACATTACATTTAATTAATTTAATTAATTATTCCATTTAATACTCTAACCATTCAACAGTTCATAAGGTTCAACCCATTGACTTTCATTAGTCTGACAATGACAATTGAGCTTGAAACAATTTAATTAATTCATTTAAATCATAATCATTTCACTTGGTTCATTCTAATACTTTCCACCATTAGTGGAAGGGGGAGCTAAAACATCCAACCAAATATCCATTTATTTATCAAGAGTCCATGTCATAAATATACATTATACTTGATAATTCCAATTTATGTTTGATTATTAATGTTCAAGAACTTACCTCAAGTGAGTCAGGTGAGAATACTGTAGGACCCGAGAACACCCTAAGAGGGGAGGTGTGAATCTGGGTGTTGAATTGTTTTAAGTGACATATTTTGTTCCCACTTTGGTAGGAACCTTTTAAACATGATCTAAGTATATGAAAAGAAAAAAATAATCACATTCATGGAAATGACACAACATTTTTACATGGTTCACCACTAAGGGAAACATCCAAGAGGATACGCCGACATTGTGTAGGTCGTACCTAAATCCACTATTGTTCACTAGTTTTTGGATTACAAGGTTTGATTATAGCCACAATGTTCCAGACACACTGCCTTTACATTGGTTCATAGATATCTCACTACGACCCTCATAGCACTTCTGTCGACTCCCCCTAGGTCACTACCTTGAGAGAATTCAAACTCGATTTATCAACTTGAAGTTCGCTTCAATAGATTTTCATTGAAGTATTTGTCTCTATTCAGCATGAGACACTACATTCATTAATGTCCTGAAATGATGCACTTGAAAGAACTGATGACACAAACTAGATATTCAAAAACCTATTGGAAGCATAACACCACACTTGTGCACGAAACCTCAACTTCCGCACAAGATTATGGAAATGTCACGAAAGATAAATTTCACACAACTCCTACTTTCCAGGGAACTATAATCATTCGTGTAGCTGAAATAAAGGGTTTAATTGGCATTTTTATACTAAAAGAACACCTTGCATGAAGATTAACAATCTGTAATTAATTTTCACACAAATCCATCGCGCAACAGAGCTAACCGATTTTTGATGGAAATTTTTGAAGTCCTTCATGGGGGTAGATTCTTATTTATAGGCCTCGGTGACCCTGCGTGAAAGTTTCCGATGTTTATTTTTCGATGCACTCAATATTCTTCATGAGTTCACAAAACCCATTTTGATGTCGCATTGGGTGCGTAAGATTCTTCCATACATCCTCTTCTTTCGCACACATCTAATAATTGTGTGCACTTTTTGTTGGAACTGTGACCATTATATACAAGAAATGGAGGTTGGTTTGTATTTTTTTCTATCTATATTGGATGTTTATAATGTTTTACAAAAAAGGGATCATACAGATCAGGCGGGCAATGGTATTGAAGGTGGCGTCATTTCCCAGTGATTGCCGAATTTGTGGGCATGAAAATTGGAAAATAGACAAATGTGTGTTTGGAAAAGGATGTTTCAAAAAAATTATGTGTTTTTTATACTTTCATTCAGGGCATATTTCGGAATCATAAACATTAAAAAATGGAAAATGCATGAGTTGCACGAAAAATCTACTGTTGTGGCAGAAAACAGTTCCTACGCAAAAATCAGTGTGCGTAGAATGAGAGGTTTTTCATGACATAGTGGGTTTTATGTGTGGGGGTCGTTGATGCCTATAAATAATAGGTAACCCCCATAATTCATTATGGCTAAATAATTAGAGAATATTCGAGTTATGATGCGCAAAAAAGTTTCAAGAAAAGGGGGTTGTGTGAAAAAATTAATGTTGCGTGGAAATTTTAAGTTGCACGCAAAAGCTAAAGTTGTGCGGAAAATTTAATGTTGCACAAAAAAGATAAAGTTGCAAGGAAAAGTTAAAGTTTCTTATAAATGTTTTAGTTGCAGGAAATATTTTCCCCCAGAAATAAAATCTTGTGTGTAAAAGTAAGATCTTGCATGCACATGGTAGGTGTTGCGGGAAATTGTCAGTGTAGGATGTTTACATGATCTGAATATCTGGTTCAGTGGTTCAATGCTTTCATGTGAATAAAAATAGAACTTTGAAGCCTGTAATGTCTTTTTCTGAACAGATATAAAGACTTCAATGAAAATCTATTGAAGGGACCTTCACCTCCATAAACTGAGTGTGACTTCACCCAGGGCAGTGAGCGAGAGGGAGTCAATGGAAGTGATCTAAGGAAAGTAGTGATATATCCTTGATGTTTTTTAAAGGTAGTGTCCCTGGGATACAGTGAATGATCCTGAACCTTATAATCCACAACTAGTGAAGTTTAGTGGAATTAGGTATGAACAGTAACCTATCGGTATATTCTTCATGGACGCAGCCCTTAGTGGTGAACTAAGTAAAAGTGTTGTGTGGTCTTTATGCATGTGATTGTTTTCTTTCTGTTCCCATCATTCATATAATTTTAACGAGTTCCTACCAATGTGGGAACGGGATCCTTATTTTAAAAGAAAAGTTTGAAACCCCAATTCACCCCTCCTATATCAGGATGCCCCAGGGTTCTACAAGTGGTATCAGAGCATAAAGGTTACTGGTGTTAGATGTGTCCTTTTCTGTCATGGAGAATGCATCCAATGCCAGAGGAATCCCTCTCTTCAATGGAAGTAATTATCATAATTGGAAGAAAATAATGATATCTAAACTAAGATCCCTTTGAATTTAAGTCCTCTTTGATACTATGTATGGAATACAAGATAATTATCCAATAGGGATTTCTATAACTGATACAGATAAGAAATTTCATGATGCAGATGCTAAAGCGCAGAATTCTATCAATGTAGCTATTTTTATAATATCTATATAAAGGTGATGTGTTGCACCTCATAAAAGTTTACGTGGGAAAAAATTGAAAATATTTATGAAAGAGATAGAAAAGTGAGTGTAGAGACCCGAATCTTGACGTACATGGACATTACATTACATTTGCGGAATACTTAGTACATTACAAAAACACACACACAAGGATCGTAATAGTTTAGTGTCTTTGGAAACTCGGAACGTAATCTTCTAATCGTGGTGAAAGATCTTCAATATCTCCCATAAAGATCTTGCCTTTTTTTACCTAAAACATTTCTTTATATCCTGGGGAAAAGAAAACATAAAAGGGTGAGCTCAAATGCTCAGTAAGGGTAAACAAAAGAAATATAAATCTCATCGTATACACAAGCACATAACATTTGGAGATCTTAACCTGCAAAAGAGATCATAATTTCATAACATGGGATAAATCATAGTAGTGAAATGAAATCCCAATAATCATAACTTAAAACATGAAACTTTGTGGCAGACACACATAATCATAGAGAATTATTTCTTGTTAGTCAAGACTCATTGCCAAGACTATCTTAGTGGACAAAGTCCCTTTCTGAATCGAGTAACCCTCGTTTCAGTCCTATTTCACTGAACCGGTATAACCTACCATTTCAGCCATGTCTATCTCATGAGATATAAAATCTTTACCCAATGCATTGGAGGGAGATATAGGTCCCACCCATCTTATAATGAATCCTTTCTTATGTGTGCCACATAATCATAAATCAAACATCATCGCATAACCCATGTAATAAATATGAGATTCTTAAACAACATGAAATCATAAAACAATTCATATAAGATAAATGAATTCATAAAAATGTTTCCATCACAACATAATAAAATCCATGTAATAATAGGGATAAAAACAGAACCCTTTTATTATCTTAGATGGAAAATAATTTTGATAAAATACTTGAACTTCATTCTTGAGGATAATATCCTTTCTACTTCAAAAACACTTTTCCTTTCTTAACATGTCATAAAATTTTAAAATAAAAGAAGTTGATTAAAAATAAAGTTGAATACTTTTAAATGAAGCTTCTTGGAAATAATTTTTTAAAAATCCATTCATGCCGTATAAGTTAAAAAAAACATTCTTCGTACTTTTGTCGGAAAAGTCAAAAAGTACCTCGTACGAAAAACAACAAATGATTCTTTTCATACATATTACTAAAAACTCACCGAAGGGTAAAAATGGATTTAAACAATTGTAGGTGGATGGAAATAATATTACATATTGATGAAACATGGATGTGGATGATAAAATACACCCCAGTAAATACTTACGAATAAACAATCTCGGATAAAAATGAGATTGTGATATTTCCCTTATCTTAGGTCCGATTTGTTTCGTAAGTGTCTGAATCCTCCTGTATAATGATTTAAATAATGTCATTTACTTATTACATAATCATATTCATTGTTATGGTATCATATATGGTTCACTTATGACTTTATATTACCCGTTCTTTTGTAAATTCCATGTTAAAGAGCGTTTTGGGTAAAATTGTTTCATTTGTCGTCCGTGTTTTGACTTGTAATTATTCATATGATTACTTAGATCATGATTACTTAATTCCAGAATATAAAACATGATTTATATATATATATATATATTCAGAATATACATATATAATAAATCAGTAAATGGAAAGAAATACACCGTCCATGGAGACGGTAGTCCGTACGTACGCATGAACGCTGTTTTCGTTTCCTTATTGAATTGGATGGAATTTAGTAGATGACATACATATAAATATAAATAATTCCAGTATCATTATTAGGTAATATATTTCATTAGTACTTATTATATATACTTTATAATCATTCATGAATGGCTAATCATTGAGAATGAATCTCATCGCGTCGTGGAGACAGTAGTCCGTACATACGCGCGAGCGATGATATCGTTCCCATGGTCGTGGAATTATGTTTAAGTGTATGTATACTATTTCAGTATCAATATAACTTTATAATAATCATATATAGTTACTCATTACACCTTTATACCCATCCAATTAAGGTGGTGGCGGAAAATAGATTACACCACGGCGTGGAGACGGTATTCCGTTCGTACGCACGCGCAGTGATTTCATTTTTCCGTAGGATGGATAGAAGGTTAATTAGAGTTGATTCATATTTATAATAACATATCAGTATATATGAAATACTTATGTTATTACTTTATCATGAAACAACTAAATAAGAAGAAGTTGAAGAAGAAAGAAATTGAAAAGATCGGTAATGGATATTACCTCTTCTTTGGAACGCTTCTTTGAATCCTCCACTTAGAGAACTAAGATTGGTCTTTGAAGAATACCAGGACCTCTAGGATGTTTCTAGGGAAGTGGAGAAGAGATTTGTTCAGGGTTTGGCCGAGCTTGAGTGCTCAAATTGGTGTGAGGAGGAGGGGGAGGAGGTGTCCTTTTATAAGGGAGGAGAGGGGCACCTTAGGAATATCTCAAAATATTATTTTATATTAAAGTCAAAATCGGTTTATAATGGTTCCAAAGGGTCTTATTTCGAAGCTAAAGTGGGGATGGGTCGAAATCCTATCAACCAATAGGATTTAGACAAGTTTAGGGTATTATTTTAACCTTATCAATTAGATTTAACTCTAAGTTAATTAATTTAACTTTTACCGTGTCTTTTTGTTTTCTTTCACTATATGGTTAATATAATTACTATAACATGCCAAACGAACCCCAAATTGTTTATTATTAATATATATATCCTTATCTAAGTTATTTTGCCGAACCATAGATTTTTAGGAATAATATAACAATTAATAATATAATATTTGATTAAAAAACTATTTTGTGTCAATTTTGACACTATTTGATATATGATTTTTGTGAAAGTCATAACAGAATTATATGCTCGAACCAAGTTGATTAAATCAACACTAATATATCATATTAACCTATAAAATTATTTTAATTCATAAAAAGTCTCAAATTACATTTATTTTTGTGTTTATAACATCAATTATGTCAATATTTCATTAATAAGATAATTACTGCATCATCATTGTGTCATAAATAAATTAAATTATTTAATGTCTAAAAATTACAAATAAAATACCATTATGTATGAAAGCTTTTTATCTTTCTAATGAATATTTATAGTGGAATTTATCTTATGTATAACCCCATATTAAAAATTATTTACTTATTAGACTTTGATTTTAATTATTTTAACCCTTCTTTAAATAAATAAAAAATACATGTCCTAATCTAATCCAAGTGGGCCTAAATGGTCATATTTTATTCCTAAGTTTGTTTTTGGTGTAATTAAACTTATCCTATAGAATTAGGACATGTGTTAGGGTAATAGTAATATCATATTTACCCTTAGTTACCCTATTTACAATTAACCGTGGTAAAAAAAAGTAAAAAGTTACTATTCACCAAAAATTATTTTCATCTCATTGAACCACATTTTAGTCCTTGATATTAACCATATCTATTGGATTTTCGAAATTACATTCACAGAAGCGGTAAAATTAAGTTTTATTCAAAATTCAGTTTTTAACCTACCACTTAGTGGTTTCCCTATTCATCAAAAATTGAAAGTTTTCAGAAAAATACCAAAATTTCACCCTAGGATAATTTCGATATTCTGAGTCCAAAAATGAATTCCATTTTAAAAAATAAAATTAATAAAATTTCAAAAAGTGGTTATTACTATTCATAATGGCTAGTTTTAATAATATTTTAATAGCATATCGTTGTTTAGTGAAACTCGGTATTGCGTACGACGCAAGCTATCGAGGAAGGTCGTGATTGCGTGTAATGTAAGCCAAGCAAGTGTGTAGTGAAAGATTCCTTTGATGATATAAAAACAAAATATTACTCATAAAAATCTCGGGTGTTACAGTGAGGGAGTCCAAACTACAAGTCTTGCCAAACATGTTTGATCATCTAAAGATACATGCTAATGAGAATGCAAATTCCTTCTTCAATCGAATTACTGATGTAGTGGGAGAAATTCAAGGTCCTGGTGATGAAATCAAAGACATTGATATCATAAATAAAATATTGAGAATATTTTCGCCTGTGTAAATTGGAAAGGTGTTAGAATTTGAAGAAATATATCTATTTATACTATCTCTGGATTATCTGCAAAGTAGTCTAGTGACATATGAGATAAGAGTCAAACCAGAAGATGCTACGACTCGTATTAGCTGGAAAATGGCGTTCAAATAAATGGAAAAACAGAAAATTTATAGAGACAGGTGTGGTGAATATGATTGGTATAAATATATTCTTTCTCTCATTGCCAAGAATAATAAGAATGGAAAAGGTAAATTTTAAGGTATGTTACCTATGGAATGTTTTTCTTGTGGAAGAGTAGGGAACATTGCCTCTCAGTGCCAAAGAAGGTTCCATGATGAAGAGAGAGAAGTGGAAAACATTGAGAAGCCTTAGAAAATATTATTCAAAAAGGGAGACTTCATATCTGGAAAGAAAGTACAGAAGAAGAGTTTTGTCTTTGAAGAGGAAGATGATGATATTGAATTCTGTGAAAGAGATGAACTAGAATTTAAAACAGGAAACCATGCTTCCATGAGGGATACCATTGATATGTCATAACCCTCAATCGATAAATAAAAATATAATCAGATGACTTCTAATGAAGATCTCGAGATTCAAATTAAAAATTTATTTTTTAAGCTTACGAATAAATTTAAGAGATGTAATAAATTGAAATAAATGGTGTAAAAAGTATCAGAATATGTTGATGAGATTGAATCTAAAATTGAAAGACTAGAAGAACTTGTGATAGTATAGTCTTTAATCCTTAAAATCACAGATATCGTTGTGGAACTAAAGATTAGAATTTAAAAAAAAGAAAAGTTCATTAATGACCTTATGTCTAGATAGGAAGAGATGTCTAATATTGTTGATGGTGTTGAGGAAGATTTTGTTACTATTAAGAGTACACATGAGTGTTAATCATCCACAAAATAGGGAAAGAATAAAAATAATTTTGGAAGATTCTCATATGTAGAATTACTGGTAAGATCCATTCGTGGTACAGATGGGGTTGAAAAAATCTTGAGCGATCAAAGAACCACTTTCATGGAAAATAGTGGGATTGGCTATAAAGCTAAGACATCAACTGCTGGAAGTAAATAGAGCAAAAATAAAGACAAGATGAAAGTTGGACACATTGAAAAGTTTAATGAAGAGCTGAAAAAGAATACCTAAATCCATACTAAAATAATAACTGAAGATTATCCTGAAACTTTTAGAAAGTACAAGTACCCCAACCATTTTCCCAAGGAAGAAGGCATGAAAATAAATATAAGTGAGAATACATTTTCTCTCATGAAGTTTTAGTTCTATGGCTATCTGAGCCATAACATGTCGTATTGTGAAGAGTAAAGGTTCTATATGATTGGGTAAGATATGGGAAGTCAGCAAATGGGGCTGATTTCATATCCTATATTTTATAGGAGAAATAGTTTCTAAGGATACTCTTTTCACTATTCTAACATTGTCCATAAAACTATGTATTTCAGGAAGAGTTATGACACGGAAATTCATACAACTCTCAGAGATGGGTCAATACTCACCCTCCTGACAGTGTTGTTCTCACAAATAAGTTTTATCCTCTGGAATAAGAGTATAGGTATGAAGAATCTGATTATGTGGAAGAATGAATTTGAAGGACATCATTTTCCTATTCTTAATACAATATCCAATAGAAACAGTAGAATAAAATTGAGAAATCCAATCTTGCTGAAGTATCCCCCAAAGCTACAAAAAAAGTAGCATCACTTGGATTCGTGATAGTGGATGCTCATCCCACGTGATAAGAAATGATGACATTTTAGAGAACATTAAAAATAAGGTTGATGGAATTGTGATGATTAGTAATGGAAGTGCTTTGAAGATTAAAGGTAGTGGAAATACTGCTCTGGCCAAAGGAGAGCTAAAGAAGACTGAAGTTTTTTTATATAGATGGTCAACATCATAATCTTCTCAGTGTGAGTAAACTCTGTGACTTAGGGATCATTGATACTTTTAATCAAAATGGATGCACTATAATAGGAAAATATGGAATTCTCTCATGAAGGATGCAGAACATATGAAAACTTAAATGAGGTTGACAGTAAAGAGAACTCTTGCTAGATGTCTTTTAAAGAATAAAACAACTTGTGGCATCGAAGACTGGGTCATATTAACCAACAAGACATTGTAAATATATCTAAGATGAAGATAGTCATGGATATCCACATTGTGAAACATGAATGGGAAAGACTTGCAATGCTTGAATAAAGGGGGAAGCTAGTTTGTAGTTCATATCGGAAAAATTAAAAAAGGGAATCACACCTTCTTGATCTCATCCATACATATGTATGTGTCCTGATAAACGTTACGAGACCTCATGGAGAGTGGTACTTCTTCATATTTCATCGATGATTATAGAAGAATGGCTTGTGTAATGGTTATTCAATGGAAGCGGCAAGTACTTTATTTCATAAAATCATATCACTGAATTGCTGAGAATGATACTAGATGAACAATCAAAGTCTTGAGATCAGACAATGGAGGAGAATACACGTCCATTGAATTTGATAATTACCTTGAAAAACATGGAATTAGGAATGAGGACGCTTTTGTGAGAACTCCATAGCAAAATGGAGTTGTTGGGCACTGGAATCGACAGGTTGACAACATGGCCATGACTATGCTAGTTGAGAGTCGTATCTCTCACCATTACTGGAAAGAAGTTGTTGGAACTATTGTGTACATTAAAAATCGCACAAATCATTATATGCGAGAAACGAAGACACTATATGAGTTTTGGCATTGAAGAAATCCTTCTTTGAAATACTTTCTTGTTTTTTGATGAAACATTTTGATCCAAGATAGTGAAGTAAATCAAGGGATGTTTAGTGAAAATGATGATGAAGGAATATTTCTCGGATATCCAATGAGAAGAAATGATTAAAAGTGTTTCAATAAGTGATTTGGGAGGATTGTGGAATGGAGTTATGTTAAGATAATTGAATAAAAAATCAAAAATGCTAAAAATAATTCTTATACCAACGAGATAGAAGATGAGGAAGAATGTGAACGTTGAGTAAATACAAATATAGAAATAGAGGAAGGTGTACAAAACTATCTGGAGTCACATCGTGATGTTGACTCAGGAGAATAATATGAAGTTGACACCATAACTGGATAGAATTCAGTTGAATCATAGAGGAGGAATTGAATAGTAGAAATTGATCAATCCGACATCATTGAGGATTGAATCTCACCCACAAAAACGAGGATAATGATGAGTAATGCATAATATGCCTTTCTATTAGTTGTCGACTATATTCATTTGATGAAGATGCAAATGATGAATCATGGGTGAAGGCCATGAATTAATAGTTAGATTAGATTTAGAAAAATCCAAAATGGGATCTAGTGAAGAGACCTGAAGGTCAAAATGTGATTGGTTTAGAGTGGATCTCTAAGAAATAATATGATGAGCATGGTAATGTCATTAGAAATAAGGTGTGACTGGTGTACAAGGGATATTCACATATTGAAGGTCTCTATGATGAGGAAACATTCTCTCCAGTAGCAAGACTGGAGTCAATCATGTATTTTCATTCCATAGAAATTCAAATAGGATATAAAGTATTTCAAATGGATTTCATGATAGCATTCTTGAATGGTGTTCTCGAAGAAGAAGTCTACATAGAACAACCAGTGGGTTTTTGCCTTGGTACTGATGAAACTAAGGTATGTAAACAAAATAACTCCCTCTATGTTTTAAAGCAGGAACCATGAGCATGGCATTCCCAAATTGAATCTTATCTCAAGAAGCTGTAATTCAAAAGAGGGAGAGTAGATCAAAATCTCTATGTGAATAATTCTCCAAAAGATCAGTTCATGATTCTAGTTTACATTGATGACATTATATTTGGGGGAAGAAGGTAGAAATAAGTGGATGATTTTGAAAATCACACAAAATCAAAATTTGAATTGTCTATGATTGGGGAGCTCACATATTTTTTAGGGTTTCTGGTGATTTAAAAGAAATATTACACATTCATTTGTTAGGAATGTATGTGAGGGATCTACTAATAAATTTTTATTCATTACTCCAAACCAATGTCAACTCTGATTGCGGTTGAAACCAAAATTATAAACCAATATGATGGGACCTCTGTAGATCCCACCAGGTACAAGCTGATTATTGGAATCTTACTATACCTAATGGCGTCACGACCTAATATTGTCTTTGAAACTTGCTGAGCGGCCCGATTTCATAGTAATCTGAAGGAAGAACAAATGAAAATAGAAAAAATAATCATGAAGTACATTCAAGGTACGCATAATTATGGGTTATACATTGCTGCAAGAAGGGAAAATGACTTATCAGCATTTTCGGATGCTGACTAGGCTGGAGATGTTGTGGACAGATAGTCCACTAGTGGTGGATCATTCTATATTTGGTAGAAATGTGTTAGCTGGTTGAGAAAGAAACATGAATGTAATTCTCTTTGTACCATTGAAGATGAGTATATCTGTAACAACCTGAGATTTTATGAAAAATATTCTTTTTAGTTTTATTAATGTCTTGTGTTGTACGCTACACCAAAAGGAGCTTGCACAACACGCATCTTTGACTTTCCTTGCATTACACTCAATCACAACCTTCCTCGATAGCGTGTGTAGTACGCAATACCGAGTTTCACTAAACAACGGCATGCTATTAAAATATTATTAAAACTAGCCGTTATGAATAGTAATAACCACTTTTTGAAATTTTGTAAATTTTATTTTTCAAAATGGATTTCATTTTTGGATTCGGAGTATCGAATTTAGCCTAAGGTGAAATTTTGGTACATTTCAGATAACTTTCATATTCAGATGAATAGTGAAAATTACTAAATTTTAATTAAAAACAACCTTTTTAATCGAAATAATTAATAGTGATAAATTATTAATTTGAGTGGTTTTAAAGTATATTTAGAATATATTTTTACAATTTAATACAATTTTGGTCATTGGTTGTAATTTCACATTTAAATCAGACATAATCAAGTGTCAATCTTTTGATAGATATTGTTTCTTAAAAACACACTATTTGTTTTAACAGCGAGATTTAATTATAAAAATAATTAATGAAACTTCTATGTTATGAATTTGGTAAAATAGACTTTATTTTTGAATTCGCAATATAAAATATAGCTTAGGATGAAATTTTGGCATTGTTCTGAAAAACATCAATTTTTGATTAATAGTGAAACTACTAAGTGGTAGTTAAAAAACTGAATTTTTCATAAAACTTAATTTTACCGCTTCTGTGAATGGAATTTCAAAAATCCGAGAGACACGGTTGATGTCAGTAAGTAAAATGTGGTTCAATGAG
The DNA here is from genome assembly GCA_963277665.1 of Viscum album. NCBI lineage: Eukaryota > Viridiplantae > Streptophyta > Magnoliopsida > Santalales > Viscaceae > Viscum > Viscum album. The sequence continues at coordinate 186,686,378 of OY728140.1, forward strand.
ATGAAAATAATTTTTTGGTGAATAGTAACTTTTTACTTTTTTTACCGCGGTTAATAGTAAATAGGGTAACTAAGGGTAAATATGATATTACTATTACCCTAACACATGTCCAAATTCTATTTGATAAGTGTAATTCGACCAAAAACAACCCTATGAATAAAATATGACCATTTAGGCCCACTTGGATTAGATTAGGACATTTATTATTAATTTATTTAAAGAAGGGTTAAAATAGTTAAAATCAATGTTTAATAAGTAAATAATTTTTAATATGGGGTTATACCTATGATAAATTAGACTATAAATATTCATTAGAAAGCTAAAAAGATTTCCCACATAATGGTATTTTATTTGTAATTTTTAGACATCAAATAAGTTATGTTATTAATGACACAAAGATGATGCAGTAATTATCTTATTAATGAAATATTGACATAATTGATGTTATAAATACAAACCTAAATATAATTTGAGACTTTTTATGAATTCCACTAATTTTCTAGGTTACTATGATATATTAGGGTTGATTTAATCAACTTGGTTAGAACATATAATTCTGTTATGACTTTCACAAAAATCATATATCAAATAGTGTCAAAATTGACACAAAATAGTTTTTAAATCAAATATTATATTATTAATTGTTATTTTATTCCTAAAAATCTAAGGTTCGGCAAAATGACTTAGATAAGGATATATATATTAATAATAAACAATTTAGGGTTCGTTTTGCATGTTATAGTAAGTGTATTATCCATATAGTGAAAGAAAACAAAAAGACACGGTAAAAGTTAAATTATTTAACTTAGAGTTAAATCTAATTGATAAGGTTAAAATAATAACCTAAACTTGTCTAAATCCTATTGGTTGATAGGATTGCGACCCATCCCCACTTTAGCTTCGAAATAAGACCCTTTGGAACCATTATAAACCGATTTTGACTTTAATATAAAATAATATTTTGAGATATTCCTAAGGTGCCCCTCTCCTCCCTTATAAAAGGACACCTCCTCCCCCTCCTCCTCACACCAATTTGAGCACTCAAGCTCGGCCAACCTCTGCCAAAATCTCTTCTCCACTTCCCTAGCAACATCCTAGAGGTTCTGGTCTTCCTCAAAGACCAATTTTAGTTCCCTAAGAGGAGGTCTCCAAAAGGCGCTTCAAAGAAGAGGTAAATACCGTTACCAATTCTTTCATCTTTATTTCTTCTTCCACTTCTTCTTCTTAGGTTGTTTCATTATGAAGTAATAACATCAGTATCACTCATATACTGATATGTTATTATAAGTATGAAACAACCCTATTTCACCATCTATCCATCCTACGGAAAAAGAAATCACCGCGCGTGCGTACGTACGGAATACCGTCTCCACGTCGTGGTGTAATCTATTTTCCACCACCACCTTACATGGATTGGTATAATGGTGTAAAGAATAACTATAAATAGTTATTACAACATCATATTGATTCTGATATATTGTATAATCTACTCCAATTCAATTCAATATTTATGGAAATGATATCATCGCTCGTGCGTACGTACGGACTACCGTCTCCACGACGCGATGAGATTCATTCTCAATGATTAACCATTAATGAATGATTATAAAGTATATATAATAAGTAATAATGAAATATATTACCTAATAATGATACTGTAATTATTTATATTTATATGTATGTCATCTACTTAATTCCATTCAATTCAATAAGGAAACGAAAACAGCGTTCATGTGTACGTACGGACTACCGTCTCCATGAACGGTGTATTTCTTTCCATTTACTGATTTATTATATATGTATATTCTGAATATATATATATATAAATCATGTTTTATATTCTGGAATTAAGTAATCATGATCTAAGTAATCATATGAATAAATACAAGTTAAAAACACAAACGGCAAATGAGACGATTTTACCCAAAACGCTACTTTAACATGAATTTACAAAAGAACGGGTAATATAAAGTCATAAGTGGACCATATATGATATAATAACAATGAATATGATTCTGTAATAAGTCAATAACATGATTTAAATCATTATACAGGAGGTTCGGACACTTACGAAGAAAATCGGATCTAAGGTAAGGGAAATATCACAATCTCATTTTTATCCGAGATTGTTTATTCGTAAGTATTTACTGGGGTGTATTTTATCATCCACATCCATGTTTCATCAATATGTAATGTTATTTCCATCCACCTACAATTGTTTAAATCCATTTTTACCCTTCGGTGAGTTTTTAGTAATATCTATGAAGGGAATCTTTTGTCATACGAGGTACTTTTTGACTTTTCCGACAAAAGTACGAAGAATGTTTTTTTAACTTATACGGAATGAATGGATTTTTAAAACATTATTTCCAAGAAGCTTCCTTTACAAGTTTTAAAGTTTATTTTTAATCAACTTCTTTTATTATAAAGTCGTATGACATGTTATGAAAGGAAAAATGTTTTTAAAGTAGAAAGGATATTTTCCTCAAGAATGGAGTTCAAGTATTTTATCAAAATTATTTTCCATCTAAGATAATAAAAGGGTTCTGTTTTTACCCCTATTATTACATGGATTTGATTATGTTGTGATGGAAACATTTTTATGAATTCCTTTATCTTATATGAATTGTTTTATGATGTCATGTTGTTTAAAAATCCCATTTTTATTACATGGGTTATGCGATGATGTATGATTTATGATTATGTGGAACACATAAGAAAGGATTAATTATAAGATGGGTGGGACCTATATATCCCTCCAATGCATTGGGTAAATATTTTATATCTCATGAGATAGACATGGCTGGAACGGAAGGTTATTTCGGTTCAGTGATACAGGACTGAAACGAGGAGTGAACTCGGTTCAGAAAGGGACATTGTCCACTAAGATAGTCTTGGCAATGAGTCCTGACTAACAAGAAATGATTTTCCATGATTATGTGTGCATGCCACAAAGTTTCAAGTTTTATGTTATGATTATGGGGATCTCATTTTCACTTCTATGATTTGTTCCATGTTAAGATATTATGATCTCTTTTGCAGGTTATGATTTTCAAAAAGATATGATATGATTTTTATTTCCTTTATTTTCCTTGCTGAGCATTTGAGCTCGCCCTTTTATGTTTTCTTTTCCCCAGGATATAAAGAAAGGTTTTAGGTAAAAAAAAAGGAAGATCTTTATGGGAGATGTTGAAGATCTTTCACCACGATTAGAAGATTTTATTCCGAGTTTCCAAAGACACTAAACTATTACGATCCTTGTGTGTGTGTTATTGTTATGTACTAAGTATTCCTCAAAAGTAATGTAATGTCCATGTACGTCAAGCTTCGGGTCTCTACATTTGGTATCAGAGGAATGGTTTAGTCAACCTTTGGAAACTAGGATGCGAGAACTTTAGTGAGATCCCTAGAGATATTTATAAGGTATGTCTAGGGATGTCCATAAGGATAAGTATACGTATAGGATACAGTCCTAGAACTACGGTAACGATCATAGAATTTAACATAAGATGTTAGATATCGAGGATACTCCACCTTTATTATGTTGTTTTCCCTAGCATGATTTTTGCCTCTCACACTATTCTTTTTTTTTGGTTTTAGAAAATGGCTGGAAACAAGATGATTCACGATAATGGAGGATATGATGGACAATGGAATGATATTCTTCATGAGCAACCAAATGAAATGGGATTTGGAAGTCCAAAGATCATTATTATGCCGAATCAGCAATCTCATAATATGATCAATAAAGTAAAATTTGGTCAGTTTCCTGACTCGGCTAATAAGAGAAAGATGGAGTTTCATGATGATCATAGAGGAAAGAAAGTTCAATTTCCCCTATGTAAATCATGTGGGAAGAGGCATCAAGGATAATGTTTCAAGGGAACTGGAAGATGCTTTGGGTGTGGAAGAGAAGGACACAAAGCAAGTAAGTGCAAAGGAAAAGGTTCAGTTAACACCATGGATGAGGATAATGGTATTGCTACGACATCAAAAATGGTTAAGTGTTTTAAATGTGGAATGTATGGGCATTATGCAAACCAATGCCCTAAGGGAAAGACTCATGAAGAGAATCAGTATGGTCGTATGGGTAGTATTTATGTGGATGATGATGAAGAGACTACAAATGATATGTGAGATGAAAGAATTGTTGAAGCACGGTTAATGGTTTAAGAATGTAGTGTTGTATAAGAAATCTCATGGTACTATGGAATAAAGAGACATCTAAGGATTGTTACATTGTTGTCTTTCCTTGAGTTTTAAAAGTGTATGATTAATGTTACCAGTATCCATGAAAGGTTATTCAAATATTTCTGGAATGTAGATGATATTTTCATAATGAAGGGATGAGGAAAAAATTAATTGTTTAACAGTATTCATGATCTCATGATTTATATAAGGACTAAGTGATATCATGGTTTGAGTATATAGAATTTTGACGATTTTGGTATGTGGAAAGTGTTAGATTTTAACTGCATTCATGTTTTCACTAAGGTATTCAATAGAATACATGATTAAGGACTTTGAATGTTTGGAATGTGACCAACAAAACATATCTTATGATATATGGGGATCGACGATGGTGTTAAATCTCTGGTAATCATTTTCACTATGTTATGAGAGTGGACTGCAGTATTATGGATAAGCCTAAAGAATTGGAATGGATTATGTTGTACATAAGTTATTATTGTTTAAGGATAGAAGTTCTCTCGATATTATTGATGGGATGTTATAGTAATATAGTTTTAGAAAAAGGAAAACCTGCAGGACGGGCGACAGCCCATCGCTTCGGACAAGGCTGTGGGAATCGAACCCACAACCGAAGTGCGACTGGCCTTTATCGCCTACCACTGGCCTACAGGAAGTCCCTGTTTAGTAGAAACTAGTTATATTTTATTAAGCGGTATGATATATGAAGTATAAGTTCATTTTAGGAACCATATATGATTAAACTCACTATAGATCGACTTATGTATATAATTTTTGCTAACCTTTTGTTTGAGACAGATGGAATGACCCGTCATTCTATCACATGATCTGCTAACACTTCACGAATAACAAATTCAACTTCATTTATTTAAGAGATGAAGTGGAAATTGTTCAAGGCACGAACAATAGTGCAATTTTACCAAAATAAAGTAAGTATTTATTCTAATTCAAGTTCTTCAACTTTAGGGAAACGATCTTGAAAAACAAAAAAAAAATGTTGTCCTAGTGATCTTATATCTGATTAATCGGATGGTACCTTAGATCGTCACAAATTTATGGATTTGTGATTGTTGGCTTTTCCATAGCCATGTTCTCTACCACTCTCCATCAGAACATGATGGTTAGATTTCTCTTCCATATCCATATTTTCACCTATGTGGAAACCCAGTGATTAGTTTATTTGGGTAATCGTTACATTTCATACTTTAGTTTTTAAATCCAAGTTTTGGTATTCCTTTTTACGATGTGGGTTTCTATTAAAGAAACTTTCTAATAGTAAACCATTTATAATCCCGACGAATTTCGAGGGCGAAATTCATTTTAAGGGGGGTAGAATGTAACAACCTGAGATTTTATGAAAAATATTCTTTTTAGTTTTATTAATGTCTTGTGTTGTACGCTACACCAAAAGGAGCTTGCACAACACGCATCTTTGACTTTCCTTGCATTACACGCAATCACAACCTTCCTCGATAGCGTGTGTAGTACGCAATACCGAGTTTCACTAAACAACGGCATGCTATTAAAATATTATTAAAACTAGCCGTTATGAATAGTAATAACCACTTTTTGAAAATTTGTAAATTTTATTTTTCAAAATGGATTTCATTTTTGGATTCGGAGTATCGAATTTAGCCTAAGGTGAAATTTTGGTACATTTCAGATAACTTTCATATTCTGATGAATAGTGAAAATTACTAAATTTTAATTAAAAACAACCTTTTTAATCGAAATAATTAATAGTGATAAATTATTAATTTGAGTGGTTTTAAAGTATATTTAGAATATATTTTTACAATTTAATACAATTTTGGTCATTGGTTGTAATTTCACATTTAAATCAGACATAATCAAGTGTCAATCTTTTGATAGATATTGTTTCTTAAAAACAGACTATTTGTTTTAACAGCGGGATTTAATTATAAAAATAATTAATGAAACTTCTATGTTATGAATTTGGTAAAATAGACTTTATTTTTGAATTCGCAATATAAAATATAGCTTAGGATGAAATTTGGGCATTGTTCTGAAAAACATCAATTTTTGATGAATAGTGAAACTACTAAGTGGTAGTTAAAAAACTGAATTTTTCATAAAACTTAATTTTACCGCTTCTGTGAATGGAATTTCAAAAATCCGAGAGACACGGTTGATGTCAGTAAGTAAAATGTGGTTCAATGAGATGAAGATAATTTTTTGGTGAATAGTAACTTTTTACTTTTTTTACCGCGGTTAATAGTAAATAGGGTAACTAAGGGTAAATATGATATTACTATTACCCTAACACATGTCCTAATTCTATTGGATAAGTGTAATTCGACCAAAAACAACCTTATGAATAAAATATGACCATTTAGGCCCACTTGGATTAGATTAGGACATTTATTATTAATTTATTTAAAGAAGGGTTAAAATAGTTAAAATCAATGTTTAATAAGTAAATAATATTTAATATGGGGTTATACCTAAGATCAATTAGACTATAAATATTCATTAGAAAGCTAACAATATTTCCCACATAATGGTATTTTATTTGTAATTTTTAGACATCAAATAAGTTAAGTTATTTATGACACAAAGATGATGCAGTAATTATCTTATTAATGAAATATTGACATAATTGATGTTATAAACACAAACCTAAATATAATTTGAGACTTTTTATGAATTCCACTAATTTTCTAGGTTACTATGATATATTAGGGTTGATTTAATCAACATGGTTCGAACATATAATTCTGTTATGACTTTAACAAAAATCATATATCAAATAGTGTCAAAATTGACACAAAATAGTTTTTAAATCAAATATTATATTATTAATTGTTATTTTATTCCTAAAAATCTAAGGTTCGGCCAAATGACTTAGATAAAGATATATATATTAATAATAAACAATTTAGGGTTCGTTTGGCATGTTATAGTAAGTGTATTAACCATATAGTGAAAGAAAATAAAAAGACACGGTAAAAGTTAAATTATTTAACTTAGAGTTAAATCTAATTGATAAGGTTAAAATAATAACCTAAACTTGTCTAAATCCTATTGGTTGATAGGATTTCGACCCATCCCCACTTTAGCTTCGAAATAAGACCCTTTGGAACCATTATAATCCGATTTTGACTTTAATATAAAATAATATTTTGAGATATTCCTAAGGTGCCCCTCTCCTCCCTTATAAAAGGACACCTCCTCCCCCTCCTCCTCACACCAATTTGAGCACTCAAGTTCGGCCAACCTCTGCCAAAATCTCTTCTCCACTTCCCTAGCAACATCCTAGAGGTTCTGGTCTTCCTCAAAGACCAATTTTAGTTCTCTAAGAGGAGGTCTCCAAAAGGCGCTTCAAAGAAGAGGTAAATACCGTTACCAATTCTTTCATCTTTATTTCTTCTTCCACTTCTTCTTCTTAGGTTGTTTCATTATGAAGTAATAACATCAGTATCACTCATATACTGATATGTTATTATAAGTATGAAACAACCCTATTTCACCATCTATCCATCCTACGGAAAAAGAAATCACCGCGCGTGCGTACGTACGGAATATCGTCTCCACGCCGTGGTGTAATCTATTTTCCACCACCACCTTACATGGATTGGTATAATGGTGTAAAGAATAACTATAAATAGTTATTACAACATCATATTGATTCTGATATATTGTATAATCTACTCCAATTCAATTCAATATTTATGGAAATGATATCATCGCTCGTGCGTACGTACGGACTACCGTCTCCACGACGCGATGAGATTCATTCTCAATGATTAACCATTAATGAATGATTATAAAGTATATATAATAAGTACTAATGAAATATATTACCTAATAATGATACTGTAATTATTTATATTTATATGTATGTCATCTACTTAATTCCATTCAATTCAATAAGGAAACGAAAACAACGTTCATGTGTACGTACGGACTACCGTCTCCATGAACGGTGTATTTCTTTCCATTTACTGATTTATTATATATGTATATTCTGAATATATATATATAAATCATGTTTTATATTCTAGAATTAAGTAATCATGATCTAAGTAATCATATGAATAAATACAAGTTAAAAACACAAACGGCAAATGAGACGATTTTACCCAAAACGCTACTTTAACATGAATTTACAAAAGAACGGGTAATATAAAGTCATAAGTGGACCATATATGATATAATAACAATGAATATGATTCTGGAATAAGTCAACAACATGATTTAAATCATTATACAGGAGGTTCGGACACTTACGAAGAAAATCGGATCTAAGGTAAGGGAAATATCACAATCTCATTTTTATCCGAGATTGTTTATTCGTAAGTATTTACTGGGGTGTATTTTATCATCAACATCCATGTTTCATCAATATGTAATGTTATTTACATCCACCTACAATTGTTTAAATCCATTTTTACCCTTCGGTGAGTTTTTAGTAATATCTATGAAAGGAATCTTTTGTCGTACGAGGTACTTTTTGACTTTTCCGACAAAAGTACGAAGAATGTTTTTTTAACTTATACGGAATGAATGGATTTTTAAAACATTATTTCCAAGAAGCTTCCTTTACAAGTTTTAAAGTTTATTTTTAATCAACTTCTTTTATTATAAAGTCGTATGACATGTTATGAAAGGAAAAATGTTTTTAAAGTAGAAAGGATATTTTCCTCAAGAATGGAGTTCAAGTATTTTATCAAAATTATTTTCCATCTAAGATAATAAAAGGGTTCTGTTTTTACCCCTATTATTACATGGATTTGATTATGTTGTGATGGAAACATTTTTATGAATTCCTTTATCTTATATGAATTGTTTTATGATGTCATGTTGTTTAAAACTCCCATTTTTATTACATGGGTTATGCGATGATGTATGATTTATGATTATGTGGCACACATAAGAAAGGATTCATTATAAGATGGGTGGGACCTATATCTCCCTCCAATGCATTGGGTAAATATTTTATATCTCATGAGATAGACATGGCTGGAACGGAAGGTTATTTCGGTTCAGTGATACAGGACTGAAACGAGGAGTGAACTCGGTTCAGAAAGGGACTTTGTCCACTAAGATAGTCTTGGCAATGAGTCATGACTAACAAGAAATGATTTTCCATGATTATGTGTGCATGCCACAAAGTTTCAAGTTTTATGTTATGATTATGGGGATCTCATTTTCACTTCTATGATTTGTTCCATGTTAAGATATTATGATCTCTTTTGCAGGTTATGATTTTCAAAAAGATATGATATGATTTTTATTTCCTTTATTTTCCTTGCTGAGCATTTGAGCTCACCCTTTTATGTTTTCTTTTCCCCAGGATATAAAGAAAGGTTTTAGGTAAAAAAAAGGAAGATCTTTATGGGAGATGTTGAAGATCTTTCACCACGATTAGAAGATTTTATTCCGAGTTTCCAAAGACACTAAACTATTACGATCCTTGTGTGTGTGTTATTGTTATGTACTAAGTATTCCGCAAAAGTAATGTAATGTCGATGTACGTCAAGCTTCGGGTCTCTACAATATCTCTGCTACAAAGGCATGCAGTCAACTACTATGGATGAAGAAACAACTGACAGAGTGCAATTTATCTTAAGAAGAATCATGTTCAAAATTCACATACAAAACCTATTGAAATAAGATATCACTTTATCAAGGGAAAAAGTTGAACAAGGTGTGATTAAAATGGATCATCTGAAAACTTATCAGCAAGTGGTTGATATCCTGGGAAGCGGCTATCAACAGCTGTGTTTGAGAAACATCAGTTGAACCTCTGTGTTTGGAAGCCTCCTAATGCATAAGTAGGTTACAAAATTCCCCTCTCCCTAGTTATGTTAACTATTTTTAATCAGTTTTTGAATGTGATGAAGGTTTATAGGGGAGATAATCTCCAAGGGTTGTTTTGAGCTATTCAATGAACTTTTATCAGACTTTGGGTTTATTGTCAATGGGGGAGAAAAGAATACATTCAATATATGTAATGATTATGTGTCATAGTAAGATAATAGTTTGGGTGGTGTTTTTAAGAATTCCAAAACATAGTATCCCAATTCATGCTTCCCACCTTGTTTTATACACTAAGAATTTCTAACATAGACTTAGTGTGTCGGATGAATTAATTCTTTCCTTTCAGGTTTTCTTGTGGTGGGTGCTCTATTGGATTTATATGGTGATTTCCAACAAACCCAAAGGGGGATATTTTTGGAACCACGACTGCTCTATGCAAGAAATGGAGTTTGTTTTGTGTTTCTTGTCAATCCTCATTGGATGAATGGATTTTGGTTTGTTTTTGAAAAATTAAGTTATGTGTAACATTGTAGGTATTTTGTAAACATTCGCACAAGGCATATTTCGATATCATAACATCGAAAAATGGAAAAGGCATGATCTGCACACAAAAACTGGGGTTGTGCGCGGAAAACGGTTCCTTTGTGAAACTCATAGCACACATAATGAGAGGTTTTTCATGAAAAAATGGGTTTTACATGTGGGGAGGGTTAGTGATTCCTATAAATAAGAGTTGAACCCCCTAATTTAGTATGACTGAAGACTTAGTGAAGATCCGAGTTCAGATGCGTGTAAAATTTTCATGACAAGGGAGTTGCGCGGAAAAGTTAAAGATGCATGAAAAAGTTAAAGTTGTGTGCAAAAGCTAAAGTTCTGTGTTAAAGATAACTTTGCATGAAATAGCTAAAGTTTCATGTAAAATTTTAAATTGAACGTAACGGTTATTGTTGCATGAAATACTTTTCACGTGCAGAGAAAGTCTTTCACATAGAAGTAAGATCTTACATGCACTGGGTAGGTGTTGCGCACAGTGTAGGATGCTTACATGTTCTGGATATCTGGTTCAGTGGTATAGTGTTATCTTGTGCATCAATCTAGGACATTGATGCAAGTAGCATCTCTTGCTGAATGATGAAAATGTTCTCAATGAAAATCTAGTGAACGGACCTTCACATCCATAAATTGAGTGTCACGTCACCCAAGGAAGTGAGCCATGGGGAGTCAACGGAAGTGATATGAGGGAAGAAGTGAGCTATCCCTGATGTTTTGTAAAGTTAGTGTGCCTAGGATAGAGTGACTATACCAGAACCCTGTAATCCACAACTAGTTAATTTTAGTGGAATTATGTACGACTGCAAAACTTTCGGCATATGGTCCTTGGATGTAGGCTTTAGTGGTGAACCAATTAAAAGTGTAGTGCACTATCTATGCATGTGATTATTTTCATTTTATTCCCCTTAGTCTTGTAGGTTTAACGAGTTTCAACCAACATGGGAATAAGATCCTAGTTTTAAAAGAAAATGTTGACACCCTGATTCACCCCTCCCCTCTCAGGGTGTCTCGGGGTCCTACCAATGGTATCAGAGTGTAAAGGTTACTAGTATTAGATCTATCCTTTTTCGTCATGGAGAATGCAATGAATGCTAGTGGAATCCCTCTCTTCGATGGAAGTAATTTTCAGATTTGGAAGAAAAAAATGAGATGTCATCTAAGATCCCCTAGAATGGAATTCCTCTTTACTATTGTGCAACGAATACTAGTTTCTGATCCAACATGGATTTCCATTATAGATACATACAACAATGTTCTTGATGCAGAAGCTAAAGCTAAAAATTCTATCACTACGGCTCTTTCTGATGAGATATATCTAAATGTGATGAGTTGGACCTCAGAAAATTCTTTGTGGGATAAACTTGAATGTATTTATGATGGAGATAAACATGTGATGGAGGAAAAACATCAAGTCTTGCACAACATATTTGATGATCAAAAGATGCATCTTGATGAGAATGCCGATTCATTCTTCAATCAAATTACTGAAGTAGTGGAGGAATTTCGAGGTCTTGGAGAAGAAATCAAAGACATTGATATTTTAAAAAAAAATATTGGGAATAATTTCTCCATGTACAATGGAAAGGTGTCAGACCTTGAAGAAATAGATGTATCTAAACTATCTCTAGATGATCTGCTAAGTACTCTAGAGGCATATGAGATGAGAGTAAAACTAGAAGATTCTACGACTCGTGTTAGTAAAGAGATGTCATTCAATGTCATGGACAAGCTGAATATTTCAGGATACAGTGGTGGTGAAGATGATGAGGAAAAATAAATTCTTTCTATAATTTCCCAGAAGCATAATAAGGTAAAAGGTAAATTTAAAGGTAAGTTACCTCTGGCATGTTTTCAATGTGGAAGAGTTGGGCAAATTGCCTCTCAGTGCCAAAGAAGGTTCGAGGATGAATAGAGCGAAGTGGAACACATTAAGAAGCCTCAGAAAAGGTTTTTCAAAAATGAAGACATCAAATATGAAAACAAGGATATATGAAGAGTTTTTTTTTTTGAATGGGAAGATGGTGATATTGAATTTTGTGAAGAAGAAGAACCAGAATTTAAAACTGGAAACCATTCTTCCATGACGGCTACCGTTGAAAAGTCAGATCCCTCAATCGATAGAGACAAAGATAATCGAATGAATCCTAATGGTGATCCCATTTTTCAAATTAAGAATTCCTTTCCAAAGATTGAGAATAAATGTAAGATATGCAATAAGTGGAATGCAATGTTGGAAGAATCATCATATTATATTGATGAGATTGGAGTTGAAATTGAACGACTAGAAGAACTCATGATTGTATAGTCTTCAATCCTTGAAAGCACAGATAACGTTGGAGAACTAAATATTAGAATTTAAGAACAATTAAATCTAATCAATGACCTTATTTCTAGACTGTAAGAGAATTTAAATACTGTTGAGGTTCTTAAGGAATAAGTTATTACTCTTAAAAGTAAACATGAGTGACAATCAACCAAAAAAGATGGAATGGATAAAATTCATTATGGAAGATTCATAGATGTATAATTAATGGTAAGATACAAGAATGGTTTATATGGGGTTGAAAAATCTTGAGCGATTGAAGAACCAATTTCATGGGATATAATGGAATCAGTTGTGAAGTTGAGACATCAAATGCTGGATGTAGATAGAGCCAAAAGAAATACAAGACGAAATTTGGACAGGTTGAACAGTTTTGTGAACTGATGAAAAAGAAACACTCAATCCAAACTAAAATATGAAATGAAAATTATCCTCAGAATTTCAAAAAGCACAGGTAGTACAACTATTTTCCCAAGGAAGAAGGAATGAGGGGAAATATAAGTGGGATGACATTTCCTCTCATGAAGTGTCAGTTCTATGACTATCTAGGCCATACCATGTCGTATTGCGCAGAGGCAAGGAGCTATTTGAATGGGGATGATCTGGGAAGTCAAAAAAAGAGAGGGAATTCATATCCTACATATTATATAATAAATAGTTTCTATGGATACTATTATCACTATTCTAACTTTGGACATAATGCAATGTGTTTCAGGAAGAGGTATGAAAGGATAAATTCATACAACTCTCAGAGACGGGTCAATACTCACCCTCACAATTGTGTTGTTATCACAAACAGGTTTTCTCCTCTAGAAGAAGAGTATTGGTATGAAGACTACGGTTATGTGTATGAAATAATTGGAAGGTCGTCAGTGTCCTATGCTTAATACAATATATCATGGAAAGAGAAGAAGAAAATTGAGAAATCCAATTATGCAGAAGTAGTCCTCAAAGCTCCAAAAATCCGTGGGACCTAGATTCGTGATAGTGGATGCTCATACCACATGACATGAAATGATGACCTTTAAAATAATATTAAAAATAAGGTTGATGGAACAACGAGGTTTGGTAATAGTGTTTCTTTGAAGATTAGAGGTAGTGAAAATATTGCTCTGGCCAATGGAGGGCAAAAGAAGACTAAAGTTAATTATATATAAAATCTATGTCATAATATCCACTTTGTGAGTCAAATCTGTGGCTCAAGGATCATAATAAAATTCAATCAAAATAGATGCACTATAATGGAAAAAACAAGGAATTCTCTCATGAAATGTTGCAGAACAGATGGAAACTTATATCAGGTTGACAGTAAAGAGAACTCTTGTTATATGTCTGTTGAAGAATAAAACAACCTGTGGCATTGAAGGCTAGGAAACATTAACCAACATGACATGTAAAAATATATAAACTAAATATAGTCATGGATATCCCCATTTTGAAATGTGAATGGGAAAAGACTAGTGATGCTTGCATACAGGGGAAGCTAGTCTGTAGTTCATATCATCCAAAGAAGAAAATGGATTCACACCTTCTTGATCTCATCCATAAAGACATATGTGTCCTGATAAACATTGTCAAAACTCATGGAGAGAGGTACATTGTCCTTTTAATTGATGATTATATTAGAATGGATTGTGTAAAGGTTATTCACCGGAAGTGACATGTACATGATTGCATGAAAACTTATCACCGAATTTTCGAGAATAATACTAGAAGGGAAATCAAATTTTATTTGATCTAACAATAAAGGATAAGACATGTCCATTGAGTTTCATATTTACCTAGAAAAACATGTAATGAAACATGAGGTAGCTTCAATGGGAACTCTGCAGAAAAATGGAGTTGTCAAATGCCAAAATAGATAGGTCAACAACATGCCCAGGTCTGTACTAGTTGGGAGTCATATCTCTCTCCATTATTGGAATGAAGCTGTTAAAGCTACGGTACACATTTAAAATTGAACAGGGATTTATATGGTAGAAACGAAGACCCTATATGAATTGTGGCTTGGAAGGAAGCCTTCTTTGAAATAATTTCATGTTTTCAGAAGCAAATGTTTCATCCGAAATAAAGAATGAAATCAAGGGATATTTGGTGACAATGCAAATGAATGAATATTTATTTGATATCCAATGAACAACAAAGCTTACAAGTGTTTCAATATGTGATTCGGGGGGGGGGGTTATGGAAATTAGTGATGTTAATATCATTAATAGAAAAACCCCAAATTCTTCAAATAATTCATATACTGATGAGATAGAAGATGAGGGAGAATGTGAACATAGAGTAAATGAAAATACAGAAATAAGGAAAGGTGTACAAAACTCTCAGGAGTCTCATCATGATTTTGACTTAGGATAAGAATATGAAGATGAAACCTTTGCTGGAGAGAATTCAGTTGAATCTTAGAGTAGGAATCAAAGAGTAGAAATTGATCAATATAATATCATTGAAGATTGGACTCCACCCACACAAATGAGTAGAATAAAGAGTAATGCACAATATTCATTTCTATTAGTTGTGGAATTATCCTCATTTGAAGAAGACGCAAAGGATGAATCAGGGGTGAAGGCCAAGAATGATGTTTTAGATCAAATTGACCAATATCAGACATGGGATCGGGTCAAGAGACCCGAAGGTCACAATATTATTGATACGAA
The DNA here is from genome assembly GCA_963277665.1 of Viscum album. Taxonomy (NCBI): domain Eukaryota; kingdom Viridiplantae; phylum Streptophyta; class Magnoliopsida; order Santalales; family Viscaceae; genus Viscum; species Viscum album. The sequence continues at coordinate 186,701,906 of OY728140.1, forward strand.
GTGTATCTTGAAGAACAAATATGATGATATTATATTTTGTGGAAGTAGGCAGAAATCAGGGGATGAATTTTACAATCACATGAAATCATAATTTGAAATTTCTATGATTGGAGAGCTCACATATTTCTTGGGGTTTCAGGTGATTCAAAAAAAGGATTACACTTTCATTTCATAGGAAATGTACACAAGAGAGATGCTGAAGAAATTTATTATGCATGACTCCAAAACAATGTCAACTCCGATTTCTGTTGGAACCAATATTTGAAAGAATTATAAGGGTACCTCTATAGATCCCACCATGTACATGATGATTATTGGAAGCTTAATATACCTAGCAGCATCATGACCTAGTATTGTCTTCAAAACTTGATTAGCGACCCAATTTCAGATTAATCAAAAGGAAGAACATATGACAGAAATAAAAAGAATCCTGAGGTACATTCAAGGTACTCATAATTATGTATTATACTTTGATGTAGGAGGGGAGAGTGACTTCTCAGTGTTTTCAGATGCTGACTGAGCTCGAAATGTATTGGACAGAAAGTTCACTAGTGGTGGAGAATTTTATATTGGGAAAAAATGTGTAGGATGGTTGAGAAAAAAAAAGAATGTACTTCTCTTAGTACTAGTGAAGCTATGTATATCACTGCTATAAAGGCATGAACTCAACTACTGTGGATGAAGTAATAACTAAAAGATATTGGTGATGAGTTGAAGCAACCAATGGTGATTTTCTGTGATAATAAGAGCACAATTGATCTTAAGAAGAATCTAGTTCAGCATTCTCGTACAAAACATATTGAAATCAGACATCAGTTTATCAAGGAAAAAATATGAACAAGGCATGATTAAAATGAATCATGTGGGAACCAATGAGAAAGCGGCTGATATCCTGACCTAGCCACTTTCAGCAGCTATTCTTGAGAAACATCAGTTGAAACTTGGTGTTCAGCCACCTCCCAGTTCATGAGGAGGATACAAAACTCCCCTCTCCACAGTTATGTTAACTGTTTATAATTTTTTTGTGGATGTGTTGTAGGATTATGGGGGAGATACTATCTAGGGGATTTTTGATCTGTTCAATGAACTTTCCCCATACTTTGGGTTTATTGTCAATCGGAGAGAAAGGAATACATTCAGGATATGTAATGCTTCTATTGCACCGTAAGAGACTAGATTGGGTGGTGTCTTTAATAATTCTAAAACACAGTTTACCAATTAATGTTTCTCCTCTTTTTTTCTACATTGATAATTGTTCACATAGACATAGAGTGTTTCCAGATTGGATTCTTGTGTTTCAAGTTTTCTTGTGTCTGGTGCTCTATTGAATTTTTATGGTGATTTCCAACAAACCCAAAGGTGGAGATTGATGGATCCACTACCATTCTATACAAGAAATGGAGTTCGGTTTGTGTTTGATGTCATTCCTCATTTTATTTTTAGAATGTTTTCTTAGAAAGGGATCATACTGTTTGAGCTGACAATATAATTAAAGGTGGCATCATTTCACTGTGTTTGCCAATTTTTTGGGCCTGAAAATTGGAAAATGGAAAATTCTGTGTTTGGAAAAAGAAGTTTCATGAAATATTGTATGTGTTTTTTTAAAAAAATTTCAAGGCATGTTTCGAGATTAGAACGTTGAAAAATGGAAAAGGATTGAGCTACATGAAAAATCTAGAGTTGTTCCTGGAAAGTGGTTCCTGTGTGAAAAGCATTGCGCCCAGAATGAAAGGTTTTGTGCGACATGGTGAGTTTTACGCTTGGGGTTTAGTGACACCTATAAATAATTGGTGACCCTATCATTATGTACGAATGAATAATTATAGAAGATCCAAGATCTGATGCGCTTAAAATTTGTGCAAAAAGGGATTTGCGTGGAAAAGATAAAGTTGTATTGAAAACATAATGTTGCACGAAAAATCTAATGTTACGCAGAAACGTTAACATTCCATGAAAAATATAAAGTTTCATGGAAATGTTACTATTGTTCATAAAGGTTGTAGTTGTGTGAATGATTTTCTACCAGGAAAGAAAATCTTGCACGCAAAAGTATGATCTTGCGTGCATATGGTAGGAGTTGCGTGCAATTGTCAATGTAGGTTGTTTACATGGTCTGAATATCCAATTTAGTGGTTCAGTGATTTCAAGTGAAAAAATCTAGGAATTCGATGCAATCTATGCGTCATGCTAAAAATAGAGAAAGACATAAATGCAAATCTATTGAAGGGCCCTTCATGTCCATAAACTGAGTGTGACTTCACCCAAGGCAGTGATCCGAGGGGAGTCAACGGAAGTGATATGAGGTAAGTAGTGAGTTATCCCTAAAATTTATTAAAGTTAGTGTTATTGGGATAGAGTGACTGTACCCGAACCTTGTAATCCATAACTAGTGGAGTTTAGTGGAATTAGGTACGACCGGAAACCTGTCGGCATATGCTCCTTGGATTTATCCCTTAATGGTGAACCATGTAAAATTGACGTGTGGTACCAATTCATGTGATTGTTTTCTTTCTGTTTTCATTATTCTTATAGGTTTAACAAGTTCCTACCAACATGGGAACAAGATTATTCTTTTAAAATAAAAATATTACACCTTGATTCACCCCTCCCCTCTCAGGGTGTTCTGGGGTCGTACACTTTTTTTCCTTTGCAATATTTTGATGCATTGACCCCAAATTAGTCCTTGTGCACAAGTTTTTAGACACCTTTCAACCTTGCACGCTACTCCTTTTTCCAAAAACTCTTTTCTCCATATTCCAATTTTTTGGACCCATAAAATTGGAAAACACTAGGAAATGACACCACCTTCAATATTGTTGCTCACCTGAACTGTATGATCTCTTTCCTATAAAACTTCTTGAACTTATAATGAGGATTAAAAACAAACAAAAATTTTACTCCATTTCCGGCATATAATGGTCATGGTTCCAATAATCTCCCCCTTTTATTTTGTTAGAAATCTACAGATAAATTCAATAGTGCACCAACTGCTATCCAAACCTGAAATGCAAGAATCAACTCATCCAACACTATAAGTCTACGTGTGAAATTATTGGTGTAGAAAATATTACGTGATGCTCGAATTGGGTTCCTGTGTTTTATAAATCTTAAAAACGTCCAAGATATTTTCTTACTGTGTCAGAGAAGCATTACATGTCCTAAATTTATTCCTTGTACTAACACTGAATTCTCATCATGTCATAGAAGCATTACACATGCTGAATTTATTCCTTCTCCTCCTAACATCAAATTCTTATCGTTTCATAGAATCATTACATGTCTTGAATTTATTCCTTCTCCCCAATTAACAATAAACCCAAAGATTATTATTTTTTCATTGTACAAATAAAAACACACTCCCCATGGATAATATCTCCTCCATAAACCTACATCAAATCCTAAAAAATATTGAAAACAATTAACATAACTGGGGGGAATATGGCCTCCTTATGTGCTAAAAGGTAGCTGATCACCGAGGTTCAACCAATGTTTCTCAAACACAGCCATTGACAGTGGCTTGGTCATAATGTCAGCCACATTCTCATCTGTTCCCACATGATCCATGTTGATAACAACTTCTTCTACTTTTTCCTTGATAAAGTGATATCTGATTTAAATATGCTTCATATGATAATGTGGATTAGTACTCTTTATAATATCAATTGTGCTCATGTTATCACATTAAATCAATATTGGTTGCTTCACCTCATCACCTATGTCATTTAGTTGCTTCTTCATCCAAATTAACTGAGTGCACGCCTTGGTAGTGGATATATACTTAGCTTCAGCAGTACTAAGAGATGTACTTTCCTATTTCCTACTTATGCATCCCACACATATCTTCCCAATATAGATTTCTCCACTACTAGTGGTCTTTATGTAAACTAAATCTCCAACCCATTAAGCATCACAAAGAACTGATAATTCATTGTCTCTTCCTGCAGCAATGTATAACCCATAATAATGAGTACCTTGAATGTACTTCATGATTATTTTTACAGCTTATATATTTTCTTCCTTAATATTACTCTGAAATTGGTCTACTAATCATGTTGAATAGACAATATAAGGTCATGTCACCATTAGGTACATTAAGCTTCAGAAAATCCTCTTGTATATGGGGGAATCTACAAATGTCTCATCCTCATTCTTTCCATGATTGGTTCCAACTACAATCAGAGTAGACATTGGTTTGGAATCTTGCATATTAAAATTCTTCAGTAGCTCTCTTGCACACTTATTCTAAGAAATGAATGTGTAATCCTTCCTTTGAATCACCTGCAGCCCTATGAAATATGTGAGCTCCCCCAACATATATATTTCAAATTCATATTTCATGTGATTGGAAAATTCATCCACTGATCCCTGCCTGCTGCCACCAAATATAATTTTATCAATGTAAACAAGAACTATGAACTGGTCTTTTAGAGAATTATTAACTTAGATATTGTGACATACTCCTCTTTTGAATTTCATCTTCTTGAGATAAGAATCCAGCTTGTAATGACATGCTCGTGGTGCCTGATTCAAGCCATAGTAGGCCTTATTTAATTTTCAAGCCTTTGTTTCATCAGTACCAAGAAGAAAACCCACTGGTTGGTTAATGTAGACTTATTCTTCCAGAATACCATTCCAGAATGTTGTCTTAACATCCATATGAAATAATTTATATCCTCTTTAGATTTACATTGCAAGAAAAGGACTAATTTATTCTAGTCTATCCACTGGAGGAAAGGTTTCATAAACATTGACACCTTCAATCTATGAAGATCCTTTACATACTAGTCATGATTTGTTTCTAATAAAAATTCCATGCACATCAAAATTGTTCTTGAAAATACACTTTGTAACAATCACATTGTGACCTTCGGGTCTCTTGACAATATCCCATGTTTGAGTCTTGTCTATCTGATCTATCTCTTCATTCATATCTTTCACCCATGATTCAACCTTTAAAGCCTCTTAAAATGAGGATGGTTCCACCATAGATATGAATGAAAATTGTGCATTATTACTGGTTATCCTTGTTTGCGTTGGTTCACTCCTATCCCCAGTTATATTAGATGGATCAATCTCATCTATTCGATTTCTCCTCTGTGGTTCAATCGAATTCCCTTCAGCCATGGTTTCCTCTTCTGATTCCTCTTATGAGTCAACAACATGATGTAATCCTGAGAGTTTTGTACACCATCACTTACTTATTTATTTCAATTTGTTCTAGGTTCACATACAACCACATCTTCAATCTTATTAGTAAAGTAGTTCCCTCAATAATTTATGGTTTTCTATTCAATTATCTTAACTTAACTGCTTTCCACAATCTTTCCCAAGTGCTTATTGAAACACTTATATGATTTTCTATTCATTGGGTATACACGGAATATTTCTTCTTATACATTGTCACCATACATCCCTTGATATTTTTCATTGTTTCGGATGAAACACTTACTTCTAAAAACATGAAAAAATTTCAAAGAGGGATTTCTTCAATGCCACAAATCATATGGTGTCTTCTTCTCACCCATATAAAGACCCATTCGATTTTGAATGTGAACTATAGCTTCAACAAATTCATTCCAGTAATGGAGAGAGATACAACTCTCTATCAGCATAGTGCTGGCCATGTTTTTCACCTATCAATTCTGGAACTCAAATACTACATTTTGCTATGGAGTTCTCACAACATCTACCTCATGTCGTATTCCATGTTTCCCCATGTAATTTTCAAACTCAATAGAGGTGTATTCCCCTCCATTTTAAGATCGCAGAACATTGATTGTTTATCCAGTGTCATTATCCGAGATCCAATGATTAGTTTTCATGAAATCAAGCACTTGTATTTTCTTATGTATGACCACCATACATTCCATTTTACTATAATCATCTATGAAAAGAAAAAAGTACCTTTCAACATGCATTCTGGAAACATTTATCAGGCCACATACATCTGTATGTATGAGGTCAGGAAGATTAGAGGCTATTTTCTTATTTGGATGGTATGAACTGTATACCAGCTTCCGTCATATAGAAGCATCATATTTCTTTTCTCATTCAGGCTTCTGGTTGGGGATATCCATGACTATCTTTCATTTAGATATAATTTCCATGTCTTTCTGATTGATGTGCCCCCATCATCGATGTTGCAAGTTGTTTTCTTTCTTCAACTATTAGATTGAATATGTTCTCTTTACTGTCAACATGATATAATTTTCTATCTGTTCTACAGATTTTCATTAGAGAATTCTCCGTCTTTTCATTTATAGTGAAGCTATATGGATTGAAAGTCACAATAATTCCTAAGTCAAAGAGTTGACTCACATTGAGGATATTTTGACACAAACCATTCACATAAAGTACTTCAGTTTTATTGAGCTCCCCATGAGCAATATCAGTACTTACACTGCCTTTAATATTTAAATCACCATAATTACCAAACCATACTATTCCATCAACTCTTTTCTTGATATTTTTTAAGAGGTAATCATTCCTCATTATGTGGGATGAACATCCACTATCAAAAATATAGGTGTTGTTGTTCTTTGTAACATTAAAGGCTACTTCTGCAAGATTGGATTTTCCAATTTTCCTCTTTTCCTTCTATGAGATATTATATTTAGTGTAGGGCACTGATGGCCTTTAAAATCTATCTTCCATGTACATGGGTTATTCATTTTAATAATATTATTCCAAGGGTAAAAACCAGTTTGAGATAGAAACATGGTTTGGTTGATGAGTATTCACCTATCTATGAGTATTATATAAAAATCTCTGGTCATTCCTCTACCCGCAATGAACAGCTTTATAGCCAAAGTTAGAACAATTAAAACAATATTCATAATGATTATTTCCTTTTTTGTATTAACGATATGATTTATTTCTCCGTTGTTAAACTCATACCTCTTCACCATTCGGATAGCTCCTCGCTTCTTCACAATATGACATGGTGTGACCCAAATATCCACAGAACTGACATTTCATGAGAAGATATGTCTTCTCATTTTTATTTCTCCTTATAACTTCTTTCGTGGGAAAATACTTTGACTTCATGTCATTTTTCATAGCTAGATAAGAAACTTTAGTTCTTATTTCTAGTAGATTGAGGGGAATCTTCTTAAGCACTTCCAGTGACTTTTCAACATTACCAACTTTTAGCTTTCTATTATTCTGATCCACCTTACTTTCATCATTTGATGGTTCAGCACCACAACCGATTCCAGTATTCCCATTCATGAAGGACTTTGATCATTCAAAATACTTTCAACTCCGTCGAAACCATGCTTATATCATACTAGTAATTATGAATATAAAAATCTTCCAAACTATATTTTCTTCTTTCCCACTTTTGTGGTTGATTGATTATCAAGTTTACTCCTAAGAGTAACAACTTCTTCGTCAAGACTCTCAATAGTCATGGAATTCTCTTCGAGGCTAGAAGTAAAGGAATTTATGAACTTTGATTGTTATTCAATATTAATCTTTAGTTCTACAACATCATCTGTGCTTTCAAGGATTGAAGACTATACTCTCACTAGTTCTTCTAGTCGTTCGATTTCAACTTCAAGATCATCAACATATTCTGATGAATCTTCCACAATTGCTTTCCACTTATTACATATCTTACATTTATTCAAAATCTTTCCAAATTCATCCTCAAGTTGAAACTTGGGATCAACATTAGGAGTCATCTGATTATCTTGTAATTTATCGATCAAAGGTTTTGAATTTTCAATGGTATCCTTCATGGATTCATGGTTTCTAGTTTTAAATTATCGTTCTTATTATTCACAGAATTCATTATCATTGTCTTCCTCTTCATAGAGAAAACTCTTCTTCTATAATTTTTTTTTCTAGTTTTAAAGTCTCAATTTTTGAAAAATCATTTATGAGTCTTCTCAATGTCTTCCTCTTTTCTCTCTTTATCATCAATGTTTCTTAGGCACTAAAGGGAAATTTTCCCAACTCATCCACAACAAAAATATTTTACAGGTAACTTACCTTTAAATTTAACTTTTTACCTTCTTGATCTTCTTTGCAATGAAAGAAAGTTTTTCTTTTTCCTCATCATCTTCACCACCACTATATCCTAAATTTTCAGTGTGTCCAAGTCTTTGAATTCCATTTCCATTCTAACATGAGTCATAGAATTTTCTGGTTGGACTCTCATGTGATATGCCACTAGACTACTTAGCAGATCATCTAGAGACAATTTAGATAGATATCTTTCTTCAAGGGCATAAACCTTTTCATTGTACATAGGCAGAAATCATCTCAAGATTTTCTTTATGATGTCAATGTCTTTGATTTGCTCTCCAAGACCTCGAATTGCTCAAACTACATTAGTAATTTGATTGAAGAAGGAATATATATTCTCATCTAGATTCATATTTAGATCATCAAACCTGTTATGAAGAACTTGGAGTTTTTCCTTCTTCACTTTGCTATCTTCTTCATAAATATTCTCTAGAGTTTCCCACATAGAATTTTCATAGGTGATACTCATCACCTTTTGGTAGATCTGATCATAGAGTACTACAGTGTGAGAATTTCGTAATTTAGCATCAGCATCAATCAACTTCCTATCTGCATCATTCATAACAAGTCCTATTGTATTAGTCAGTTTAATTTCATGACAAGTGGAGAACATAACTTCTATTCTGAGTGGTCTTAAATGGGATATCATCTAATGCTTCCATATCTAGAAGTTTTTTCCATGAAATAGGTATACTTCCCTAAAATTTATTGAATTCTCCATTATGTCTAAAAAACATATTTATCTTTTGGAAACCTAGATATAATACATCTTGTAGGACCCATGAACACCATGAGAGGGGAGGGGTGAATCATTGTGTCAAATTTTTCATTTAAAGTGAAATATCTTGTTTCCATGTTGGTAGGGAACTGGTAAACCTGTTTGAAGGATATGAAAAGAAAACAAAATCACATGCAGGGAGATGACACAATAGTTTGACATGGTTCACCACTAAGGGCTACGCCCAAGGAGCATACTCCAATAGTGTGTTGGTCATACCTGAATCTACTATTGATCACTAGTTTGTGGATTATAGGGTACGGTCACAAAAAATCTGCGCCAAGCACACTACCTTTACAATGGTTCTATGATATATCACTACATCCATCATATCACTTCCGTCAACTCCCCCTAGATCACTACCTTGATAGAAGTCTAACTCAATTTATATACATGAAGGTCGCTTCAATATATTTTTATTGAAGTCTATGTATCCGTTCAACATGAGACACTGCTTGCATCAATGTCCAAAAATGATGCACTTGAAAGCACTAATCACATAAACCAAATATTCAAAAACCTGTCAGAAGCATAACAGCACACTTGCGTAAAAACAACCAACTTGCACGCCATATTTGGGAATTGCCACGAAACATAACTTTAGTGAACCTCCTACTTTCTACGCAACTCTTATCTTTCATGAAACTACACTAAAGTGTTCACATGCCCTTTTTAGACTAAAGTAACACCTTGTGCGCAAGATTAACTCTCTGTGATTCTTCTACATGCCAATTGTTCATGAAACAGAGCAACTATATTCCATTAGAAAATTATTATGTCCTACATGGGGGTAGCCACCTATTTACATGCCTCGATAACCCTGCACATAATCTTCCAATTTGTCTTTATCAATGAGCACAAGATTATTCATGATCGTGTGAAATACCATTGGATGTCGCATTGGGTGTGTAAGATTCTTCCATGAAACCTCATCTTTTTTGCACATTTAATTCTTGCGAACAATTTTTCCCTTTTCTATATTTTCATGCAATGATCCCAAATTATGCCTTGCACACATGTTTCTAAACATCTTTCAATCTTGCACGCATCTCCGTTTACCACAAACACTTTTTTCCATAATCCAATTTTTGGACCCAAAACAATGGAAAAAGCTGGGAATGACACCACCTTCAATATTGTTGCTTGCCTAAACTGTATGATCCTTATCCTAGAAAACATCCTAAACTTCTAATGAGGATTCAAAACAAACAAAAACCATACTCCATTTCTAGCATAGAATGGGCATGGTTCCAAAAAATACCAAGGCTAACCACAATACTATACATTTGTTATTTCAATATCTATTTAATATAAAGAGGCTTACCATTAGATTGGTCAAGATCAATCACTCTAAAATTGTGGCCCAAAGATGTCAAAACACTAAAAACGTAATTATGGAAGATTTTCCTACATAGGGTGGTTGAAGTTGTGGATGTAACCACCAATAATGAATGAAAGACATATCATGGGTCTTAGAAAATAGTTCTAATGGCAACATGCATGGAATATAAATTCAATAGATGATGCCTGATGAAATCAGTGTGATAATATGAAAATTTATAAAATGGAAGAAAATGAGGGATGAGTTATGGACCACCTATGTTAGGCTAGTACGACTCTCCATATTTAGTATTATACATTAGTTTGGCCTAAATTAAAGTATATATGAAGAACAAATTAATGCCCTGAATTTGGGGTATATGAGCCTAAATCTAAATAGCATCATAGATAGGAAGAAGAATGACATAATATTAAAAAGGAATTAATAACGTACTGATATAGATCCAATGAGATAAAAATGACTGATTTGGACTCCAGATGGATGATTGAGATCAAATCCTAGAATAGATGAGTTTTGAATTTAAAAAGGGAGAAATATGGGTTGCTACCCGCTAGAAAACAAAAGAATAATATAGTTTTGTTTAAAATTGATCATTAAGGTAAAAATTGACTTTTCACTCAAATTTAACCTTTGAAAAGTTTGGCCACACGGTTTGGCCAAACTATGTGAAAACCATGAACGAGTAGCAGTAGTAAGGGGAATACACATGATTAGGCCATAGTGATAAAGAAATCATGTTCCAATCATGTGAAATGACACTATCCAAACTGTAGACATTCTTTCACAGCCATGCGACCCATTTTTCATGGTTAGATCAAACTGTACACCCTCCTACTACTCACTATCCAGCCCCTCATGGTTTAAAAAAATTGTGCGACAGACCCTTGTATCCCGAAAAGTCGGGTTCCAAGCATCGAACCTTCTCCAAACCCCCACAAGACCTTTTCTAACTCATTAAGAATCCATATTAGGCCTATAAATGTAAATTAGACCAAATTTAAAGGATTTATACCAAATTGAAAAACCAGGTTCTTATAGTCTTAACTTCTTAAAGAGAATCATACCTAAGTTTACCTTCCAAGGGTGTTGATACACTATTTGAGAACAAATCTGTCAACTGGGCATGTATGTCAGCCTCCCACTCCCATGTCATGTCCTATACATAGTCATGATTCCATAGAACAAATACTTTAGAGAAAAATCATTCTTATAAAGACTTTATTCTCTAGTCAATGATTTGTATAGGATACTCCTCAAAAGAAGTATCAACCCCAAGCTCAAATTCCTCAGGATCAAAAGTATGATACTAGTCAACATGATACAAGTGAAGCTAAGAAACATGGAAGAAATTGTGCATGTAATGGGACCTATAGGGTAGTTTTTGGAACTAAGGATATTCTTTTCTAGAAATGGAGTATGGTTTATGATTTTTGTCAATGCTCACTAGGTTGATCAAGATGTTTTTAAGGAATATGGTCTTACAATTGAGGCTAAAAGAAGTATTGAAGGTGGCATAGTTTCCCAATATGTTTCAAATTTTTGGGCCCAAAAGTCGGGATGATTTTTGGAAAAATATGGTTTTCCACAAAGGAAGTATGTGGAATGTGATTTCTAGGAACAGTTCATGAAACATAAAATATGGTTGGCAGAATAGTGAACTGTGACCACGTTGTTGGAATGGTTCATGGAATGGAAAAGGGTATAAAATTGCTAGGAATGGTTCATTGAGCGAAGGCGGTTCGTGGGAAGGATGGAGGTTCACAAGAAGGCTTGAAGTATGTAGAAGGAAAACAATTCGCATGATGGGGTGTAATTAACAAAAATGAGGCAGAGTTTTGAGAAACTATTAAGTGTATCGTTTGTGAAAATGAGGCGGTGATTTGTAACGCCGCACAGGGAGAATGGTGATATACGGACTCCATAGAGTATATGGTTTGTGGGAGATGCACAATATACGGTGAAGACAATGCTGAAATGAAGAGTTGGTAAATTTCGATTTAGTGGATTTTTTGGATCTATTTTTCTATATAAGAAGCATTGATCCCTTCATTAGAATACATGACTAAGATTATAAATTAGGGAGGATATTGATGAAGTCTAGAGTGGTTCATGAGAATACAACCTCACGACGGAGGTTCTAATTATAAATTCAAAGAGAGTTGGTGAAGTGTGAAGTGGTTTACAGGAAGACATTCTTACATAGGAGAGCTAGTATACGGAGGAAGAACTTGGTATGCAGATCTCCTATAGTATGTGAAAAGTAAGTGGACACAGTCTATATAGTGAAGACAGTTCGCAGAAAGAATAGTACATAGAATGTGGTTCCTAGAGATGATCAGTATGCAGAATAATCTCTTGCAGTATGCGGAGTGGGGCAGTTCACAGAGGAAGCAAGCATTATGCGGAGCATGGAAGTATGTGATGGAGATGAGTAGTATGCAGAGGAATAGTTTGAAAACTACCAGTGCATGAAAAATTGAATTGAATATGTGGGTAAAAAATGGGACTTTAATATATAATCTATTTATTGTTTAGGATGTTTTAATTAATACTAATACATTGAAGTGACCTTCAAGTCGATAAAATGAGTTCAGATTCATCCCAATGTAGTGAGAAAGGGGGAGTCAACAGAAGTGATCTGAGGGATGAAGTGTAAAATACCTAAAACCATGTAAAGGCAGTGCACCTGGAATAATGTTATAGTGATAAACTTATGTACTCCACATGTTGTGAATATTAGTGGACTTTGGTACGACTGAAACACTATCAGCATATGATCCTTAAATGTAGCTCTTAATAGTGAACCAAGTAAAATTTATGTGTCTTTATTTTCCATGTGATTGTTTATGTTTTTTACTTTCTCATTAGATATATTTAGCAGGTACCTACCAACATGGGTAAAAGATTCATTAGACTAAAAGAAAAATTTGAAACCCTGATTCACCCCTCCCCTCTCAGGGTGTTCTAGGGTCCTTCAAGTGGTATTAGAGGGAAAAGGTTACTAGTGCTAAATCTATCAGTCTTTTCAATCCTGGAGAACTCAGTAAATTTCAGGGGATTCACCCTATTTGATGGAAGAAACTTCCGGATTTGTAATAACATGATGAGATCTCATCTAAGATATATAAGAATCGAAGTCCTATATGTTTTTCCACAAGGTATTCTGGTAACTGATGCAACATGACTATCTATAACTGAAACTGATAGGAAAATTCTAGATGCTGCTTCTAAAGCCCAAAATTCCCTATCTTCATCTATTTATGATCGAATTTATCTAAAGGTGGTGAATTTTACTTCTTCAAAGTCTATGTGGGAAAAATTAGATAATATATTTGAAGTATTCATCAATGTAAAAGAGGTGATACTCAATGTTTTTCACAACATGCTCGATGATTTGAAAATGTATCCAAATGAAAATGTAGATGCTTTTTTTAATAGAATTATTGAATTTTTTGGAGCAATATGATGACTTGGTGATTAAATCAAAGACATTGATATTGTAAATAAAATATTGAGAAGATTTCTACCCCTTTACAATGAAAATGTGTCATCCCTTGATGAAAGGGACCTCTCTAAGATTTATTTGGATGATCTATTGAGTAGATAGGTAGCTTATGAAATTAGAGTCAAGCCTAAAGATAAAAAGACTCTTGTAAGAAAGGAAATAGAATTTAAATCCATTGAAAAGTTGAAATTTTAGGAGATATTGTTGATAAATATAATGAGGGGAAATAAATTATTTCTATAATTGCAAATAAATACAAGAAAAAAACAGGGATATTTTAATGAAAGTTACCTATGTCTTGTTTTCATTATGGAAGAGTTGATCACATTAAATCCCGATGCCCAAGAATGTTTTATGATGAAGAAAGAGAAGCTAGAGACATTCAAAAGCCTCAGAAATTTTTTTAAATAAAGAGAGACTTCTAATATGGAATGAAATTACAACGATTGAGTTTTTTCTATGAAGAAAACGCTAATGAAAAAAATTATTCGAGGAAGAATATTCATAATTTAAATCATGAAACCATGCTTCCAAGATAGATATATTTTAAAAATCATTACCATCAAAAGATAAATATGGAGATAATCACATGAACACTAATGGTGATGCCATGTTTCAACTCAATTATGAGTTTGGTAAGATTGAGAATAAATGTAAGAGATTTAATAAGTGGAGAGAAATTGTTAAAGAATCATTAGAATATGTTGATCTGGTTGAAGATAAAATTGAACCACTGGAAGAATTTGTGAAAGTAAAATCATTAATCCTTTAAATCATAGAAAATGTAGTGGAACTAAAACTAAAAATTAGAGAACAAGGAAATTTCATTAATGAAATTACCTCTAAAAAAGAAGATAATTCCAAGAATAATGATGGTCAAGAGAAATAAGCTATTACTCCAAGGACTAAAATCGAAAGTGAATCAATTTCAAAAGAAACAAAGAAGAAAATACAGTTTAGAAAATTATCAAAAGTTGATTTGATAGAGAGAGATTAGCATGGTTATGATGGACTTGAAAAGATTTTGAATGACCAAAGACCTGCATACATGGGTAATAGTAAAATTGGTTGGGATGCTGAAACATTGAATGCTACAAATAAAATGAGGAAAAATAAAGGAAAGTTGAAATTTGGATAGTTTGAAAAGTCCCCTGAAGTTCTAAATAAGAATCCCTCAATTCCAAACTAAAAGGAGAACTGAAAACTATTCTCATAAATTCTGAGATGATAAGAATTCAAACTACCCTCCTAAGTAAATTGACTTTAGAATTAATAATAGTGAAAAGACATTTCAACTTATGAAATGTAAATTCTGTGGCTATCTAGGCCATACCATGGAATACTATGAAGATGCATGGAGATACTTGAATGGGGAAGAGATGAGAATTCAACAAAGAATAATGAATTCATATCATAATTCTTATAGAAGAAATAGTTTATATGGATGTTGATTTTAGTGTTCTAACTTTGGTTATAAGGCTATGGATTGAGGGCAGAGGAATGACATCAAAAATTCGTACATAACTTAGAGACAAGTTTATACTCATCAACGAGATGGTGTGTTTCTGTCAAATAAGTTTTCTCCTCTAGATAAAGAATGTGATTATAAAAAACCCATTCACATGGAAAAGATATACGAAAAAACATCTTTATCCCTCACTCAAACTAATATTTCTTGGAAGGAAAAGAAGAATGTTGAAAAATACTTCATTGTATAAGTTGATCTTAAGGCTACCAAGAAATATATTACATAGAGTCTTGATAGTGGATGATCAACCCATATGATAGGAAATACATATCTTTTAAGAAATATTAAGAAAAATTTTGATGGAACGGTGAGGATTGGTAATGATTGTTCTTTGAAGATCAAAGGTATTTGAAGTATTAAACTGACTAATGGAGAGCTTAAGAAGAATGAAATTCATTATGTGGATGGATTGTATTACCATTTCATGAGTGTGAGTCAACCTATGGTCGTATAGTGAATTTCAATAAGAAAGATGTACTATCAAAAGAAATATAGGGAATTTTATCATGAAATGATGCAGAACATGTGTCAACTTATATCATGTTGATATTAAAGGGAACATATGTTACATGATAGTGGAAGAAGAGAAAAAATTCTGGCATCAGTGGTTGGGTCACATCAATCAACAAGATAGGTAAAAGATATCTAAAATCAATATTGTTGTGGATATCCCAAATCTGATGCATGGACGAGAGAATACTTGTGATGTTTGCATGCGAGGAAATTTGGTGTACAGTTCATATCATCCCAAAAATAAAAGTGCATCAAATCTTCTTGATCTCATTCATAAAAATGTATCTGGTCTGATAAATGTTACTGGAACATATGGATAAAGTTACTTTTTCCTTTTTGTTGATGATTATAGTATAATGGCGTGTGTAATGGTTATACACAAGATAAACAAGTACTTGGTTGCATGGAAACAAATCATCGAATCACCGATAATTATACAAGATAGATAATCAATGTTCTACAGTATGACAACAGAGGAGAATATACTTTCATTGATTTTAAAAATGACCTGGAGAAATATGGAATACAACATGAGGTAGATGTGGTGATAACTCCATAGAAAAATGTATTTGTTGAGTGAGATAATTGATAGGTCAATAGTTTGACTAGAACTACGCTGGTTGAGAGTCGTATATCTCACCATTACTGGAAATATTTTTTTCAATATATAGTTTAAATTCAAAACTTAATAGTTCTTTATAGGGGGAAAGCAACACACTCTAGGAATTATAGCATGGATGGAAGACCTCTTTCAAGTATTTTCATGTTTTTGGAAGTAATTTATTTATCTGAAACAAAGAAGGAAATCATAGACAATATCATGATGTTGTAGATCAAGGAATATTCCTAGGATATTCTCTAAAAAATCATACAAATGATTCAATAAACATCTTGATTTTTTTTTAGAAAGTAGTGATTTGAATATCATTGAAGATAAAACATAGAATGTCTCATGAAATTCATTTACTGATGTGGTTTATGATGAGGAAGAGTGTGGACATGGAATGGATTCAAACACTGAAGTAGAGGAACATATGCAAAACATTCAAGAATCACATAATGGTGTTGAATCAGAAGAAGAATTAGAAGAGGAAACCATGACTGATGAAAATTTTTCAGAACCCCAAAGTATAAATAAAATAGAATAAATTGATTGATCCAACATCATTATGGATTGGACCACACCAACATAGATAAGGAGAATTAGGAATAATGCATAATATTCATTCCTTTTGGTTGTGGAACCAACCTCATTTTACGAGGATGCAAAGGATGAATCATGGGTTAAATCCATGAATGAAGAGTTTGATGAGATCGATAATAATCAAGCATGGGATCAATTTAAGAGACCCAAAAACCACAATGTGATTTGTATGACGTGTATTTCCAATTTTTTTTAATGAGCTTATAAATGTGATCAATAATAAGGCATAACTAGTGTGTAAAGGCTATTCCTAAATATATGGTGTTGATGTTGAAGCAAACTTTTCTCTGGTGGATAGATTGGAGTCAATGAAACTATTTATTTCCATGCCAATTCAAATAGGATACAAAGTATATTAAATGGATGAAAAAGAGACTTTCTTAAATTGTTTTCATGAAGAATAAGTCTACATTAAAAAATTAGTGGGTTTTTTTCTTGGTAATGATAAAATAAAGGTTTTCAGATTAAAAAAGTCTTTCTATGGTCTAAAGCAGGAACCACGAGCATGCTACTCTCAGTGGGATTCTTATCTAAGAAATATTGAATTTAAAATAGGAGGAGTGGATCACAAAATCTATGGGAAGAATTATAAAAAAGATTAGTTCATGGTTTTGGTGTACGTAGATGATATTATATTTGGTGTAAATAGGTAGAGATTAGTGGTTGAATTTTCCATTCACATGAAATCATAATTTGAAATATCTATGATTGGTGAACTCACATAATTCTTAGGGATTTAGGTGATTTAGAAAAAATATTACACTTTCATTTCATAGAAAATTTATGCAAGAGAGTTGCTCAAGAAATTAAATATGAATGATTTCAAACTAAGGTCGATTCTGAATACGGTTGGGAAAAAACTAGGAAAACAAGAAGATGGGACATTTTTAGATCCCACAATGTATAGGAGAATCATTCAATGATTATTGTACTTGACTGCGAAATGACCAAATATTGTATTTACAACATGATTTACATCCCACATTCAAATTAATTTGAAAGAATAACATATGGCAGTTGGGAAAATAATAATGTGGTATATTCAAGGTACTAAAAATTACTACTTATACTTTTCTACAGGAAAAAATATTGAAATTATAGATTTTTCTGATGCTGAATGGGTTAGAGATTTGGTGGATAGAAAATTCATAAGTGGTTGATCATTCTTTATTGGAAAAAAATATGTGGGCTGGTTGAGTAGAAAACAAGAAATCACTTCTCTCATTACTTCTAAACATGACTACATCTCTACTAAAATGGATTGTGCTCAACTAATTTGAATTAGAAAAAATTAAATAATATTGGTGATGAGGTGAAACATCCAATGACGATTCACTCTGATAACAACAGTGCAATTGATCTTATGAATAATCTTGTACAACATTCCCATACAAATCAAATTTAAATAAGATATCACTTCATTAAGGAATGAGTTGAATAAGGAATGATTAAAATGGATCATGTTGGAACTGTCAATCAAGTGGATGACATATTGTCCAATCCATTGTCAGCACATGTTTTTGAGAAGCATTAGTTGAACCTCAGTGTTTAGCCACCTCCCAGTTCATGATAAGGTTACGAAGTCCCTTATTCCCAGTTGTGCTAACTATTTTAATATATTATTTGATGTATTGTAGGTTTATGGTGGATTTGAGCTCCAGGGGAGTGTTCTTAAATCACTACAATGGAAAATTTGATTCTTTGAGTTTATTTCCAATGGGGGATAACAGATAAATTCAATAATAATGCACTATTTTTCTGTTTGGTTGCTAGAATATGAAGAATAGCGAAATTAAAAAAAATTACAATGGGGGAGAATGATGAGTTACAAGAAATGAGAACCCAATTAATTATCCTCTTGTTTTCTACCCTGATCTTTTATCACATACACTTATATTGTTGGATTATTGGTTTCTCACGCATCAGGTTTTGTTTAATGTAGGTGCTTCATCAAATTTATCTACGGATTGCCAACAATCCCAAATGGGGTTATTGTTGGAAACAAGGTTGTTCTTTGATGGAAATAATGTATGGTTTGTGCTTTTTGTGAACCCTCAATGGTTTGAACAATGAGTTTGTATGGAATGTGGTCTTTTGATTGGGAAAAAAAGAATAATTGAAGTGGCAGTAGTTTCCTAGTGTTTTCCAAAATTTGAGGCCACAAAATCTGGATTTTGTTTTTGAAAAAACAAATTTCCATAATGGAAATACGTTGAATGGGATTTCCAAGAATAGTTCACATATCATGGAATATGATACATAGAATGGAGAACCACGGACCAGGTTGTGGGAATAATTCTCATAATGGAAAATGGTACACAGACTATGAGGAACTGTTCATGGATGGAAGGAGATTCGTGGGAAGGATGGATGTTCATGGAAAGACATGCAGCATGTGGAAGGAAAATAGTTCGCGAGATTCGGTATCATTTGCGAATATGAGATGGATCTTTGAGAAACCATGAAGGGTGTTATTTGCAGAAACAAGTTGGTGATTTTGGCCGAAATATAGGGAGAATAGATATAAGCAGACCGCAATGAGGATATGGTTTGTAGAAGATGCACAGTACATAGGGAAGGTGGTGTCACAATGAAGATACAGTAAGTCTTGGTTTAGCATCTTTTTTGGATCTATTTTCTTATATAAGAAGCACTAATACCTTCCATAAAATATGCGACTTAGATTAAAAACCTAAGAGGATTTAGATGAATTCTGGAGTGGTTCGAGGGAATAAAACCTTGGTAAACAGTTTCTGATTAGAAATTTGGAGAATGTTAGGGAAGTGTGAAGTGGTTTTCAGGAAGGCATGTCCACGTAAGAGAGACAATACATGGAGGAATAACGCAGTCCTCAGATCTCCTATAGTATGTGGAGAGTAAGAGGAGACAATCATCGGAGCGAAGACGGTTCATAGAAATAAATGATACGTGGAAGACTGTTCATGGAGATGAGTAGTACATAGAGGAAGAACCTATAGTATGTAGAGTAGGGTGGTTCGTGGAGAAAGGCAGAACACGGTGGAGATAAACAGTACATGAAGGAAGAGTAGCAGTATGCAGAGGAATAGTTTTCTAACTACTAGTGCATAGAAGTGTGAATTACACTTGTGGGTAAAAGAGGGACATCAACAGAGAATCTATTTGTATTTGAGGGTGCATGAATTAATACCAATACATTGATGAAAACTTCTAGTCGATAAACTGAGTTTAGATTCTTCACAACACAGTGAGAAATGGGGAGTCAATAGATGTTATTTGAGGTACATAGTGTGATATCCCTAAAACATTGTAAAGGTAGTGCTCCTAGAACAAAGTGATAGTGCAAAACTTCTGTACTCCATAACTAATTAATTTTAGTGAATTTTGGTACGATCAACACACTGTCAGCATATGCTCCATGAAAATATCCCTTAGCACTGAACCAAGTAAAATTAATGTGTCTTCATTTTTTAAATTATTTTTTATGTTTTACTCTTTCTCATAAGATAGATTTATCAGGTTCCTACCAATGTAAGATCAAAATCCATCAGATTAAAAGAAGAAGTTGACACCCTGATTCACCCCTCCCATCTCAGGGTGTTCCAGGGTCATTCAGTATTTAAAACCGATAGGCTACCATCCAAACTCTCTACAAGATTTCAAATGGACCAAAAAATTACAAAAACACCTTCCCATTCCTCTGTATACATCTTTTCCCTATCCTGGGTGTTACCCATAAGAAAACACAATCCCTAACTTCAAACTCTAGAGTTCTTCAGTAGTGGTTGGAATATGATTTTTATCTAGAATGATCAGTATAAATATTCTTCTTGATCTGTTGACCCTGATCTAAAGTCTCCTGTATGAGATAAAGACCAAGTAGTGTAGCCTCATCTACCAATATCCATCAAAAGGGTGAACGACATGACCAACCATGTAAGGACTCAAAAGGATCCATCTAAATCATCACCTGAAAGTTGTTATTATAAGAGAAATTGACAAGAGGGATATGATTCTTCCAATAACTATCAAAATCAAGGATTCATACTCATAGCTTGACCTCTAAAACTTGTATCATCCGTTCTGACTGTCCATCAATCTCTGGGTGAAAGGTCATTCTTAGAAGTACCTAGGTACCCATAGAATTTTGAAACCCCTACCAGAACCATGACATGATGTTAGCATCAATATCTTAAATGATAGTATAAGAGACCCCATGTAGTCAGATAATCTCACATACATATAGTCTTCCAAGATCATCAACTAATAATTTCTCATAGATAGAAATGAAGTGGGGTACTTTCGTCAGTCGTTCAATGAAAACCTATACAACATCACTGCCTCTAGGTTAACAAGGTAAGCTGATAAATAAATCCATGGAAACATCTTATAATTTCTATTTTGGGACTGGAAGAAACTATAACAAGACATCAGGTATTTGGTGCTCCACTTTCACCTACTGACAAGTGGAACACCTAATGATTAAGCCTTATATCATGTGTTTCATCCCAGGTCTCCAATATTGGAATCTCATGTCTTGATATATCTTAGAGATTCCTTGATGAAATACCCATTGAGAAGCATGGGACACTCGTATAGAAACCTATTTTATAACTCTAGTAAACCAGAAACATCCATGTATATATAGGATATCATCTCTATATACATACCAATCCAAAGCCAATTCAACTCCTGAAATACACTCATAGATAACCAAGCCCTCAAGATCTAAAAATTATTTTCTCTTCACCTTCTCAAGGTGGGAAGAGGTAACTATAACGGTTGATGGTTAGGAATAATCATTTCTATTTTGAAACTATAGATACATCATAGAAAATAGGGCCATCAATTAACATTCATCACTAGCTTCTATC
Organism: Viscum album; assembly: GCA_963277665.1. Classification (NCBI taxonomy): domain Eukaryota; kingdom Viridiplantae; phylum Streptophyta; class Magnoliopsida; order Santalales; family Viscaceae; genus Viscum; species Viscum album. The sequence continues at coordinate 186,723,660 of OY728140.1, forward strand.
ATGGATTATGACTGAGTTTTCTAACTCAGTGCATCAGTTACTGCATTTCCCTTTCCAGACATATAGGCAAGCTCAAAATAGGTAGACTGAAGATATTCGACCCATCTTCACCATCCTAGATTCAACTCATGCTCTGCAAATATATATAGTAGGATCTTATGGTCTGTATACACCATAAATATCTCATTCAATATATAATGTGTCTAGCAAGGCAAGCCATGAAAAAATGATGCAATATCAATGTCATGAATCAGGTATTTTCTGTCATGTTTCCTCAACTGTTAAGATCCATAAAAAAATCCATCCTCTTACATTATCACTACTCCTAGAAAATGATTGATGCATCACAAAACATGGACTAACATATATATGGATCTAGAAGATTCAGAATAGGGGTCAAGACAAGCGTCCCTTTCAGTTCTTAAAAGGATCTCTCACACATTTCTAACCCCAAGAACTTTACACCATTCATTGTAAGACCAGTAAGAGGTGATGCACGGTGTGATAAGTCCTGTATGAAATTCATGTGATATCTAGCCAGCCCCAAGAATCTTCATATGTCAATCAATTTCTTGTTATGATCCCAAGAAACTATATCACTCACCTTCTCAAGGTCAAAAGAAACTCAGGATTTAGAGATAATATAACCCAAGAAGTGAAAATTTTCAATTCAGAAATGTCACTTAGCAAGTTTGGCATTAATATGATGCTCTCTCAGTGTACTCATAATGATCTAAATTTTCTTTTCATGGTCACTATGAGTGTGAGAATACAGCAATATGTCTTCCAAATATACCTTGATAAAAGAATCTAGATAGGAGTGGAACACCCTATTCACCAAATCAATGAAAATGTCGGGCATGTTCATGATACTGAATGACATAATGAGGTATTCATATAGACCATACCTACAACAAAAAGTTGTATGAGGTATGTATGGTGGCCCGACTCATGCATGATGATAGCCCAATATCATATCAATCGTAGAGAAGACCCTAGCTGTAACACCAGAGACTTTTATGAGAAATATTTTGTTTTTATGTTATATAAATCATTAAAGGAATCTTTCACTACACACAACACTAGCTTGGCTTGCTTTACACGCAACCGTGACATTCCTCGATAGTTTGCGTTGTACGCGATACCAAGTTTCTCTAAACAACGATATGGTATTAAAATATTTTTAAAACTAGCCGTTATGAATAGTACTAACTGAATTTTGAATTTTATAACATTTGAATTCAACTAATAAATTTTATAGAATGAGTTATAAAAGCAAAATCAGTTTTTTTGGATAAAAGAAATATTTTTCAAAAAATACAGTTTTGCTGCCTTTTGATGGAGCACCCACATAAAATATAGTTTTTGACACGTTTATAAGTTCAATTTGACAAGAAAAATTCTTCTTTTAAATCAGGATATAAAAAATTACTTTGGATAAATTTTTGATATTTTTCGGATAACTTTCATATTTTGATGAATAGTAAAAATACGCTAATTTTTAATTAAAAACAACTTTTTTCATTGAGATAATTTATATGGATAAATTATAATATTGGATGGTTCTAAAGTTTAAATAGAATATATTTTTACCATTTAATATAATTTATGTCATTAGCATTAATTTCACATTGAATTCATAGGTAAAAACATTTAAATCTTGGGCAATGTTTTAACTTCTAAAACCACTTTTCTTAACAACGGGATTTATTTTAAATTAATTACTTCAACTTATATGTTTTGAATTTTAAAAAATGGATTCCATATTTGGAATTCGTGGGTCCAAATTAAGTGAATAGGCTACGTTTTGTTTTTGGGCATTATGAATAGTAACTACGGTAAATTTAATTTACCATAGTTAAAGGTAAATCGGGTAATTAAGGGTAAATATAAGATTATAAAACTACCCTAACACCTGCCAAAATCCTATTGGATGACTCAAAGTCGACCCATATCACTTAAGGGTCGGATTAGATTCATTTAATGGACTTTGTTCCATGAAAATAATTTAATTATTATTAAAACCAAAGAATGTGACAACATGTCACTTTCTTAAATCTTATAAGTATAATAATTTTAATTTGGTGATAAACGAAATATAACTTCGAAAATGAATATTCTACAGAAAGCTAATACAATTAACTACATCATAGGAATTTATTTATAATTTTTAAGGATTAAATAATTATCATTAATTATGACACAATAGTGATGTTGAAATTATTATATTAATTAAAATATCAATTAAATGGTTTTAAAAATATTAAAATAAATATTATATGAAATATTTAATGTGATACACTAATTTTCTAGATACATATGACATCTTATGAATCTATTACAGCTTTTATTTCCAACATATCTTTTGTATATATTTTATTTAAATTCCAATAAATGAATGGTGTCAAAATTGACACTATTGTTATTTTATAAAAATAAAATATTATAAAATTCTTTAAAAATCCCAAAAATATTTAAAAATTATAAATTAAAATTGATATGGTCTACAATGTAATAAAGTGTCAAATTATGGAAAATTCACAACACATATGCAATTAATTATAATAATTTAAAATTTAGAATATTATTACCACAAATAAAATTAAATTGATAAATAAGGATAAATCAAGTTGATAATGTTTAAAATGAATTCCTAACATGTCTAAATTTTATTGGATGATGATATTACAACCCTATCACATCTAATATTAGTATATGAGTCATTTTAGAAGATTTTAATTGGGGATGGGATTTAATATAAACTAATATTTCTTATATTTCCAAAGGTGCCCCTCTCCTCCCTTATAAAAGGGCACCTCCTCCCTCTCTTACTCACACCAATTTGAGCCTTCATGCTCGGCCAAACCCTGCCCATTTCACTTCACCACTTCCTTAGAAACCTACTAGAGGTACTGTTCTTATCAAAAGACCAACTCTAGTGCCTTAAGAGAAAGTTAAAAGGAGGCACTTCGAGAAAGAGGTGATACCTTCTACGGTTTTCTTAAAGTTTCATTCTTCTTCTCCTCCCTCTTATTTAGTTGTTTATTTATGAGGTAATAACATCAGTATCAATAATATACTAATATGTTATTATAAATATAAAACAACCCTATTTCACCTCTTATCCATCCTACGAAAAACGAAATCACCGCGCGTGCGTACGTATGAAATACCGTCTCCATGCCATGGTGTAATCTATTTTCCAACACCACCTTACTTGGATGGGTATAAGGGTGAATGTAATGAATATATATGATTATTTTAATGTTTTATTGATTATGAAATAGTATACATACACTCTAATACAATTCCATGATCATGGGAACGATATCATCGCTCGTGCGTACGTACGGAATACCGTCTCCACGATGTGATGCGATTCATTCTACATGATCATCATTGCATAATGATTATATAAATGAATTTAATGAATTAATATGATATATATTACACTAGTACCATTCTAGAAATGAGGTATCTATAACCTAAAGAGAAGAATAAGAATTTATTCGACAAACACAAATAAGAACAAAAAGTAATAAACACCCGAATAACAATTAGTAATGAAATATTACTAATAAGAAGCTAAAATATGACCATATATGATATCATAACAATATGTATGATTCTGGAATAAGTCAATAACATTATTTAAATCATTATACATGAGTTTCAGACACTTACGAAGCAAATCGGACCTAAGGTAAGGGAAAATATCACAATCTCATTTTTATCCGAGATTATTTATACTTCGGAATTTACTGGGGTGTATTTTATGATCCACATCCATGTTTCCTCAATATGTAATATTATTTCCATCCACCTACAATGGTTTAAATCCAATTTTACCCTTCGGTGAGTTTTTAGTAAAAGATATGAAATGAATCTTTTGTTGTTTTTTGTACGAGGTACTTTTTGATTTTTTAGACAAAAGTATGAGAAGAATGTTTTTTAACTTATACAGCATGAATGGATTTTTAAAACATTATTTCCAAGAAGCTTCCTTTACAAGTTTTCAAGTTTACTTTTAATCAACTTCTTTTAGTTTAAAATTTTATGACATGTTAAGAAAGGAAAATGTTTTTGAAGTAGAAAGGATATTTTCCTCAAGAATGGAGTTCAAGTGTTTTATCAAAATTATTTTCCATATAAGATAATATAGGGTTATGTTTCTATCCCTATGGTTACATTGATTTGATTATGTTGTGATGGACATATTTTATCTTATATGAATTGTTTTATGATGTCATGTTGTTTAAGAAACCCATTTTTATTACATGGGTTATGCAATGATATATGATGTATGATTTTGTGGAACACATTAGAATGATATCATTATGAGATGGGAGGGACCTATATCTCCCTCCAATGCATTGGGTAAAGATTTTATATCTCATGAGATAGACATGGCTGGAACGGAAGGTTAAACCGGTTTAGTGAAACAGGACTGAAACGAGGAGTGAACTCGGTTCAGAAATGGACTTTGTCCAGTAAGATAGTTTTGGAAATGAGTCTTGACTAATAAGAAATGATTCTCTATGATTATGTTTTTATACAACAAAGTTTCATGTTTTATCTTATTATTATTGGGATTTCATGTCACTACTATGATTTATCCCATGTTATGAAATTATGATCACTTTTTCTGGTTAAGATTTCCAAAATGTTATATTCTTATGAATAAGATGTGATTGATATTTATTTTGTTTACCCTTACTGAGCATTTGAGCTCTCCCTTTTTAATGTTTTCTTTCCCCAGGTCAGGAAGAATGTTATTAAGTAAGATATGCCAAAAGGGACTATAGATATGATGAAATAAATGGGAGACAGTATAGACGCTTTATGAACCAGTTGTTTATGTTTCCCAGTTTCTAAAGACACTATACATATACGGTCCTTTCATTGTTTTGTTATATGTTGTAATAAGTATGCTTCAATTTTGATGTAATTACAATTTATGTAAAGTATGGGTCGTTATAGTTGTTATCAGAGGAAAGGTATAGTCAACCTTTGGAAACTAGGATGTTAAATCCTTGGTAAGAACCCTAAGGAAAAGTCTAAGCATAGAACACAATCTTAGTGTTTTAGAAATGACCATGAATAACCTAGGATAAGACCTTAAGTGTGAATTTTTATTCTTGATTATGTGGTTTTCCTATTATAATTATTGTTTCTCACACTATTCTTCTTGGTTTTAGTCAATGGATGGAACCCAAAGGAACTGTGTTAATGCGGAATGTGACGGGCAATGCAATGATTGTCCCCCAGAACAACCAAACGTTATGGGAGCTGGAATGCAGAATCTTGTAGCCATGCTCACACAACATTCTCAAGCTATGAATCATCCAGGACTTCCAAACGAGCAACGGAAGGAGAAAAATTCTGTTGAATCCTTCATGAGGAAGCGTCCACCTTCATTCAGTGGGTCTACTGATCCATTAGTTGCTCAACAATGGATTAGTACTACTGAAAATATATTTTCAGTTCTTCAATGTTCTGAACATGATAAAGTCATCTTAGCAGTGTATCGTTTGGAAGGATATGCTGATCAATGGTGGAATCTTATTAAGAATACGAGGAAAAGGGATGAAATTGAGTCCATGGAATGGGACGAGTTCAAGAACTTATTTTTCAATAAGCACTTCCCTCATATTCTCCGAACAAAGATGGAGAAAGATTTTCTTGAACTGAAGAAAAAGGATGATGAATCTGTTGGTACCTATGAAGAAAATTTTACAAGACTTGCAATGTACGCTTCCGGTATTATTATCCTACATGAGAGTAAGATCGATTGATTCTTTAGTGTCTTAAAACCATGTCTTCGAAAGGCCTTAGACATAAGGGAATTCAATAGCTATGAGAAAATCATTTGATGTGCTCTCAAAGTTGAGATAGAGATTGGAGTAACCCATCAGTCATATGGGTTTGATAAGAAGAGGAAAATGGAATTCAAAGGAAAATATAAAGAGCACACTGAAAAGAAGATGAGTTTTCCCTTATTCTCAATGTGTGGAAAGAAATATGGAGGGAGTTGTCTTAAAGGGACCAGTAAATGTTTCAAATGTGTAAAGGAAGTCCATCTGGCATTTGAATGCCGCAATGATGGGAAGAAGATGTCCAATGAGGCAAACAATGGAAGGGATACATAGAATGAACCTACTACACTTCAATGTTTCAAGTGCAAGGAGATGGGGCATTATTCCAATAAATGCCCAAATCCAAGGGTTGATGATGATGTTCTAAGTCAACAAACTCGTAAGGCTAAAGACAATGGAAAGTCACATGCAATTTCTATCAGCGATGTGGAGTACGATAACGATGTGGTGAAAGGTACACTTACCATCTACTCTAAAGTAGAAAATGTTTTATTTGATTTTGGATCCACCCACTCTTTTATTTCTGAAGATTTTTCTATGGGTATCACCATATTACCTCAACAATTAGATGTTGAGTTAGTTGTGACAACACCTAATGGCACAACAGTCGCATCAAAAGTTTATAATTCTTCCCCGATTGAAGTTTGTGGGAAAGTGCATCCTGTAAATCTTGTGATCCTTCCTATAGTGGAATTTGATGTGATTCTTAGCATGGATTGTCTTTATTTATATGGATCTCATATCAATTTCAAAATAAGGGAAGTCACATTTCATATTCTAGATCAATCTATGATTGTCTATCGATGCAATGATGAACAAAACCTTCTAGTAGAAATTCCTTCTATCTTATGGGTTTTGATTACACTAAATGAAGGTTATTTATCTCAAATGGTTGGAGAGAAACTCATGATTAAGAATATTCCCATTGTACGGGAGTTTGATGATGTCTTTATAGAGGAATTTCCGAGTCTTCCACCAAATCGTGATGTTGAGTTTTCAATAGAACTCGTACCGGGTGCTTTTCCTATTTCAAAGACACCATATAGAATGGCCCTAATTGAGTTGCAGGAATTGAAGAAGCAACTCCAAGAGAATCTTGATAAGGGATTCATACTCCCTAGTGCGTCACCTTGGGGAGCACATGTTCTGTTTGGTAAGAATAAAGATAGATCAATGAGACTCTCCATTGATTATCGAGAACTTAACAAGATCACTATCAAGAACAAATATCCTCTCCCGCGCATTGATGACTTATTTGACCAACTACGAAGAGCTCAATACTTTTCCAAGATTGATATTCGTTCAGGGTATCATCAATTAAGGGTCAAAAGGGAGGATATACCAAAGACAGCTTTCCGTACAAGGTATGGACACTATGAATTTATTGTGATTCTTTTTGGTCTTACTAATTCCCCTGCTATCTTCATGGATCTGATGAATAGAGTCTTTAGAGACTACCTTGATCAATTTGTGGTAGTCTTTATAGATGATATTCTTGTCTATTCAAAGAGCAAGGAAGAACATTAAGATCACTTGAGAATTATATTGAAGACCCTGAGAAAGGAGAAGCTTTATGCCAAATTTACCAAGTGTGAATTTTGGCTTCAAAAAGTTGCATTTTTGGGTCACATAATCTCAAAAGAGGGGATATCTGTGGATCCAGCAAAAACAGAGGTTATCGAAAGATGGTTGAGACCAAAAACAGTAACTGAGATCCGAATTTTTCTTGGTTTGGCTGGATATTATCGACGTTTTGTGAAATATTTTTCACAATTATCTAATCCACTCACCAGGTTGACTCGAAAAGGAGTTACGTTCGTGTGGAAGGACGAATGTGAAGAGAATTTCAAGGAGTTGAAAAGAAGGTTATCCACTGCACCTGTACTCACACTTCCTTGTAGTAGAGAAAGGTTTGTGATCTTCAGTGATGCATCCAATATGGTACTGGGATGTGTTCTCATGCAAAATGATATGGTGATAGCTGATGCCTCACGATAGTTGAAAATCCATGAGAAAAATTACCGAACTCATGATTTGGAGTTATCTGCGGTAATATTTGCATTAAAGATTTGGAGGCATTATCTTTATGGAGAAAGGTGTGACATTTATACTGATCATAAAGGATTAAAGTATATTTTCACACAAAAGGAGCTGAATATACGCCGAAGAATATGGTTAGAGATGATTAAGGATTACGACTGCTCAATTCATTACCACCCTGGGAAAGAAAACAAGGTGGCAGATGCATTAAGTCGACAAGACCATGCCAGTTTATCCATGATCAGGATCACAAAAGATCCAATATTTATGGATTTACAAAGGATGGATCTCGGAATTATAATGGAAGGGGGGAAATCGTATCTTTCTCAAATGAATGTTCAACCATCTATACATGTGAAGATTAAAGAGGTGCAGAAAGAAGACGTCGAGTTACAAAAAAAGGTGAGCAATGTTCCTGAATTCAACCTTGATTGTGATGGGATAATAAAGTTCAGGAATCGGGTTTGTGTTCCTCCCATCCCCGAATTAAAGAAGGAGCAGCTGGAGGAGGCTCATAGTTCTGCATTCTCTATTCATCCTGGAAGCACGAAGATGTATAGGGACTTGCAAGATTACTTCTGGTGGGACATAATGAAAAGTGATGTTGCTGAATATGTCTCTCGATGCTTGGTTTTTCAGCAAGTTAAAGCTGATAGAAAGAAGTCTAAGAGGATGTTACAACCATTACCCATACCCGAATGGAAATGGGAAAACATCACTATGAACTTTGTCACAGGACTTCCTAAAACATCCAAAGGAAATAATGCTATCTGGGTCATAGTTGATCATCTTACAAAGTATGCACACTTCATTGCTATTAGAGAGGATTTCTCTCTGGATCAGCTTTCCAGGATATATGTAAATGAAGTGGTAAGATTGCATGGAGTACCACTTTATATTATATCTAATCGGGATCCGAAATTTACCTCGAAGTTCTGGAGAAGTCTTCCGCATACTCTGGATACAGAGTTGAGTTACAGCACTGCTTATCATCCTTAGACAGACGGTCAGTCTGAGAGAAAAATTCAAACTCTAGAAGATATGTTGAGAGCTTGCTCTATGGATTTCAATGGTGGTTGGGATCAACACCTACCTTTGGTGGAATTTTCATATAATAATATCTTTCACTCCAGTATTCAGATGGCTCCTTATGAAGCTCTCTGTTGAAATAAATGCAGGACTCCAACTTGTTGGGATGAAGTTGGAGAAGGAAAGCTATTAGGACATGATCTCATTGATGAAATGGCAGAAAATGTCAGATCTATTCAACAACACATAAGAGCAGCTCAGACTCGACAGAAAAGTTATGCTGACAACCGAAGAAAAGACCTAGAGTTTGAAGTTGGTGATAAAGTGTTCTTACGAATATCTCCATGGAAGAGGGTCATGAGATTTGGAAAGAAGGGGAAGTTGAGCCCTAGATATATCGGTCCTTTCGAAATACTGGATCATGTTGGGAATGTAGATTACCGATTGGCGCTTCCACCAAATCTCTCTCAAGTACACGATGTGTTCCACGTATTTGTCATGAGAAAGTACATACATGATCCTTCACATGTACTCAGCTCAGAAGTTGTACCGCTGGAGCAAGATCTTTCTTATGAAGAACAGCCGATAGAGATTTTGGATCGTAGCGAAAAAGTCCTACAAAACAATACCACTCGCTTGGTGAAAGTTTTATGGAGGATTCACCAATTAGAAGATGCTACATGGGAACTTGAGGATATGATGATGGAGAGGTATCCTCATCTGTTTGTAATGTAGTGACAAATTTTGAGGGCGAAATTCATTTTAAGGGGGGTAGAATGTAACACCTGAGACTTTTATGAGAAATATTTTGTTTTTATGTTATATAAATCATGAAAGGAATCTTTCACTACACACAACACTATCTTGGCTTTCTTTACACGCAACCGCAACCTTCCTCGATAGCTTGCATCGTACGCAATACCGAGTTTTACTAAACAACGATATTCTATCAAAATATTATTAAAAATATCTATTATGAATAGTAATAACTGAATTTTTAATTTTATAACATTTTAATTCAACATAAACATTTTATAGAATGAGGTATAAAAGCAAAATTAGTTTTTTTGGATAAAAGAAATATTTTTCAAAAAATACAGTTTTGTCGCCTTTTGATGGTGCACCCACATTAAATCTAGTTTTTGATACATTTATAAGTTAAATTTGACAAGAGAAAATTATTCTTTTAAATCAGGATATAAAAATTTACTTTGGATAAATTTTTGATATTTTTCTAATAACTTTCATATTTTGATAAATAGTAAAAATACGCTAATTTTTAATTAAAACATCTTTTTTCATTGAGATAATTTATATGGATAAATTAAAATATTGAACGGTTTTAAAGTATAAATAGAATATATTTTTACCATTTAATAAAATTTATGTCATTAGCATTAATTTCACATTGAATTCATAGGTAAAAACATTTCAATCTTTGGCAATGTTTTAACTTATAGAACCCGTTTTCTTAACAACGAGATTTATTTTAAATTAATTACTGCAACTTATATGTTTTGAATTTTAAAAAATGGATTCCATATTTGGAATCAGTGGGTCCAAATTATGTTAATATGGAACTTTTTATTTTTGTGCATTATTAATTGTAACTACGGTAAATTTAATTTACCATAGTTAAAGGTAAATCGGGTAATTAAGGGTAAATATAAGATTATAAAACTACCCTAACACCAGCCAAAATCCTATTGGATTACTCAAAGTCGACCCATATCACCTAAGGGTCTTCTTAGATTCATTTAATGGACTTTTTTCCATGAAAAGAATATAATTATTATTAGAACCAAAGAATGTGACAACAAGTCACCTTCTTAAATCTTATAAGTATAATAATTTTAATTTGGTGATAAACTTAATAAAACTTCGAACATGAATAGTATCCAGAATGCTAATATAATTACCTACTTCATAGGAATTTATTTATAATTTTTAGGGATTAAATAATTATCATTAATTATGACACAATAGTGATGTTGAAAATATTTTATTAATTAAAATATCAATTAAATTGTTTTAAAAATATTAAAATAAATATTATATGAACTATTTAATGATCTACACAAATTTTATAGATACATATGCCATCTTATGAATCTATTAAATCTTTTAGTTCTAACATATCTTCTATATATATTTTATTTAAATTCAAATAAATGAATAGTTTCAAAATTGACACTATTGTTATTTTATAAAAAAACATATTATAAAATTGTTTAAAAATAACAAAAGTATTTAAAAATTATAAATTTAAATTTATATGGTCTACAATGTCATAAAGTGTAAAATTATTGAAAATTCACCACACATATGTAATTAATTATAATAATTTAAAATTTAGAATATTATTACCACAAATAAAATTAAATTGATAAATAAGGATAAATCAAGTTGATAATGTTTGAAATGAATTCCTAACATGCATAAATTTTATTGGATGATGCAATTACAACCCTATCTCATCTAAGTTTTGGATATGAGTCATTTTGGAAGTTTTTATGTGGGGTTGGGATTTAATATAAACTAATATATCTTATATTTCCAAAGGTGCCCCTCTCCTCCCTTATAAAAGGGCACCTCCTCCCTCTTTTCCTCACACCAATTTGAGCCATCAAGCTCGGCCAACCCCTACCCATTTCACTTCCCCACTTCCTTAGAAACCTACTATAGGTACTAGTCTTATCAAAAGTCCAACTCTAGTTGTAGAGACCCGAAGCCTGACGTACATAGACTTTACATTACTTTTGCGGAATACTTAGTACATAACAAAAACACACACACACAAGGATCGTAATAGTTTAGTGTCTTTGGAAACTCGGAACGTAATATTCTAATCGTGGTGAAAGATCTTCAATATCTCCCATAAAGATCTTCCCCTTTTTTTTTACCTAAAACCTTTCTTTATATCCTGGGGAAAAGAAAACATAAAAGGGTGAGCTCAAATGCTCAGTAAGGGTATACAAAAGAAATAAAAATCATATCATATCTTTTTGAAAATCATAACCTGCAAAAGAGATCATAATATCTTAACATGGAACAAATCATAGAAGTGAAAATGAGATCACCATAATCATAACATGAAACTTGAAACTTTGTGGCATGCACACATAATCATGGAAAATCATTTCTTGTTAGTCATGACTCATTGCCAAGACTATCTTAGTGGACAAAGTCCCTTTCTGAATCGAGTAACCCTCGTTTCAGTCCTGTTTCACTGAACCGGTATAACCTACCATTCCAGCCATGTCTATCTCATGAGATATAAAATCTTTACCCAATTCATTGGAGGGAGATATAGGTCCCACCCATCTTATAATGAATCCTTTCTTATGTGTGCCACATAATCATAAACCATACATCATAACGTAACCCATGTAATAAAAATGGGATTAATAAACAACATGACATCATAAAACAATTCATATAAGATAAAGGAATTCATAAAAATATTTCCATCGCAACATAATCAAATCCATGTAATAATAGGCATAGAAACAGAACCCTTTATTATCTTAGATGGAAAATAATTTTGATAAAATACTTGAACTTCATTCTTGAGGAAAATATCCTTTCTATTTCAAAAACATTTTTCCTTTCATAACATGTCATACGACTTTAAAATAAACTTGAAACTTGTAAAGGAAGCTTCTTGAAAATAATGTTTTAAAAATCCATTCATGCCGTATAAGTTAAAAAAAACATTCTTCGTACTTTTGTCGGAAAAGTCAAAAAGTACCTCGTACGAAAAACGACAAAAGATTCCTTTCATTTCTTTTACTAAAAACTCACCGAAGGGTAAAAATGGGTTTAAACAATTGTAGTTGGATGGAAATAAAATTACATATTTATGAAACATGGATGTGGATGATAAAATACACCCCAGTAAATACTTACGAATAAACAATCTCGGATAAAAATGAGATTGTGATATTTCCCTTACCTTAGGTCCGACTTGCTTTGTAAGTGTCTGAACCTCCTGTATAATGATTTAAATCATGTTATTGACTTATTAAAGAATCATATTCATTGTTATGATATCATATATGGTTCACTTATGACACTATATTACCCGTTCTTTTGTAAATTCCATGTTAAAGAAGCGTTTTGGGTAAAATCGTTTCATTTATCGTAGGTGTTTTGATTTGTTGTTCTTGACATTATTATTACTTATATCATGATTTACTTACTTCCAGAATATAAAATATGATTTATATATCATATATATTCAGTATATATATATATATATATAATAGATAGATAAATGAAATGAAAAACACCGTTCATGGAGACGGTAGTCCGTACGTACGCATGAACGCTATTTTCCTTTCCTTATTGTCTTGAATGGAAGTAAGTAGATGACATACATATATATATATATATACATAAATCCAGTAGCTTTATAATGTCATATATTTCATTATTATTTCTTATATATACCTTATAATCATTCTTAAATGGTTAACATGGAGAATGAATCTCATCGCGTCGTGGAGACGGTAGTCCGTACGTACGCACGAGCGATGATATCATTTCTATAAATATTGAATTGAATTGGAGTGGATTATACAATATATCAGAATCAATATGATGTTGTAATAACTATGTATAGTTATTCTTTACACCATTATACCCATCCATGTAAGGTGGTGGTGGAAAATAGATTACACCACGGCGTGGAGACGGTATTCCGTACGTACGCACGCGCGGTGATTTCTTTTTCCGTAGGATGGATAGATGGTGAAATAAGGATGTTTCATACTTATAATAACATATCAGTATATGAGTGATACTGATGTTATTACTTCATAATGAAACAACCTAATAAGAAGAAGTGGAAGAAGAAATAAAGATGAAAGAATTGGTAACGGTAATTACCTCTTCTTTGAAGTGCCTCTTTGAGACCTCCTCTTAGGGCACTAAAATTGGTCTTTGAGGAATACCAGAACCTCTAGGATGTTGCTAGGGAAGTGGAGAGGAGAAATTGGCAGGGTTTGGCCGAGCTTGAGGGCTCAAATTGGTGTGAGGAGGAGGGGGAGGAGGTGTCCTTTTATAGGGGAGGAGAGGGGCACCTTAGGAATTCTTAAAAATATTAATTTATAATAAATCTAACCCCACTTAAAAACCTCCAAAAATGACTCATATTCTAAGATTAGATGAGATAGGGTTGTAATTTCATCAACCAATCAAATTTAGACATGTTTGGATCTTATTTTAAACCTTATCAATTAGATTTAACTCTAAGTTAAATAATTTATCTTTTACCGTGTCTTTTTGTTTTCTTTCACTATATGGTTAATACACTTACTATAACATGCCAAAAGAACCCCAAATTGTTTATTATTAATAAATATATCCTTATCTAAGTCATTTGGCCGAACCATAGATTTTTAGGAATAAAATAACAATTAATAATATAATATTTGATTTAAAAACTATTTTGTGTCAATTTTGACACTATTTGATATATGATTTTTGTGAAAGTCATAACAGAATTAAATGTTCGAACCAAGTTGATTAAATCAACATTAATATATCATAGTAACCTAGAAAATTAGTGGAATTCATAAAAATTCTCAAATTACATTTATTTTGGTGTTTATAACATCAATTATGTCAATATTTCATAAATAAGATAATTACTGCATCATCTTTGTGTCATATATTAATTACATTATTTGATGTCTAAAAATTACAAATAAAATACCATTATGTAGGAAATCGTTTTATCTTTCTAGTGAATATTTATAGTCTAATTTATATTATGTATAACCCCATATTAAAAATGATTTACTTATTCAACTTTGATTTTAACTATTTTAACCCTTCTTTAAATAAATTAAAATAAATGTCCTAATCTAATCCAAGTGGGCCTAAATGGTCATATTTTATTCCTAAGTTTGTTTTTGGTCGAATTACACTTGTCCAATAGAATTAGGACATGTGTTAGGGTAATATTGATATCATATTTACCCTTAGTTACCCTATTTATTATTAACCGCGGTAAAAATAGTAAAAAGTTACTATTCACCAAAAAATTATTTTTATCTCATTGAACCACATTTTACTTACTGATATCAACCGTGTCTGTCGGATTTTTGAAATTCCATTCACAGAAGCGGTAAAATTAAGTTTTATGAAAAATTCAGTTTTTTTAACTACCACTTAGTAGTTTCACTATTCATCAAAAAATGAAGGTTTTCAGAAAAATGCCAAAATTTCATCCTAAGCTATATTTCATATTCCGAATTCAAAAATGAAGTCTATTTTACCAAATTCATAACATAGAAGTCGAATTAATTAATTTTATAATTAAATCCCGCTGTTAAGACAAATAGCGTGTTTTTAAGAAACAATTTCTATCAAAAGATTGATACTTGATTTTGTCTGGTTTAAATGTGAAATTACAACCAATGACCAGCATTGAATTAAATTGTAAAAATATATTCTAAATATACTTTAAAACCACTCAAATTAATAATTTATCACTATTAATTATTTCGATTAAAAAAGTTGTTTTTTAATTATAATTAATAATTTTCACTATTCATCAGAATATGAAAGTTATCCGAAAAGTACCAAAATTTCACCTTAGGCTAAATTCGATACTCTGAATCCAAAAATGAAGTTCATTTAGAAATATAAGATTTACAGAATTTTAAAAAGTGGTTATTACTATTCATAACGGCTAGTTTTAATAATATTTTAATAGCATATCGATGTTTAGTGAAACTCGTTATTGCGTACTACACACGCTATCGAGGAAGGTCGCGATTGCGTGTATGCAAGGCAAGTCAAGGATGCGTGTTGTGCAAGATCCTTTTGGTGTAGCGTACAATACAAGACATTAGTGAAATAAAAAGAATACTTTTCATAAAATCTCGGGCTATTACATTCTACCCCCCTTAAAATGAATTTCGCCCTCGAAATTCGTCGGGGTTATAAATGGTTTACTATTCGAAAGATTCTTTAATAGAATCCCACATCGTAAAAAGGAATACAAAAACTTGGCTTTAAAAACTAAAGTATGAAATGTAACGATTACCCAAATAAACTAATCGCTGGGTTTCCACATAGGTAAAAATATGGATATGGAAGAGAAATCTAACCATCATGTTCTGATGGAGAGTGGTAGAGAACATGGCTATGGAAAAGCCAAAAATCACAAATCCATAAATTTGTGACGATCTAAGGTACCATCCGATTCATCAGGTATAAGATCACTAGGACAACATTTTTGGTTTTCAAGATCATTTCCCTAAAGTTGAAAATTTGAATTAGAATAAATACTTACTTTATTTTGGTACAATATCACTATTGTCCGTGCCTTTAACAATTTACACATAATCTCTTAAAGAAATGAAGTTGAATTTGTCATTCGCGATGTGTTAGCAGATCATGTGATAGAATTATGGGTCATTCCATCTGTCTCAAACAAAAGGTTAGAAAAGTTATCAAAAAATACATAAATCCATCTATAGTGAGATTAATCATATATGGTTCCTAAAATGAACTTATAAATCACATATCATACTGCTTAATATAATAAAACTAGTTTCTACTAAACAGGGACTTCCTGTAGGTCAGTGGTAGGCGATAAAGGCCAGTCGCACTTCGGTTGTGGGTTCGATTCCCACAGCCTTGTCCGAAGCGATGGGCTGTCGCCCGTCCTGCAGGTTGTCCTTTTTATAAAACTATATTACTATAACATCCCATCAATAATATCGAAAAAAAACATCTATCCTTAAACAATACTAACTTATGTCCAACATAATTCATTCCAATCATTAGGCTCATAATACTGCAGTCCATTCTCATAACATAGTGAAAACGATTACCAGAGATTTAATACCATCGTTGATCCCCATATATCATAAGATATATCTTGTTGGTCACATTCCAAACATTCAAAGGCCTTAATCTTGTACTCTCTTGAATACCCATTGAACCTTAGTGAAAACTTGAATGCAGTTAAAAGTTAACACTTTTCACATACCGAAATCCTCAAAATTCTATATACTCAAACCATGATATCACTTAGTCCTTATATCAATCATGAGCTCATGAATACTGTCAAACATTTCATTTTCCCCTTATCCCTTCATTATGCGCATATCATCTTCATTCCAAAAATATCTGAATAACCTTTCATGGATACTGGTAACATTAATCAGACAACAATGTTACAATCCTTACATGTCTCTTTATTCCATAGTACCATGAGATTACTTATACAACATTACACATGATAAACATGTAATCATTCCACTACATTCTTAAACCATTGACCGAGCTTCAACAATTCTTTCATCTCACATACCATTGGTAGTCTCTTCATCATCATCCACATAAATACTTCCCATACGACCATACTGATTCTCTTCATGAGTCTTTCCCTTAGGGCATTTGTTTGCATAATACCCATACATTCCACATTTAAAACACTTAACCATTTTTGATGTCGTAGCAATACCATTATCCTCATCTCTGGTATTAACTGAACCTTTTCCTTTGCACTTACTGGCTTTGTGTCCTTCTTTTCCACACCCAAAGCATCTTCCAGTTCCTTTGAAACATTCTCCTTGATGCCTCTTCCCACATGATTTACATAGGGGAAATTGAACTTTCTTTCCTCTATGATCATCATGAAACTCCATCTTTCTCTTATTAGCCGAGTCAGGAAACTTACCAAATTTTACTTTATTGATCATATTATGAGATTGCTGATTCGGCATAATAATGATGTTTGGACTTCCGAATCCCATTTCATTTGGTTTCTCATAAAGAATATCATTCCATTGTCCATCATTTCCTCCATTATCGTGAACCACCTTGTTTCCAGCCATTTTCTAAAACCCAAAAAGAATAGCGTGAGAGGCAAAAATCGTGCTAGGGAAAACAACATAATAAAGGGGGAGTACCTTGAACATCTAACATCTTAGGTTTAATTCTATGATCGTTAGCGTAGTTCTAGTACTATAACCTATACGTATACTTAACCTTAGGGACATCCCTAGAAATACCTTAGAAATATCTCTAGGGATCTCACTAACGTTTTCGCATCCTAGTTTCCAAAGGTTGACTAAACCTTTCCTCTGATACCAACTGTAGAGACCCGAAGCCTGACGTACATAGACTTTACATTACTTTTGCGGAATACTTAGTACATAACAAAAACACACACACACAAGGATCGTAATAGTTTAGTGTCTTTGGAAACTCGGAACGTAATCTTCTAATCGTGGTGAAAGATCTTCAATATCTCCCATAAAGATCATCCCCTTTTTTTTTACCTAAAACCTTTCTTTATATCCTGGGGAAAAGAAAACATAAAAGGGTGAGCTCAAATGCTCAGTAAGGGTATACAAAAGAAATAAAAATCATATCATATCTTTTTGAAAATCATAACCTGCAAAAGAGATCATAATATCTTAACATGGAACAAATCATAGAAGTGAAAATGAGATCACCATAATCATAACATGAAACTTGAAACGTTGTGGCATGCACACATAATCATGGAAAATCATTTCTTGTTAGTCATGACTCATTGCCAAGACTATCTTAGTGGACAAAGTCCCTTTCTGAATCGAGTAACCCTCGTTTCAGTCCTGTTTCACTGAACCGGTATAACCTACCATTCCAGCCATGTCTATCTCATGAGATATAAAATCTTTACCCAATGCATTGGAGGGAGATATAGGTCCCACCCATCTTATAATGAATCCTTTCTTATGTGTGCCACATAATCATAAACCATACATCATAACGTAACCCATGTAATAAAAATGGGATTCTTAAACAACATGACATCATAAAACAATTCATATAAGATAAAGGAATTCATAAAAATATTTCCATCACAACATAATCAAATCCATGTAATAATAGGGATAGAAACAGAACCCTTTATTATCTTAGATGGAAAATAATTTTGATAAAATACTTGAACTTCATTCTTGAGGAAAATATCCTTTCTATTTCAAAAACATTTTTCCTTTCATAACATGTCATACGACTTTAAAATAAACTTGAAAACTTGTAAAGGAAGCTTCTTGAAAATAATGTTTTAAAAATCCATTCATGCCGTATAAGTTAAAAAAACATTCTTCGTACTTTTGTTGGAAAAGTCAAAAAGTACCTCGTACGAAAAATGACAAAAGATTCCTTTCATTTCTTTTACTAAAAACTCACCGAAGGGTAAAAATGGGTTTAAAAAATTCTAGGTGGATGGAAATAATATTACATATTTATGAAACATGGATGTGGATGATAAAATACACCCCAGTAAATACTTACGAATAAACAATCTCGGATAAAAATGAGATGGTGATATTTCCCTTACCTTAGGTCCGACTTGCTTTGTAAGTGTCTGAACCTCCTGTATAATGATTTAAATCATGTTATTGACTTATTACAGAATAATATTCATTGTTATGATATCATATATGGTTCACTTATGACATTATATTACCCGTTCTTTTGTAAATTCCATGTTAAAGAAGCGTTTTGGGTAAAATCGTTTCATTTATCGTAGGTGTTTTGATTTGTTGTTCTTGACATTATTATTACTTATATCATGATTTACTTACTTACAGAATATAAAATATGATTTATATATCATATATATTCAGTATATATATATATATAATAGATAGATAAATGAAATGAAAAACACCGTTCATGGAGACGGTAGTCCGTACGTACGCATGAACGCTATTTTCCTTTCCTTATTGTCTTGAATGGAAGTAAGTAGATGACATACATACATATATATATACATAAATCCAGTAGCTTTATAATGTCATATATTTCATTATTATTTCTTATATATACTTTATAATCATTCTTAAATGGTTAACATGGAGAATGAATCTCATCGCGTCGTGGAGACGGTAGTCCGTACGTACGCACGAGCGATGATATCATTTCTATAAATATTGAATTGAATTGGAGTGGATTATACAATATATCAGAATCAATATGATGTTGTAATAACTATGTATAGTTATTCTTTACACCATTATACCCATCCATGTAAGGTGGTGGTGGAAAATAGATTACACCACGGCGTGGAGACGGTATTCCGTACGTACGCACGCGCGGTGATTTCTTTTTTCGTAGGATGGATAGATGGTGAAATAAGGATGTTTCATACTTATAATAACATATCAGTATATGAGTGATACTGATGTTATTACTTCATAATGAAACAACCTAATAAGAAGAAGTGGAAGAAGAAATAAAGATGAAAGAATTGGTAACGGTAATTACCTCTTCTTTGAAGTGCCTCTTTGAGACCTCCTCTTAGGGCACTAAAATTGGTCTTTGAGGAAGACCAGAACCTCTAGGATGTTTCTAGGGAAGTGGAGAGGAGAAATTGGCAGGGGTTGGCCGAGCTTGAGTGCTCAAATTAATGTGAGGAGGAGGGGGAGGAGGTGTCCTTTTATAGGGGAGGAGAGGGGCACCTTAGGAATTCTTAAAAATATTAATTTATAATAAATCTAACCCCACTTAAAAACCTCCAAAAATGACTCATATTCGAAGCTTAGATGATATAGGGCTGTAATCTCATCAACCAATCAAATTTAGACATGTTTGGATCTTATTTTAAACCTTATCAATTAGATTTAACTCTAAGTTAAATAACTTAACTTTTACCGTGTCTTTTTGTTTTCTTTCACTATATGGTTAATACACTTACTATAACATGCCAAACGAACCCCAAATTGTTTATTATTAATATATATATCCTTATCTATGTCATTTGGCCGAACCTTAGATTTTTAGGAATAACATAACAATTAATAATATAATATTTGATTTAAAAACTATTTTGTGTCAATTTTGACACTATTTGATATATGATTTTTGTGAAAGTCATAACAGAATTAAATGTTCAAGAGAAGTTGATTAAATCAACATTAATATATCATAGTAACCTAGAAAATTAGTGGAATGCATAAAAAGTCTCAAATTACATTTATTTCGGTGTTTATAACATCAATTATGTCAATAATTCATAAATAAGATAATTACTGCATCATCTTTGTGTCATATATTAATTAAATTATTTGATGTCTAAAAATTACAAATAAAATAACATTATGTAGGAAATCTTTTTAGCTTTCTAGTGAATATTTATAGTCGAATTTATCTTATGTATAACGCCATATTAAAAATGATTTACTTATTAAACTTTGATTTTAACTATTTTAACCCTTCTTTAAATAAATTAAAATAAATGTCCTAATCTAATCCAAGTGGGCCTAAATGGTCATATTTTATTCCTAAGTTTGTTTTTGGTCGAATTAAACTTGTCCAATAGAATTAGGACATGTGTTAGGGTAATATTGATATCATATTTACCCTTAGTTACCCTATTTACTATTAACCGCGGTAAAAATAGTAAAAAGTTACTATTCACCAAAAAATTATTTTTATCTCATTGAACCACATTTTACTTACTGATATCAACCGTGTCTGTCGGATTTTTGAAATTCCATTCACAGAAGCGGTAAAATTATGTTTTATGAAAAATTCAGTTTTTTTAACTACCACTTAGTAGTTTCACTATTCATCAAAAAATGAAGGTTTTCAGAAAAATGCCAAAATTTCATCCTAAGCTATATTTCATATTCCGAATTCAAAAATGAAGTCTATTTTACCAAATTCATAACATAGAAGTCGAATTAATTAATTTTATAATTAAATCCCGCTGTTAAGACAAATAGCGTGTTTTTAAGAAACAATTTCTATCAAAAGATTGATACTTGATTATGTCTGGTTTAAATGTGAAATTACAACCAATGACCAGCATTGAATTAAATTGTAAAAATATATTCTAAATATACTTTAAAACCACTCAAATTAATAATTTATCACTATTAATTATTTCGATTAAAAAAGTTGTTTTTTAATTATAATTAATAATTTTCACTATTCATCAGAATATGAAAGTTATCCGAAAAGTACCAAAATTTCACCTTAGGCTAAATTCGATACTCCGAATCCAAAAATGAAGTTCATTTTGAAATATAAGATTTACAGAATTTTAAAAAGTGGTTATTACTATTCATAACGGCTAGTTTTAATAATATTTTAATAGCATATCGTTGTTTAGTGAAACTCGTTATTGCGTACTACACACGCTATCGAGGAAGGTCGCGATTGCGTGTATGCAAGGCAAGTCAAGGATGCGTGTTGTGAAAGCTCCTTTTGGTGTAGCGTACAATACAAGACATTAGTGAAATAAAAAGAATATTTTTCATAAAATCTCGGGCTGTTACACTAGTGCCTTAAGAGAAAGTTTAAAGGAGGCACTTCGAGAAATAGGTAATACCTTCTTCCCTTTTCTTCGAGTTCCATTCTTCTTCTACTCCCTCTTCATTAGTTGTTTCATTATGAGGTAATAACATCAGTATCACTAATATACTGATATGTTATTATAAATATGAAACAGACCTATTTCACCTCTTATCCATCCTACAGAAAATGAAATCACTACGCGTGCGTACGTACAGAATACCGTCTCCATGCCATGGTGATTATTGTAAAGTGGTATTGATTCTAAAATAATATACATACACTCCAATACAATTCCACGATCATGGTAACGATATCATCGCTCGTGCGTACGTACAGAATACCGTCTCCACGATGTGATGCGATTCATTCTACATGATCTTCATTTCATAATGATTATATAAATGAATTTAATGAATGAATATGATATATATATTACACTAGTACCATTATGGAAATGAGTTATCTATAACCTAAAGATAAGAATAAGAATTTATTCGACAAACACACATAAGAAAAAAAAAGTAATAAACACCCGAATAACTAGTAGTAATGAAATATTACTAATAAGAATCTACGAAGATGACAATATATGATATCATAACAATAATTATTATTCTGGAATAAGTCAATAACAATATTTAAATCATTATACAGGAGGTTCAGACACATACGATGAAAATCAGACCTAAGCTAAGGGAAAATATCAATCTCATTTTTATCCGAGATTTTTTATACTTTAGATTTTACTGGGGTGTATTTTATCATCCACATACATGTTTCCTCAATATGTAATATTATTTGCATCCACCTACAGTTGTTTAAATCCAATTTTACCCTTCGGTGATTTTTTAGTAAAAGATATGAAAGGAATCTTTTGTAATTTTTCGTACAAGGTACTTTTTGACTTTTCCGACAAAAGTATGAGAAGAATGTTTTTTTATATTATACGGAATGAATGGAGTTTTAAAAAATTATTTCCAAGAAGCTTCCTTTACAAGTTTTCAAGTTTATTTTTAATCAGCTTCTTTTAGTTTAAAATTGTATGACATGTTAAGAAAGGAAAATGTTTTTGAAGTAGAAAGGATATTTTCCTCAAGAATGGAGTTCAAGTGTTTTATCAAAATTATTTTACATATAAGATAATATAGGGTTCTATTTCTATCCCTATTGTTACAATGATTTTATTATGTTGTGATGGAATTATTTTATCTTATATGAATTGTTTTATGATGTCATGTTATTTAAGAATCCAATTTTAATTACATGGGTTATGCAATGATGTATGATTTATGATTTTGTGTCACACATAATAATGGTATCATTATGAGATGGGTGGGACCTATATCTCCCACCAATGAATTGGGTAAAGATTTTATATCTCATGAGATAGACATGGCTGGAAAGGCAGGTTAAACCGGTTCAGTGAAACAGGACTGAAACGAGGAGTGAACTCAGTTCAGAAATGGACTTTGTCCACTAAGATAGTCTTGAAAATGAGTCTTGACTAATAAGAAATGTTTCTCTATGATTATGTGTGTATTCCACAAAGTTTCATGTTTTAAGTTATGATTATTGGGATTTCATTTCACTACTATGATTTATCCCATGTTATGAAATTATGCTCACTTTTGCAGGTTACGATTTCCAAAATTTTATGTTCTTTTGAATATGATGCGATTGATATTTATTTTGTTTACCCTTAATGAGCATTTGAGATCACCCTTTTGAATGTTTTCTTTCCCCAGGTCAGGAAGAAGGTTATTAAGTAAGATATTCCAAAAGGGACTATAGATGTGATGAAATAAATGGGAGATAGTCTAGACGCTTTATGGACCAGTTGTTTATGTTTCCCAGTTTTAAAGACACAATACCAATACTGTCCTTTCATGGTTTTGTTATATGTTGTAATAAGTATGATTCAATATTTATGTAATAAAAATGTATGTAATGTATGGGTCGTTATAGTTGGTATCAGAGGAAAGGTATAGTCAACCTTTGGAAACTAGGATGTGAAATCCTTAGTAAGAACGTTAAGGAAAATTCTAAGCATAGAACAAAATCTTAGTGTTTTAGAAATGACCATGAATAACCTAGGATAAGACCTTAAGTGTGAAATTTTATTCTTGATTATGTGGTTTTCCTATTATAATTAGTGTTGCTCACACTATTCTTCTTGGTTTTAGTCAATGGATGGAACCTGAAGGAACCGTGTTAATGCGAAATGTGACAGCCAATTCAATGATTGTCCCCCTGAGCAACCAAACGTTATGGGATCTGGAATGGAAAATCTTGTAGCCATGCTCAAAAAAATTTCTCAAGCTATGAATCATGCAGGACTTCCAAACAAGCAAAGTAAGGAGCAACATTCTGTTGAATCCTTCATGAGGCAGCGTCCACCTTCATTCAGCGGGTCTACTGATCCATTAGTTGCTGAACAATGGATTAGTACTACTGAAAAGATATTTTGAGTTCTTCAATGTTCTGAACATGATAAAGTCATCCTAGCAGTGTATCGTTTGGAAGGAGATTCTGATCAATGGTGGAATCTTATTAAGAATATGAGGCAAAGGGATGAAATTGAGTACATGGAATGGGATGAGTTGAAGAACATATTTTTCAATAAGTACTTCCCTCATATTCTCGGAACAAAAATGAACAAAGATGGAGAAAGAGTTTCTTGAACTAAAGAAAAAGGATGATGAATATGTTGGTACCTATGAAGAAAATTTTACAAGACTTGCAAGGTACGATTCCGGTATTATTATCCAACCTGAGAGTAAGATCCATCGATTCTTTAGTGGCTTAAAATCAAGTCTTCAATTCTTTAGTGCCTTAAAACCAAGTCTTTGAAAGGCCTTAGCCATAAGGGACTTCAATAGCTATGAGGAAATCATTCGATGTGCTCTCAAAGTTGAGATGGAGATTGGAGTAACCCATCAGCCATATGGGTTTGATAAGAAAAGGAAAATGGAAATCAAAGGAAAATATAAAGAGCTCACTGAAAAGAAGATGAGTTTTCCCTTATGCTCAATGTGTGGAAAAAACATGGAGGGAGTTGTCTTAAAGGTACAAGTAAATGTTTCAAATGTGGAAAGGAAGGTCATCTGGAATTTGAATGCCGCAATGATGGGAAGAAGATGTCCAATGATGAAAAAAATTGAAGGGATACACAGAATGAACCTACTACACTTCAATGTTTCAAGTGCAAGGAGATGGGGCATTATTCCAGTCAATGCCCAAATCCAAGGGTTGATGATGATGGTCGACGTCAAAAAACTCTTAAGGCTAAAGACAAAGGAAAGTCACATGCAATTTCTATCAGCGAGGTGGAGTACGATAACGATGTGTTGAAAGGTACACATACCATCCACTCTTAGGTAGAAAATATTTTATCTGATTCTGGATCCACCCACTCTTTTATTTCTGAATATTTTTCAAGGGTTATCACTATATTACCTCAACAATTAGATTTTGAGTTAGCTGTGACAACACCTAATGGCACAACAGTCGCATCAAATGTTAATAATTCTTCCCCGATTGAAGTTTGTGGGAAAGTGCTTCCTGCAAATCTTGTGATCCTTACTAAAGTGGAATTTGATGTTTTTCTTGGCATGGATTTGCTTTCTTTATATAGAGATCATATAAATTGCCAAAGAAGGGAAGTCACATTTCATATTCCAGATCAATCTATGATCGTCTATCGATGAAAGGATGAACAAAACCTTCCAGTGGAAATTCTTTCTATCTTATGGATCTTTATTCCAATAATTGATGTTTATTTATCTCAAATGGTTGGAGAGAAACTCACGATTAAGAATATGACCGTTGTACGGGAGTTTGATGATATCTTTCCAGAGGAATTTTAGGGTCTTCCACCAAATCGTGAAGTTGTGTTTTCAATAGAACTCGTACCTGGTGCTTTGTCTATTTCAAAGAAACCTTATAGAATGGCCCCAATTGAGTTGCAGGAATTGAAGAAGCTACTCCAAGAGAATCATGATAAGGTATTCATACTCCCTAGTGCGTCACCTTGGGGAGAACCTGTTCTATTTTTTAAGAATAAACATGGATCAATGAGACTTTGCATTGATTATCGAGAACATAACAAGATCACTATCAAGAACAAATATCATCTCCCGCGCATTGGTGACTTATTTGACCAACTACAAGGAGCTCAATACTTTTACAATATTGATCTTCGTTCAAGGTATCATCAATTATGGGTCAAAAGGGAGGATATACCAAAGACGACTTTTCGTACAAGTTATGGACACTATGAATTTATAGTGATGCCATTTGGTCTTACTAATGCCCCTGCTATCTTCATGGATCTGATGAATAGAGTCTTTAGAGACTACCTTGATCAATTTTTGGTAGTCTTTATAGACAATATTCTTGTAAATTCAAAGAGCAAGGAAGAACATGTAGATCACTTGAGAATTATATTGAAGACCCTGAGAAACGAGAAGATTTATTCCAAATTTACCAAGTGTGAATTTTAACTTCAAAAAGTTTCATTTTTGGGTCACATAATGTCAAAAGAGGGGATATCTATGGATCCATCAAAAACAGAGGTTATCGAAAGATGGTCGAGACCAACAACAATAACTGAGATCCGAAGTTTTCTTGTTTTGGGTGGATATTATTGATGTTTTGTGAAATATTTTTCACGATTATCTAATCCACTCACCAGGTTGACTTGAAAAGGAGTTAAGTTTGTGTGGACAGACGAATGTGAAGAGAATTTCAAGGAGTTGAAAATAAGTTTATCTAGTACACCTGTACTCACACTTTCTTGTAGTAGAGAAAGGTTTGTGATCTACAGTGATGCATCCAAGAAGGGACTGGGATGTGTTCTCATGAAAAATGATATGGTGATAGCTTATACCGCACGACAGTTGAAAATCCAAGAGCAAAATTACCCAACTCATGATTTGGAGTTAGCTGCGGTAATCTGTGCATTAAAGATTTGGAGACATTATCTTTATGGAGAAAGGTGTGACATTTATACTGATCATAAAAGTTTAAAGTATATTTTCACATAAAAAGAGATGAATATGCACCAAAGAAGATGGTTAGAGCTGATTAAGGATTACGACTGCTCAATTCATTACCACCCTGGGAAAGGAAACAAGGTGGAAGATGCATTAAGTCGACAAGAACATGCCAGTTTATCCATGATGAGGATCAAAAAAGATCCAATATTTGTGGATTTACAAAGGATGGATCATGGAATTATAATGGAAGGGGGGAAATCATATCTTTCTCAAATGAATGTTCAACCATCTATACATGTGATGATTAAAGAGGAGCAGAAAGAAGATGTTTAGTTACAAAAAAAGGTGAGCAATGTTCCTGAATTCAACCCTGGTTGTGATGAGATAATAATGTTCAGGAATCGGGTTTGTGTTCCTCTCATCCCCGAATTAAAGAAGGAGCTGCGAGATGAGGCTCATAGTTCTTCATTATCTATTCATCCTGGAAGCACGAAGATGTATAGGGACCTGAAAGAGTACTTCTGGTGGGATGACATGAAAAGAGATGTTGCTAAATATGTCTCTCGATGCTTGGTTTGTCAGCAAGTTAATGCTGAGAGACAGAAGTCTAAGGATATGTTACAACCATTACCCATACCTGAATGGAAATGGGAAAACATCACTATGGACTTTGTCACAGGACTTCCTAAAACATCCAAAGGCAATAATTCTATCTAGGTCATAGTTGATCATCTTACAATGTCTACACACTTCATTGCTATTAGAGATGATTTCTCTCTGGATCAGCTTGCTAGGATATATGTAAAAGAAGTGGTATGATTCCACGGAGTACCACTTTCTATTATATCTGATCGGGATCTGAGATTTACCTTGAAGTTCTGGAGAATTCTTCAGTATACTCTGGATACAGAGTTGAGTTTTAGCACTGCTTATCATCCTCAGAAATACGGTTTGTCTGAGAGAACAATTCAAACTCTAGAAGATATGTTGAGAGATTTCTCTATGGATTTCAAAGGTGGTTGGGATCAACACCTACCTTTGGTGGAATTTTCTTATAATAATATCTTTCACTCTAGTATTCAGATGGCTCCTTATAAATCTCTATAAGGAAAGAAATGCAGGACTCCAACTTTCTTGGATGAAGTTGGGGAAAGAAAGCTATTAGGACCTGATCTCGTTGATGAAATGGCAGAAAAGGTTAGATCTATTCAACAACACATAAGAGCAGCACATAGTCGACAGAAAAGTTATGCCAACAACCGAAGAAAAGACCTCGAGTTTGAAGTGGGTGATAAAGTGTTCATAGGAATATATCCCTGGAATAGGGTCATGAGATTTGGAAAGAAGGGGATGTTGAGCCCTAGACATATCGGTCCTTTCGAAATACTGGATTGTGTTGGGAAGGTAGCTTACCGATTGGCACTTCCACCGAATCTCTCTCAAGTACAAGATGTGTTCCATGTATCTCTCCTGAGAAAGTACATACCTGATCCTTCACATGTACTCATCTCAGAAGTTGTACCGCTGGAGCAAGATCTTTCTTATGAAGAACAACCGATAGAGATTCTAGATGGTAGCGAAAAAGTCCTAGAAACAAGACCACTCGCTTGGTGAATGTTTTATGGAGGAACCACCAATTAGAAGAAGCTACATGGGAACTTAAGGATATTATGATGGAGAGGTATCCTCATATTTTTGTAATGTAGTGATGAATTTCGAGGGCGAAATTCATTTTAAGGGGGGTATAATGTAACACCCGAGACTTTTATGAGAAATATTTTTTTTATGTTATATAAATCATCAATGGAATCTTTCACTACACACAACACTAATTTGGCTTGCTTTACACGCAACCGCGGCCTTCCTCGATAACTTACGTCGTACGCAATACTGAGTCTTACCAAACAAAAATATGCTATTAAAATATTATTAAAACTAGCCGTTATGAATAGTAATAACTGAAATTTGAATCTTATAACATTTTAATTCAACTTATACGTTTTCTAGAATGAGGTATAAAAGCAAAATTAGTTTTTTTGGATAAAAGAAATATTTTTCAAAAAATACATTTTTGTCGCCTTTTGATGGTCCACCCACATTAAATCTACTTTTTGACACATTTATAAGATCAATTTGACAAGAGAAAATTCTTCTTTTAAATCAGGATATAAAAATTTACTTTGGATAAATTTTTGATATTTTTCTGATAACTTTCATATTTTGATGAATAATAAAAATACGCTAATTTTTAATTAAAAACAACTTTTTTCATTGAGATAATTTATATTGATAAATTATAATATTGAATGGTTTTAAAGTATAAATAGAATATATTTTTAACATTTAATATAATGTATGTCATAAGCATTAATTTCACATTGAATTCATAGGTAAAGAACATTTCAATCTTTGACAATGTTTTAACTTCTAAAACCCGTTTTCTTAACAATGAGATTTATTTTAAATTAATTACTAAAACTTATATGTTTTGAATTTTAAAAACGGATTCCATATTTGGAATCTGTGGGTCCAAATTATTTTAATATGCTACTTTTTATTTTTGGGCATTATGAATTGTAACTATGGTAAATTTTATTTACCATAGTTAAAGGTAAATCAGGTAATTAAGGGTAAATATAATTTTATAAAACTACCCAAACACCTGCCAAAATCGTATTGGATGACCCAAAGTTGACCCATATCACCTAATGGTCAGATTATATTCATTTAATGGACTTTTTTCCATGAAAATAATTTAATTATTATTAAAATCAAAGAATGTGACAACATGTCACTTTCTTAAATCTTATAAGTATAATAATTTTAATTCGGTGATACACTTAATAAAACATCAAACATGAATAGTCTCCAGAATTCTAATAAATATACATACATCATAGGAATTTATTTATTATTTTTAGGGATTAAATAATTATCATTAATTTTGACACTATAGTGATGTTAAAATTATTTTATTAATTAAAATATCAATTAAATGGTTTTAAAAATATTAAAATAAATATTATATGAACTACTTAATGTGCTACAATAATTTTCTAGATACATATGTCATCTTATTAATTTATTAAAGCTTTTAGTTAGAACATATTTTATGTATATATTTTATTTATATTCAAATAAATGAATAGTGTCAAAATTGACACTATTGTTATTTTATAAAAATATCATATTATAAAATTGATTAAAAATCACAAAAATATTTAAAAATTATAAATTAAAATTTATATGGTCGAAAATGTCATAAAGTGTCAAATTATGGGAAATTCACAACACATATGTAATTAATTATAATAAATTAAAATTTAGAATATTATTACCACAAATAAAATTAAATTGATAAATAAGGATAAATCAAGTTGATAATGTATAAAATGAATCCCTAACATGTCTAAATTTTATTGGTTGATGATATTACAACCCTATATCATCTAATATTCGGATATGAGTCATTTTGGAAGTTTTTAATTGGGGTTGGGATTTAATATAAACTAATATTTCTTATATTTCCAAAGATCTCCCTCTCCTCCCTTATAAAAGGGCACCTCCTCCCTCTCTTCCTCACACCAATTTGAGCCTTCAAGCTCTGCCAACCCCTACAATTTCACTTCCCCACTTCCTTATAAACCTACTAGAGGTACTTGTTTTTTCAAAAGACCAACTCTAGTGCCTTAAGAGAATGTTTAAAGGAGGCACTTCGAGAAAGAGGTAATACCTTCTACCATTTTCTTCAAGTTACATTCTTCTTACACTCCCTCTTATTTAGTTGTTTAATTATGAGGTAATAACATAAGTATCAATAATATACTGATATGTTATTATAAATATGAAACCACCCTATTTCACCTCTTATCCATCCTACGGAAAACGAAATCACCGTGCGTACGTACGGAATACCGTCTCCACGCCATGGTGTAATCTATTTTCCACCACCACTTTAGTTGGATGGGTATAAGGGTGAAATTATTGAATATATATGATTATTGTAAATTGGTATTGATTCTGAAATAGTATACATACACTCCAATACAATTCCACGATCATGGGAACGATATCATCGCTCGTACGTACGTACGGAATACGGTCTCCACGATGTGATGTGATTCGTTCTACATGATCTTAATTGGATAATGATTATATAAAAGAATTGAATGAATGAATATGATATATATTACAGTATTACCATTATGTAAATGAGTTATCTATAACCTAATGATAATAATAAGAATTTATTCGAGAAACACACATAGGAACAAAAAGTAATAAACACCCGAATAACAAGTAGTAATGAAATATTACTAATAAGAATCTAATAATATGACCATATATGATATCATAACAATAAGTATGATTCTGGAATAAGTCAATAACATTATTTAAATCATTATACAGGAGGTTCAGACACTTACGAAGCAAATCAGACCTAAGGTAAGAGAAAATATCACAATCTCAATTTTATCCGAGTTTGTTTATACTTAGGAATTTACTGGGGTGTATTTTATCATCCACATCCATGTTTCCTCAATATTTAATATTATTTCCATCCTCCTAAAATTGTTTAAATCCAATTTTACCCTTCGGTGAGTTTTTATTAAAAGATATGAAAGGAATCATTTGTCGTTTTTTGTACGAGGTACTTTTTGACTTTTCTGACAAAAGTACGAGAAGAATGTTTTTTTAACTTATATGGAATGAATGGATTTTTAAAAAATTATTTCCATGAAGCTTCCTTTAAAAGTTTTCATGTTTATTTTTAATCAACTTCTTTTAGTTTAAAATTGTATGACATGTTAAGAAAGGAAAATGTTTTTTATGTAGAAAGGATATTTTCCTCAAGAATGGAGTTCAAGTGTTTTATCAAAACAATTTTCCATATAAGATAATATAGGGTTATGTTTCTATCCCTATTGTTACATTGATTTGATTATGTTGTGATGGAATTATTTTATCTTGTATGAATTGTTTTATGATGTCATGTTGTTTAGGAATCCCATTTTTATTACATGGGTTATGCAATGATGTATGATGTATGATTTTGTGGAACACATAAGATTGGTATCATTATGAGATGGGTGGGACCTATATCTCCCTCCAATGCATTGGGTAAAGATTTTATATCTCATGAGATAGCCATGGCTGGAATGGCAGGTTAAACTGGTTCAGTGAAACAGGACTGAGACGAGGAGTGAACTCGGTTCAGAAATGGACTTTGTGCACTAAGATAGTCTTGTCAATGAGTCTTGAATAATTAGAAATGATTCTCTATGATTATGTGTGTATGACACAATGTTTTTATGTTTTATGTTATGATTATTGGGATTTCATTTCTCTACTATGATTTATCCCATGTTATTAAATTATGCTCACTTTTGCAGGTTAAGATTTCCAAAATGTTATGTTCTTATGAATATGATGAGATTGATATTTATTTTGTTTACCCTTACTGAGCATTTGAGCTCACCCTTTTCAATTATTTCTTTCCCCAGGTCAGGAAGAAGGTTATTACGTAAGATATTCCAAAAGGGACTATAGATATGATGAAATAAATGGGAGACAGTGTAGACGCTTTATGAACCAGTTGTTTATGTTTCCCAGTTTCTAAAGACACTATACCTATACGGTCCTTTCACGGTTTTGTTATATGTTGTAATAGGTATGCTTCAATTTTTAAGTAATAACAATGTATGTAAAGTATGGGTCGTTATACGAGCTCCTCAGAGCTGGTCAAAGTTACCATCTATTTGAGGTAGTGGATACTCGTTATTTACTATAAGCTAGGTCAACCATCTATAATCCACACATAGATAAAGGGTATCATCCACCTTCTTGGAAAAAAATATGGTAAAACCCCCAGAGTAAGAACTAGGATGAGTAAGACCTTTGGACTCTGTATCCACTAACCACCACTTGAGTTCTTGGAACTCAATAGGTGCCATCATATATGGAGGAATGGACACTAGATCAGCTCCTGAAACATGATGAATCGTAAAACATAACTCGATCTCA
The DNA here is from genome assembly GCA_963277665.1 of Viscum album. Lineage (NCBI taxonomy): Eukaryota > Viridiplantae > Streptophyta > Magnoliopsida > Santalales > Viscaceae > Viscum > Viscum album. Next base: position 186,756,946 of record OY728140.1, read on the forward strand.
GGAGGTAAGCTAGAAAAATCATCACAAAAGATGTCCATGAAATGAACTACTATTAGATGAAATTCAAACTAAATTTACCCCAGATCCTCCATAGAGTGATTGGAAATCTAGGCATTCACTACATGTATCTCATGATGATCTGGTCTAGCTCTAGTAACCTCAACATCCCAATCACCCTTATTTAAATAACTGTTTTCTTATGGTGATGTAAACGATACCCTTCGACAATTGTAATCTTTCAATGTGTAATATAAAACCAACAAATCCATCCAGATAATGACATAGAATCGCATCCTCTCGAGAATAAAGAGGTCTTATATGAAAGGGTAACTGACTTCCTCAAAGGGAAAATCCCTACACAGAAGTATTCCCTCTGACCATACTCCCAATAGTGTATCCTGGGTCATTACACTATAGTAATAATATATTACCATCTTAACCATTTCCATGATAGATACAAATATAAAATATTTTGAAACACTTGTGTCAAATAAATAAGATACTATAATGGAGGCTACAAGAATAACACCTCATACTATATATGGTCCTACAGCCTGATCCTCATGTATTGACTATAAAGAATGAAACTATCCTGATCCATAGTCTTGTGAAACATTTGAAAAAACATGATAAAAATAATTTTATGACACTACTGGTGACCAACAGTCCAGATACCATGACCATGACCTTCTTCTAATCCAGTCTTATTGGTTCTAATCCAACTCCCAACCTAACATGACTAAAAGAAACTTCTCTTGAAGGTGGAGTTGGTGTGGAGCCTCTTCCACTATAATTTTATGTAAAAGACTGATAAAATATCGGAATATTCCTTATAATAAAACAATTATGACACTCCATAAGGTCGCTTCACACTGAGGCTTTAGGTCCCTTTGGCATATAAAATGGTGACACACCATAGTGCTACCATCACGGGTACTGTGGATTCCACTAACCCGATGAAAAACCTGAAGAGATCACTTCCTGCAACCAGAGGAACTGTTTTCCTAACATGACGCTATTTTTCAATTCCTGGTACTATCTCCATCATTTAGGTTGTGCTTAGTGAAGAGATCCTGATTGACTATTCCATAAAAAGTAGGTAGGTGAAATAAATTTACTTGAGTAAAGATGGCATACATGATCCCTTCATTAAATAATCTATCACATAAAATATCATCACCAACTAGAAGTGGTGAAAAGTGCTTCAACTCCATGAAACACATCTAATACTCCATAACTGACATAGAACCCTACTTGAGATGCATTAACTCTATAGAGTTGTTATCTATGAGTGTTTGAGAAAATAACTAATCATATAAATTAGTCTAGAAATCATCCCATACCATGCCCTATTGGCGATCATCCTGAGTAACTACATACCACCAGCACTAAGCCAAATCACATTGCATGTAAGAAGTAAGTTTGAACCTCCACCCAGAAGGCATACCTAGTTGACCAAAGATAGAAAGGGTGGCCTCTATAAAAGACTCAGGAGCTTGTGTTCCACCATCATCTGAGATGGTAAGAGGATGCTGCAACTAGTAATCTTGTGTCAGATCAACCATCATAGGTGAAACTCATAGAGAACCATGCATAGACTACATTATATATACTAAACTATATCAATCTTTAGATTCAGTTCCCAAATTTGGTACAACATGCATTGCCTCAAGTGGCACTCTTGGAGGTAATATTCACTGGTCAGGGCCTACCATGTCTGTATAATGGTCACCTCCACCCTCCTAGAGCATGAAATGAGGATGTTGTGGCGTCATTGTTCTAAACATTCCAAGTACAAGCTTCAAAAAAATACTTAAGAAGATAGATAGGAACACTGAAGGAAGCTAAATTTAAGGAAAGGGATCACTACGCATGGTATACTACCCCAACTACTCACTTAGAATGATACGTATTAGTAAGTTCTCAAGTATTAGTTATAGTGGTTCCAATAGATAAAGGGTCAAAAAACCATGCCTCATCATTTACTAGAAACCATTTAATTTCATTATTACCATGTTCACTCCTTTACATTTCATAAACCAGACAAGGTGGGATAAGAAAATGCAACCATTTCTTTTTAAAAGTCAAATTTCACTATCAAGTTTCATTTCTTTATTTCCATATATCAGGTTTCATTTAAAATGTGTTTTTTCTAGTGAATCAGGTCCCAAACTCCTTATCTCTAATACTAACAACCATTTGATTTAAATTTAATGGATTTACTTGATTACAACCCAAGAGGTCCCATAACACCTCATGAACTGAAACAAACAATCAGTCAAATGCATCCAAGTAAAAGTAAAAGCATACTATAACAACCACAACCTCACTCAACAATCAACGACATATCAAGAAATGAAAATAAAATAAATACACCTATATGGAATGGAAATATGCATGAAATGTAATTCTAGGCGCCTATGATGTTGCGTGTAACAATGCCCCTTTCCCTCATATCATTGAGATAAGTATGGAATGAAATCATAACCATAAAAATAATGAACAACACCACATAGCATGAATGTCACCTGAAAATGAATTGATATCCACTGTAATAGGAAAAAGTAGGAAAACAATTTTAATTCAGGAAACTCATTCTTTACCCCAAACATGAGTTCATGATGCCCGAACACAACTTATAACCATGTTCCAGGCATCTTAATCTATAATATATTGTCTCCATGTAGTAAATAAATGAAAGAACTTCTCTAATATCAGTTTGTGATGTATCAAACCAAAATTCAGCTTAGATGTTCCCCAAGCCCGGTTGACCACATGGCCTCAAGCGCATATCCCTGAATGACGGAGGCTGCTGATTAGTAGTGATGGATTGAGGTGTGTTTGTGGGGAGACAATACCATCATTAACAAAGTGAATCATAGTGGATCAGTATAATATAACATATAAATAGATGATATGAAGTATAATAAATATAAGTAAACATAAGAAAAAACAGAAGAAAAAATGAATAATGAACAATTGAACAATTGTAATAACTGATCAAAATAGACAAAAACTGCTGAGGATATGTCATGTCACTAAAAAGTTTGGAAAATAGGTATGCAAGAATTAGACAATAACAATATTCAAAATTAGTAAAAAAACTATAAAAACTATCCCAAGAATCCTGGGCTTCAACTTGGTCATATACTACCAGCTCCATCCTACTACAACAAGAAATCAAGTGTTAGAAGCAACTATCTTCCCTTTATCAACACATTCATACATATAGTCTTCCTCAGTACCAATGTCACCGAGATAGGGTGTGAAATAAATCTTAGTAAGACACCACCATTGGTGTCTATAACATCTTTTTCATGTAAAAGAAACTAATATAGTGTGAAAACATACATATATAAAAGTAAAGTAGTATTGTAATGTAAATACCCAAGTACCTACTTCTTCCATCATATGATGTATGGATATGTAACTAGTTAATTAATCAATTAAGTTCTAGTTTATATATTATGTCATGTGAGGCATATCCAGCACTGACATCACCTCGTGATAGAAATAGTAAAGGTTATAAGATGAAACAAGGAAACATGTGATGATATTAATATAAAATGGTTAAAAGGTAATAACCAAGGAAACCTAGACCTCAAGGGTCTCTAACTTAGTAGAGAAAATATCCAAGATAAGGGAAAGAGTTTAATATAAGGATCATAATCCAATGCATTCCACCATAGTGTGATATTATAGATTCTAAGGAATACATCCTATGTAAAATGGGATAAGTTATGGCAAGGGCCAAGGATACAACCAAGGTACCTCGTGTCCATAGAAGTCATGTTGGATCCAAGGAGTGTATCCAAGGAATCATGTAATAGTAAGGAATGGTATCATGTAGTGTCACACCAGGAATCCACTGATAGTCAAGGACTAGGTTCCAAGGTGGGTCTCAACCAAGGTAACTAGCATCCTTGAATCGAAATGGAATCCTCAAGAGCTCAAGGAATTCCCTCAGGAATCAAAGGCGAGCTCGAGTTAACCAATTCCTATAATAATGAAGTCAATGTCCATAAGTAATTAAGAACCATAAATTTAATTAATTTAATTAATTAGTCTATTTAATACTCTAGAAATTTAACAAGTCACAAGGTTTATGCCATTGCCTTTCATTAACGTGACAAGGTTAATTGAGCATGCAACCATTTAATTAATCCATTTAATTCATAATAATTTCACTTGGTCTATTCCAATAACTTCCACCATAAGTGGAAAGGGGTACTGTGGAATGAAATGAAACATTTATTTTCATGTCAAAAGGAGAATTCATAAATATACGTTATACATTCCAATTCCCATTTATGTTTGATTAATTATGTTCAAGCACTTACGTCAGACGAGTCATGTCATAATACCAAGGCTAACCATGGTACTATACATTTTTCAATTTAATATCCATTTAATATAAAGAGGCTTACCATTATATTGGTCCAGCGCAAGCACACCCAAATGGTGGCCCAAATGTTTCAAAACATGAAAAACCCAATTATGGAACATAACCTATAACGACCCATACTTTACATACATTGTTAATACTTCAAAATTGAAGCACACTTATTACAACATATGACAAAACCACAAAGGACTGTATAGGTATAGTGTCTTTAGAAACTGGGAAACATAAACAACTGGTTCATAAATCTTCTACAGTGTCTCCCATTTATTTCATCATATCTAGGGTCCCTTTTAGCATATTCTACTTAATATCCATCTTCCTGACCTGGGGAAAAGAAAACATAAAAGGGTGAGCTCAAATGCTCAGTAAGGGCAAATAAAGGAAATAAAAAATCATATCATATCTTTTTGAAAATCATAACCTGCAAAAGAGATCATAAAATCTTAACATGGAATAAATCATAGAAGTGAAAATGAGATCCCCATAATCATAACATGAAACATGAAACTTTGTGGCATGCACACATAATCATGGAAAATCATTTCTTGTTAGTCATGACTTATTGCCAAGACTATCTTAGTGGACAAAGTCCCTTTCTGAACCGAGTCACCCTCGTTCTAGTCCTGTTTCACTGAACCGGTATAACCTACCATTCCAGCCATGTCTATCTCATGAGATATAAAATCATTACCCAATGCATTGGAGGGAGATATAGGTCCCACCCATCTTATAATTAATCCTTTCTTATTTGTGCCACATAATCATAAACCATACATCATAGTGTAACCCATGTAATAAAAATGGGATTCTTAAACAACATGACATCATAAAACAATTCATATAAGATAAAGGAATTCATAAAAATGTTTCCATCACAACATAATCAAATCCATGTAATAATAGGGATAAAAACAGAACCCTTTTATTATCTTAGATGGAAAATAATTTTGATAAAATACTTGAACTCCATTCTTGAGGAAAATATCCTTTCTACTTCAAAAACATTTTTCTTTTCATAACATGTCATACGACTTTAAAATAAAAGAAGTTGATTAAAAATAAACTTGAAAACTTGTAAAGGAAGCTTCTTGGAAATAATGTTTTAAAAATCCATTCATGCCGTATAATTTAAAAAAAACATTCTTCGTACTTTTGTCGGAAAAGTCAAAAAGTACCTCGTACGACAAAAGATTCCTTTCATACATATTACTAAAAACTCACCGAAGGGTAAAAATGGATTTAAAAAATTGTAGGTGGATGGAAATAATATTACATTTTGATGAAACATGGATGTGAATGAAAAAATACACCCCAGTAAATACTTACGAATAAACAATCTCGGATAAAAATGAGATTTGTGATATTTCCCTTACCTTAGTTCCAATTTGCTTTGTACGTGTCCGAAGCTCCTGTATAATGGTTTAAATAATGTCATTGACTTATTCCAGAATCATACATATTGATATGATATCATATATGGTCATATTCTTAGCTTCTTGTTAGTAATATTTCATTGTTACTTGTTACTCGGGTCTTTATTGCCTTTTGTTATTATGCGTGTTTTGCCGAATAAATTCTTATTATTCTTCTAAGGTTATAGATACCTTATATCCAGAAGGGTATTAGTGTAACATATATCATATTTATTCATTCAATTCATTTATATAATTATTATGTAATGATGATCATGTAGAACGAGTCGCTTCACATCGTGGAGACGGTATTCCGTACGTACACACGAGTGATGATATCGTTCCTATGATCGTGGAATTGTATTGGAGTATATATATATATTATTTCAGTATCAATATTACTTTATAATAATCATAAATAGTTACTCATTACACCATTATACCCATCCTTGTAAAGTGATGGTGGAAAATAGATTACACCACGGCGTGGAGACGGTATTCCGTACGTACGCACGCGCGGTGATTTCATTTTTCCGTGGGATGGATAGAAGGTGAATTAGGGTTGTTTCATTTTTATAATAACATATCAGTATGTAAGTAATACTGATGTTATTACTTTATCATGAAACAACTAAAGAAGAAGAAGTTGAAGAAGAAATAAATTGAAAAGATCGGTAATGGATATTACCTCTTCATTGGAACGCTTCTTTGAATCCTCCACTTAGGGAACTAAGATTGGTCTTTGAAGAAGACCAGGACCCCTAGGATTATTCTAGGAAAGTGGAGAGGAGAAAATGGCAGGGTTTTTCCGAGATTGAGTGCTCAAATTGGTGTGAGGAGGAGGGGGAGGAGGTGCCCTTTTATAAGGGAGGAGAGGGGCACCTTAGGAATATCTCAAAATATTATTTTATATTAAAGTCAAAATCAGTTTATAATGGTTCCAAATGGTCTTATTTAGAATATAAGGTGGGGATGGGTCGAAATACTATAATCAAATAGGATTTATACAAGTTTAGGGTATTATTTTAACCTTATCAATTAGATTTAACTCTAAGTTAAATAATTTAACTTTTACCGTGTCTTTTTGTTTTCTTTCACTATATGGTAAATACACTTACTATAACATTCCAAACGAACCCCAAATTGTTTATTATTAATATATATATCCTTATATAAGTCATTTGGCCGAACCTTAGATTTTTAGGAATACAATAAAGATTAATAATATAATATTTGATTTAAAAACTATTTTGTGTCAATTTTGACACTATTTGATATATGATTTTTGTGAAAGTCATAACAGAATTATATGTTCGAACCAAGTTGATTAAATCAACATTAATATATCATAGTAACCTAGAAAATTAGTGGAATTCATAAAAAGTCTAAAATGACATTTATTTTGGTGTTTATAACACCAATTATGTCAATATTTCATTAATAAGATAATTATTTCATCATCATTGTGTCATAGATAAATTAAATTATCTAATGTCTAAAAATTATAAAACAAATACCATTATGTAGGAAATCGTTTTATCTTTCTAATGAATATTTATAGTCGAATTTATCTTATGTATAACCCCATATTAAAAATGATTTACTTATTAAATTTTGATTTTAACTATTTTAACCCTTCTTTAAATAAATTAGTAATAAATGTCCTAATCTAATCCAAGTGGGCCTAAATGGTCATATTGTTATTCCTAAGTTTGTTTTTGGTCGAATTACACTTATCCAATAGAATTAGGACATGTGTTAGGGTAATATTAATATCATATTTACCCTTAGTTACCCTATTTACTATTAACCGCAGTAAAAAAAGTAAAAAGTTACTATTCACCAAAAAAATTATTTTTATCTGATTGAACCACATTTTACTTACTGATATCAACCGTGTTTGTCGGATTTTCAAAATTCCATTCACAGAAGCGGTAAAATTAAGTTTTATGCAAAATTCAGTTTTTAACCTACCACTTAGTGGTTTCACTATTCATCAAAAATTGAAAGTTTTCAGAAAAATACCAAAATTTCACCCTAGGCTAATTTCGATATTCTGAGTCCAAAAATGAAGTCCATTTTGAAAAATAAAATTTATAAAATTTCAAAAAGTGGTTATTACTATTCATAATGGCTAGTTTTAATAGCATATTGTTGTTTAGTGAAACTCGGTATTGCGTACGACGCAAGCTGTCGAGGAAGGTCGCGATTGCGTGTAAAGCAAGCCAAGCAAGTGTTGTGTAGAAAAAGATTCCTTTGATGATTTATATAACATAAAAGTCTCGGGTGTTACATTCTACCCCCCTTAAAAAGAATTTCGCCCTCGAAATTCGTCACTTTGTAACAAACAGATGAGGATACTTCTCCCTCATCATATCCTCAAGCTCCCATGAAGCTTCTTCTAATTGGTGGTTCCTCCATAAAACTTTCACCAATCGAGTGGTCTTGTTTCGTAGGACTTTTTCGCTACGATCCAGAATCTCTATCGGCTGTTCTTCATAAGGAAGATCTTGCTCCAGCGGTACAACTTCTGAGCTAAGTACATGTGAAGGATCTGGTATGTACTTTCTCAGGAGAGATACATGGAACACATCGTGAACTTGAGAGAGATTCGGTGGAATCACCAATCGGTAAGCTACCTTCCCAACAGGATCCATTATTTCGAAAGGACCGATATATCTAGGGCTCAACTTCCCCTTCTTTCCAAATCTCATAACCCTCTTCCAGGGAGATATTCGTAAGAACACTTTATCACCCACTTCAAACTCTAGGTCTTTTCTTCAGTTGTCGGCATAACTTTTCTGTCGACTCTGAGCTGCTCTTATGTGTTGTTGAATAGATCTGACCTTTTCTTCCATTTCATCAACGAGATCAGGTCCTAATAGCTTTCTTTCCCCACCTTCATCCCAGCAAGTTGGAGTCCTGCATTTCTTTCCATAGAGAGCTTCATTAGGAGCCATCTGAATACTGGAGTGAAAGAAATTATTATAAGAAAATTCCACCAAAGGTAGGTGTTGATCCCAACCTCCTTTGAAATCCATAGAGCAAGCTCTCAACATATCTTCTAGGGTTTGAATTGTTCTCTCAGACTGACCGTCTGTCTGGGGATGATAAGCAGTGCTGAAACTCAACTCTGTATCTAGAGTATGCTGAAGACTTCGCCAGAACTTCAAGGTAAATCTCGGATCTCGATCAGATATAATAGAAAGTGGTACTCCATGCAATCTTACCACTTCCTTTACATATATGCTGGCAAGCTAATCTAGAGAGAAATCCTCTCTAATAGCAATGAAGTCTGCAGACTTTGTAAGACGATCCACTATGACCCAGATAGCATTATTGCCTTTGGATGTTTTAGGAAGTCCTATGACAAAGTCCATAGCAATGTTTTCCCATTTCCATTCGGGTATGGGTAATGGTTGTAACATCCCCTTAGACTTCTGTCTCTCAGCTTTAACTTGTTGACAAACCAAGCATTGAGAGACATATTCAGCAACATCTCTTTTCATGCCATCCCACCATAAGTACTCTTTCAGGTCTCTATACATCTTCGTGATTCCAGGATGAATAGAGAATGATGAACTATGAGCCTCATCCAACAACTCCTTCTTTAATTCGGGGATGGAAGGAACACAAACCCGATTCCTGAACTTTATTATCCCATCACAATCAAGGTTGAATTCAGGAACATTTCTCACCTTCTTTTTTAACTTGACATCTTCTTTCTGTGCCTCTTTAATCTTCACATGTATAGATGGTTGAACATTCATTTGAGAAAGATAAGATTTTTCCCCTTCCATTATAATTCCAAGATCTATCCTTTGTAAATCCAAAAATATTGGATCTTTTGTGATCCTCATCATGGATAAACTAGCATGGTCTTGTCGACTTAATGCATCTGCCACCTTGTTTGCTTTCCCAGGGTGGTAATGGATTGAGCAGTCATAATCCTTAATCAGCTCCAACCATCTTCTTTGGCGCATATTCAGCTCCTTTTGTGTGAAAATATACTTTAAACTTTTATGATCAGTATAAATATCATACCTTTCACCATAAAGGTAATGCCTCCAAATCTTTAATGCAAATATTACCGCAGCCAACTCCAAATCATGTGTTGGGTAATTTTTCTCATGGATTTTCAACTGTCGTGAGGCATAAGCTATCACCATATCATTTTGCATAAGAACACACCCCAATCCCTTCTTGGATGCATCACTGTAGATCACAAACCTTTCTCCACTACATGGTAGTGTGAGCACAGGTGCACTGGATAACCTTCTTTTCATCTCCTTGAAATTATCTTCACATTCCTCTGTCCAGACAAACTTAACTCCTTTCCAAGTCAACTTGGTGAGTGGATTAGATAATCGTGAAAAATCTTTTACAAAGCGTCGATAATATCCAGCCAAACCAAGAAAACATCGGATCTCAGTTACTATTGTTGGTCTTGACCATCTTTCGATAACCTCTGTTTTTGCTGGATCCACATATATCTCCTCTTTTGAGATTATGTGACCAAAAAATGCAACTTTCTGAAGCCAAAATTCACACTTGGCAAATTTGGCATAAAGATTCTCCTTTCTCAGGGTCATCAATATAATTCTCAAGTGATCTTCATGCTCTTCCTTGCTCTTTGAATAGACAAGAATATCGTCTATAAAGACTACCACAAATTCATCAAGATAGTCTCTAAAGACTCTATTCATTAGATCCATGAAGATAGCAGGGGCATTAGTAAGACCAAATGGCATCACTATAAATTCATAGTGTCCATACCTTGTACGGAATGCCGTCCTTGGTATATCCTCCCTTTTGACCCTTAATTGATGATACCCTGAACGAAGATCAATCTTGGAAAAGTATTGAGCTCCACATAGTTGGTCAAATAAGTCATCAATGCATGGGAGAGGATATTTGTTCTTGATAGTGATTTTGTTAAGTTCTCGATAATCAATGCAGAGTCTCATTGATCCATCTTTCTTCTTAACAAATAGAACAGGTTCTCCCCAAGGTGATGCACTAGGGCGTATGAATCCCTTATCAATATTCTCTTGGAGTTGCTTCTTCAATTCTTGCAACTCAATTGGGGACATTCTATAAGGTGTCTTTGAAATAGGAAAAGCACCCGGTACGAGTTCTATTGAAAACTCAACTTCACGATTTGGTGGAAGACCCGGTAATTCCTCCGGAAAGACATCATCAATCTCCCGTACGATGGGAATATTCTTAATCGAAAGTTTCTCACCAACCATTTGAGATAAATAACCTTCATTTAGTGGAATCAACACCCATAAGATGGAAGGAATTTCCACTGGAAGGTTATATTCATCCTTGCATCGATAGACGATCGTAGATTGATCTGGAATATGAAATGTGACTTCCCTTCTTTGGCAATTGATATGAGATCTATGTAGAGAAAGCCAATTCATGCCAAGAATCACATCAAATTCCACTAAATGAAGGATCACAAGATTTTCAGGAAGCACTTTCCCACAAACTTCGATCGGAGAAGAATTATAAACTTTTGATGCGACTGTTGTGCCATTAGGTGTTGTCACAGCGAACTCAACATCTAATTGTTGAGGTGGTACGGTGATACCCTTAGAAAATTTTTCAGAAATAAAAGAGTGGGTGGATCCAGAATCAAATAAAACATTTTCTACTTTAGAGTGGATGGTATGTGTACCTTTCACCACTTCGTTATCGTACTCCACATCGCTGATAGAAATTGCATGTGACTTTCCTTTGTCTTTAGCCTTAAGATTTTGTTGACGTCGACCATCATCATCAACCCTTGGATTTGGGCATCGATTGGCATAATGCCCCATCTCCTTGCACTTGAAACATTGAAGTGTAGTAGGTTCATTCTGTGTATCCCTTCCTTTGTTTGTGTCATTAGACATCTTCTTCCCATTATCACGGCATTCAAATGCCCGATGACCTTCCTTTCCACATTTAAAACATTTACTTGTCCCTTTAAGACAACTCCCTCCATGTTTCTTTCCACACTTTGAGCATAAGGGAAAGCTCATCTTCTTTTCAGTTTTCTCTTTAGATTTTCCATTGAATTCCATCTTCCTCTTCTTATCCAACCCATGTGACTGATGGGTTACTCCAATCTCCATCTCGACTTTGAGAGCACATCGAACGATTTCCTCATAGCTATTGAAGTCTCTTATGGCTAACGCCCTTCGAAGACTTGGTTTTAAGCCACTAAAGAATCTATCGATATTACTCTCAGGTTGGATAATAATACCAGAAGTGTACCTTGCAAGTCTTGTAAAATTTTCTTCATAGGTACCAACAGATTCATCATCCCTTTGCTTCAGTTCAAGAAACTCTTTCTCCATCTTTGTTCGGAGAATACGAGGGAAGTACTTATTGAAAAATAAGTTCTTGAACTCGTCCCATTCCATAGACTCAATTTCATCCCTTTGCCTCGTATTCTTAATAAGATTCCACCATTGATCAGCATCTCCTTCCAAACGATACACTGCTAGGATGACCTTATCATGTTCAAAACATTGAAGAACTGAAAATATCTTTTCAATAGTACTAATCCATTGTTCAGAAACTAATGGATCAGTAGACCCGCTGAAAGAAGGTGGACGCTGCCTCATGAAGGATTCAACAGAATGTTGCTCCTTCCTTTGCTCGTTTGGAAGTCCTGCATGATTCATAGCTTGAGAATGTTGTGTGAGCATGGCTACAAGATTTTGCATTCCAGCTCCCATATCGTTGGGTTTCTCAGGGGGACAATCATTGCATTGCCCATCGCATTCCGCATTAACACGGTTCCTTTGGGTTCCAGCCATTGACCAAAACCAAGACGAATAGTGTGAGCAACACTAATTATAATAGGAAAACCACATAATTCAAGAATAAAATTTTCATGCTTAAGGTCTTATCCTAGGTTATTCAAGGCCATTTCTAAAACACTAAGATTGTGATCTATGCTTAGACTTATCCTTAGGGTTCTTACTAAGGCTTTCACATCCTAGTTTCCAAAGGTTGACTATACCTTTCCTCTGATACCAACTATAACGACCCATACTTTACATACATTGTTAATACTTTAAAATTGAAGCACACTTATTACAACATATGACAAAACCACAAAGGACCGTATAGGTATAGTGTCTTTAGAAACTGGGAAACATAAACAACTGGTTCATAAATCTTCTACAGTGTCTCCCATTTATTTCATCATATCTAGGGTCCCTTTTAGCATATTGTACTTAATATCTATCTTCCTGACCTGGGGAAAAGAAAACATAAAAGGGTGAGCTCAAATGCTCAGCAAGGGCAAATAAAGGAAATAAAAAATCATATCATATCTTTTTGAAAATCATAACCTGGAAAAGAGATCATAAAATCTTAACATGGAATAAATTATAGAAGTGAAAATGAGATCCCCATAATCATAACATGAAACTTGAAACTTTGTGGTATGCACACATAATCATGGAAAATCATTTCTTGTTAGTCATGACTCATTGCCAAGACTATCTTAGTGGACAAAGTCCCTTTCTGAACCGAGTCACCCTCGTTCCAGTCCTGTTTCACTAAACCGGTATAACATACCGTTCCAGCCATGTCTATCTCATGAGATATAAAATCATTACCCAATGCATTGGAGGGAGATATAGGTCCCACCCATCTTATAATGAATCCTTTCTTATGTGTGCCACATAATCATAAACCATACATCATAGTGTAACCCATGTAATAAAAATGGGATTCTTAAACAACATGACATCATAAAACAATTCATATAAGATAAAGGAATTCATAAAAATGTTTCCATCACAACATAATCAAATCCATGTAATAATAGGGATAAAAACAGAACCCTTTTATTATCTTAGATGGAAAATAATTTTGATAAAATACTTGAACTCCATTCTTGAGGAAAATATCCTTTCTACTTCAAATTTTTTTTTCCTTTCATAACATGTCATACGACTTTAAAATAAAAGAAGTTGACTAAAAATAAACATGAAAACTTGTAAAGGAAGCTTCTTGTAAATAATGTTTTAAAAATCCATTCATGCCGTATAAGTTAAAAAAACATTCTTCGTACTTTTGTCGGAAAAGTCAAAAAGTACCTCGTATGACAAAAGATTCCTTTCATACATATTACTAAAAACTCACCGAAAGGGTAAAAATGGATTTAAACAATTGTATGTGGATGGAAATAATATTACATTTTGATGAAACATGGATGTGGATGATCAAATTCACCCCAGTAAATACTTACGAATAAACAATCTCGGATAAAAATGTGATTTGTGATAATTCCCTTTCCTTAGGTCCAATTTGCTTTGTACGTGTCCGAAGCTCCTGTATAATGGTTTAAATAATGTTATTGACTTATTCCAGAATCATACATATTGATATGATATCATATATGGTTATATTCTTAGCTTCTTGTTAGTAATATTTCATTGTTACTTGTTACTCGGGTCTTTATTGCCTTTTGTTCTTATGCGTGTTTTGCCAAATAAATTCTTATTCTTATTTTAAGGTTATAGATACATTATATCCAGAATGGTATTAGTGTAACATATATCATATTTATTCATTCAATTCATTTATATAATTATTATGTAATGATGATCATGTAGAATGAGTCTCTTCACATCGTGGAGACGGTATTCCGTACGTACGCACGAGTGATGATATCGTTCCTATGATCGTGGAATTGTATTGGAGTATATATATATATTATTTCAGTATCAATATTACTTTATAATAATCATAAATAGTTACTCATTACACCATTATACCCATCCTTGTAAAGTGATGGTGGAAAATAGATTACACCACGGCGTGGAGACGGTATTCCGTACGTACGCACGCGCGGTGATTTCATTTTTCCGTGGGATGGATAGAAGGTGAATTAGGGTTGTTTCATATTTATAATAACATATCAGTATGTAAGTAATACTGATGTTATTACTTTATCATGAAACAACTAAAGAAGAAGAAGTTGAAGAAGAAAGAAATTGAAAAGATCGGTAATGGATATTACCTCTTCTTTGGAACGCTTCTTTGAATCCTCCACTTAGGGAACTAAGATTGGTCTTTGAAGAAGACCAGGACCTCTAGGATTATTCTAGGGAAGTGGAGAGGAGAACATGTCAGGGGTTGGCCGAGCTTGAGAGCTCAAATTGGTGTGAGGAGGAGGGGGAGGAGGTGCGCTTTTATAAGGGAGGAGAGGGGCACCTTAGGAATATCTCAAAATATTATTTTATATTAAAGTCAAAATCGGTTTATAATGGTTCCAAAGAGTATTATTTCGAAGATAAGGTGGGGATGGGTCGAAATCCTATCAACCAATAGGATTTAGACAAGTTTAGTGTATTATTTTAACCTTATCAATTTGATTTAACTCTGAGTTAAATAATTTAACTTTTACCGTGTCTTTTTGTTTTCTTTCACTATATGGTTAATACACTTACTATAACATTCCAAAAGAACCCCAAATTGTTTATTATTAATATATATATCCTTATCTAAGTCATTTGGCCTAACCTTAGATTTTTAGGAATACAATAACAATTAATAATATAATATTTTATTTAAAAACTATTTTGTGTCAATTTTGACACTATTTGATATATTATTTTTGTGAATGTCATAACAGAATTATATGTTCGAACCAAGTTAATTAAATAAACATTAATATATCATAGTAACCTATAAAATTAGTGGAATTCATAAAAAGTCTCAAATGACATTTATTTTGGTGTTTATAACACCAATTATGTCAATATTTCATTAATAAGATAATTACTGCATCATCAATGTGTCATAAATAAATTAAATTATTTAATGTATAAAAATTATAAAAAAAATACCATTATGTAGGAAATAGTTTTAGCTTTCTAATTAATATTTATAGTCGAATTTATCTTATGTATAACCCCATATTAAAAATGATTTACTTATTAAATTTTGATTTTAACTATTTTAACCCTTCTTTAAATAAATTAGTAATAAATGTCCTAATCAAATCCAAGTGGGCCTAAATGGTCATATTTTTATTCCTAAGTTTGTTTTTGGTCGAATTACACTTATCCAATAGAATTAGTACATGTGTTAGGGTAATATTAATATCATATTTACCCTTAGTTACCCTATTTACTATTAACCGCGGTAAAAAAAGTAAAAAGTTACTATTCACCAATAAAATTATTTTTATCTCATTGAACCACATTTTACTTACTGATATCAACCGTGTCTGTCGTATTTTTGAAATTCCATTCACAGAAGCTGAAAAATTAAGTTTTATGCAAAATTCAGTTTTTAACCTACCACTTAGTGGTTTCACAATTCATCAAAAATTGAAAGTTTTCAGAAAAATACCAAAATTTCACCCTAGGCTAATTTCGATATTCTGAGTCCAAAAATGAAGTCCATTTTGAAAAATAAAATTTATAAAATTTCAAAAAGTGGTTATTACTATTCATAACGGCTAGTATGAATAGCATATTGTTGTTTAGTGAAACTCGGTATTGCGTACGACGCAAGCTATCGAGGATGGTCGCGATTGCGTGTAAAGCAAGCCAAGCAAGTGTTGTGTAGAAAAAGCTTCCATTGATGATTTATATAACATAAAAGTCTCGGGTGTTACATAACCCTACATTGGAGGGGGGTTGAATTTGTAGATGTAAACATTAAC
The DNA here is from genome assembly GCA_963277665.1 of Viscum album. NCBI lineage: Eukaryota > Viridiplantae > Streptophyta > Magnoliopsida > Santalales > Viscaceae > Viscum > Viscum album. The sequence continues at coordinate 186,773,450 of OY728140.1, forward strand.
AATGAATGACATACCTAGTATGGGTCTTATAACATGATCCTAACAACTTCATGAATGACAAATAAATTAAATATATGATGCCCAATTAAATCAGTGTGATGATATGACAATTTATAAAATGACAAAAAAATGAGGGATGAGTTATCAACCACCCACCATAGGCTTGTACAACTATCCCCATCTAGTATTAGCTTTATGTTCAACCAAGATTTGAGTAAATGTGAAGAATGATTCAATTCCCTAAAACTGGGGTTTATGAGCCTAAATCCAAATATCATCATAGATAGGAATAAGAATTAAGTAAGACTAAAAACGAATTGTGAATGCGTCGATGTCAATTTAATGAGATGAACGATGATCGAATCAGAATCCAGATGGATGCTTGAGCTAAAATCCTAGAATATATGAGTTTTGGATTCAAAATTGGAGATAGAAGGGTAGTTTTTTATTGGAAAACCAATGATGAAGAGGGGATTGTTACAAATCATGCATGATCAGCTGTAGTAAGGAGCATACACGCAGCTAGGATTCATGGTAAAGGAAACTAGGAATCAACCATCTAAAATGACACTATAGAAATTTCATTCATTATAGAAAGGTTCTATGACCCATTTCACATGTTTATATCAAATTTTGAACCCTCCTACTACTCATGGTCCAGCCTTGTATGTTTATAACTAACCATGTGGGCTTCCATACATGTTTTAAAAAATGGCATGATAAGAAATTTTCTCCGAAAAATCTTGGTTATATGATCCAAACTATCCCCAAACACCCACAAGACATTCAATGGATCATTATGAATACACATCATGTCCATACAAGTAAATAATACTAAAATTTAAAGGATCCATAGCTGAGTGAAAAACTAGGTTCTTACAGTATTCCCCCTCAAAGGAGATCATCCCCAAGTTCACCTTCTACTGGTGGAGAAAAACTATCTGGGAAAACTCTAGACATTGGGCATGTACGTCGGCCTCCCACTCCCAAGTCTCATCATGTACATGACTGTGGTTCCATAACACCCATATTAGAGTGACATACCAGCCTTAGAGCATCTTCATGCTTCAGTCAGTGTTCGGTATATGATACTCCTAAAAATATGCATTAGCACCATGCTCAACTTCCTCGAGATCAAAAGTATGAGACTTGTTGGCTTGTTACCAATGATGATCTGAAACATGGAAGAGGTTATGAATGACACGGTACCTCTGAGGTAGTAGATATAAATAGGATATCGGCTCTACTCTCTCCAAGATCTCAAACAGCCCAACAATTTGTGGTGACAACTTCTCTTTCCTCAGTATCTGTCTTTTCCATATCTTGTTCAATACCCATAACAAAACATAATCCCTGACCTTAAACTCTAGAGGTTTTTAGCGACGATCGATATACGATTATGTCTAGATTGAGAAATAGACATAAAAATCCTTATCAGATGAACCTGCTCCAAATTCTCCTGCACAATATGTGGATCTAGTATGGTGGCCTTTGCTATCTCTAGCTAGAATAAGGGTGAATGACAGGGTCTACCATGTAATGCCTCAAAAGTATCCATCTCAATCCTCAATTGAAAGCTATTATTATAGGTGAACTCTAAGGGAGGGATGTGATTCTCCCAAGAACCATCAAAATCAAGGATGTATGCTTCTAACATTTCCTCTAAAACCTGTATTGTCTTTTTAAACATTCTATTGGTCGGTGGGTGAAAGGGCATGCTCAGAACCATCTATGTACCCATAGCCTTCTACAACCCATGGAAGAACCGTGACATTAAGTGAGAGTCCCTATCTAAAATGATAGTACAAGGTAACATGTGTAGTCATATGATCTCACAGGCATATAGTCTTCCCATCTCACAAATTGAGAAATTATACTTTATAGAAATGAAGTGGGATAATTTCATCACTTGGTCCATGACAACCCATATAGCATTGCAACCTCTAGGTGACCTTGGATTGCCGATGATGAAACCTATGACAACATCTTCCTATTTCCATTCTAGGACTAGAAGTAGATGTAATAATCCAACATGTCTCTGGTTCTCTACTTTCACCAACTGAAAAGTGGAACACCTAGTGATAAAGCCTACTATTTGATGTTTCATCCAAATCCACCAATACTAGCGCCACATGTATCGATAAATCTTGGAGATTATTGGATGAAAATCCTACTAAGAAGCATGGTACTCTCACATAAACTTCTCTCCCTTGTCTGTATGAACCTAGACACTTTAATGTACACACAGGATGTCATCTCTGTCCACAGACCAATCTATTGGAGGGTAATCTTCTAAAATAATCTCACAAAGTACCAAGTCATCGGGATTTGAAATTTGGATGCTCATTGACTTCTCAAGGAAATAAGAGTTAACTATCAATTATATAAGGTACTGCTACTCCTAACTATTGTGAAACTCCACATACAACTCATAAAATAGGTCCATCAATTTTCATTCACCACTGGATTACCACTTGACTTATGTATTAGCTTTCCGAATCAGCACATCAGCTTCTGCATTTCCCTTTCTAGGAATATATGCAATCTAAAAATCATAGGAATGAAGATATTTAACCCATTTTCACTTTCTAAGATTCAATTCAAATTTTTTAAAGATATATTTTAGGCTCTTTCGGTTCATATACACCATAAATCACTAACATAAAAGATAATGTCTCCATTAACATAAGGCATGGACAACTGCTGAAGCTCAAGTTCATGAATCATGTAGTTTCTATCATTCGAACTGAACTGTCGAGATATATATAAGACAAATATATCCTCCCACATCAACACTACTCCTAGGAAAATAACTGATGCATCACATAACATTTTATAACATTTTCCTGGCTCTGGTATTATTAGAATAGGTCCTGAGAAAAGCATCCCCTCCAGCTCCTCAAAGGATTTATCACATGACTCTAGCCACGGGAACTTAACACCCTTCATTATAAGACCATTCATAAGAGAATAATGGCATGAGAAGTCCTGTTTGAAATGGATGTAATATCCAGACTTCCTCAAGTCACACTTTCTGTCAAACACATTCTTGGGATTCTCCTAGGAAACTAAAACACTCAACTTTTCCGATTCAATACAAACTCTTGATTCCACAATAATATATCCCAAGAACTGAGATTATACTATCCATAAGAGGAACATAGAAATCATGGCATAAAGATGATTCTCTCTCGGTATACTCCGAATGATATCAAGATGATTTTTAGGGTCTCTAGGATTGCGAAAATACACCAATATGTCATCCAAAAATACCACAAAAAAATAATCTAGAGAGGGGTGGAACACCCAATTACTTATAGCCATGAAATCTGAATTCAAATTCATGAGAGAGGACGAAATAACAAGGTACTCATATAGAAAATACATTCTATGGAATGCAATATAAGGTATGTATGATGGCCTTACTTGCACCAGATGAGAGAAAATTCTCCGTTCGACTTTAGAGAATACCCTAGATCCTTAGAGCTGGTGAAAGAGATCATCTATTTGAAGTAGTGGATACCAGTTCATGATAGTAATCTGGTTCAACCATCTATAATCCATGGATAGATGAAGGTTCATATCTTCTTTCTTGGTGAATAACATGGGAGAACCCCAAGAGGATGTACTTTTCTGAATAAAACCATTGTCCTTCAGATCCTCTAACTATCACTTGAGTTCTTGGAGCTTTTTAGGTATCATACTGTATGGAGGAATAGACACAGGAGCTACTCCTGATGCAATATTGATCGTAAAATATACCTCTCTCTCAAAAGGTAATCCAGAAAAAAAATCTGGAAAGATTTCCCTAAAATGACCTACTAATAGATGGGATTCATCCCAAACTAAGCCCTGATCCTCCATAAAGATATTGGAAATATGAGTGGTCACTCCACCTATCCCGTGATGCTCTGGTCTAGCTATACTTGCCTGAACATTCCACTTTCTCTTATGTATATAATTTCTTCCATCTGCTGATGTAAATGATACCCTTTGGTGATAGCTGTCAACAAAGGTATGATACAAAAACAACCAATCCATCCCTAGAATGAAATCACATCCCATAATCTCAAAAAAAAAGAGGTCCCATAAGAAAGGGTAACTAGAAACCTCATAGGGTTAGTACCTACATTGGTTTATTCCCTCATACCATACTCCCAAAAATGCATCCATGGTCATTACACCACAATAATACTATATTTACACCCCAAGACTTTCCATGATAGATAAGGAGATAAAGCAGTGTGAATCATTTGTATCAAATAAAGTAAATACTATATTGGAGGCTGCTAGAATAGTTCCTCATATTGTAGATGGGTCTATAGTCGATCCTTGACTATCGACATTAAATCATGAAACTTGACTAATCCATGGACCTATGAAACAACTAGACAACCATGATAAAAACGGTTATACTAGCATGACTAGTGATTTTGATTCTAGCTACCATGGCCACAACCTCCTCGTTGACCATTCCTACTAGTGATACTCTAACTCCCCATATGACGTGGAATAGAAGAACCTTCTCCTAAAGGTGGATCTAGTGTGAAACCTCTTCCACTTGAAGTTGATGGAATGGTTCGATAGAGTCTATGAAGATTCCCCATATGGCCCCAAGCCCGAAACTCCAGAGGGTATCTATCACACCAAGGCCTCATGTGCCCCTATCATTTTCACTGGTGACACACCATGGAGAAACCAGCATAGGTACTATGGCCACAACTACCCTGATGAAAAATCTCTAGAGATCACGTTTTTCTTTCAGAGGAACTACTGGCCTGCCTTATCACTGGTCCTATATGCCAGGTACTATTGTTTTCCCTCAGGTTTCACTTAGTGGAGAGATACTAATTGATTATTTCAAGGAAAGTAGGTAGGTGAAATTCATTCACTTAAGTATAGATGAAATACATGATCCCATCCTCAAAGAATCTAGCACCTGAAATATCATCATCTTCTAGAAGAGGTTCAATGCGATGCAACTAAATGAAATGCACTGAATAGTACATAATTAACATCAAAACCTACTCAAGATGCATGGACTCTCTATCGTTACTATCTCTTATCCTATGAGGAAAAAACTCATCATATAAAGAATCATAGAAATCATCCCATACTATGCACTGTTGGCAACCAGCCTGGGTAACTACATCCCACCAATGCTTAGCCAAGTCATGCAACATGTAAGACTCAAGATTAACCCTCAACTCTGGAGGAATCTACATATGCTCAAATATAGAAATGGTTGCCTCCATCCAAGAATCAGTAGCCTATAGACCACCATCCCATGAGAATTTAGGAGGATCTTTCTTCTGCTGGTGCTCGCACATCATATTAGCCACCACAGGTGCAGCTCATAGAGCACCATTCATAAACCACATCAGACATAGGATACTATCTCAAATGTGAGAATCTATTCACATATTAGATAAAGTAGGAAGTGCCTCAAGTGTAACTCATATATATAATACTAGCATCTTAGGGACCACCATTATTAGAGCATGGTATTTTCCACCCTCCTAGCACACGACACAAGGACGTCATGGTGGAATTGGTCTACAAATTCCAAGAACATGCCTAAGAAAAAAACTTAACTAAAAAAAATTGTAACACTAATGGAAGATGAACATAACGAAATGGCTCACTACCCATGGTATACTACCCCAAATTACCTCATAGAAGGTAATGTATTGATAAGTGATCAAGTATTAGTTATAGGGGTTCCAATAGATGAAAGGTCAACTATACCTTGCCTCATCATTTAATGTAAACCATTTTATATAATTTTAATTTAATTACCATGTTCTCTCCCATACCCATTAAAAACATGAAAAAGGCGAGATAAGGATGTGAAACCATTTCATTTTAAAATTCATGTTTCACTACCAAGTTTCATTTTCTAATCTCCATATATTATTGTTCTTCTAATGTGAGTTTTCCATCCTAGTGAATCAGGGTCCATACTCCTTATCACTGATATGAACACCCATTTAATATAAATTTAATGGATCTGCTCAGTAAATTCTCAATCCCAACCCATGAGGGACCAAAATCCCTCATGAACTGAAATAAACAATCTATCAATCACAACCAATTAAAATCACTGGTATACTTTAACTAACACAACATCACTCAACAATCACATGCATATCAAACATTTCAATGTAGTGAAATGAACCTATATGTCATGAAATTATGCATAAAATGAGAATTATAGGTTCCTATGATGATGCATGTAACAATGTACCATGACCTCATATCATCAGTCCAAGGATAGAATGAAATCTCAATCAGAATAATAATCAACAACACCAAATATCATGTGTGTCACACAACAGTGAAATGATATCAACTGTAACAGGAAAAATGAGAACAACAATTTCAATTTAGGTAACTTGACCTTTACCAAAAACATGGGTTTGTGATGCCCAAGCATGGATTTTGACCAAGTTCCAAGTGTCCTGATCTTTAATCTATTGTATCCAAATAGTAATAATGAAAAGAACCTCTCTGATACCACTTTGTGACACCCCAAACATGGATTCTACTTCGATGTGTCCCTAGATCGGTTTGCCATATGGCCTTAAATGTATATCCCTGAATGTTAGAGGTTGTCAACTAGAAATGAGGGTCTGGGTTGTGTCTTTGGGGAGAATATGTCCCAATTACTAGAGGGAATCTATGCAAATCAGTATAATATAACATATAAATATTATATAAGTAGAGGAAGCAATATAACAGAATCCATAGCAGAAGCAGACAAGAATAATGAACAACTGAACAACTGTAATAACTTATCAAAATATTAAATAACTGATGATGATATTTCATGTCACTAGATATCTAGGAAAATATGTATATAAGAAGCAGACAGTCATGTTGTACAAAATTATCAAAAATAAACCAAATAACTATCCCAATCATCCCAAGCTCCAACTCGGTCATCTACTACCATCCCCATCATACTACAACAAGTAATCAAGTTTCCAAAGAAACCTACTTCCCTATATCAACACCTTCCTAAATATAGTCTACTTGGGTACCAATGGAACCTAGATAGGTTGTCAGATAAATCTTAGTAGGAAACCACCAATGGTGTCTATAACAGCTTGTCCGTGCAAAATAAACTGAAAATAGAGTGTAAACATGAATATATAAAAGTAATGTAGTAGAGTAATGTAAATAAAAAAAGTACTTACATCATCCCTGGAATTTCATATAAAAATGTAACCAGTTCATTAATTAATTAAGTTCTAGTTTATATAATTAAGTCACGAGAGGCATAGCCTACATTGAAATCACCACATGATAGTAATAGTAAAAGCTCCAAGATGTAACAAGTGATCCTATGATCATATTAATATAAAAGGGTTCTAGGGTAATAACCAAGGAAAAACAGACCTCAAGGGCCACCAAATCAGTAGTAACTACAGTCTGGATATGGGTAAGAGTGTAATCCAAGGAGAATCATCAAAGGAATTCCACAATAGTGTGATCTAACTGAGTCTAATGAATACATCCATGGTAAAATGAGATAATATATAGCTACGTCTAATGATATAACCAAGAAAACACATGTACTTAGAAGCCATTCTATATCAAAGGATTGTATCCAAGGCATCCTATAAGAGTAATTAAAGGGATCCTTTGGTGTCATACTGGACATCCACTAATAGATGAAGATCATGTTCCAATATGGGTCTCAACTAAGGAAACCATCATCCTCGAATAGAAATGGAATCCTAAAGATATCAGGGCATTCCCTTAGGAATCCAATGTAAGATCAAATCAAACCATTCCTAAAATAATGATGTCAAAGTACATATGTAATTAGGAACCTTACATTTAATTCTTTTAATTAATTATTCCATATAATACTTTTTCAATTTCACAATTCATAAGGTTAATTCCATTGCATTTCATTGGTGTGACAAGGCCAATTGAGCATGAAATCATTTAATTAATCCATTGAAGTCATAATAATTTATCTTATTTCATTTGGTTACCATCCAATTTAAGAGTAAAGGGGTTCTATGACATGTAACCAAACATTAATTTCCATTTAAATAGACCAATTCAAACATATAAGTTGAACTTTCCAATTCCCATTTATGTTTGATTAATCATGTTCAAACACTTAACTCAGTCATGTAAAGTGAGAATACCAAGGTTAACCATAGTACTATCCATTTAAAAATTCAATATACATTCAATATAAGGTGGATTTCCAGTATATATTTGAAGCTCAAGCACACTATAATGGTGTACCAAAGGTGTCAAAACATTAAAAACCCAATTACAGAACATCACCCTACATAGCGTGGTTGAAGTTTTTGATGTAACCACCATAAATTAATTTCATACATAGAATGGGTCTTAGAACATGGTCCTAATGACTACAATCATGACATATAAATTCAACATATGATGCTAGATGAAATCAGTGTGATGATACTACAATTTATAAAATGATGGAAAATGAGGAATGAGTTATAAACCACCTAACTTAGGCTTATACGACTCTCCTCATCAAGTGTCATCCTTTAGTTCAACCTGGATTGAAGTAGACCTAAATAATGGATCAATACCATAAAATTAGGGCCTATGAGCCTACATCTAAATAGAATCGTTGATAGGAAGAATAAAAATGTAGGATTAAAAAGTAATTAAAAACATATCGATGCAAATTCAATGAGATAGACGATGATCGATTCTGGCTTCAGAAGGATGTTTGAGCTCAGATACTAGAATATATGTTTTTGGATTCAATATGGGATAATGAAGGGTTGTTTTCCACTAGAAAACAAATGGAGAAAAGGGATTTTTTTAAATAGAGAATTAAGAGAAAAATCAACTTTTCACTCAAATTTACCCGTCACATGATTTGGTCAAACCATGTGCAAATTGTGCATGAGCATCTGTAGGAAGGAAAATACAAATGGATAGTTTTCACGATTAGAGAAACCTTTCAACAACCACATAAAATTCCACTATCAAAATTATAGACATTCTAACATGACCATGAAGCCCATTTCACTTGGTTAGATCAAGCTGTACTCCATCCTGCTACACACTGTCCAGCCCCACACAATTTAAACTAATCATGAGATCTACCTCACATGGTTTAAACAAACTGAACGACAAGACATTTTATCCAAAAAAGTTGGGTTTTAGGCTTCAAACAAGTCCCAGCCACCGAAAATACCTTTGCTAACTCCTTAGGCATCCATATTAGGAAAATATAAGTAAATTAGAACAAAATTTAAAGGATCGGTACTAGATTGAAAAAAATAGAATCTTATAACTAGTAGTGGTCATGTCTTGGTGGTATTAATGAAAATGAAACTTTTTCAATGATGAAACATCCATGTATTTTAGTTTTCATGCACACACACCATTGCAACATGTGCCTCTGTTAAAATATCATGGTAAGAATATGTTGATCCAATGTACTAGTTTGAAACCATTTTAAATATTTATACTACACCATTGATGCCAATTAAATAGTTTTGATATTTCCCAATGCCTGAATACTAGCCAATATTGATACCTAACGTCAATGGGTTTCGACAGAGAGGAAGACCAAAGTCTAGTAGGATGTAAAATGAGATGGACTAGCCTCAAGAATAAGGGAACTTTTTGAGATATATCACATATGATTGGGAAGGTCGTAATAAGAAATTATTCCCATAAATTATTGTATTAAGTTTACACTCTCAATCACAATGATGTGTTTCCTCCAATGTGAACTTTTCCTATTATCAATTACATGATGTTAATATAAAATCCTTCATTTTCTAGAATTATTTTAAATTTATGAATACTTTTACTATCAAATAATAAATAGTTGATGAACTAAACAATAATTTAAATAAATCACACACAATCTAAAAATTCCTAAATGTTGTATCATTTCAATAAATAAACCTTTTTTCTACTTAATTTCCTTTCCTTTACAAATATTTTTCACAAGATAAAACTATATTGTAAATCATACATTGGTTTTCATAATAAACCATTAATATTAAAATTATGAGGAATATGATAAGTACACGTGGTATGACATAAGAGCATAATCAAAATATCCATGGATATGCCATAAAGAAAGAATGTGAGAAAACATACATTTAATATACCATCATGTGAGAAATCATACATGAATGAAAAATCATTCCATTTGAGATCTAACTTATTGGTATACATTCTAGACATGAAATATTTCCTCAATCCATAAGGGAGATCCAACCAATATAACCTCGGGGTTCAAAAATATTTTTTTATTGTAATGACTATTTAAAAACATGACTCTATTCCAATAATAACTATGGAAACCCCATTCACTTTCTAAAATGGAAATTGGGAAAATAAAATCTGCAAATTCCCAAGAAGGGACCATGTAGTGTGTGAGGCATAATTCCCAGTAGGATACCACCATGAGTTTATTTAAGTATTTTATTCATAAAATCTAATAAACTAGTTTGAAAACAATTTCAAAACTAAACCACTTGAAAACAAACCAACTTCATGTAAACCATTAAAAAATCCCTGTGGTTTTCTAATATAAAAAAACATGGTTTCCAAAACAATTTCCAAGTAGGGATAAGGTAAAAAATGAGTCCATAAGGTATAAAATGCTCAAATATAACAAAATAGAATAATAGAGGTGATCATAACATCAACATCGTGTAACCATATAAATGGAAAATGAAAAAATGGGCGTAGTACCTATCATCAAATCAAATGGAACTAATTAAATGCATAATACTTATAAACCAATTTGAAATGAGTTATGTGCACTTATGGGCTCGTAAAGACCATCATGATTGAGTATACTAGTAGGATATCTTACTAAGCAAAAGAAGCATAGACAGTCATTGTATGGTCCCAACTCTAAGAGCTCACACCGTCTCTTGGAAACCAACATGGAATATCCCATGGTCATCCTACCCAAAGGCTCTCTTGGGCCAATAGAAAATGATGGAGGCTCACATGGTCCTCCCTCTAAGGCTCACACGGTCACTCAAAAAAACCTCTCCCTAATACCCCAATTAACCCATATGTTACTCTATGCCAACACATTACAAGAAAGTGACCATATCAATCAAGCCATAACATAATCTATTTCACAAATTAGACATTACCAATTTAACAACACAACCTTTCCAAGGAAAAAGCATATCTAAAAACAATTTCGAAATATGATTTGACAAACATGAAGATATAACCTTTTCTTTTTGTAATAAAAACATCTTAAAACAATTGGAATAGGCATGTTATATATTACATTTTACTAGTCATAACATTATGTTTATTATAATGTTACACCTGTATTTTAAACTTAATTAAGTGATATTTTAGTATTATATGTAGATATGTGGGGTACTAATCTAATCATTGATAATTATATGAATATTTTACATGACATGCAAGTGGGTCATGAAGGTCAATGGATCTGGGTGTATATATCATGCTGTTATCATTACATTACACCTACATCTGCCATTATACCATGCCTACACCATGATGGATTCTATTTTATTACTACATATGATTATACATTTGTTGGTCATCACCTCTGTGCTACCCTCACACAGAGATGAATAAATTATACTCACACATTCCACTTTCCTGAGGGAGATATGACCATCAACCTTGAGGATGTGGAAGTTCTTCTTGGTCTTCCAATCCAGGGGTGAAGTTATAGGAACCACTAGTGGAGACTAGAAAATTCCTGTACAATTATTACCAGATGTTTAAATTAATGGAGATGATGATGCTATAGATGGTGGGTTTATTTCTATGAGCTAGCTTGAGATGCACTTTACACAGTTACCCACTGATGCAGACGAGTAGAAAATCATGTGTCACACCCATGTATATTTCATATAACTCATTTGAGGGACATTGTACACCGATCAATCAATTATGCATGTCAATGTGATCTATCTGAGGATACGTGAGGATATTGATTAGACTAAGAGACACAACTGGGGATTGACATTATTGATATATATTTACAGATATTTATGCATGGAATGCTGAAAAAATTTCACTAATCATAGGGGATGTTTTATCCTTATTTAGATTTGTACATGGAACCACACCCCCCTCCCCTATTGTTTCCAGTCAAGAATTTCATATAAATGTGTTGCTTAACGCTCCATATAAATGCTTCTATAATCACTCATTTTATTGTTTTTTATGCTACTTTGAGTTGTTAAATTTAATTTCTTATTATTTATCACTTTCGTTGGTGTAAGATATAGGTGATGTATAGAACACCACTTTTTCAGGATGTCAAGGCCCAACATGTGTGCATATCATATCAGTTGGACAGTCTAGTACCCACCATTGTATGTATATACAATATTTCCTTGACTAATCAATTTCATAATATTATATTTTTGGATTTTAGTAACATTGTTTTAACAAATGTCACATGTTATTTCAGACTGCATAGATGTTATACTCGGGTCAATTAGACCACCTACTAGCATTCTAAACTTATGGGTTTTATGATGCAATAACTGTAGTGCCTCTCACTAACTTTCAAATTGATGAGTGGGCCCAGCCTAATATTTTCACGCGCCGATTTTGATTTTTTTCAGTATATTCCCTTTACACCTAGATAGTTAGTAGTGCTTCATTCTTTGAATCTGAAAGGGAGGCAAGATGTCGATGAACACTGAGGAAATTCATAGTATTTGGACCTCTGGGATAGACGATAATGTTTTCATATCTAGGGTATGCTTATGATATGATTCCCTCTAGTAGGGGAGCTTGAGTATGATCCATGGTATATACTAAAGTCTTTATTGTATCATACTCCACATGGTATAGGGATTCAAGATATGGTAAGTTAATAAATTTAAATTTATTTTTTATGTAATTTTTTTAACTCATTTTGAATCTCTTCACAACATACTCGACTATAGAATATTATCTATATGACTTATCCAGAGGAGGGGGAGGTTTCTTGCCAGGTAGTGTACCATACTGTAGCACAAGGGATGATTCAAGTGTTTCATGTAATACACAATAATATCTGTGATTATACACCTCAGGGATATTTTGTTCCTACATAAGGAGAAGAGGTTCCTGCTCAAGAACCTCGTCCAGCAGCTGTTGATGTTGAGGATGTTGGAGTTGGGTCCCTAGAACCAACTTCAATATACTTTATGATAACTTGTATTCATTGTTTTGAATATTAATAAACATATTATTACATCATGATTTTTATTCTAAATATCATAACATGTGATAATGTATCTTGATTAGTTTCCTCACTAAAAGGTCATAGTAGTTCTCCGCTATGATGAGAACCTAGAAGTTCTACAACAATATTCTTAAAAATATGTTCTATATTCAGATGATATCGTTTGAGGGGCACGAATGATATATTCTATGAAGGGTGGAGACTCATTGGACATTAAGGCAAATTTTTATGATGCATTACACTAGTAATATGTAGTAGAATATTATGAGAAAATTACCAGCCAGTAAGAAATCCACATTAATATGTAGCATTTGATGTTCCTATCTATGTACATGTTTCTTGGTCTTTATAATTTAATATTTTTATTGGTCAGTATTATGAGTAGTTTATTTTTATGTATTTATGAAAACTGTGATGTGAAATGTTCGTGGCGTGGTAGGATACGTTGGGTGCATCATGAGTAATATTACATTAATGAATAATGCGAGAAAAGATTTATCCCTTATATTCTTTAATGAAAGCTAATATCACAAACCCTTTGATGGAAATAATATAGCCCAAAAAAACCATGGCCATGGTGTTATATAGGCACGTTCTTGTTTTAGAGAGTCGAATAAAGAGACATCGAGCACATAGGTTGATGGAACCGATATGTAACCTGCTTGATTTGAGATATTGTGATAAAGGTGTTTTAATACATAGTAAGCATCGATATGAGTTATTATGTTGTTTCAGCATTAGATTCATTCACTATGGGTGTCTTGGCTTGTCTCTAGATTTCAACCTTGGAATTTAGGCTGCTTCACCTAATGCCACTAAGAAAGAGACCTAGAGGGTCAAACATTAAGTGTATCTAGAATCTGAGTTAAATAATATATTATTATTTTTATTTAACAATTTGAATAAATATTATTCCCTCATGAGGTTTAATAATTATTCATGTATGCTTGATCATATATACATATTTATTTTCTATTTAGTGAATATAATATTTATATAATTATTAGTGAATAATGAAATCATATTTATTTAATAAATAAATAGTCATTAATCAAGGCCCAATAAATATTATTGATGAATTAAGGATTGAGTTTAATGGTCTTGTTAGAAATAATAAATATTGAATATTATTTTATTAAATAATATTTAATTTTAATTTGCATGTTAATCGCATGTCAATAAATAATCAAAATAATATTATTATTTGATATGCGGTTCTCAATAGGATTAAATAAATAATTAAAGAGAGCTTGTGAAATTATTTTATTTTAATCCCAGAGATATATAAACCGAGTGAGGTTATTTTCTCCATAGAAAAAATCATTTTGTTTGGGTTGTGCACAATATAATTGGAGAATTTTGTCAAGCCCTTGAGATCTCTCTTCTCCAAGATCACTCCAAAAAATGAAGTGAAATCATCCTCCACCATATCAAGGAGAAGGATTCAAAAGAAATCATCATAGAAATAAATGGAAGATGACACAAGCACAGGGATCTGTTGTGCTAGAACTTGTTGATTCCTTTGGAAAAATTTGGAGATTCGCAGAACATGTATGGGTCACTGCTAGTGTAAATTTACACTTGATTCCTATAATGCAATGAAAGTGCATCATAGATCTATTACCCGATCCATAAACGAAAAAATAATTCCATCATTCTATTTCTTATTTAATTAAATTAATTATAAATAACATGTGATGATCCTATCTCTCTAGTTCCAGTGTGATTTATCTTGTCTATCTTCTTTGATTTAGTTCCGTTGAACATTGGATTTATCATCATGAAAATTTTGGATTCATCACTGAACATGACAAAAAAACAATGTTGGGAAACACCCATCACATGCTTCCAATACACTTGAAACCTACAAGTGGTATTTGAGCTATTACATAATTATTTATAATTATATAAATATTATTGGTGATATATAAATTTTAATTTAGTTTTCCAATTAAATTTTAATCATTGATTTAATCTGAATCTTGAGATCTATTTCTTCCTGCATCATTTTTCATTGATCTGATCAATACAATTAATTTAATGAATGAAATAAAATCAAAAATATCATCTAGAGGTGGCACAGATTTTGGATGTATAAGAGAGGAGTACACATCGTGTAATCAAAATTACACGTCGTATACCTGTGATCAATGCATGAGGAATTAATTCACAAATCAATTCAAACCGTATGCATTGATTGCAAGCGGTGCATTAAATACCTTACACCATGTGATTATCGGGCCAGGGTGGTGTACGGTCAACCAGAGTACACACCATGTAGCCCGCGTACATGGTGTGTAATCCATTTGAGTCATAGATGGGCCATTTTTTACCATACAAGGCCCACTTGACTAGTGAACGTGTAATTCAGAGATTGAACAACATGTAGGCCATTGTACATGTTAGGTACTCCATTTTTCAGAGGTATGATTTACACACCAATTTCCTAGGCATGTACCTTAGAGAGATGGTGAGAGATGTGCACGCCATGTAGCTCAACTGGACACGCTGTGTACTTACACCAAATTATGATTATTTAAAATTCATTTATTATATTATGTAAACCTTAAGACATGTCCTTTCATGTGGTTATTAAGTTGATAGGACATTCCATCCCACAACGTTCTTTTTAAATTAATTTTTATTCTTATGATTATTGGCTCTCGGACCTCGTGCCAAGGTCCAGACCGGGTCCCCACTTAAAATTTCTGTCGTTTGATAATTCTTACTTGGTTCCGGACATGTGCGCAGTCACCGGGCAGTTGGTGGTAGCCGCGCAACTGGCCCAAGTGTCGTGCAATTGCTCAATATAATAATAATAATTATTATTATTATTATTGTTCTTGTTTTTTTGTTGTCAATATTATTATTATTATTGTAATAGTAATTATTATTATTGTTGTTGTTGTTGTTGTTGTCAATATTATTATCATTTTTTCTATATATTATTATTTTTATTATTTTTAAATTATTCTTATTATTAGTATTATTATTGTTTATATTATTGTAATTATAATTGTTATTCTTTAAATTATTATTATTACTATTATTATTATTATTATTTCTATTATTACTCTTAATTTTTTTCCATTACTATTTTTAATATAATTCTTTATATTATTATTATTATTATTATTGTAATAGTATAATTATTATAAGATAAAAAAATATCCAAACCTAACCTTTGGTAACCTAGACTCGCGGAAACCCTTTTTATCTCTTATCTTTATCCTGCGGCATGGCCAGCCCCTCTCGTCAGCTCCACCACCGTCACCTCCCCCCTTCCCTCTTCTTCATTCAGCACCCCAAACCCTCTGGTGGCCTGCCTTCTCCTGCTCACGCCCCGACACTACTGTCCCAACCTCACTCCTCCATCCTACTTCCCAATGCCGGCCTTCGCACCTCTGGCCCCCCTTCGCACACCCGACCCCTCGCCCAACACCCCCCCCCCCACCATTGCACCTCAGGTTGCTCGGCCTAGCCAAAGCCCCACCACTATACAGGCCGCCTGCAGTCGCCCCTTCTCCCTGCTCCAGGCCACCGAGCCACAGACCAGGCCAAAGCCACTATCGGCCATCCCCCACTAGCAGGGCCCGAACTACTCCCTCCCTCTCTCTCGTTCGTGGTGGCCCTAGTTTTCTCCTTGGTGCGCCCTCGAGCCCCAGCCCCGTGCCCACCTTGCCCCGGCGTGATCCCGCCGCCCAGCCTCATGCCATCTATCACCCTCCTCCATGCGCCAGCTAGTAGTGCACCCAACAATCAGAGTGCGTCTCCCCCAGTAGTCTCCCATTCCGGCACACACCCCTGCTCACGACCCCCTCACATTTTCCCTTCAAGGGAAGCTCAAAAAATTCCCCTTGCCCTCCTTACTTCAGACCTCCCCAGCTTTTCCGCATCTCGGACCCGATCGCACCTTTCTACACACCTCCACCCGACATCCATTTTCCGCACTATCCAAAACCCCCTGCTTCGATATAATTATTTATTATTAATTTGTTTATTTATTTTCCTCCATTTCACTTTTGGTGTTTTCTATTTGTTCGGGCTGAATCATAATACCTCGATTTGTGTTTTTCACATTATGCTCTTTGTCTAGAGTGTGCAAATGGTCCACTGGGTGTTGTTCTTCATTCGGTGCATGCGTCGTTTTATCTGTGATCGACATTGAGGTAGGAAAATCCGCATTTTTCGTTTCTGAATAAATCCATATAAGGCTTGGGTGTTTTAATTGGTTCTTTTACATGGTTTTCACCTCTACCAAATAATTGATTCATTTGTGAAATCTTTTATACTTTGTTTTTCATGTTTATGGAAATTGATAGAAATGGGTTACTTGTTTATAAAATTGTTTTTAAACTCATTGAGTTGTATGTATAATTGTTTATAAATTATTCGTTCTGTTAGTTAAATTGTTTAGGAATTGTCTCGACTGTTCATGAATATTTTTAATTAATTGTTTGGTTCATTATATATTTCTAAAGGGAAAGTTTAACTATTTTTCTTGAAGTCTTGGTCTGTTGGTCTTGAAAAGGTGCTTTTGGTTGTGTGTGTGGTGTGGGTTAAGTTTCAAAAGGTGTAAGAGTAGTTTTTCAAAGGGATTGGTTATGCAATGATTTATAAAATGGTATTCTCTTGTGAGTTGATGAAATTGAGATGCAAGCCTCTATTTTGATCTTTGAAAGGTTTTACCAAAAAAATAAGTGATTTATTTAATGATGCTTGTAATTCAAATCCTGGGTGAAAAGTGTTTTGGCATTTGATCGATTTTTGAAGAGGGTTTTGGGGAGTGTGTCAACATTTAAGATTTAAGGGGTACTTAGAGTGGTTTTGAAATGTGTTTGGATGTGTGTTTTAAAATAGTAAAGGCTCATTTGGTAGCGGTAAAATGATTTGGTGTGCATTTTGGAACCTAAGGGCCCGTTTGGCTTTTTAAATACAAAAGTGGTGTCTAGGGTTGTTTTAGAAGAGCTTGTCCAATGTTTTCATAAAGGCATTTGATTATGTAATACTAGATGATCGATTTATAACTTGAAGTGTTTAATAAAGTGGTTTTGATAAAATAATGATTTGACGGATTGGTTGGCACTTTGTGTGTTTGACCTGTATGGATATATATAAGTATATGGGGCGCTCTTTTCTATGGTAACCCTTTATGGGTGAACACACATTAAGCCTTTGTGTTTGGGGAAGGAATGTGCGGTGATAGGAGTCACGCATGTGAGGGCCTTCCTACATACATGGTACTATTATAACCACCATGGGTTCCTGGGCCTCTTTTAGATGATCGAGTGACAGTTGCTGACCAACCCCGATAAAACTGGTTGGTACCCTTGGATTTGTTGATAGTCTAGGCAGGCTTTGCAACTGGATTGGTCAGTTAGGGAGGCCAGTTGGTTATAGACTTAGGATATTGACCATACGCCGGAATGTGGTTCTGAAATTGAGTATGTCCAGAGGTCTTATAGGGATGTTTAGAATCACCCATGGTTACTGGATTACTTTCATTGATTGTTTACTTTCCATGCAATAGTTTATTTTCAGTTTATATCTTACTTGTTTTACTCTAGCACAACATTAATATATTCTATTTTGGATTTTATTTATAAAAGGAAAAATGATTTTGGAAAATGGTATGTAGCGTGTGTTGGGTTTTTAAATAGGGAAAACATGTTTCTTATTTTCAAATGTGAAAATCATACTTTTATAATTGTATTTCAAACGTGTGTTGATGGATTGTTTCGGGAAAGGAGGCATCAGATTATGTGGTTTACCCTAGAAACCCTACTGATCATTTTTAATTCTCACACCTATATATCTTTTTAGATGCATGTTTCCTTTTCTTAGGTTTTCTTGGCTAAGTTGTTCATTTTAGGAGCAAGGTTGGTCTTTGGTTGGGAGGTGACCTAAAAGGTCACTTGGAGGTATGTTTGGTTTTACATTCGTTCCGTTGCAAGTTTTATTTTAATAATCAATTTTTATTTGTCTGTATTTCTTTTTTTACATGGGCCAAATCGTTCCCAACAATTAAATTTTGATGCCCGACACTAGTTTCCAGCCCATGTGGATCGGGAACGCCCTCTGGGCCATGTCGCGGACTAGCTCGGGTGACTGGATTAGGGTCAAACTTGGTTGGTTCATGAAAAAATTGTATTAGAGGAGGCCCTTGTTATTTTGGGTTTCCTATAGATTTTGATTAAGACTGTCGGGACTCTAGAGGTATGTATAGGAAGGGCTTCATGAACCCTTATCGTTCTGAACCTTGAGTTGCCGGGGGTGGTCTGGGATTTGAGTCTTCTGCTTTTGTTTTGGGGTTGGGGGATGACAATGGAGTAAATATGATGTTACATCATGATCTCACATGGAGTAGTGACCCATGTGTAGTAAGAGTACATGGTTTAAGATCCTCCTAGTTGGTGATGCTTACTTGGGGTATGGCCCACTACCAAGTTGGCAGGATAAGCATGACTACTAGTCCCTCACTCTGGTAGTATAATGAAAGTTGTGTGTTGTCTTGGTTCTTGTGGGTGTAAGTGCACTTTTAAAAATGAAAAAGGGGTTTTGAAATGAGAATGATTTATTTTAAATGACTCTATATTTTTTAAAGGGATTTTCAAAACTGAAAGCTTGTGGTCTAAAAATATGGTGGTTGCTTGGAACTGGTAGAGATATGGTTTGGGTGCAACCTCAGGTACCCTTTATGAACGTTTTCACATGTGAGGGAATGTATGGGATGTGTGTGTTGGTGCGTATGGATGAAAGAGGATGAATACATGTGCAATGGTTCATGAGATTGCTGAGGTGTGCACTTGGAATTAAAGGCTTGACCTTGTTTTTCTAATGAGATTTTAAGAATGGAAAATAATTTTTGGAAATTGAAATTGGTTTGAAAAGTGGGGTAGGTATTTGGAAAATTTCATTTAAAGAAGGTGGTTTTGAAATCTAAAATAAAAATGGGGTTTTAAAAAAGGAATTTTCCATTGTGTTTTCTTTTGTTTGTTATTTTTTTGAGCTCGCTATTTTTGGATGATTGTGCTTTCCAGGATGTTGCTTCGGCTTGATATTGGTTTTGGTTTTGTGATTTATATGTTGTTCAAAAAATGCCACCCAGAGAGGTCCCAAAGGTTTCTGGTAATTCATGCCTAGTTTTTGGACCGTCTCAGACATTGCCTATACTTCAAGGTGATCAGGGTCTGTTATAAGAATCATAATGGCTTGAAGGGGTCGACTGCATCTTTAGGGTTTTGGGAACTCCCAAAGTTGTCAGAGTGCTTGCTGTTTTGGGTTTGTTTTAAGGTCCGACTCTGGATGAATGGGAGTTGGTTTCCCCACCATGAATTCAAGTTGGGATGAAATGGGATGTATTTAAATCCATCTTCGTCCGATGGTTAATACCTGAAGAGCTAAAGATGAAGAAAAGGGATGAGCTCATGCATATTCAAGAAGGCTAATAGATGGTGAAGGAATATGTTGACCATTTCAAGGAGCTTGTGTCCTTTTCTCTAGAGGCCGCGTCACAAGATTCGATGAAGACTTCTCTCTTCATCGGGGGTCTTCGTCCAGAGATCATGGAGTAGGTCCTCCCTTTTAGGGACCATCATTTCGTGAAGCTGGTGGATGAGGCGTTCTTAGCTGAATTGGTCACTAGAGTGCAGGTTCCTGGAAATCCAGCATATCCAGTTGCTTGTGAAGTTTCCCCATCTGGCGAGCATGGTGTGCTAGAGAAACCAGTTCTTAAAGAATCCTTTATAGTGGTTTTGGATTCTTGTTATTCATACCATTCAGTGGTGTGCCACCTGTGTGGCCGGTTTGGTTATGTGAATCTGACATGCCGCAACCCTCCAAAGACATGTCATCATTGCGGGTGCCTATGTAATCTAGAAAAGTTTTGCTGGAAGTTTCACCTAAAGAAGACGTTGTGACCAAGGAATCCCAGTGCCTGCTTATGAGGTAGGAGATGCTTCATCCATCAGATCCCCATCTACAGTCCTTGGGGTGAATCTCGCATGCATTCAAGAGTTTCTGGGGGTGTCAATCCTCGGTCTGAGTTTTGTGTTCCGTGTTGGCAGTGGAACATTTAAAGTATTCTCGTTCTCATTTTTCTGCTGTTAAATTTTTGACATCATTGTAACTTCATATATTAATCGTGTAGTTATAATTGACATGTTCTATTGTAATCCAAATAGTTTTGTTGTCTAATCATGGGTTTATGAATCATGTGTTTCTATTAAAAGTGTGTTCAGACCTTCTGTGGGATAATCTTGGTTTGGATGTGTTTGTTTTTATATGTATGTGTATGTGGAGGAATCAATGTTTCTGGTTATGCTCCGATTTACTGTTTGAGTTATGTTTTTCTTGGAAGTTTTTTCTAGTGTTGGGGGGTTTTCGGTCCGGGTCGAGAGTTTTAAGCTTCAATGGATGTGTTGTTCGCTCATGCTATAAATGTTAGTTTGGCTCGGTTGGGAGTTACCGCGTCGCCCCCCCCCCTCCCGAGGTGGTATGTTTTGATGTTAGATTTCTGCACTAGTTGAGTTCTTGTGGTGGAGAGAACTCTATCATGTTCTCCCATTCTCTTCTGTTGTGGTTTCTTCTGGTTTTAATCAAGCATAAAATCTTTTTTTGTTTATTCTTCAGCTAGGTGACTTTCTGGGGGAAGAAAGATTCTATGGTGGGTAGAATTATCACATCAGTCTTTTTAAATTAATTGTTATTCTAATAATTCTTGGCTCTCAGACCTCACGCCAAGGTCTGGGTAGGGTCCCAACTTAAAATTCTTGTCATTGGATAATTCTTACTTGGTTTCGGACCTATGCATAGTCACCACGTGGTTGGTGGTAGCTGCGCAACCGGCCCTAGTGTCGTGCAATTGCTCAATATTATTATTTTTATTATTATTTTATTATAATTGTTGTCATTGTTATTATTTTAATTATCATTTTTTGATATGTTATTATTTTTATTATTATATTATTATTATTATTATTATTGTTGTTGTTATTGTTTATATTATTGTAATTAGAATGTTTATTCTTTAAATTATTATTATTAATAATAATATTGTTATTTTCATTTTTGTTATCATTCTTAATTGTATAGTCATTACTATTTTTATCATAATTCTTTATATTATTATTATTATTATTGAAATAGTAGTATTATTATAAGATAGAAAATATATCTAATCCTAACCCTAGACCCGCAGCGACCCTTTTTTCTTTCTCTTACCTTTATTCTACGTTGTGACCAGCCCCTCTCACCTGCTCCTCTGCTGTCACCTACCTCCTTCCCTCTTCCTCATCTAGCACCCCAAACCCTCCAGCGCCCTGCCTTCTCCCGCTCGCACCCTGACACTGCCGTCCTGACGTCACCACTCCATCTTACTTCCCAGCGTCGGCCTCTGCGCCTTTGGCCCCCCTTCACACACCCTGCCCATTACCGAGCACCCTCACCCCCCGTTGCACCTCCGACTACTCGACCTAGCCAACGCCCCTCCACCAGACATGCTGCCTCCGGTTGCCCCTTCTCCCTACTCTAGGCCACCGAGGCACAGACTAGGACAAATCCACCTTCGGCCAGCCCCCACCTGCAAGGCCCGAACAACTCCCTCCCTCTCTTTCATTCACGGTGGCCCTAGTTTTCTACCTAGGGTGACCTCGAGACCCAGCCCCATGCCCACCTTTCCCTTATGTGATCCCACCTCCCAGCCTCACACCATCTCCCACCCTCCACCTTGTGTCAGCCAGTAGTGCACCGGACAATAAGCGTGCGGCTCCCCCAGTGGTATCCCTTTCTGGAACATGCCCATACTCGTGACACCCTCCCTGTTTCCCTTCAACGATTGCCTGAAAAATCCTTCTTTCCCTCATTACTATGGACCCTGTCAACTTCTCTTTGTCCCGGAATTGCTCTCGCCTTACTACGTACCTCCACCTGACATCCCTTTACCACGCCAGCAAAACCCCCCTGCTCCGGTATAAATATTTAATTAGTTATTGGTATATTCATTTTTCCCCATTTCACCTTTTGTGTTTTCTATTTGTTCTGGCTAAATCATAATACCTTGATTTGTGTTTTTCACATTCTGCTCATTGTCTAGAACGTGCAAATGGACTGCTGGGTGTTGTTCGTCTTTCCACAGATGCATCGTCGAATCCATGCTCAACATTGAGGTATCCAAATCCACATTTTTCCTTTCCGAATAAATCCATTTAATTCTTTTGTGTTTTAATTGGTTCTTTTACTTGATTTTCACCTCTTCAAAATAATTGATTTGTTTGTGAAATCATTTATTATTTGTTTGGCCTATTTATGAAAATTTTTAGAAACTGGTTACTTGTTTATAAAATAGTTTGTAAAATGGTTGAGTGGTTTGTATAATTGTTTATAAATTATTCGATCTGTAATTAAGTAGTTTATTAATTATCTCAACTTTTCATGAATATTTTTAATTAAATTTTCGGTTCATTATAAATCTTCAAAGGGAGAGTTTAAATATTTTTCTTGAAGTCTTGGCCCATTGGTCATGAAAAAGTGCTTTTGGTTTTTGGGTTTGGTGTAGGTTATGTTTTAAGGTGCGAGAGTAGTTTTTCAAAGGGTTTGGTTATGAAAAGATTTATAAAATTGTGTTCTCTTGTGTGTTGGTAAAATTAATATATAAGCCTATGTGTTGTCCATTGAAAGGTCATACCAACTAAATAACTGATTTATTTAATGATGCATGGAATTGAAATAATGGGTGAAAAGTGTTTTGGCGTGTTTTTGTTTTTTCAAGAGGGTTTTGGGGTTTGTGTCAACATTTAACCTTGAAGGGGTACATAGAGTTGTTTTGAAATGTGTTTTGAAGTGATTTTGAAAATGTTAAAGTCTCTTTTGGTAGAGGTAAAATGATTTGGTGTCTGTTTTGGAAGCTAAGGGCCCTTCTGGCTTTTTAAATACAAAATTTGTGTCTAGGGATGTTTTAGAAGAGGTTATTAAATGTTTTCCTAAAGGCATATCTTTATGTAAAACTAGAGGATTGATTTATAACATCAAGTGATTAATAAAGTGGTTTTGATAACCAAATGATTTGACAGCCCGGTTGGCACTTTGTGTGTATGACATGTATGAATATATATATGTATATGGGGTGCTTCGGTCTAGGGTAACCATTTATGGTTTAAAACATAGGAAGAGTCCATGTTTGGGAAAGGCAAGTGCAGTGAGATGAGCCATGAGTACTAGGGCCTTCCTACTTACACAGTACTATTTTAACCACCATGGGTTCCTAGAAATATTTTACATGATCGAGTGACGGTTGCTGACCAACCCTGATTAGAAGAGTTGGTACCCCTTGATTTTTTGTTAGGCCAGGAAGGCTTTGCCATTGGATTTGTCAGTGAGGGTGTCCAGTTGGTTATAAAATTAGGTGCTTCACCATATGCCATAATGTGGTTCTGAAACCGAGTATATTCAGGGGTCTTATAGGGTTTTTTAGGATCACCCATGGTTACTGGATTACAATCATTTCTTGTTTACTTTTCGGGCACTAGTTTATTTTCTGTTTTCACACTTACTTGTTTTACTCTAGCACAACATTAATATATTCTCTTTTGGATTTTATTTATAAAATGAAAAATGATTTTGGAAAATGGTATGTTATGTGTCTTGGCTTTTTAAATATGGAAAACATGTTGCTTATTTTCAAATGTGAAAATCTTACTTTTATAATTGTATTTAAAACTTGTGTTGGTGGATTGTTTCGGGAAAGGAGACGTCAGATTCTGTGGTTTACCTTAGAAACCCTACTGAAAATTTTTAATGATCATGCCTATTTATCTTTTCAGTTTTAGTTTTCCTTGGATGAGTTTTTAATTATAGGATCATGGTCGTCCTTTGGTTGGGAGGTGACATGAAAGGTCATGTGGAGGTATGTTCGGTTTTACATTCGTTCCTCTGCTAGTTTTATTTTTATCATCAATTTTTATTTATCTATATTTATTTTGTTCCTGGGGAAAATCATTCCCAATGATTAAATTTTGATACTCGACACTAGTTTCCAGCCTTTGGGGATCGGGAACGCCCTTCGGTCCATGTAGTGGACCGGTTCGGGTTACCGGTTCAGGGTCGACCCGGGTTGGTTCGTGACATTCCATGTTATAGGTTTTAATATTTATTTATATATAAATTCCTAATAAACATCTATGTAATGATTGGATATTCGTATCATGTATTAATTGTATTAAAGTTGTTACACTACATGCATTAAATCATTACACGTTATAGAAAAATCATGTAAATCATGTAATCATTAAGTTGATACTACATGTCATAAAAATACATGATAAGTTTTTTATACTATATGTCACAAAGAATAAATATGTATATGAGTATAATACATGTTGGGTATATTCAAATAGGTATTCACCGTATTGCCTCCATGTTAAATTTATGTACACAATTAATTTTAAATGAATTTTCTTAATTTGATTAAAATTATAATTGATGACAATCCCAAGGAAATTCAGATGAGAATTAAGATAAACAATTGATTAATTAAATATCATAATTAATTGATTCAAGCGTGATTTATCTTAAATAATAATGTTAAAAAAATTAAATTCTAATTTTATTAAATGAATAATTCATTGCATGCGTGTGGATGAACATAAGAATAGACTAGACAATTTTATATGATTGGTTTCTTTTAATTTTTTATTATATTAAATTGTTGGCTTGCATTTCTTCTCTCCTCTTTTTATGTAGGGCCTATGTGCCCAAGGTTTCTTTTATGTAAAACATTTTCCCCTCATCTTTTTATGAGTAAATGAATATGTAATAGATGGATCTACCAATCTAGGGGAGCTGAATCAAGTTAGGTGTCAGGGCGAAACCAATCCAGGAGATATATATTGGTGGAAAATTAGAAATCTATAACATGAACCTTAAATGGTTCGAGGTGTTTTCCCCCTAGTTCAATGGTTATCTTACCAACCACTAGATAAACTAACCATTAGTAAAATCTCATGATCATACCAATTTATTATTTTATTTGTATCAATTTTATGGTTATTTCATTATGGATGTTTTTTGATTATCACATAAATTAATGAATGCAAGATTGAACTAAAATAAATTGGCTTATGTGTAAATATTATCGAAGACATTGTTAATCACTTATGTAAATAGAATTAATGTTAAAAAGAATGTGATAAACATAATAATCATAAATTTATGCATAAAGGATAAAAATCTCTCAATTTTATATATTAAGTCGGTATAACCTTCCACCACTTCAGTTAAAAGTGAACCATTGTTCAAAGTGCTTGACCATCCAAAGTTGATGTGCTTTCAACCATCAGGGAATTATAATTTTATGTTTTTGGTCGATGTTACTTTTTTCACATAAAGGTTGGACTTCTAAAGTAGGACTTGGTGTAATTGAGAGTTAAAGGTAGAGGGAATATAAATTTAAGGATTTTTGGATTGGGAAGTCCACTTAGCAGATCAAGGAATTGTGAGTTAATGTAGTTGTAATTTGGATTTCCTACTTAAACCGATTTACATTTCTTGACCAACCAAAGTTGGGGTAATGAGAAGGGGAATATAGATCCTTTCTACTAGGATTTATAAGAATTAAGATATTCAAAAATCAATTTTGAGGGCTATTGGGTTTCGATAAAATTTTGGGAGAATAATAAATTTAATATTTTTTTATTTGTATAAATTTTATCAAATAAAGTACTAAAGTATCATGAATATTATTTTGTAGAAACAACATTAAAATGAATTCAAACAGATCTATGTAATCTATACTTAAGAAGGACAAAATTCTCACCGGAAAAAAATTCCAATAATTTCAAAGGTGCTTATGCATTATACTTTTTTATGAAAGGAAATTGTATGTGCTGGAAGAACCTTTTCCATATGTTCCTAGTAATGAGGTAAGTGATGAAAGGATATGTTTCTATGAGAAACATTTAAATGATGCTATATATGTTTAGTGTTTCATGCAATCATCCATGTCTAATGAGATTTTGAAGAAATATGAGGACATGGAGGCATATATAATTATGTCTCACCTTTGAGATCTATATCAAGAAATGCTGAGACAAGAGAGGTATGATATCTCCAATTCCTTTTCTACAACTAATCTTGGAGAGTCTGCACCAGTTGGGACACATGTATTCAATTTTATTGGCTACATTGAATGCTTAGAAATCTCAGGGGTTAAATTACTAGATGATATTAATACAGATTTCATAAATTCATCATTGCCTAAGACCTTCTCTAATTTTACTGTCAATTACAACATGAGAAATAATGATAATAGTCTCTCGAAACTTATTACTTTGATTAAGTAGATAAGGCCATGGGGTGTGATAAACATATGGTATTTAGGGTTAATAAGAAAATTAAGAACTAAAAAAGGTCCCAAGACCTATAAATAGTTTTAATCTCTTGAGCACTATCCTTCCAAGAAGTGGAAGATTTAGAGGCAAGGCAAGGAAAAGGAGGTAGTAAGTTTTTCATGTGGCAAGTTAGGACACTGGAAGAGGAATGTCACCAAGAAGATAGGGGAAGATAAAAGTGAGTTTTTTTATTAAGTTTAATATTTCAATATCTACACATTGGGTATTAAATATAGATTGTGGGGCTCACATCTATATCCAAATGCATTAATGAAGTAGATTATAAAAGATTGATTGAGGAGAGGTGGATATGATAGATACTAACGGTGTAAGGTTGGATACCCTATCCATTGGTGACTACCACCATCCATTTCCAATGGAAATGATTTTAGTTTTAAAATATTGTTAATAAGTACATACGACTACAAAAAACATAATTTTTGTATCATTCATGAATGAAGATTCGTTTATTTTCATGTTTGAAAATAAAAGTTTTTTCTTTTATAAATAAAACATATATTATAGTAAGAAACTTTTAAATAATGGTATTTATGTATTAAATTACGAAAACAAAGTGTTTGAAATTTATAATGTATCAATTTTACATGACTCATATGACTCCCAGTTATGGCATCCCCATCTTGGTCAGGTAAATGAGAAGCACTTGAAAAAGATTTATCGAGATACTTATTTAGAATCTTCTGTGCTAAAACCACTTGAAAGACGTTTTTCTTATTTAAAAGAAACAATGCCCAAACTAGCATTTTTGTGAATAGGGTGAAAGGGCTACAGATCTTCTAGGATTAGTACACACTGATGTGTTTGAACCATTTCTAGTAGAATCTATATGTGGATATTCTTAAATAATAACTTTTACTGATGACTTGTTTAGATATGGCTATATCTACTTGATGAGGTATAAGTATGAGTTATTTGAGAAATTCATGGAATTCAATAATGAAGTATAGAATTAACTATGAATGAATGTAAAGAAGCTTAGATCTGATTGTGGTAGTGAAAAGCATAACCAAGAGTTCATCAATTTTTAACAGGATTTTGGGATTCTATCTCAATTCACTGCACCTTACACACCACAGTAGAATGGTGTAAGTGAAAGGTGGAACCATAACTTGTTAGAAATAGTATGGTCGATGATGTGTCATGCACATATTCCATTTTCCTTTTTGGGATATTCATTATAAACTACAACATATACACTTTAAACCAAGTACCAACTAAAGTTTCAATTAAAATTACCTTCGAGTTATTGAGTGGAATGTAACCTGTTTTATCATATACAAATGTATGCTGTAATGTTCGGGTTCCAGGTTTTTCCCAAAGGTTCCCTAAACCCAATTAGTCACATAACCTCCAGTGCATGTACCCAAATGCAAGACGCTTCCAAATAGGAGTGAGGGCCATGTTTAGAAATTGGGGAAACTATGCCCTCATTGAAATATTACACACAGAAGAATAACAATTAGTGACAGTAGCAGATTTAGTAATACCATACAACAAAAGTAAACAACAGAAGACTGATAGTAACATAATAACTAGAGAATATATAAATAATGCTTGTCACATGTGTATAGGAAAACAAACAAAAAAGTAAAAATACTATAAATACAATACTACTACCATAGTATATAAAATTAGTAATCATCCACATCATTGAAAGCCTCAACTTGGTCCCATTCGATCCAGCTCAAATCGAAATCAAGTACTTGATGAAGTTGGTTGATTTCCCTTATCTATAACTGCAATAATATAATCTATTTTGGTCCAAAATCATGACCTAAACAGGGTGTGAGATTAATCCTAGTATGAAACCTCCAAAAGATCTATGCCTAAATATAATTGAATATATATAGAGGGTAATATGCAGAAATGAAGAAATAAACTAATAAGTACTCAAAAGAAAAAAATCATATAGTTTTCAATTACGTTCATTTACATTTGTTAATTATTAAATCCATTAAATAATAAAATCCTAGGATCTAGAGTAAGCTCTGTATCCCCTGTGTAATATCAAAATAGATGTCTGAGAAGACCATCTAAACAATCTAGTAAGACTGAGATTCAGCTTGGCAGACTTGTCACAATCATCAAGCATTCAAAACAAACCCTTTAAGAAAGTTATCACAGTTTAACCCATCTAGTTTAATATATCATCAATTTAATAAATAAATACCCTCTAGTAAAGATCACAAAACCCAACCCCTTTTTTCCCACAGATCACTAATCATTTACAAACGACCATCTCAGTAGCTCTCAGAGTCAATATCCCATTATTCTGCATAGAAATAATAAATTATAATGACCACATTTCATATCTCACATTCAATTACCAAGGTTCTGACATTCATTTAATAATACCATATGGGTAGCTCTCACGGCCAAACCCCTTTGGTCTATGACCACATGGTAGCTCTCACAATCAATACCTCTGGGTCAACATAATAATAATTCATACATAAATAACCCTACCCCAGGAATCTGTCACAGGAAACTCCCCATGGTCATACATTCACAATTTGTATCACATGCATCTCATATAATTAGTATCTCCATCCAAACAACATGAGGAGTAGAAAAAAAAGAAAGCCCAGTAGGCATTCTAGACCAAACAACCATAATCAAACCATGCAAGGGAAACACACCCATAATCATGGTATAAAAACTTATGCATAAGAAACAACCCTTTCTTAATGAAGATAACCATAGAAGGTATTAATTATTGTTAAATTACAAAACATGCAATACCCTAGACATGGGTATTCGTCACTTTAATGATATATAAACTAAACACAATCAAATAATGTCATAAACCACCTACCTTGAGGTCGTATGATCTACACTCTTGAATGTCGGCACTTGAATCATCCTACAACAATGTAGATCTCCAAAAAGGGTAAAACCGATCATACATGAAATACTCATGAGAGGAGAGGAAGAGAGAGGCTCTAGGTAAAGAGAGAACTCACTAGTGGGAATCCAATGCACCCTACGACATCTCAATTGGAGATCAGATGGAAAACTAGGAGGAGCATAAAGTTTTTTGGTCATGTGTCTCTCTCCTATACGAACTAAGAAGAGAAAAAGTGTGTTCTAGAGATTAAATGTGACCCCACTATGATTCATCAATTAAAAATAAAAGTACACGACGTGTTCATTTAGTGTACATGTTGTGTATTAGCCCGAACTGCCCCTGCTTTAGGCGGATTTCCAGGTCAGCCACGCAGCCGTGTAGTTGGTCATTACACGGCTAGTACACGGCTATACACGACCACCTGGTACACTGTGTGTACATAGAAAATTTATATTAATTCCTTTTTCCACAAAAACTCCCTAAATCAAGATCTATACCTAAAATGAAGATCTAGGTTCTTACAAACATACCCCCTTAATGAAATTCATCCTCAAATTTCCCTTCCAAGGGTGGTGAAGAAGATGCCTCAAACAACTCTATCCACTGTGATCGTACGTTGACCTCAATCTTCCAAGTCTTGTCATTTTCTCACCTATGCTGCCATAGCACCCATACTAGAGGAGAAAACCATCCATAGAAGAAATTTCTTATTGTGGTCAAAAATTTGAATAGGGTGCTCCTCAAAAGATGCAACCACCTCCAACTCAACCTCCTCGGGTTGAAAAACATGAGACGGGTCTGAGAAGTAACATTGTAGCTGAGAATCATGAAAGAATTCATGCATAGCCTGGTACCTTTAAGGTAACATCAACTGGTAGGCAACCTGCCTAACTTTATGAAAAACTTGAAATAGCCCAACGTACCTCAGTAAAATCTTCCCCTGTATCATAATCCTTTGGTGTCTCAACCTAGGTGTGAAATGTAAGGAAACTTGATCTCTGACCTTGAACTACATAGGTCATCTGCATCAATTAGTATAAGATTTCTACTGAGAATATGTAGTATCTATCCTCTTCCTAATCAACTCCACCTACTAAGTGGTCTCCTGGAAAAGACGAGGTCCAAACATAGTTGCCTCTCTTACCTCTAGCCAACATAAGTGGGGGGGGGATCGACAAGGCCTAACATACAAAGCCTTATAAGGTGACATCATAATATACGCCCAAAAACTGTTATTGTAGGAAAACTCTACTAGGTGTATGTGTTTCACCCAAGAAACCCAAAAATCCATGATGCATGCTCATAGAATGTCCTCCAGAACCTAAATCGTGTGCTCAGACTAGCCATCCATCTGGGGATGGTAAGCAGTTATCATAAGTACTTGTATACCCAAAGCAATCAGTAGTACCTTCCAGAAATAAGATGTAAATAGGGCATCACTGTCTGAAAAGATAGAGAGTGGAACTCCACAAATACTTACAGTCTGCTGGATGTACAAAGTTCGAAGATCATCAACACTAATGTTTTCTTTGATTGAAAAGAAATTTTCAACTTTAGTGAGTCTGTAAACAACAACCCAAACTTCATCATTACCTCGAGGAGGCCTTGGTAAACCCATAACTAAATCCATTGCGACATCATTCCACTTCCACTCCGGAATGGTTAACTACTGTAATACCCATGCTAGTCACGGATGCTCATCCTTCACCTGATTACAGTTGGAACATCTCATAACAAAACCATCAACATCCCTCTTCATACTTGGCCACCAATACTGACAGTGTAAATATCGATATGTCTTGGTAACACCAAGATGAACTTCCCATGATGAGGCATGAAAATATTGTATCAACTCCTCGTGTATGTCTGCTGACACCCATACACACCCATGAAAATTCAAGATCTCATCATTGCTTAAATTCCACCCAGTTTTAGGGTCCTCACCTGAAACACTCTCCTCTAGGACTAGGCCTTTAGAATCTAATAGATGCATCATTCGCACTCAATCTAGTAGAGTAGTGGTAACAACTATAGAAGAAAGAAACATTTGTCCATGTCTGTCATGCACCTCCAAATGCATCTCAGATAATAGATCCATAAGCTTCCACTCACTACGGGATTCCTAAACTGCATGTATCTAAGTCCTCATGCTCAACGCATCATCCACTACATTGCCCTTCTTAGGCGTGTTGGAATTCTCAAAGTCAAAAGATTGAAGGTACTCATCCCACCTTCACTGTCTAAAATTCAGATCACACTGATTAAAGATGTACTTAAGGCTTTTGTGGTCTGTGTATAGCACAAAATAATCTCCCAAAAGATTATGTCTCCAGCAACACAGAGCAGAAACAACTATAGACGACTTGAGATCATTTCTCGGGTATTTCCTCTCATGTGTCCTCAATTACCAAGACCTGTATGAAACGACTCCTTCCCATTTCATATGCACTACTCCAAGCCTGATATCTGATACATCACAATAGATGGTGTAACTCTTTCCTAGCTCCAAAAAAGTCAATATCAGTGATAATGTAAATATCCCTTTCAGCTCTTGAAAGGTAGAATCATAAGAATCTTTCCAAAAGTACTTCACACCCGTCTTATTCAGGCATATCAGTGGAACTGATAAGCCTAAAAATTCTTGTATAAGACACCTGTAGTAACCCAAAAACCCCAGAAAACTCCATACCTCAATGACGTTCTTCAGATTCTCCCAAGAAACTACTACTCTCAATTTTTCTAGGATGACTGATACTCATTTCTCTGAGATGACATGACCCAAGAAGTGAATCAAATCCATCCAAAAGTGGAATTTTGAGAGCATAGAAAATAATTGATTCTCTCTCAGTGTACTCAACTAGATTTAAAGATGGATTGAACGGTTGTGTCAAGTGTGGGAGTATACCAAGATATCATCCATGAAGACTACCACAATAGAATACAAGTAAGGATGTAACACTTTGTTCATCAGTGCCTTAAGAACTTCTATCGTGTTTGTGAGATCAAATGGCATAACCAAATACTCTTATAGACCATACCTTCTCCAAAAGTTTGTAAGAGGTATATCTGATGGTCTAACATGCAACTGATGATAATCGGATCTGAAGTCAGTCATAGAAAATACTCGATCTCCTCAAAGATGATCAAATAAATCTTCAATCCTTCAGAAAATGATATATGTTCTTAACTATCAACTGGTTCAGATTCTGATAATCC
Organism: Viscum album; assembly: GCA_963277665.1. Lineage (NCBI taxonomy): Eukaryota > Viridiplantae > Streptophyta > Magnoliopsida > Santalales > Viscaceae > Viscum > Viscum album. Next base: position 186,807,135 of record OY728140.1, read on the forward strand.
ACTCAAAGTATGAGGGTACCATCTTCCTTTTTTGCAAAAAGGATAGGAAAACCCCAAGGATAAGTACTGGGTCAGATGAAACCATTAACATGTAACTCTTCTAATTACTTATTGAGATCATATAAATCTGGTGTAGCCATAATATAAAGAGTAATGGTGCCCAATTCCACTCTTGGAACAAGCTCAATAAAGAAATCTACCTCTCACTATGGAGGTAAACCAAAAGATTTGTCTATAAATACATCTCTAAAATCATCCACCACTAGAGGAAATTCCATCTGTGAATTCAATTGGTCATCCATATATAAATAAGAAATTTGGGTTGTAATTCCTCTTAACCAATGATTTTGGGCCCATCTCTGCTCACCCGGAAATCCCATTCACACTTTTGTAGAAATGGCCCACCCTCTAGTGACATGAAACTCACCCTGTGGTGATAGCTGTCAATAATGTTATGAAAGGACAATAACCTGTCCATTTTGAGATTTACATCAAATCTTGTCATCTCTAAGACATAGAGGTCCCTTATGAAGTGACACCCACAAAGGTCAAGAGGGAACTCCTTGCATTGACATACATTAGCCATTCTATGTCCCAACGGAGGGTATAATGTCAAAATATCCTCAGAAGCAAAGATACAAATCCCAAGTAACTCCAAAATGGAAAAAATATAAAACTATAGGAGTCCCCTATATCTAAAAAAACATAATCTAAAACTGATGAAACTATAATTGTAACTCTAACCGTAGAGGGTCTGGGATCCTTCTGGTTTTGGGTATGCTCTACTACAAAAGTATGACATGTACTGTAGCCCTATGACCCTGCCTGACTACCCTGAGCCGATCCACTCTATAGGCCCTGAAAACCTATAGCTGAACTACCACAGCAAAGACCTCCTCCTCAGCCTAAATGGCTCGAAAATGTTCAGTTCCACAACTAATGATAAACTGATGGTCATGCTCCTAAATGCGGCATCATAACTCAACTCCCCTCACTAGCTGCTGGTGAGAAAAAACGAAAAAAATGTTGAAGGTGGCCCATCTTTCTAAAAGGGTGTAACTCAACTGGGTCTTTCAGGAAATGTTGTAATGTATTCACACTCTTCCCACACTAGTATCATACCACATGCCTACCTGAAAAAATATCACGTGAAATCTCTCTATAGTTCTTCTTACTATCTGTCGAAGGAGTACCAACCCCATATGCAGAACTGCCCTGGCTTGAAACTCCCAACTCCCTCAGATTACACTCAGTAATTAGCACATGATTCACTATAGCAGTCACCCATGTTATCTGGAAAACATTCACCTATGATCGAATATCATACCTAAGACCATCCTAAAATCACCTTTTCAAAGATAACTCATCTCCTCGTAGAACATGTGTGAAGGGATGAAGCTCTGTAAAACGAGAAGATTAGTCTATAACTAAAAGAGTGACCTTCTCAAAATGCATGAAATCATAGGTTTGATCATCCCTCAATGTCTTGGGATAGAAGTATTAATAGAAGGTCCTTTTGAAATCATCCCAAGACATATCATGATGAAATTATGCTTGTGAGATAACATCCCACCATCTCTTGGCGGAATCACATAACATGTATGTCGATAACATCACCCTTCTCTCTGGAGGCATCTCTAGATGCTCAAAGATGGTAACCATGGACTCCAAACATGTCGTTATAGCCTGCTGTCCTCCAGCCCCAAAAAAAGTAGGTGGAAGCTATTGTTGGAACACCTTCATAATCTTTTCCATATATAGGGTAGGATGAGGTGCTCCCTAAAATGTTTGAACCATCCTAAAAAATCATTCACAGAACTGTGCATCAGCACCTACTTCTGATATAACTTCTGGTGCCAAGAGGAGCACGATGGGAGGATCTTCTAATAGTCCCTGATCTACCCTTTTAAGTGTCCGGTCATCTCCCTGCACCTGGCGTACAACTAGAGGACGTCATGGTGGCATAGCTTTTTAAGGTCAAGTGAACACCTTAGTACCAGATTATCAAGGAAAAAAATTAAAATTACAAGATTGGAACAGGAGAAGGAAAACATTCAATTTTTACAAAACAAGGTTAAACGGCATGTATTTACTCTATACGACGTGTTCCCTTAAGAATTTAACATGGTGTGTACCTCTGCCAAACCTAGTCCTGTAACAACCCTACACATAGAGTGTTCCTCCAATGACATGACGTGAACTTGAATTTTCCCTCCTACCGAAGTACCTCTACACGGTTCAACCACATGGGGTTTACCGGCATAACACTACATGACGTGTTATCCCTAGACACGACATGAACCACTTAAGCTAAAAATACCCATGTTGCTGGTCACACAGCTGAATACATGGTTGAATACTACACAGTGTCTTCCACAATGACACAGTTTGTACAACCCATGTTTCATGCATCCGCGTTGTTGGTCACACAACTGAATACACATTTCTTTGTAACACAACATGTACCATCAAGACACGATGTGTTATACCAAATGTTTTCCAACCACATGTCTCTACTCACACAATTAGTCACATGGTCAAGGACTACACAGTGTGTACATATGGTACATGTCATGTACATAAGAAAAGTCATTTCCTTTAGAACAGATGAACACATGGAGTGTGTTCAAAACATCACACACCAGGATTTTTAGGTTTTCAGAGAGTAGGCCTCTGAAACCCTTAAAAGCATAAATTTTTTTCAATGTAGTAAAGCATTAAAACCTGTGGGAGCAAATACTCCCCACGAATCAAAGTTTGGAATCCTTTTTCACACGATAATGTGAGAAACTTTTATTAATGTTCAAACATGATCCACCAAATTCCAATCCAAGAGGGCCCATAACACCTCAGGGACCAATGCTTGGAGTCCATACAAATGAAACTTTATAATTAGAATTACCCTATAAAAATAGAGATTATTCTATCAAGGCATCTATCACAACAGTATGCATATATTGAACAATATATATCACAAAAACATGAAATAAGTGATTCAACCTAAATGGAATTAAAATAATTCCTGACAAGTGATCTCTAGAAAGTGCCTATTTGATGCATGAGATGGAATACCCTCATCTAATCGGGTTGAAATAGAAATAGAACCATAGTGATGTAAATCATAATATCACAAAACAAGTGAATCACCCAATGGTGAAATCAAATCAACTGTTATAATTGAAAAACTAGAAATATTGCAATATTGGAGGTAAATTGGATTTTCCCTGTACATGGGTTAGCTACTCCCATGCACATATTATTACCAACTACCTATTCTTTCATATCCCTTCCTATAAGATCCAAATATTAAGGCAATGTATAAAAGAAACTCCAATGATACCACTTTGTAACGTCCCAGTTCCGGGTGCCTCCCAATGGTTCCCTGAGCCCAGTTTGTCATAAAACCTCAAGCGCATTTCCCGAAATTCTAGAGGTTTTTGGCTAGTAGAAAGGGCCAAGGTAAGACATTGGGGAAACTATTCCCTCATTGGAAGTTTACACACAGTGGAATAATAAATAATAACAATATTGGAAGTAGTAATACCATACAAAAAAATTAAATAGCAGAAGACTGGTAGTAATATAACAACTGGAGCATGTATAAATAATGAATGTCACATGTGTCTAAGAAAACAACCAAACAAGTCATAATGGTGTAAATACAACACTAAAACCAAATTATATAAAAGTAGTAAACTCCTACTGCATCGCAAGCCTCATCTTGGTCTCATGCTCCCCAGCTCCAACTACAATCAAGTACCTAATAAAGAAGGGCACTTTCCTTTATCTATGACTTCAATAATATAATCTGTTTGGGTCCAAAAGCATGAACCAAATAGAGTGTGAGATGAATCCCAGTATGAAAACACCAAAACATTTGTGCCTAACTATCAATAAATATATATATCAGGTTATATGCATACGTGAAGCAATAAACTAGGAAGTACTCAAGAGTAAACAGTCCCATTTTTTTCAATTACATTCATTTACAATCATTAATTATTAAATACATAGAATAATGAAATACTTGGATATATCCTAAGCTTTGTATCCCCTGAGTAATAGTAAAATAAATGTCTCAGAAGACCATCTAGAAATCTTGTAAGACTAAGTCCAAGCTTGTTCTTCGGCTTGGCACACTCTACAAAATCATCAAGAATTCAAAAGAAACCCTATGAGAATGTTCTCACAGTCTAACCCCTCTAGTTTAACATATCATCAATTCAATAAATAATGTCCCTCTAGAAAATATCACACAGTCTAACCCCTTTGGTCACATATATCACTAATCATTTGCAAACAACTACATAGGTAGCTGTCACGGTTTATACCCCCTTGGCCTACATAGAAGCAATAAATTACAATGACCACCGAGAATATCTCACAATAAATTCCCTAGGGTCCATCATTCATTTAATAAGGTTCTCTAAGTATCTCTCATGATCTAACCCCTCTAGTCTATGAACACCCGAAAGACCTCCTAGTCAATACATGTTGCTCATCATAACAACAATTCATACATAAATGACCGTACCTCAGGAAGCTCTCACATTCAGTTCCCCCTGGTTATACATTCACAATGTGAATCACATGAATCTCATATAATTAGTAACTCCAACCAAATGAAATAAGGCATGAAAAAAAACAATCCTTACATGCATTCCAGATCAAATGACCATAATCAAACCAAGTAAGGGAGACACGCCCATAATCAGGGTATAAACCCATATGAATAAGAAATACCACATTCATAATAAAAAAATCCATAGAAAGTATTAATAAAGGTTAAATTCCAAATTATGAAATACTCTAAACACAATTACTGGACACTTTAAGCATATATAAACCAAAGACAATAAAATAAAGTCACAAACTACCTACCTTTATGTCGTACAATCAACTGTCTTGAACGTCAACCCATGAATCATCCTAGAACAATGTAGATATACAAAATGAAAAAAATATAGTCCTTGAAATACTCACAAGAGAGGAGGAACCAGGAATAGAGGATCTAGGGAAAGAGAGAACTCACCGGTGGAAACCCAACACACCCAATGACATCTCAATCAGAGATTGGATAGAGAATCAGGATGAACTATATGTTTTTTGGTCATCCGTCGCTCTCCTATATAAAACAAGGGAATAATATGTGTGTTCTAGATAAGATACATAACCCCACTCTGATTCATCAATTAATAATAAAATTACAAGACATGTTCATTTAATGTACACACTGGGTACTAGCCTCAATCGGCCCCCGCTTTGGGCGGTATGCCTCGTCACCCACATGACCATGTACTCAACCGTTAAATGGCTAGTAAATGACTATACACAGTAACCTGATACATGGAATGTACTCAAAAGTACCCGATGTGTACTCAAATGTACATGATAAGTACTTAGAAAATTTCCATTTCTTCCATTTTCACAAAAACACATATAATGACGATCCACACCAAAAATGATGATCTGGGTTCTTACATATGGTGTTATGAAACACTTTTAAGGCCTTCTTAGGAAGTAAACTAGAACCCTGAGAAAAAAAGTTAATCTTTATAAGTTATCCTAAACAAATAAAGGGATACTACCTATACAACCCATCCGACAAGAAAGTGACTGTCAGTAGACAAGATATCATTCTTGAGAGGGAGAATATCCTAAAAAGGTATAGTGGGAGCTAGATTGACTTTGATTAAGTTGATTCTCAAGATACATAAGATTTAGTAGGAGAATATTTTCTCCAAGTCCCCATGGATGAATCATTTCATGAAACACAAGTACTACATATGATCATTAGAGAGGTAATATAACAATGAAGATGTTGTTTTCTACTCACTGAAGATGGTGAATCTTTTTTGGTGAAAAAACATGAACCTATCTCCTACATGGAGGTAGTAGAGAGATCATAAGCTGTAAGATGGAAATAATCCCTACATTCTGAAATGGATTTCATGTATCAGAACCAAGTTTGGGTTCTGGTCGATGCACCGGTGGATGTAAAGGCCATTGTATAAAAAAGGTTACTCAAGAGGAAAATGGACATAGAAGTTAAATTAAATAAATATAAAGGAGTATAGTGGCTAAAGGGTTTTAAAAAAATCAATTATTTTACTAAAATTATACCTTTTCTCAAGTTTTCATGTTTAAATCCATCAGAATTCTACTCGCTATAACAGTATACCATTACAATACAATTTGGTAGATGGATATCAAAATTGTATTCCTTAATGTAAACCTTTAGTAAGAATCCTATACAACATAGCCAAAAGGGTTTGTGACTCTATGTGATTACGAAAGGATTTTCAAGTGATAGATATCCATTTTTGAATTAAAGAAAGCATCTAGGTCATGGAATATTCGATTTGATGAATCCTTAAAATAATCCAGTTTCATTAAGAATGAATGTTATTCATGTGTTTACAAGATGTTTAGTGGGAATGAAGTCGTTATCCTAGTAGTATATGTTGTTGACATATTACTTATTGTAAATGAATACTAGTCCTACAGTCTGTTAAGGTTTGGTTAAAAAATGTTTATGCATTACAGACATAGCTCATGCAACCTATATTCTAGAGATCAAGATCATTCTTAATAGATCCAAGAGAATTCTTAGACTAATTCAAAGTACATATGTTGACCATATATTAATAATATTTAGTATGGAATAATCTAATAAGGCATTGGTTCCAGTGTCACATGATTAACATCTTTTTGAGAAAATGATTCCTCAGAAATAACATGAGAAAGAGAGAATGAGTAATATCCCATACAATTCAATGATAGGATCAATAATGTAATCTATGGTGTGTACTACACTTGATGTTGCCTATGCATTTATCATGGTAGGAAGATATCAATAAGATCCAGGAGAATGACATTGGACTATTGTTAAGGATATCCTTAAGTATCTGAGAAGAACTAAGTATATGTTTCTGTTGTATGAAGGAGATGAGGAAATGGTCATCAGGGGTTATACTGATGCTAGCTTTCAGAAAGATCAGAATGATTTGAATATGCAATCAGGATATATTTTCTATTTTAACAGAGGAGCTATGATCTAAAAGAGTTCAAAGTATCCAGTTGTCACTAGTTCTACCACGATGTCCCAGTATATAATGGATTCTAATGCCACCAAGGAATCCATTTCGATTCAAAAAAAAAACTAGGAGCCTGATGTGGAACCTAGAATAAATGATCCTATCACATTGTATTGTGATAATATTACAGCGATGGCTCTTTCCAAAGAGCCAAGGATAAACCAACAGACGAAGAACATACTTTATAAGTATATCGTTTTGTGGGATTTTTATCAAAGGGGTGAAGTTGCAGTGATCAAAGTACCCATGGGAGAGAATGTGGAGGACTCCTTGAATAAAGTCCTTTCTACGCAGAAGCTTGGGTATCATGTGAGAGCTAGCAGGCCGATGGTTGTTAGCTAATTACTCTAGTGAAAGTTGGAGTTTGTTGGAGTTGGATCCCTTGAAAAAAATTCAATTTACATTATAACAACATGTATTCATATTTTTGAATATTATTAAACTTCTTATCACATCATGATTGTTCTTCTACATAACATAGTATGGGATAATGTTTCTAGAGTAGCTATCACACTAAAAGGTTATAGCAGTTCTCCACTATGATGAGAACCTGAAACTATTATGAAAATATTCTTAAATATTTGTTCTATAGCTGGATGATGTCATTTTAGGGACAAATATGATATAGGTTATCAATGGTTGAGACTCATAAGACTTTAGGACACCTTCTCATGGTGTACGTCCATGGTAATATCCAATAGGATATTATGAGAACGTGACCCACCAGTAGGAAATCCACATTTATATGTGTCATTGGGAATTTCTATCTACAGATGTGTGTATTGGTCCTTAGACTTTAAGATTATTATTAATGAGTATTATGAGTCGCATGCTCTGATATATTAACGAAAACTGTGATGACCGATGTTCATGGTGAGGTAGGATATATACATTGGGTGCATCACAAGTAATATTACATTAATGAATAATGCAATAAGAGATTTATCCCTTGAGTTATTTAACAAAAGTTAATATCTCAGACTCTTTGACGGAAGTAATATAGCCTAATTAAATCCATGGTCATTGTGTTCTGTAGGAATGTTTTAATTTTGAAAACTCAATGAAAGAGACATCGAGTACATAGGTTGATAAAACTAGCATGCAACCTGTTTGCTTTGATATATTGTGATAAAGGGATTACATTACACAGTAAGTTTATGTATGAGGTATTATACCATTGAAACATTAAATTCTTTCTCTATGTGTGTCTTTTCATGTTTCTAGATGATAACCTTTGATTTTTGGCTACTTAGCCTAATGTCGCTGAGAAAGAGGCAAAGAGAGTCACACACTAAGTGTATTCAGAATCATAGTTAAATAATACATTATTATTTATTATTTAACATGTTGAATAAATATTATTATCCCATGTGGTTTAATAATTATTCATGTATGCTTGATCATATATAAATTGTTATTTTCTATTTATTGAATACAATATTTACATATTTATTGGCGAATAATGTGGTGATATTTATTTAATAAATTAATAGTCTTTATTCGAGGCCCAATAAATCTTATAGAGGAATTGTTGCCTGAGTTTAATGATCCTGTGATAAATAATAAATATTGAATATTATAGGATTAAATAATATTTAATTTTAATTCGCAAGTTCAACACATGTCAATAACGAATAATATTATTATTATTTGACATGGGTTGTTCTCTAGGATTAAATAAATAAATAAGGGCACTTGTGAACTTATGTTTTTATCCTTAGAGACATATAAACCAAGTTACGTTATTTTCACAATATTAAAATTCATTTTGATTGGGTTGTACACAACAAAATTGGATAATTCACTCAAACTCTTGAGATATATTTTCTCCAAGATACTCTCAAGAATGGAGAGCAATCTTCCTCCACAAGAACTAGAAGAACGCTTTGGAAGAAATTCTCTTTCCGATCAAAGGCATATGACACAAAGGTAAGGATCTATCGTTCTAGAACTAGGATATTCCTTCGATGATGTCTAGAGATTAGTGGAACACATGTGGATCAACCCTAGATATAATCTGCACTTGGTTCTTACTACACAATGACAATGCATCTTAGATCTATTACCAGATCCATCAATGAAAAAATAATTCCCCCAATGCAATTCTTATTTAATTGAATTAATTATAAATAATATATGACAATCCCCACTCTCTAGTTCCATCATGATTAATGTTTTCTGTGTTCATTGATTCAGTTCTCTTAAACACAACGTTTATCATCGTGTGGATTTAGGATTGATCATTGAACATGGAAAAAAGCATTGTTGGGAAACACCCATAGCCCACTTCTGATATGTCCAAAACCTACAGATGATCCACAAATGTGATGGTGTAGACTGTGTTTTCCTACATGTAAGGCCTCATCTATTCCATAAGAAGAGGTCCCACCTCTAGTAGTCCAACCTCATCCGACTTTGGATGTGCACCATGAGGCATGTGATCCATTTATATAGTCCGGATATCCACGGATTCCCCCAAGTATATTTTATCTAATATCATTTTAGAAGTAATTTATCATGCCTCCACCATTCCTGAACAAGCCTTAATAGGCCTTATGGTACCCCCAACAGATGATCGATGGTTCTTACACATAGGTAGTTCGAGAAGGATCAGGCGCACATGGCAACATCCTGGTTCCACCTCATCTCAATGAGTCACATGCAGAGCTTCAAACATGAAAGGTTCTAATGCCCGAGGATGATCCCTTTCCAACTCATCATGCTCCACCCCAGTATAGAGGCCGGTGATCTTGATTCAAACCTCCCATTTGAACACCAATCTGTGGAATGGGATCTCATCATAGAAAATGATTGAACATGTTTATTTATATTTTTTCTATTTAATTAAAGGATTTGAAAAAACAATGTATTCTATCTTCCATATGATTGTTTGTCTATTAAATTGATTATTTTTTTACTATCAACCATTTCACACATGTTTACCCACCATTTCAATTATTATTTATATTTTACTTACAATTTATATTTTATAAACATTCAAAGTTGACTAATTGAAACATAGGAAAACTTATCACATTTCCATTAAGTAAATTTAAAAGCTTATAAATTTTAAACTATAAAAACATTCTATTTAAAATTTAAAACACAATATAAAAATCTAAAAAAATTGACAATAAAAACAATTTCATAAATATAATAAATAAAAACTAATTTATATGACATAAACATTAATGATTAAAAACATAATATTTTCATACTAAAAAATTAATGTACAAAAATTACAGCATAGTTAAGATCTAAATGAAATTTAGAACATTCAATAAAAATATAAAAAATCATTGCAAATTAAAGGATCATAAAATATATATAAATATACAAAAGTAATTTTTTGAAACAACAATATATCGTTTCACTAAAATTATTTTTCATTAATTACTTTTATGAAATTTGATTTATTTTAATTATTTTTCATATGGTCAATAAGCGTGTAAAATTTAATTTAGATTGTATTTCATCTTTATTATTTATAAACATTCAAATACACTAACTTGATGCATTATTATATTCCATGTAAGTGACTATGATAGTGTATAAATTATAAAATTTTGATACAATCTAGATGATATTTGACAAACTAACTTAATATATAAAACATAATTGAAAATAAAAAAATCATAAATATAATAAACAAAAGCTAATTTACATGTCACAATATTTATCGTTTAAAAGAATAACATTTTAACTTTCAAATATTAATGGACATAAATATAATTAAGTATTATATTATTAATTACATTACTGTGAAGTATTATAAATCATTATATTATAATTAAATGTTAATAATTACATTATTTATATATATTAATTATAGATTTAAATAATTACAATAATTAAAATAATAAATCTTAATAATGTTTTAAATAATATAATTATTAATGTAACTAATAAAATATTTAATAATATATTTTTAAAATAAATCTATTAGAAATATAAAACATTTAATTACCTGTAATAATGGAAATATTATTTTTTGTATATATATATATATGTACCTAAACAAAAGAAAATAAAAAACAATATATATAGTAAATATTAAAACATATATATGTTAAATTTTTTAGATTAAAATTTTGGTAAATGTGGCATCAACTTGACACTAAAACTCAAAAGCGGCAGGTACTAGGTGGAATTCTTAGACTAGTTTTAAAATTATTTTAAACATAGTATTATCATAAAAATTTAAAAAATCCTATAAAAAACTCCATATAGACACTATTCAAATATTGTGGGAAATGTGACGTGTCCTTCTAGAACACTAGTCCCACTAGGCGGCCTCTATCACTAGGAATTGGATGGCTACCAGGAATTCATACTCAGATGTCTAGAATACAGAAAGTAAAATTCCACTATATATGGGGGTTGTGCTCTTACAGCTCAACCTCCCATGATAGCTACCTTGCCATGGACGACACTCCCACCTCCTTCACAGGCCTCTCCCAAACACTGGTTCCCTGAAACAACATGCATTGTGCCTCAGAATTGGCCCCAAAGCATTCCTGCTATGTCTCAGACGACGCCTCTTTAAACCTCACCTTCTTATATCTTGTCGATGACCTCAGGTTTGATAGATCATGGGTTCCCTTCTGTAAGGTCCATAGAGTCCCCATCATAGATTCTTTCAGACACTTTGCACCTAAAAACAGCAAAACCCTTTTGTGTGCGGATGGGGTGACTGAGGATGGGTTGGGCTGGCACCATTACCAACGCTCATTGAGGAGATTAATGAAAATGGGTTTGAATATAGATAGATATATAAAACCACTAATAAGAGAAATAGAAATTATGGGACGAAAGACAACATGAGAAGCTAGATTCTCTTAAAACCGTCTGTGAGACCGAAGTTTTGATAGGCCTTACGAATCCCCACAACCACAAGACACAACCCTCTCCTCCAACTTTTAGTAGATTTTCATGAATTTTCATGTTCTTCCATGATTATATATATATATATTAAAAAATAATAATTAGAATAATGTTATTTTAATTTTTTTTTAAAAACTAACAAATAAATGTGGCAAGGTCCTTGTAGTTTTTTACATGTTTTCACCAAAATCAACGGTAGTAAGGCCCATGAAACCATAGCCAAAATGTTTGGTCCATGGTAGTAAGGGATTTCCCATATTTTACAGAATGAAAAATATAGCTATTTTAAATATTCATTGTTGTATATTTAAAAATTTTATTTTTTCATGTTCTATATAAAACAAAATTTTTCTACCAAATTTAATTATTATTTAATATATAGTATTACTGTCAATAACGAGGTCTGAAATTCTGATAGAAACTTTCTCACATGAATCCTTTTTTTAAGTGGTTTTTCCCTAAAAATCCTTCTAGATTTTCAATGTGGGATCCATGTCCTCCCTTTCCTGCACAAAATTAATAATATATGTTTATTAACAATTAGTAATTAATTAATTATAAATATTAATTGTTGATAAATAATAATAATAATAAAACCTAAAGAGTAATGAACTATTAGCATTTTCTATTAAATATTAATAATTAAGTAATTAATATAAATAATATTTTAAACAATATTAATTATTAATTAATATTACTAAATAAAAAATAATAATTTAATACTAATTAATTATTAACAATTAAATGGTTTCAATTATTAGTAATTTAAAAATATATATTAAAAATGGTCAGGGAAGAGGAACTACAAGGCTACAAAGAAAACACACAAACATACACATGTAAGATGATAGAGAGACTCAAACCCGAGACCTCCCTAACACCCCACAAGGCTCTATGCCACTAGGCTATGACCAAAAGGATTTAAATAATATGTAATTAATAATAGATAATATTAATAAAAAATAAATATATAATATATAATAATTATTATTATTAATTTGAAACTAATGAATAATTTTAAGTATTTGTTAGTAATTAATATTAATTAGTAATTAATATTAATTAGCAATAATTTTTTCATTACTCAAAAGGTTCAAGAGATAGCTAAGTCACCTCCTAAAAAATTTACTTGAAAAAATAAAATTGACAAAAAGGAAAAATAAGGATTGATGGGGCCAAACGAAGAAGCAAAACCATCATATATAAGGGAAAACTACAAATCGAGAAGATGAACAATCTCATAATCTTGGTCAAAGTCATCATCATCACCATAAATTTCCCACTCTAACTGTGAGTTCCATTATTTTATAATTAATTAGTTAATTAATAATTAATATTATTAATACATATTTTCTTGAAAAGGTAGGTACAAAGCCTCTTCTAGAAAGATAATTGTCTCAGATTTAATTTGAGTTTTCCAGGATGTATAATGCTTGATATTTCCTTTGCTCACACCAGTAATTTTCCCATCTTCATTCGAGCTATCCTCAATTCGCTACTGCTTGATTTTTTTCCAGGGAATTACGATCTCTTCTAAACCAGACATGCTTGTGTACACCGACACATCTTCGGGTTTTTTTCTCACCGAATTATTACATGTGGGATTATCATTTGAATAGGGGTAATGACCTTAGGGGATATTTTATGGGGCAAGCCTCTTCATGTTAAACTGAATTTTCTAGTCCGGTGCCTATCTAAAAAAGAGATCCCTATAGATAAGGGGTTGTGGAATAAGAGAGTTACCACCATTTCCATGTGAAGATGCAGTCGTTCTCCAATAGAAGAGTCAAGAAAACATTTATTATTTGAATAGGAATGGGGGTTGTCATATCAAGTGACTTCAGTGGACTCACGGGGTTGAAAATTCAAGGTCTTTCAGGCGAAGATTTCCTCTTCTCATGGTTTCTCAATTTAGAAGATATTGCTCATGATCACAAGGAAAGAATATTGTTGTTTGTGATAGGCTGTTGGGGGGTCTTGAAGGCTTAAAACAGGGCCACATGTGATGGTGTTTCTAGTTTATAGTACGATGTGAAGGTTCGAGAAAGAATACGTGCCACTGATCTTAGTCAAATATTAAACCACAGGGAGACTTTCTCCTTCATTATGGAAACTCATGGATGGAAATAGAACTACTTAGGGTTTCATAGTGGTTACTCAGGGTAAATGGGTAATTTGGATTCCCCCTCTATGAGGACATAAGTTGAATGTTGATGGATCTCCAATGAAGGCTTCATTTGTGGAGGGGAGGTTTTTCAGAACAAGGACCGATCCGTTTTTTTGCTTTCAGTTTATTTCTTGGTCAAGGAGACTCTTTCAAGGCGGAAGCCATCACCATGCTTAAAGGGTGTAAGTTGTATTCTATTCATGGTATAAATCTAAATTGGGTGGATATGGATTCTTCTATTATTCACATGTCCATACAGGAAGCGATCACCATCCCTTAAGATATCACTTAACTCATTCATAAGTATAGAAGCATACTTCCTAGTGACATCGTTCTTACCTATATTTGGCGAGAGGGAAACATGGTTGCATATCATTTGGCTTCCACCGGAACCCTAAGTAACACTTGTATTATATATAATACTATTGGATCCCTTCTGATAGATTGTGTTAATCTTGTTCAAGTTGATTCCCACAGAATGCATTATTTTTGGGCTCCTTGATTTGTTTGTCTTGGCCTACCCCTAATTTTTTTATAAAAACTCTTAATTTTGGAATGAATAAAATGGAGAATGAAAAATATGGGATCAGACATGAAAATACCATATGCATCAATAAAATAGTCAAAGACCTATATTTTATCTAATCATAGCCCCAATCCTACACTCCTCGTCATGTTTTGGAATCTAATTAGTTAATCCATTCCCAAGATCTCGAACTCTGAGATGATGACTGCTCCTTCAAGTCTCTACTTGTTGCAAGAGGCCTTCACTATCACCGTCCTCCAAGTATGTTATCCCTTCATCTGATTGAACTTCCACCCTCTTAGAATGGACAAAAAACAAGGTTTATTCAGGGTCTTTTCCTATGGCAGTCTGAACCACATTTACCTGAATTTACCCTTCTTGAGCATCATTAATTGAATAAACCACAAAAAAGGTTTGTGAGTAGACACCTAAACTTTCCCTAAATTATCTTGTGATGCTTGCACATTTTATTTCAAGGCACCATCATCCAATAGAGAGATAACCTAAATACTGAAGATGTAGAGATAAAGCCTTTACTATGCAATATAGCCACCCCCTTATCCCCCAGCTTTGGGAAGACCACATGAACTTATTCACCCTAAGATAATTCTTTACCTTCATCGAGCATATCAAACACTCCAAATAGGTTAGAAGTAAGGACCTAGACCCATTCTTGTATTCCCATTCATAGTACATTTTATTTGGTAATTTTAGGTTCACCTGATGATTTTGACATAATAGAAACAACCTTCCTACATAATGGATAACTTGATGTAGGATTCATCTGAATTGGCATCAATAAAGGAGAAAAATCCATATCACTTGAATTGAAAATGTGTGATGGTTTTTCAGGCTCATAAGAATTTGGTTTGGACTTCCTAAAAAGAACCAATTGGAACCTATATTTATCCAATGACTTGGATGAAGATGCATTCTTTCCTTCGAATGTTGAAATTACACACACTACCAAAGAAGAGGGGGTGTTGAGATATTCTTGAAGGACCTTGATTACCCATATGAGGCTTCTTAGATGACAATAAAGATACAATAACTATCTTGGTTTTACCCTTTCTTTTAGCAGTAGCTAAGGATTGTTCCTGTAATAGTTTCATATCCACTTCCTTTTGAAAAGCAACGCCAAAATCAGATTGTTCATTATCATCAAAAATAGGATCAACATCAGTATATGATGGGGATCCATTTCCCTATAACTCTACTATAATGTCATTCCAAGATCTATTTTTTGGAGATGAGAAGGTGTTATGAAAATTCTTTACCACCCACATCCTTGGAAATATAATTTGAAGAATTAATTGTTTCCAAAGTGGATGAATTTTCCCTATAATCAGAGCAGTGTATTATATCAGGAGTTTCATTATTCTCTTCTACCTCCCAAGAGACTGAGAAAATATAAAATTAGACAACCCATGAGCTTCCTCCCTGTACACACCCGTAAGAAAAACTAGAAGTGAAGCAATATGCTGTGTACCAACCCGAATTTTTTGTTTCATTTGAGAAGAGTGGCCAAACCCACTTCCCTTAAAAATCCTATCCGAATTTTGTGTGAATAATTCTTCCACATTCCATCTACTTTTATCCATCATTCATAGCTTGACTAGTAAATTCCACTTGCCAATAATTATTATTGCAAGAGTTTTCATCATTCCCATGAGCTGAATAGAAGGCACATGCCTAATCTCTTTTATAGTTCAAGATTTCATGACCAATCATATTGTAATTCATACAAATCCATGGGTGCTTTTCATATTAAATTTTCAGATCAAACCCATTTATGTCAGTTGAGAGGAAAACTATATTGACCAATCTTGTACCTAAATCAACCACCCCTAGAAAATGGTGATAGTTCCAAAATCTATCCAATTCGGTCTCATTTTCCATTTTAATAGGAATTATAATTGCTAATGCAATGTAATAAAGGATCCTCGGATCCCATATTATCCAATTTAATCCAAACACTTTGACCCAAAATTGGACATAAGAGTTACATACCTGTATTAGATTGAAATTTCAATCCCACCCTCAAATATATATTACACCAGGCTTGAGGGAGATTGAACTGAGACCCCAAGCCCTCATCTTCAGGTCTTCTGTGTTGAAGAGAATATGAAAATATTCATGACCGATCAAGACACATTTCCAATTATCAAATCCTCAAACATCCAAAATCCATGAAACCAAATCTATAACATTCCACTACACAAACCCCTTGGACAAAATGATTCATGCAATAATGGAATGATTACCGATTTTCAGATGTTCCAAGTTTGCATTATAATTAGATTTGACAGGGACAACATTACCATTTCAATTAATCTCGCCAAACCAGATTCTATTTAGAGAGAGAAGGAACTACTGCAAACTCTATCAAGAAGCGAACAAACCAGATCAAGCCCACCACAAACAACCCTTCAACCTTCAATCCTGAAAGAGGTAGGCTTGTACGAGTCAAAACACTATCATTCTAGAAATATTTCAGTCATCGAAGGACCCAACATAAGCACCATGAGGAGGAGACCCTTGTCACTATCTAAATTTTGAGAGGGAACCTCTCGATTAGATCCCATCCTTCCATCCTCTATTATTAATATGTAATTAAATTTTTCTTATTTACTAATTAATTAATGACTAATAATATTACTAATACTTATAATAATTATTTTATATATTATAATTTTAAATATTTATTATTAATTAATATTTATTAGAAATTAATAATAATTAGTAATTAATATTAATTAAAAATAATTTGTAAAAAAATTAATACTGATTTAATAACAATTAATAAAAAAATTAATTTAATCATTTAATCATTATTATTAATATATAGTAACTAAATAATAATATTAAATATTTTTTAGTAATTTTGTAATAAAAAATTATCAATATTAATTAATCAATTAACAAATTATTAGTTAATTTTTAATTACTATTATTAATAAGTAATTAAATATTTATTAAATAATAATTAATTAATAACTATTAACTATTAATAATGGATTAATAATTATTTAGTTATTAAATAATATTTCTTAAAATATTATTAATATTAATTAAGTAATTATTAATATTTAATAGTAAATGTTAATAGTTAATTATAATTTAGGTATTATTATTATTTAATAGTAATTTATATATATTATTCATTAATTACTAATTGTCAATAAAAATGTATTATTAATTCTATATAGGAAATGGAGGACTTGGATCTCATATTGGAAATCCAGAAGGATTTCTAGGGAATCCTTTTATAAAAGGAAGCATGAGAAGAGGGTTTCTATTAGAATTTCGGACTGTTTTAATGACAGTAACACTGAATATTAAAAAAAAGTTCAATTCTGCTGAAAAATATCATTATATATGTGTATATATAAAAAAGTCATAATGAATTTTATTTTTCCATATATTACATTAGAATATTATAAGAATTATTTTTGGAGTTAGGTGTTGGGACTGTGTGAGATTTCGAATCCTCGTGAGACTGAAATTGATTTTCAAAATATATTAAATATATTTAATATCACACGTGCATGGATTTCATGAAAAAGATGAATAACTCTTAAAGAGAGGCTTAGATCAGAAATCTGAGGTCGTTGTTGAGTTTAGAGCATGAGTATTAGTATAAGGGCGAATTAACCATCGAGTGCATCAGACGTTCAGGTTGAGTGCAATCATGGGTGAATTAACACAATTAATAAAAAAAATTCTTTATTTTATTATATTGATGCAACAACCAATTTTTCCTCTATAAATTCATAGTTATGATAAAAACATAGGGTTGTCTATCTAACCCTAGAGACCTAGAGGACCATCAGAGGAGATCGTTTTTTCCAGTAGACATTAGATCAGATCGAAATTGAGGATTACTATTCCATTGAAACTATAGGATCTCACCAACAACAATGACAATGATTCATTCTATTTCAGTGATTGATCCATCTCGATGAATTTATTTTATTATATAGATTTATCCTTATTTTCTTATCCAATGAAAACGTGAATCAATTGAACAATATATTGATTCGCAGATCGATCATATTGCGTGTTCAGGCTTATTTTTCATAGATTACTGGGAAAAATGTTTATTTTAAATTTGATATCGATTCATAGTTCTAATAGAAATAGATTGAGGCCAACCAAAACACGACCAAGGTTCATTAATATTTTTCATGTTTCTCAGTTATCATCCACCATTATTTATGTGTTCGTCTTCGAGCTTTAATTTAGAAGGTGGTTCGATGGATACCTGAGAAGTCAATTGTTGCACACTAGTTTCTTAGGGAAGTGGATTGATACCATAAGAATGAGATCATTTAATACTTTTGATGGAGGTGTTAACATATGATAAAAGAGTAGGATTAGTTTCATGATTCCCATTCTCACCATTTGGGTATATGGCGATGATGAGGTTTGATGAAAATAAATTTCCATGCATATCAGATTGCCGGATTCTGGTGAGTGGCGATGGAAAGGCTCATCCGGTTGAGTTCTTTTCTTAATAGAATCATTCATAGCTAGATCTAAGGTTGGAGGAGTGGAAAATGATGCGTGAACTAGATCTAGGATTCTGGAAAATCCCGGGTTACACAACATGTAACTCGGAATTACGTGCCCCATGTGACCCCCTATATGGTGCTAGGGTTCCATAGAGAAGATTAATATAACAAGATGTGTGTCCCTCACCTGGAGGCTCGACATACACCCAAAAAGACACATGGACATGGAAATGAGTGCATGGACTCAGAACCGCTGTGTACTTAGGCACAAACATGGTCAGACATACACAGAAACAGCCATGAGTACATGGGGACGGACATGCCGTGTACTCGAAAATGGACACAAGAATAATCTGTGGTACATGGGTAGGAGTTGGTTCTGAAGGAACATGTTGTGTAATACCAATACATGTCGTTTACTCCTTGAAAGATGGCTTGGATCCCTTTTCTTCTTCATCTTGTACATGTTTCATTAGGGTACATTACCGTGATCCATTCCTTGATAGTTCAGTATGGAGTCACATCCTATGCATAGGATGGGGATCCCCTACGAGGAACTTTAGACTTGGATAGAGTTGTTGGAAACCTTCCATGAGTCTTGGACTGAGATCCTCTATCAAAATCATTTCCCAAGGTGGGGTTCCTGGTATCTTTATGACCAAAACTACATGGGTATTGATCCCTAACGTAGTAGGTTAATCTAGATTGGGTTGTTGGTGTAATGACCCTAACTTTTTAATAATATTTATTTCCTAAATTTGTGTGTTATTTTATACATAACAAAAATATATCCTTTAATTAATGAAGTGTGTATAATTAAATGAGTTCGTTAGGTTTCGAATATCATATGACCGTTGGCCAATATGACCTTTGGAATCTAAACTCTTAATGTTACAATTATTGTTTATAAATACAAGTGATCTTGGCTAATTAATATAGAAAAAAGATTTGATGGCCTCATCTAGTAGACTTGGGCATTACGAATCCCATCTTTTAGAGCTTGGGAAGGAGGTAGCATATTTGGGCTTTGCTCTGGACCAATCCCAAGCCGATCTTCAACATGTGAAGCTTGAACAGAATCGCCTACGGGAGAAGTTCATGCTGATAGAAATTACCACTCAGGCAATGTTGTCTGAGCCGCCCCAAGATTCTATCACCATATCACACCATACACTTAGGTTTTATGTAGGTGTTATAAGGGGATATGTAACAAGACCTTAGTTATGTTGTTTAATCATTTTGTGTAAATAAAATTGATATTTCTTATTATGTTAAATTTTTGAATTTCAAATGTCTGGATAAATGTGGGATGAAGTTTTATATTATTGATGAATTTTGGGAAAACAGTTATTTTAATATATTTTTGTATACTTTAAATAACTAATAATGTGAAATGATTTTCAAAAAATGGTCTCCTACAATTGTGATCAGTAAAAAAATTAAAGTATAATCAGATCACCGTGATTTTTAGTGAATATCAAAGTATGAATAGTATCATACCCATATGAATAGTAATGAATTGTAAATCGCCAAAAAATAGAAACTTCCTCAATGAATGTATAAATACAATTTATACATGTTAAACTTGAAAAAGAGATCATAGTATAAGTTTTTGTATTTTTGTATGTCATAAATACTTTATTTATAATTTTATAATTAATTCAATAATTTAAAATGGGAATGTATTTTCATAAAATTTTATAATAAATTGTTACTTTATTGTCTTATGGTTATACGATAATTTTATGGATCCTTGATTACTTCTTCAAGGTCTTACAAAACTAGTTATAGATTTAAAGTGGTTTATTTGGAATAAATAATGATTTTATTTAAAAATAAAATTAAAAATTTTTAGAAGATTATTTTTATAAAATGGAGTTTATTTTTTAATTCATAGAATCTATATTAGGTTAGGGTAATTTTTTGGGATTTGTCTGAAACAGTTGAATTTTCGGTGAATAGGAAAAATACAGTTTTGAGTTTCGGGTGTGTAATGACATCATTGATGTTGTAATAATGATTTAATAAATATGGTCGACTTCGGAATAGTAATATATTATATGAGGTGTCCTAAGTGGCCAATACCATGTAAAAATACCATGGGCAAGCCCACAGTTTTGCAAATACCACCGATGAGGTGTCCCTTGGAAATTAATTAAATATTCCCTCACTTTTTCTGTAAATACCATGCCATTCCCTCATTCATTTCATTCCAAAATCCTCATCAACGAATATCTGGTCTTTTTTACCTCCCAAGGAATCCTCCTAAGGTTCCCTCAAGCCACCCAAGGTACCAACCTTCATGCATTTGATGTTACTCTTCAAGGTAAGAAACCTTCCACCCTCCTCTTTTAAGCCATGACATCCTTTATGTTATGTCTTTCAGATTACATTTTATTATGTGGGGGTATTTTTTTATATATAATTATTACTATCCATTTAATTTACAAATGACGAGTGACCCTTTACTTTATCATAAATTTTATTTTCTGAATCTTTAAGTGACGCCGTTAGGCTGCTGAATTTTTCGTAAAAAAAATCACATCTTATCTTTTCATTCAAGTTTCCTTTTATTGTGGTATGTCATTAAAATATCCATACCATGATCTTATTTCTTTTTAATATGTACCTATACTATAAAATATTCATTTATTTATTGGATACCATTATCCCCTCCCATTTTATTATTTTCTAAAATGGTGTTATATAACAATTATGCTGTAGAATGTTTGTCTAAAAATCTCACACTTTTTCTTAAGAAATTATCTTGTATTATTTATGTGAATACCCAAATCTATTTTCATTTCTATGGGGATTCATAAATAAATTAAATTGATCAATTTTATTCTATAATTCACATACATATAATCCTCACTCTCTTTCCATGGGTTATAAATGACATAATAATCTTATTTTTAATCACTTTTAAAACATCACAATTTTGAAATGAAACCCATTTCTTTTATTCTCTTACTGTTATTTATGAAATGTTTGATTATGATCTATGTGGATGACATGAAAATAAATACATGTTAAGGGTGTTCCCTGATAGCACTCCAATGCATTGGGTAAAGTATTTTAATCTCTAGAGATGAAAAGTTTCACGATACCTTGGTCAATAAACATGGTAAATTTTATGACACCTTGGGGATGATCCTTGGTGATATGTTCATGAATGTATAAATTAAATTTTTCATCCACATATTTATGTTATGGTTCAGGTTCTTCTCACTATGAAATTCTACTACTTCCATTGCTCACGTCTTTATATTTTTCATTAAGTTCTTATTGATATCACAGGTAAACTGATTCCCTTGCTTTCCATATTGGGATTTTGGCTCACCCTTTCCTTTCATATATGTCTATCGTGTATGAGATGAAGTTGTTGTAAATAGGATGAACTTTTCAGGGGGATTTTCAAGGAGATTAAAATGTTTGTTTTATGTTTTCATGTTTTATGTTCCTGATTTCCAAGACACTAGACTTTAAAGGTCATGTGTTTGTAAAATGAAATGAAAAGTTATGTTAAAAAGGCGGTATGTCATAGTTGGTATCAAAAGAAGTTCTAGTTATTTATGGAAATTAGTCTATGATTACATTAGGAATAACCCCATATAAAATTTTAAATATAGGAATACATCCTAGTATTTTGGTGAGTATTGAGTAAGTGGTTTATCAAGGAAATACATCCCAGTCTGGATACGAGTAGGTAGAGGCGATTCTGGCACATATGTACCTATGAGTGAAAACTCTGAAAATGAGTTTTGGTCTTGACCCAAGGTATGCTGGTACATGAATAAGGGCCTGGCTTCACTCTTGGTTATGACACTGCTAGGGGATATGTTTTGTTAATCATAAGATTTTTATGAATCATTATGAGGGATTTATAGAGAAATGTAATTGTTTAAATTATGAAAATTTAAGACATAAAATCCTTTATTATCAAAATATTCATAAATGAAATAATCTTATCACTAAGGTTATATTCTTTTATAAAACGGTAGGAAATAGGAGGAATCGTGCAAATGGTGACCGCAATGGACAATGCACTGATAGCCCTCTGATGGAAGCTGGAATGGAAACTGTCATCCCAATGATGAACCAACTGACTCAAGTTATGGGAAATAACTTGAATCAAGCTGAGAGAATGATTTCACCACGAAGGGAACAACATTCTGTTGAATCTTTTATGCATCAATGATTACCAACCTTTAGTTGATCAACCTTTTCATTGATTGCTGAACAGTGGATCATCTCTATCGAGAAGATCTTATTTGTGTTATGCTATTCTGAACAAGAGAAGTTTACCTTGGCTATTTATCACCTAGAGGGAGAAGCTGATTAGTGGTGGGAACTGATTAAAAACACAAGGCCAAGAGTGGAAGTCAAAGCTATGGATTGGGAAGAGTTCATAGGGATATTATTCAATATGAATTTCCCTCGATAGATGAGAACAAGAATGAAGAAGAAGTTTCTCGAGCTGAAGCACAAGGAAAATGAATATGTAGGAATCTACGAGATGGAAATTACAAGGCTTTGACCTTACACCTCTGTCTTTGTCATGGATCCAAATGCGAAGGTTAATAGATTCTATGGTGGATTGAGACCTCATCTATGGAAGAATCTAGCCAACCAAGATTATTATAGCTATGAGGAGATCGTGCGATGTGCGAGGAAAGTCGAACTGGAGTTTGGTGAGATGCAATAGTCTCATAAATCCAATGACAAGAAAAGATCGATAATGCAAAGCTTAGGGAGGAGCTTTAATTATGGAAGAGGAGGCAAGAAATTACAATGTCCCACGTGTAATAAATGTCGGAAGAAGCATTTGAGGAACTGCCTGCTCAAAAGTGGGAAGTTCTAGAAGTGTGGTATAGATGGCCACATTGCGCAGAATTGTCGTAGTTAGGTGAAGCCACAACTTCCCAACACTATCAAAAGAGGAAAATGGTGTAATCCCTACCTGATTTCCAATACTGTAAGTGTGTACAACTTGGTCACTTTTCCAATCACTGTCCAAATATAAGGGCAGTGGAGGGGAATCACCATCAGTCTCAACAATGGCCAAGGGAACAAGGGCATACTTTTCCAATCACTACAGCTGAAGTTGAAGGGCCAAATGATATGGTGGAAGGTACTCTTGATATTCTCTCAAAGCTAGCAAGTACTTTGTTTGATTCTGGTTCAATGCATTCCTTTATTTCCTACAAGATTACAAAGAATTTAGAATCAACACCTGATTTGATAAAAGTAAAGTAATCAGTCAAGACTCATGGTGGGATTATCCAACCATCGTTAGTGTTTAGAAACTATAGTATTTACTTTAGTGAGAACAATATTATCACAAATCTAGTATTCATTCCCATGATGAAATTCGACATTATACTAGGGATGGACTAACTCTCAAAGTATAATGCTAAGATCAAATGCAGAAGTAATGAAATATCAGTATTCTTGAATGGAAAACCTATAAGTATCTTCCAAGGATAGATATCACAACCTGATTTTTGTCTAGAAGAACCTCCTATATCTTTCTTTATGGAGTTGATCAGTGAAGAAGATGGAAATGAGTGGATGAGGATAGAAAATGTACCTATCATCTAGGAATACGTTGACGTATTTAATGAAGAGTTACCTAGACCTCCCCCAGAATGAGAGGTAGACTCCTCCATTGAACTTGTACCGGGATCCTATCCGATATCAAAGACCCCGTATAAATTGGAAAATGTGGAGCAGGAGGAGTTAAAGAAACAACTCCAATATCTTTTGGAGAAGGGATTTATCTTACCAAGTGTGTCTCCTTGGGGAGAACTGATTCACTTTGTAAAGATGAAGGATGGATCAATGCAGTTATGTATTGATTATAGAGAACTGGATGGTATCACAGTGAAGAAAAATGCCATCTTCCAATAATTTATGACTTATTTGACCAACTTTTTGGGGCTCAATTCTTCTCTAAGATTGATCTTCGATCTGGTTATCATCAATTGAGGGGGAAGAAAGATAATATTCCAAAAAGTACCATTCTTTCAAGCTATGGGCATTATGAGTTCGTTTTTATGCCCTTCAGACTGACTAATGAACCTGCTATTTTATGGATTTGATGAATAGAGTCTTTAAGGACTACCTTGATAACTTTGTGGTAGTTTTTATAGATTATATTCTGATATATTACAAAAGTCGCGAGGAGAATGAAGATCATCTAAGGGTTATTTTGAAAACTCTAAATAAGGAGAGGTTTTGGGATGTTTAGCAAATGTGAATTCTGGTAAAATCAAGTATCTTTCTTAGGGCACATTGTTACCAATGAAGGAATCATAGTTGACCCTAAAAAGACAAAAGTTGTAGAGTCGTGGCCTCAACCTACAACAACAACAACTGAGATTCATAGTATATTTGGACTAGCGAGATATTATAGGAGGTTATTGAAAAAAAATTCACGACTTTCTAATCCATTATCCATATAACTAAAAAAGGGGCCTGGTTCATCTGCAAAAGGAATGTGAGGAAAGATTCCAAGAGTTTAATAGGAGATTGGTTACTGTACTCGTGTTAACTCTCCCTTATATAGATAAGGATTTGTTATTTTTAGCGATGTATCTATAAAAGGGATTGGGTGCGTCCTCATGCAAAATAACAAAGTCATTGCTTATGCATCTCGATAGTTGAAGACTCATGAGCAGAACAATCCTACACATGATCTGGAGATGGCTGTAGTCATTTTTGCTCTGAAGATATGGAGACAATATGTTTATGGGTAGAAATGTAATATATACACAAATCACCAATATTTGAAGTATTTTTTCACACAAAAGGAATTGAACATGAGACAGAGGAGATGGTTGGAACCTCTCAAAGGCTATGATTCTTCAATTCGTTATCATCTCAGAAGAGAAAACAAAATCACTGATCCATTAAGCAGGAAAGACCCAGTTGTTCATTCCATGATGAGGATTCAAAGAGATACTTTGATCAATGACCTAGTAAAATTGGACATGGGAATTATAAGAGAAGGTACATCATCAACCCTAACCCAAATGATTTCTCAACCGTCATTACTAGAGAAGATCCAGAAAGCTCAGAAAGGAGATCATTTGTTACAGAATAATTTTGAGGCTATGAAGGATGGGAAGTTTCTTGAGTTCAATATTGATCAAGAAGGTGTACTGAAATTTCGTACAAGACTACATGTTCCATCTACTACCAAAATAAAGAAGGAGCTGATGGACGAAGCTCATAGATCTACTTTCTCTATTCATCCTGGAATCAAAAAAAGTATAGGGACCTATGTGATCATTTTTGGTGGGATAATATGAAAAGGTGGATTGATGACTACACTTCAAGGTGCATGGTATGTTAGCAAGTGAAGGCAGAGTGACAACTTCTTAAAGAGATTTTTCAACCACTACCCATACTAGCATGGAAGTGGGAAAATATCACTATGGGCTTCATCACTGGTCTCCCAAGTACTTCTATAGGAAACAATGAGATAAAGGTTATTGTAGACCATCTCACCAAGACTACCCATTTTAGCTCCATTCGGGATGATATCCCTCTTGATCAACTTGCTAGGATTTATGTGAGGGAAGTGGTAAGGATGCATAGAGTTCCACTTATATCGTATCTGATCATGATCCAATGTTCACATCAAAATTCTGGGGAAGCCTTCAACATGCTCAGAGCACTGAATTGAATTTTAGTACGGCCTATTACCCCCAAACTAATGTCCAACCTAAAAGGACAAATCAAATACTCGAGGACATGCTGACAAATTGCTCAATGGAATTTAATGGTGGATGGGATCAACATCTCCCTTTAGTTGAGTTATCTTACAATAATAGCATCCACTCAAGCATTCAAATGGCACCCTTTTAAGCTCTATAAGGTAAGTGATGTAGAAATCCTACATGTTGGAATGATGTTGGTGATAGAAAGCTTCTTGTTCCTGATCTTGTGTAAGAGATGACCTAAAAGGTCCATTCCATCCAGCTACACATTAAGGCTGCTCAGAGTCGGCAAAAGATCTATGCCGACAACCATCGAAGGGACTTGGAGTTTGATTTCTGGTGAAAAATTCTTTCTTTTAATTTCAACTTGGAAGAGAGTCATGAGGTTTTTGAAAAAAGGTAAGCTCATCCCTAGGTAGATTGGCCCCTATGAAATTTTTGATGACATAAGAGTAGTGGACTATTGGATTGCACTTCCTCGAAATCTCACACATTTTTATGATGTTTTCAACATATCCCTTTTGAGGAAGTACATACCTGACCCTTCACATATACTAAATCCAGAGGTTGTACAACTGGAACATAACCACTCTTACGAGGAGCAGTCGGTGGAGATCTTGGATCATAGAGACAAGGTTCTATACAACAAGACTACCCACCTTATTAAGGTGTTGCGGAGGAACCACAAATGTGAAAAAGCCACATGGGTACTAGAGGAGTCTATGAGGTAGATGTACCTACACCTTTTATCTTCGTAGGGTATGAGTTAAAATTTCGGGGATGAAATTTCTTAAGGGGGGAAGAATGTAACAACCCGAACATTTTAATAATATTTATTTACTAAATTCGTGTGTTATTTTATACTAAACAAACCTAAATCCTTTAATTAATGAAGTGAGTAATTAAATGAGACCGTTGGGTTTCGACTATTATATGATCGTTGGTCATTAAGACTATTGGAATCTAAAATCTTAATGTTACAATTATTGTTTATAAATACAAGTGATATTGGTTAATTAATATAGAAAAAAGAGTAGATTGCCTCATCCAGTAGACTTGGGCTATACTATGCCCATCTGTCACAGCTTGGGAAGGAGGTAGCTTCGTTGGGATTTGCTCTGGACCAAACCGAAGCTGAGCTTCAACATGTGATGCTTGAATGAAATCGACTAAGGGATAATTTCAATCCGATAGAAATTACCACTCGGGAAATGTTTTCTGAGCCGCCCCAAGATTCTATCACTGTATCACACCTTACACTTAGGTCTTATCCATGTGTTATAAGGGCCTATGTAATGAGACCTTAGTTAAGATGTGTAATAATTTTGTATAAATAAAATTTTTATTTCTTATTATGTTAAATATGTGAATTTAAAATGTCCAGAAAAATGTGGAATGAAATTCCAAATTATTGAAGAATTTTGGAAAAAGGGGTAATTTAAAATATTTTTTTATACATTATATAATTAATAATGTGAAATGATTTTCAAAAAAAATGGTCTTCTACAATTCTGATCAGTAAGAAATTTAGAGTCTAATAAGATCAGCTTGATTTTTAGTGAATAGTAATGTATGAATAGTAACATACCCACATGAATAGTAACGAATAGTAAATCATCCAAAAAAATAGAATCTTCACCCATGAATGTATAATTACAATCTCTACAACTTAAAAGTGAAAATGCTATCATAGTATATGTTTTAGTATTTTGGTATGTCATAAATATATTATTTATAATTTTATAATTAATTTTATAATTTAAAATAGAAATGTATTTTCCTAAAATTTAATCATAAATTTTAACTTTATTTTATTATGGTTATAGAATTTTTTTATGGGACCTTGATTACATTTTCAAGGTGTTACAAAACTATTTATAGATTTAAAGTTGTTTATTTCAAATAAATAATGATAATATTTAACAATTAAATTAAAAATATTTATAAAATTATTTCTATAAAATGGATTTGATTTTTGAATTCATAGAATCGATATTAGGTTAGGGTAATATTTTTGGGATTTTTCTGAAACAGTTGAATTTTCGGTGAACAGTAAAAATACAGTTTTGAGTTTCGGGTGTTTAATGACATCATTATTGATGTAATAATGATATAATAAATATGGAAAACTCTTGAATAGTAAGATATATTATGAGGTGTCCTACGTGTCCAATACCATTGGAATGCCCACAGTTTTGCAAATACCACTGATGAGGTGTCCCTTGGAAATTAATGAAATATTCCCTCACTTTAGATATAAATACCATGCCATTCCATAATTCATTTCATTAAAAAATCCACCTCAACTAAGATATGGTCTTTTTACTTCCCAAGGAGTCCTTTTAAGGTTCCATCAAGCCCCTCGAGGTCCCAACCTTCAAGCTTTTGATGTTACTCTTCAAGGTAAGGAACCTTCCACCCTCCTCTTTTAAGTCATGACCTCCTTTATATTAGGTCTTCGAGTTTACATTTTATTATGTGCTGGTATGTTATTATATATCATTATTACTATCCATTTCATGTCCAAATGATGAGAGACCCTTTATTATCTCATCATATTAATTTTCTGAATTTTTAACTGTCATCGTTAGGCTGCCAAATTTTTCGTAAAGGAAATTGCATCTTCACTTTTCATTCATGTATCCTTTGCTTGTGGTATGTCATTCAAATATCAATAACATTATCTTATTTCTTTTTATTAATTACCTCTAATGTAAACTATTCATTTATTTATGGGAGACCCTTTTCCCCTCTAATTTTACTGTTTCCTAAAACCATGTTATATAGCTGTTATGCTGCATAATTTTCCTCTAAAAATATCTCTATTTTTCTCAAGAAATTGTTTTTTATTATTTATGTGAATACAAAAATATATTATAATTTCTAGAGGTATTCATAAATACATAAAACTGATCTATTTTATACTATAATTTACATACATATAACCCTCACTCCATTTCCATGGGTTATAAATGACATAATTATCTTATTTTTAAGCACTTTTAAAATGTCACGATTTTGAAATGAAACCCATTTATTTTAATCTCTCTAGGTTATTTATGAAATTTTTTATTATGATCTATGTGGATCACATGAAAATAAATACATATTAAGGGTTCACTCTGATAGCGCTATAATGCATTGGGTAATGTATTTAATCTATAGAGATGACATGTTTCACAATACCTTAGTGAATAACCTTGGTAATTTTTATGACACCTGGCAGATGAACCTTGGTGATATGTTAAAGATTGTATAAATTAAATGTTGTATCCACATATTTATGTTATGGTTAAAGTTCTTCTCATTATGAAATTCCACTAAATCCATTTCTCATGTCTTTTTGTTTTTCCTCATGTCCTTATTGATATCACAAGTAAACTGATTCCCTTGATTTCCTAACTAGGCTTTCTGCTCACCCTTTCCTTTAATTTATGTCTCTAGGTTATGAGATGCAGTAGTTGTACATAGGATTTACTTTTCAATATGATTTTCAAGGTGATTTAAAAGAGTGTTTTAGGTTTTCATGTTTTATGTTCATGATTTCCAAGACACTAGACTTTAAAGGTCCTCTGTTTGTAAAATTAAATGCAAAGTTATGTTTAAAAGGTGGGATGTCATAGTTGGTATAACACTTGTTCTTGGGTGTGATCCCCATCTCTGTATCAATATCTTCAAATTTCTATAGTGTAGTTATTATGGACCGACTTGATGATAATAAAATCTCGAATGGATTCCATCAGTGCTATGTTCAATATATTTTGATGTTCTTGTAATATAATTCATTGAAATATTTCCGTGATGAGATAAATATTATTCTTGATGCTATAAGCTCAGTGATTTTGGAATGTTTTACTGTATATTGTTATACTCAACACTGCATGGACTTTTCCTTCACATGTATTGTATGTTGAAACTCTATTTTGTCAAGGCAGATGAAACAATTATGAATAGAACCTCAAGTGTGTTTATGTAGTGAATATTACCAAAAATATTCAAATTAATTTTCCCAAACCGTATTTCACACGTACCCCTATGCATCAGAAGGCCTGCACAACCCCCCCTATTTGGCACCAAAAGGCAGGCCACCCCTACTCAGAAGACTTGAACTAAGAACCTGTGCTCAGGATCTGTGTGGGAAAATAGATTTGACTAGGGTCCCATATTTTCCTATAAATAGGAACCATGGGATCCTCATTTGAATATCTAGAAAATCGTAAGAATACCCTAAGCTCAGGACACATACCCCCTTCGCACAGGAGTCCGAAAAAATCCTAAAGTAGCTCTCCAAAACCCTATAAAAGAGATAATTAAAGGGGATAATTGAGATAAATTTCCTTTAGGATTTGAAACAAAAGGCAACTACAAAAGGCACCATTCTCCCCTAGAAGACAACAACTTCTGTGAGGCCCCTTCAATTACTTGGGGCCTATGCGAGACCTACCCGAGGACACCTAAGGAGACCCATGGTGCCTAGGCTAAAGCCTCATCTAAGTGTTGTTGTAGAGGTTTTCCATTTCCAAAGGCATACCAAGCTCACACATGCCTATAACACCTATGTGAAGCACTACCAGTTCCTCCCGAGACCTGTGTGAAGCACATTTTCTCTGTAGTTCAGGACCTACGTGAGCCCCAATTTGAGTCCTTTTCTATGAAACTAATATAAGGGATCCTATTCCTTTGGATCTCTCACACACGGGGGATTAATTTGAAACCTCCAACTAAGCCTTGGGACTTAAAATTCCATGAAGAGAAGAAAAATAACTTGTATCCCATTAGGATTTTCATTCTTATGATCATTGGTTTCCCACACTTGTCATACTAGATGGTTAGGGTCTCAGTGTGGATGTGGATTTGCATTCCCATGGTCTTGAGAACCCCAACCCTATGGGAGGGGTCATGGAACTCCTGGTCATGGACAAGAGAGCCAGAACTATGTACTTCCCTCATCATCTCTTGGACACAAAGCTTCTATTTCCAGGAAAATTGAGTGACGATCAGACTTGCATTTACTTTTGACATGGAATTAAATCCTCCTCTACTATTGTAGAGCCAATTTTAGGGAACCCCCTAGAGTAAGCCCTTTGACTTTCTTATAGGAGGATAAACTCTTACTCCTCCTCACTCCCTAATGGCCATGTACACATGGGTAGTCAGACCTGACTATCCTGGATATGAAACGAGATAGGTAATGGGTGCATCTAAGCCCCTTTTTCTTCTCCTGTCACCCCATCCTCTACCACTAGCAAAGGCGGAGAGGTTTGTGGTTTTATGGATCTTCCACATCCTATTATTTCTCATATTCAATCATTACTCATCATGAACTGTAGGATTTGAGGATATCCATGATCATGGCATCAACATATCCGGATGCATGTTTGGGAAGAGAATCATCCTTCGGTTCTTCCTCTCACCTTACTTAAGAGTACATCCCTAGGTGTGGGTCCTCAAGGCCATGTATCCAACCTTAGGGAAAATCAGATCATGTAGTTTCTCATATCATCTCCCTCTTCTTTCTCGCACCGAGAATGAATCACATGGGGTTAGAGGTAGATGGTGGCCTTGACATCCACATGATCCCAAAAAATTAAGGGTCTCATACTTGGTATAAGCCCCAACATCTCACCTAAGGTAATCCACCTTAGGTGTAAGCCCGAACATACAATACTACAAATTGGCCCTTTATCAATGCTAAAAACCGACATTAATAGCGCTAAAAAGCACTATAAATGTCGGTGAAGATAAAGGTGGGGTCCCCTTTATCAGTGCTCTTAAAAGTGTTGATTAAGGTGACCATTATGAGCGCTAAAAAAAGAGTAGATAAAGGCCACCCTTTATCATAAATTTTTTTAGTGCTGATAAAGGTAGCCTTTATCAGTGATTTTCAGAGCGCTGATAAAGGGGACCCCCCCTTTATCTACTCAGGAATTTAAAAAACATTTTTAGCGCTGATAAAGGGGTTCCTTTATCAGTTCTATATTGAGCGCTGATAAATGTCCATATTATCAGCGCTGAAAATAGCGCTGATAAAGGGCCCTATTATCAGCGCTCAAGATAGCGATGATAAAGGTTTCCTTTATCAGCCCTCAATATAGTGATGATAAAGGATCTATTAGCTGCACCTACAGAACCAGCACCTGCACAAACAAGCACCTGCACCTGTACAAAACAGCACCTATACATCTGTACAAAACAACACCTGCATACAATATTTTGACAAACAATCCTTTATACATTTACTTAACATCATGAATATAGAAAAACACACTGATATATTCATTTCAAACAATGTTTTACTTGGTTACAACTACAATTATCCTAAAAAAGTTATAAACATTAATGATTCATCCTTTGATATCTGTGATCCTCTCTCAAAAATTTTCGTCCACGGTATTTTTTGCCGAACAAAGAATCCAAACTCAAGGAAAAAAATTCACCTATATAAGAAAACAAATATTATGTTAGTAATACAATAATGAAATAAATTAAAACATTAATATGGACGAATACATTAATATGTAAATATGAAACTAAAATATGGAAATGATAAACTCAAATGTTTTCATTCTGATAACAATGAAAAGGAATAATTTACGATCAATATATTTTTGGATGATTTATCAAATTTAATAAAATCTAATTCTTTATCAAATGAAAAGCTCTACCAGTCACACCATCCATCGGATTGAGGTGTGGTTAATTCTTACTCCTCACAAATGACTCATGGATCATTGTCCTAAAGTGTCAAAATAATCCGAACATGTTTTCTCAGTTTTCGGTATGTCAGTAGTGTTGTTTTCTAAAGTTAATGTCAATAGGAAACTGTTATCAGACACATTTAGCCATACCGGTCACACCGTGTGTCGGATTGATGTATGGTCGATTCGTACACCTAAAACATGACTCATGCATCGTTTTAATAAAGTATAAAAACAATCTGAATGCATTTGCTCAGTATTCCGTATGTCAGTAGTGTTGTTTTTTAAAGTTAATGTGAATTTCAAACTGGTATCAGACACTTTTAACCATATCAGTAACACTGTGCATCAGACTGAGGTGTGGTCGATTTTTACAGGTCAAAAATGACTCATGGATCATTGTCCTAAAGTATAAAAACTATCTGAATGCGTTTGTTCGGTGTTCCGTTTTTCAGTAGTGTTTTTTTCTAAAGTTAATGTCAATTTGAAACTGGTATCATACACTTTTAGCCATACCGGTCACACTGTGAATCGAATTGAGGTACGGTTGACTCGTACACCTCACAAATGACTCATGGATCATTTTACTAAAGTATAAAAACAATCCAAATATGTTTTATCTGTATTCCGTATGTCAGTAGTGTTGTTTTCTGAAGTTAATGTCAATTTCAAACTAGTATCAGATACTTTTATCCATATCGGTCACACCGTGCGTCGGATTGAGGTGCGGTTTATTCGTACATGTCACAACCACCTCATGGATCATTTTATTAAAGTATCAAAACAATATGAATGTGTTTGGTCCATTTTTCGTATGTCACTTGTGTTGTTTTCTAATGTTTATGTCAATTCGAAACTGATATCAGACACTTTTAGCCATACTGGTCACACTGTGCATCAGATTGAGGTGCGGTTGATTCCTACATGTCACAAATGACTAATGGATCGCTTTCCTAAAGTATCAAAACAATCCGAATGTGTTTTCTTAGTTTTTCGTATGTCACTTATGTTGTTTTCTAAAGTTAATGTCAATTTGAAATAGATATCAGATTATTTTAGCCATAACGGTCACACCATGCGTCAGATTGAGGTGTGGTTGATTCGTACACGTCTTAAATGACTCATGGATAATTTTCATAAAGTATCAAAACATTAAAAATTCATTTTCTCCATATTCCATATGTCAGTAGTGTTGTTTTATAAAGTCAATGTCAATTTCAAATTGGTATCAGACACTTTTAGCCATACAGGTCACATCGTGCATCAGATTGAGGAGTGGTCGATTCATACAAGTCACAAATGACTGATGGATCATTATACTAAAGTATCAGAACAATCCGAATGTGCTTTCTCAGTTTTCTGTATGTCACTTGTGTTGTTTTTTTAAAGTTAATGTCAATTTGAAACTGGTATCAGACAATTTAGCCATACCGGTCACACCGTGCGTCCGATTGAGGTGAGGTGATTCATACATTTCACAAATGACTCATGGAACATTTTCATAAAGTATCAAAACAATCTTAACACATTTTCTTGGTATTTCATATGTCATTTGTGTTGTTTTCAAAAAATTAATGTCAATTTGAAACTGTTATCAGACACTTTTAGCCATACCGGTCACACCGTGCGTCGGATTGAGGTGCGGTGGATTTATACACGTCAAAAATGACTCATGGATCGTTGTACTAATGTATAAAAAAAATCTGAACATGTTTGCTCAGTCTTCTATATGTCACTTTTGTTGTTTTCTAAAGTTAATGACAATTTGAAACTGGTATCTGACACTTTTAGCCATAACAGTCACACCGTGCGTCGGATTGAGGTGTCGTCGATTTTTACATGTAAAAAATGACTCATGGATTGTTTTCCTAAAGTATCAAAACAATATTAATGAGTTTTATAAGTATTCCATATTTCATTTGTGTCGTCTTCTAAACTTAATGTAAATTTGAAACTGTTATCAGACACTTTTAGCCATACTGGTCACACACACTACTAGAAATAATATATTTGCCAACGGTTGAGAAATATTGGGAAAGGTTGGAAAACCGTTGGTATAACATATACCAACGGTTCTGCCAACCGTAGGTAAGTAAGCCGTTGGGAAAAACATTTCCCAACGGTTTACAGAAAACTGTTGGAATAGGGTGGAGATAGGTTACTCTATCCCAACGGTTCTTCAAAACCGTTGGGAAAAAGGTTTGCCAACGGTTTAAAATCGTTGGGACATGGGGCTTAAAATGATCATGTTTTTCCCAACGGTTTGGTAAACCGTTGGCAAAAACCCCACATCTACTCTTTCCCAACGGTTCTAAACCGTTGGGAAAAGTGTTTTACCAACGGTTGGATGAACCGTTGGTAAAACTAATCTACAATTTCTATGCCAACGGTTTTGAACCGTTGGCATAGCCTCTGCTGGGCAAATCACCCAGCAGCTCCCCAATTTGCCCAGCAGCTCCCAACCAGGTCTCCAATTTGACCAGCACCACATCTGGTTTTGTGGGTTCCCTCTCATTTTTCAATCCAATTATTGTACCTGCAATAAAATAACACATACATATATAATGCAGTAACCAACTAACACTTACATATAGAGAACAAATTCATACACGTTTAACATATAATGGTAGAACTATACACATCCATAATTAAATTAGAATTGATAACGTAATTATAAACATACATAATTCATTTAGATTTCAATTTAAAATGTAGATGAAAATTATATGTGGAATCTGGAATTCAATTCATAATTTGATCTGTTTTTTGTATACCATATATTTTTACCTAAAGTAATGTCCGTTTTAAACATAATACATACACCTGGAGTGCTTCCGTCCACAACGTGCCTCATATTGAGGCGGGGTTGACTCATACACGTCACATATGACCCATGGATTGTTGTGCTAATGTATCGACACAATCCGAATGCGTTTGGTCGGTTTTCCGTATGCCAGTTGATGTTTTTCAATTAAAATGACGTACTTTTGAAACAAAAGGCAGACAATTTGAGTGGTTCCGGCCACACCGCGCCTCAGATTGAGGCGGTGTTGACTCGTACACGTCACATATGACATATGGATCGTTCTCCTAAAGTTTCAATGGAAACCGAATGCGTTTGGTCGGTTTTCCGTATGTACTTAAATTGTTGTCCATTTTAAGCAAAAGAGACACAGTTGGAGCGGTGTCGGCCACACCGCTCCTCAGATTGAGGCGGTATTGACTCGTACACGTCACATACGACCCTTGGATCCTTTTCCTAAAGTATGGACACAATCCGAATGCATTTGCTCCGTTTTCCGTATGTCACTTGATGCTTTTCACTTAAAATTATGTCCCTTTGAAACAAAAGATAGACACTTTGAGTGGTGTCGGCCACACCGCGTCTCCAATTGAGGCGGGGTTGATTCGTACACGTCACATATGACCCATGGATCGTTCTCCTAATGTTTCAGTGGAAACCGAATCCGTTTCGTCGGTTTTCCGTATGTACTTAAAATGGTGTCCGTTTTAAACAAAAGAGAGCCACTTAGACTGATCTCGGCCACACCATGACTTGGATTCATCCCGGGTCATCTCGTACATGTCACATATGACCCATGGATCGTTGGGATAAATTATCCACAAATTCGGAATGCGTTTGGTCGGTTTTCCGTATGCCAGTTGTTCTTTTCACTTACAATCCTGTCCATTTTAAACAAAAGAGACACAGTTAGAACGGTGTCGGCCACACCGCTCCTCGGATTGAGGCGGGATTGACTCGTACACGTCACATACGACCCATGGATCCTTGTGATAAAGTATCGACACAGTCCGAATGCCTTTGGTTGGTTTTTCGTATGTCACTTGATGCTTTTCACTAAAAATGACGTCTTTTTGAAACAAAAGACCGACACTTTGAGTGGTGTCGGCCACACCGCGTCTCCGATTGTGGCGGGGTTGATTCGTACACGTCACATATGACCCATGGATCGTTCTCCTAAAGTTTCAACGGAAACCGAATTCGTTTGGTCGTTTTTCCGTATGTACTTAAAATGGTGTCCATTTTAAACAAAAGAGAGCCATTTAGACTTATCCCGGCCACACTGCGACACGGATTCATCCCGGGTTGGCTCGTACACGTCACATATGACCCATGGATTGTTGAGATAAATTATCAACAGATCTGGAATGTGTTTGGTCGGTTTTCCGTATGCTAGTTGATGCTTTTCACTTAAAATGACGTCCTTTCGACTTGAAACCACCGTGCAACATTCTAATTATTATTCATGACGTGTACGCGCAGACGACACGTCAATCAGATGTGCGGTTTGCGCGGTACGGCTCAATATTCGTGTTTTAAGTGATGCGCGCGCTTCGTAAACGCGCGTGAGGGGGGTCCAAACGGGCCGAACGATGTCGGAATGGCCTGAAATCAGACGACAAATACGGGTGAGTGATTCGTGAAGTGGTCAAGGAGACAGCACGTCAATCGGACGTGCCCTGTGCCCGCGGTGACCGAGAACGCAGTTCGGGTGTCATAAACGGCCAGAACGGGCGTCCAACGGTCAAATTCATTGCGGACTACCTCGGATTGATCTGAAACCACCGTGGAACATTCTAATTATTATTTGTGACGTGTACGCGCAGACGGCACGTCAATCGGACGTGCGGTTTGCGCGGTACGGCTCAATATTCGTGTTTTAAGTGATGTGCGCGCTTCGTAAACGCGCGTGAGGGGGGTCCAAACGGGCCGAACGATGTCGGAATGGCCTGAAATCAGACGACAAATACGGGTGAGTGATTTCTGAAGTGGTCGAGCAGACGGCACGTCAATCGGACGTGCCGTGTGCCCGCGGTGACAGACAACGCAGTTCTGGTGTCATAAACGGCCAGAACGGGCGTCCAACGGTCAAATTCATAGCGGACGGCCTCAGATTGAGCTGAAACCACCGTGGAACATTCTAATTATTATTCGTGACGTGTACGCGCAGACGGCACGTTAATCAGACGTGCGGTGTGCGCGGTACGGCTCAATATTCGTGTTTTAAGTGATGCGCGCGCTTCGTAAACGCGCGTGAGGGGGGTCCAAACGGGCCGAACAATGTCATAATGGCCTGAAATCAGACGAAAAATACGGGTGACTGATTTCTGAAGTGGTCGAGGAGACGGCACGTCAATCGGACGTGTCGTGTGCCCGCGGTGACCGACAACGCAGTTCTGGTGTCATAAACGGCCAGAACAGGCATCCAACGGTCAAATTCATAGCGGACAGCATCAGATTGAGCTGAAACCACCGTGGAACATTCTAATTATTATTCGTGACGTGTACGCGCAGACGGTACCTCAATCGGACGTGCGGTTTGCGCGGTACGGCTCAATATTCGTGTTTTAAGTGATGCACGCGCTTCGTAAACGCGCGTGAGGGGGGTCCAAACGGGCCGAACGATGTCGGAATGACCTGAAATCAGAAGACAAATACGGGTGAGTGATTTATGAAGTGTTCGAGTAGACGGCACGTCAATCGGACGTGCCGTGTGCCCGCGGTGACCGACAACGCAGTTCTGGTGTCATAAACGGCCAGAACGGGCGTCCAACGGTCAAATTCATAGCGGACGACCTCGGATTGAGCTGAAACCACCGTGGAACATTCTAATTATTATTCGTGACGTGTACGCGCAGACGGAACGTCAATCGGACGTGCGATTTGCGCGGTACGGCTCAATATTAGTGTTTTAAGTGATGCGCGCGCTTCGTAAACGCGCGTGAGGGGGGTCCAAACGGGCCGAACGATGTCGGAATGGCCTGAAATCAGACGACAAATACGGGTGACTGAGTTTTGAAGTGTTCGAGCAGACGGAACGTCAATCGGACGTGCCATGTGCCCGCGGTGACCAACAACGCAGTTCTGGTGTCATAAACGGCCAGAACGGGCGTCCAACGGTCAAATTCATAGAGGACGGCCTCGGATTGAGCTGAAACCACCGTGGAACATTCTAATTATTATTCGTGATGTGTAGGCACAGACGTCACGTCAATTGGACGTGCGGTTTGCGCGGTACGGCTCAATATTCGTGTTTTAAGTGATGCGCGCGCTTCGTAAACGCGCGTGAGGGGGGTCCAAATAGGCCGAACGATGTCGGAATGGCCTAAAATCAGACGACAAATACGGGTGAGTGATTTCTGAAGTGGTCGAGCAGACGGAACGTCAATCGGACGTGCTGTGTGCCCGTGGTGACCAACAACGCAGTTCGTGTGTCATAAACGGCCAGAACGGGCGTCCAACGGTCAAATTCATAGCGGACGGCCTCAGATTGAGCTGCAACCACCGTGGAACATTCTAATTATTATTCGTGACGTGTAGGCGTAGACGGAACGTCAATCGGACGTGTGGTTTGCGCGGTACGGCTCAATATTCGTGTTTTAAGTGATGCGCGCGCTTCGTAAACGCACGTGAGGGGGGGTCCAAACGGGCCGAACGATGTCGGAATGGCCTGAAATCAGACGAAAAATACGGGTGAGTGATTTCTGAAGTGGTCGAGCAGACGACACGTCAATCGGACGTGCCCT
This sequence comes from Viscum album, assembly GCA_963277665.1. Taxonomy (NCBI): domain Eukaryota; kingdom Viridiplantae; phylum Streptophyta; class Magnoliopsida; order Santalales; family Viscaceae; genus Viscum; species Viscum album. The sequence goes on from OY728140.1 coordinate 186,847,297, forward strand.
GTGCCCGCGGGGACCGACAACGCAGTTCGGGTGTCATAAACGGCCAGAACGGGCGTCCAACGGTCAAATTCATAGCGGAAGGCCTCGTATTGAGCTGAAACCACCGTGGAACATTCTAATTATTAATGACGTGTAGGCACAGACGGCACGTCAATCGGACGTGCGGTTTGCGCGGTACGGCTCAATATTCGTGTTTTAAGTGATGCGCGCGCTTCATAAACGCGCGTGAGGGGGGTCCAAACGGGCCGAACGATGTCAGAATGGCCTGAAATCAGACGAAAAATACGGGTGACTGATTTCTGAAGTGTTCGAGCAGACGGCACGTCAATCGGACGTGCCGTGTGCCCGCGGTGACCGACAACGCAGTTCTGGTGTCATTAACGGCCAGAACAGGCGTCCAACGGTCAAATTCATAGCGGACGGCCTCGGATTGAGCTGAAACCACCTTGGAACATTCTAATTATTATTCGTGACGTGTAGGCACAGACGGCACGTCAATCGAACGTGCGGTTTGCACGGTACGACTCAATATTCGTGTTTTAAGTGATGCGCGCGCTTCGTAAACGCGCGTGAGGGGGGTCCAAACGGGCCGAACGATGTCGGAATGGCCTGAAATCAGACGACAAATACGGGTGACTGATTTCTGAAGTGTTCGAGCAGACGGCACGTCAATCGGATGTGCCGTGTGCCCGCGGTGACCGACAACGCAGTTCTGGTGTCATAAACGGCCAGAACAGGCGTCCAACGGTCATATTCATAGCGGACGGCCTCGGATTGAGCTGAAACCACCGTGGAACATTCTAATTATTATTCTCGACATGTAGGCACAGATGGCACGTCAATCGGACGTGCGGTTTGCGCGGTACGGCTCAATATTCGTGTTTTAAGTGATGTGCGCGCTTCGTAAACGCGCGTGAGGGGGGTGAAAACGGGCCGAACGATGTCGGAATGGCCTGAAATAAGACGAAAAATACGGGTGACTGATTTCTGAAGTGGTCGAGCAGACGGCACGTCAATCGGACGTGCCGTGTGCCCGCAGTGACCGACAACACAGTTCTGCTGTCATAAACGGCCAGAACGGGCGTCCAACGGTCAAATTCATAGAGGACGGCCTCGGATTGAGCTGAAACCACCGTGGAACATTCTAATTATTATTCGTGACGTGTAGGCACAGACGGCACGTCAATCGGACGTGCGGTTTGCGCGGTACGGCTCAATATTCGTGTTTTAAGTGATGTGCGCGCTTCGTAAACGCGCGTGAGGGGGGTCCAAACGGGTCGAACGATGTCGGAATGGCCTGAAATCAGACGAAAAATACGGGAGAGTGATTTCTGAAGTGGTCGAGCAGACGGCACATCAATCGGACATGCCTTCTACCCGCGGTGACAGAGAACGCAGTTCGGGTGTCATAAACGGCCAAAACGGGCGTCAAACAGTCAAATTCATAACGGACGACCTCGGATTGAGCTGAAACCACCGTGAAACATTCTAATTATTATTCTTGACGTGTACGCGCAGACAGCACGTCAATCGGACGTGCGGTTTGCGCGGTACGGCTAAATATTCGTGTTTTAAGTGATGCGAGCGCTTCGTAAACGCGCGTGAGGGGGGTCCAAACGGGCCGAACGATGTCGGAATGGCCTGAAATCAGACGAAAAATACGGGTGACTGATTTCTGAAGTGTTCGAGTAGACGGCACGTCAATCGGACGTGCCGTGTGCCCGCGGTGACCGACAACGCAGTTCTGGTGTCATAAACGGCCAGAACGGGCGTCCAACGGTCAAATTCATAGCGGGCGGCCTCGTATTGAGCTGAAACCACCGTGGAACATTCTAATTATTATTCGCGACATGTAGGCACAGACGGCACGTCAATCAGACGTGTGGTTTGCGCGGTACGGCTCAATATTCATGTTTTAAGTGATGTGCGCGCTTCGTAAACGCGCGTGAGGGGGGTGCAAATGAGCCGAACGATGTCGGAATGGCCTGAAATCAGACGACAAATACGGGTGACTTATTTCTGAAGTGTTCGAGTAGACGGTACGTCAATCGGACGTGCCGTGTGCCCGCGGTGACCGACAACGCAGTTCTGGTGTCATAAACGGCCAGAACGGGCGTCCAACGGTCAAATTCATAGCGGATGGCCTCAGATTAAGCTGAAACCACCGTGGAACATTCTAATTATTATTTGCGACGTGTAGGCACAGACGGTACGTCAATCGGACGTGCGGTTTGCGCGGTACGGCTCAATATTCGTGTTTTAAGTGATGCGCGCGCTTCGTAAACGTGCGTGAGGGGGGTGAAAACGGGCCGAACGATGTCGGAATGGCCTGAAATAAGACGACAAATACGGGTGACTGATTTCTGAAGTGGTCGAGCAGACGGCACGTCAATCGGACGTGCCGTGTGCCCGCGGTGACCGACAACGCAGTTCTGGTGTCATAAACGGCCAGAACGGGCGTCCAACGGTCAAATTCATAACGGGCGGCCTTGGATTGAGCTGAAACCACCGTGGAACATTCTAATTATTATTCGTGACATGTAGGCATAGACGGCACGTCAATCGGACGTGCGGTTTGCGCGGTACGGCTCAATATTCGTGTTTTAAGTGATGCGCGCGCTTCGTAAACGCGCGTGAGGGGGGTCCAAACGGGCCGAACGATGTCGGAATGGCCTGAAATCAGACGAAAAATACGGGTGAGTGATTTCTGAAGTGGTCGAGCAGACGGCACGTCAATCGGACCTGCCGTCTACCCGCGGTGACCGAGAACGCAGTTCGGGTGTCATAAACGGCCAAAACGGGCGTCAAACAGTCAAATTCATAGCGGACGACCTCGGATTGAGCTGAAACCACTGTGAAACATTCTAATTGTTATTCGTGACATGTACGCGCAGACAGCACGTCAATAGGACGTGTGGTTTGCGCGGTACGGCTCAATATTCGTGTTTTAAGTGATGCGCGCGCTTCGTAAACGCGCGTGAGGGGGGTCCAAACGGGCCGAACGATGTCGAAATGGCCTGAAATCAGACGACAAATACGGGTGACTGATTTCTGAAGTGTTTGAGCAGATGGAAGGTCAATCGGACGTGCCGTGTGCCCGTGGTGACCGACAACGCAGTTTTGGTGTCATAAACGGCCAGAACGGGCGTCCAACGGTCAAATTCATAGCGGACGGCCTCAGATTGAGCTGAAACCACCGTGGAACATTCTAATTATTATTCGTGGCGTGTACGCGCAGACGGCACGTCAATCGGACATGCCGTGTGCCCGCGGTGACCGAAAACGCAATTCAGGGCTGTTCAGGGGTTGTTCAGGGGTTGTTCAAGGTTTGTTCAAGGGGTTGTCCGGGGTCCAAGGGGGAGGGTGGGGGGGTTGTCCGGGGGCTGTCCGGGGGGCTATCCGGGGTCCAGGGTGGGGGGTTGGGGGCTGTACGGGGGGCTGTCCAGGGGGCTGTCCGCGGGGCTGTCTGGGGGGTGTTTGCGGGGTGTTCGGGGTCCAAGGGGGAGGGGGGGTTGTCTAGGGTCCAAGAATGAGGGGGGTTGTCCAGGGAGTTCTCAAACACACAACCACTAAAAGACAACAACATCCATAAAAACTGGCAATATATAAAAATAACTCAACTCCAATACTATACTACGAGTCTAGATAAAACCAACAACTAGAATAGATTAAACATCAAATCTCAGTAATATAAGTCAAAAATGTAACGGATCAATATGTCACGCATCAGCATCATCATCATCATCATCATCATCATCATCACCTTCGTCATCATCTTCCTCATCGTCCTCACCCTCCACAGCGCCTTCCTCCTCGCCTTCGCCCTCCTCCTCGCCCTCCTCATCTCCCTCCTCTTCCGTATCAGACTCCTTGCCATTATCATCTTCAAGATGGACATCGGCCTGACCACCACTGGAACTGACACCTTGTGCACCATATATAGAATGTATCGATGACATGTATTCATCAATCACTGGGTTGGCCTCTGCTGGAAGTGTTGGACGTAGAACTTCAATAAATTTCATAAATGCACTGTTTGCCCTAGCAGACTGTTCTGCCGTCTCTATGGCCCTTTTCTCAGCCTGTTCTGCCTGTGCCCTAACTTTCTGAAGCTCGGTGGCACTACAACTCATACCTGAGGCAGGCCAATACCTCGTCGGGGCTATCCTAGGTCGGCAGCGTACTCTGCCAGAATGATCATCTCCCAACACCTGATGTAAGTGATCAGATGGCCCAAAATTGTCTGCTTCTTGGGCATCGAGGGCCTCTAAAGCATCCTGTTACAAATATAAATATATTATTAAGTTACGAAATAGATATTAAAATATAAAATCAACAGATTAAAACTTACAATCTGCTGCTGAGTCGCTTCGTTGATAGCACTTCCATCCATTTTTCGTCTACTCGAGCAAAACAGTTTTGCTCGAGGCACACGTCCTTAAATATTTTGTACTTGCCTCTACAATGACATTGAAAACAAAAGTTATATAAAAACTTTAGCAAATGATTAAATAATTGAGGAAACAAAAGAAAATGTATGTCGTAAAGAAAACTTATAAACAATTGTCATACCTGCTGCCTCTCATGATCCGGCATCGTCGTGCGTCCTAGTGTATGCAGGTATTTTTTTGCATCAATGTTTTTTTTATTTTTTCCAGATGATTCCTAAATAAAATTCGATAATTAAAAGGATAATATTAATGCAAAACTTGAAATTTATTATTTAAATACCTCAAATGTAATTCATACCTTAAACTGGGTACTCGTCCAATGAGTAATCATCTGACGATACTGCTCTATAGGACAATCATCCACGACTGGTACCGCCTCTAACTCAGTGCCAACTCTAGCACACCAGCCAATATACAGCTCATGCTTGTAGGCTCTCCAAAGCTTGCCTAAATCCTTTAGACGTTCCAGTCGTGCACCCTCACCATCAGGAAAATTAAATCGAAGCTGAAATCAAAATATTAATTCATATAAATACAAAAAATATTCATGGCATTAAATACAACAGATTTTTTTACCCATATCTCTGCCCAAGCTCTATCTTTGACCTCATGTGGCAAATGTCTCCATGACAGCGGGCTGACGGGAATGATGTCGGAGTATTTGGCAAGCGTCGCCAGAAAACTCCGACATTGCTGCCCTGTTTTCTCAACCATCTGATTGTATTCATTATATTCCACCATAACCTGTGTGCGACGGTTCCACACTGAACGCATGCGTGTATGCCCCCGCCCCCACCTCCTGTCAGTAGATGTATCTGTCATGAAAGAAAAACAAATATTTTATCAAAACATGTTATAATGAAAATAAATATTGCTATAAAAATTTGTTAGGGTTTTATAAATATACCTGCGCTAGTCTGATCAATGAGTGGCGCCGGATCCACAGAACCTGATGGAACACCCTCTGGTGGAACAGGAGTCGAAGACGATGGAATATAAAAGCTTGGAGAGACAGAAGTAGAAGGAAAAGAAGATGGAACAACTGTATGACCTGATGCTGACTGGGGAGTGGGAATCATCATGGGATGTGAAAATGATGGGGCACAAGATGCAGAAGGTAGCGAAAACATGGGAGGCCTAAATACCCCGTGTGTCCCTAACGACACACCGGGATCAGAATGTGGGAAGGCTTAAATGTCAGTGGGAGGGGCAGGGTCTAGTCGGGCACGCGCAGCTCTACGTCCACCTCTGGTACGAACCCTCCTCGTACCACCGGCCTGAGTACTAGGAGCAGTACTAGGCTCCTCGTCGAATAACTGTCGACGTAATGGTGGATCCTACAAAAAAGTTTACAAAAAAAATTAATCACATGACATTATATATTCTGTAAATATATATATATATATATATATATATATATATATTTGAAATAAAGTACTCACTGTAGGCACTAATGGTGGAATGCCCATCTCCTCCATCCGACGATTGTTCTCCGCCATTTTTTTACTTCGTCTTTCTTCAATTGGCAGCATTTCCTGTAAAAAGAATTCATATAAGTAATTTTGTCATAAACAATTCAATAGGATTGAACTTTAATAGAAAATACATTTAAGTAAATGACAAAGGAAGAAAATAATCATGGTATCAACTACACATGTGAAAAAAACATACTAATGTGTTATTGAAAAAATGTAAAACCAACAAGAACTTAATGTGTTATCACATCAGAGCATGCCTCATCCCATAACCATATTAGTAGGGTATCCTCATATGCGATTTACCTTTTTGAATTAATATGCACTTTATCACCAGGTACCTGAGTAGATTTCATAGATATAATCATCTCACATCCTGTAAGGCTTCATTATGTATGATCATCCCACACCCCCTGGACAGCCCCCTGAACAGCCCCGCCCACCCCCGTGGACAGCCTTTCCCACCCTCGTGGACAGCCCCGCCCACCCCCATGGACAACCCACCCCCGTGGACACCCCCTACCCCCTAGACAGCCCAACCACCCCCGTGGACAGCCCACCCACCCCCCTCGACACCCCTTCTCCCTATGGACAGCCCCCCACCCCCTTGGATAGCCCGCCTACCCCTCTGGACACCCCTACCCCCTGTGGCCAGCCCACCCACCCCCCCGGGACAGCCCGCCCACCCCTCCTTGACAGCCCGGCCACCCCTGTGGACAGCCCGCCCACCCCCGTACCCCCCTAGACACCCCGTACCCCCCCCCCCCCCCCGGGATAGCCCCGCCCACCCTCCCAAACAACCCACACCCCCTCCCCTGCAACCCCACCACCACCACCTAGACATACCAACCCCCCTGGACACCCCACACACCCATCCCCCACCAGGACACCCCACTCAGACCCCCAGGACATCCCACACCCCCTGGACAGCCTCTCCCACCCCCGTGGACAGCCTTTCCCACCCCCGTGGACAACCCCGCCCACCCCCGTGGACAACCCACCCACCCCCGTGGACGCCCCCTACCCCCTAGACAGCCCAACCACCCCCGTGGACAGCCCACCCACCCCCCTCGACACCCCTTCTCCCTATGGACAGCCCCCCATCCCCTTGGATAGCCCGCCCACCCTCTGGACACCCCTACCCCCTGTTGCCAGCCCACCCACCCCCCCTGGACAGCCCGCCCACGCCTCCTTGACAGCCCGACCACCCCCGTGGACAGCCCGTCCACCCTTGTGGACAGCCCGCCCACCACCGTACCCCCCTGGATAGCCCCGCCCACTTTCCCAAACAGCCCACACCCCCCTCCCCTGCAACCCCACCACCACCACCTAGACATACCACCCCCGTGGACACCCCACACACCCCTCCCCCACCACGACACCCCACCCAGACCCCCAGGATAGCCCACACCCCCTAGACAGCACTGCCCACCCTGTGGACAGCCTTTCCCACCCCCGTGGACACCCCCGCCCACCCCCGTGGACACCCACCCACCCCCGTGGACAGCCCCTACCCCCACAATCGATTATCCAAAACATATCAAATTGGTTTGAACACAATCCATAATTCCCACAATCCATTATCCAAACATAGAAAAAATCTCACATGATGCTCGACCATTGGAAAATAATTAAAAATCACCAACACCTCCTTCCAAACATAGAATACAAAAAACATTAACAGAATACAAAAACATTAAAAAATCTCACAATCCATTATCAAATTGATTTCATGAGTAATATCAAATTGGTCTGATTAACATGTTATGAACACTCTCCTTCCAAACATAGAATACAAAAACATTAAAAATCACCAACACCTGGATAATCAATTAAACTACCAACACCTGGAAAAAATCTATTCATTAAAAAAACTACAACAATATGGTTGAGATCAAATTTCACCTATTTGTATGGGGTGTACCTGTTGGGATGGGGGTACTGGTGTTCGGATTCGCGAGAGCAGTGGAGTGAAATGGGGTTTGCGAGAGCAGCGGAGTGAATAGATTAGGGATCTGTCTGAATGGGGAGAGGAGATCGCGGCCTGCAATTTGGGGGAAACCTTTGCCAACGGTTTATAAAAACTGTTGGCAAAGGCACACATTCCCAACGGTTTAGTGGAACCATTGGGAATGTGTGAGTTTTAGTAGCCTTTTCCCAACGGTTCCATTGAACCGTTGGTAAAGGTCTCCTTTTCCCAACGGTTCCAGTGAACCGTTGGGGAAAGGTCTGCTGAAATTCTCTTTGCCAACGGTTTTCTTAAACCGTTGGCAAAGACTCACTATCCCAACGGTTTAAGTAAACCGTTGGTATACTTCCGTTGGGAAAAAGCTAAATTCCAGTAGTGACAGTGCGTCGGATTGAGGTGCGGTTGATTTGTACACCTCACAAATGACAAATTGACTGTTGTAATAAAGTATCAAAACAATCAGAATGTGTTTTCTTAGTTTTCCATAAGTCACATGTGTTGTTTTATAAAGTTTATGTCAATTTGAAACTGATATCAGACACTTTTAGCCATACCGGTCACACCGTGCATCGGATTGAAGTGCGGTCAATTCGTATACCTCACTAATGACTCATGGATCGTTGTCCTAATGTATCAAAACAATATGAAAGCATTTTCTTGGTACTCCGTATGTCATTATTGTTGTTTTCAAAAGTTAATGTCAATTTCAAACTGGTATCAGACACTTTCAGCCACACCATGCGTCAGATTAAGGTGTGGTCAATTTGTACACCTCAAAAATGACTCATGGATCGTTTTTCTAATGTATCAAAACAATCCTAAAGCATTTTCTCGGTATTTTTTATGTCATTTGTGTTGTTTTCTAAAATTAATGTCAATTTGAAACTGTTATCAGCCAATTGTAGCCTTACCGGTCACACCGTGCGTCAGATTGAGGTGTGGTTGATTCGTACATGTCAAAAATGACTCATGGATCATTTTGCTAAAGTATAATACCAATCTGAATGAACTAGGAAAAGGACCCATAAAATCAATTCTGCATACATTATAAATTTCACATAATAATATGGGATTCAGAGGAATCTCATGTCTCTTAGAAATGTTTCTTGTATATTGGAAATGTGAGTAGGACTTACAAAATAATTGAGCATCATGGAATAATATCGGCCAATATAATCCAGAGTCTGAAACAATCCTAACTATTTATTATGGTCTAAAGTGTCCACCATAATTAAGTGTACGACAAAAATCTAAAAAAACTCAAACTCATGATCAAGAATACACCTCATAATAACCTGGTCGCTACACATGCTCTATAGGTGGGGATCATCCCAAAAATAAAACCTAGACTCACTCTTTAATTATTTGAATTGATTTTTCTTTAAATTTTTAGGAATTTCAGATACAACAAGGTAGTTAACTAAATCATCATACCACATATTTGTACCTGAGAGTGCATAAATATTCTCATTGGCGAACATATCCTAAAGTGGTACCTAGTCCAAGGTTTTATCCTCTATTGTGTGAGTAATCCTACTAATGGGGTCCACCACCAGGTTTTCTGACCCCTACCTTTCTTTTACATTAATATTTAATTCTTAAAGAAGGATCATCCATCAGATGAGTCCAAGCATTGTTTTTGGCTTCTTTAAGAGGTACCTCATAGCTACATGGTCAAAAAATAAATAATTTAGAACCCAATAAATATGAATGGAATTTATATAATGAAACTTCTTTTCTGTGGCTATGATGTTTGATTGGGATAAATCCAATGTTCTATATGCATAGGCTATAACATGTGAACATCCCGCTACTTCATTGATAATACATCTGAAACTACAGTGTTTAAAGCATCACACATAACCTCAAATGGAATGTCCCACCCTGAGGGTTATATGATCACTGGAGTGGTCAAAAGTTTCTTTAAATCATCAAAGGATGTCATAAAATAATCATTAAACAAAAAATCCGACTATTTTTGAAGTAATCATGACATAGAAAGAGCAATATTATTGAAATTTTTGATGAAGCGATGATAAAATCCTGCTTTCCATAGGAATGATCTAACATCACACACACATGAAGGATAAGGTAAGGATGAAATAATATCTAACATAGATATATCAACCTCTATCCCATGTTTTGACACTACATTCTCTAAGACAATGATATGCTCTACTATGAAATGACACTTTTCAAAGTTCAAGACCAGATTCTTTTCAATACAACAATTCAACACCATTCCCAAAATAAAGATAAATTCATCAAATGAAGATCCATACATATTAAAATCATCCATAAATACCTCCATGCAGCTCTAAATGAAATCTTAAAAAATACTCACCATGCATCTCCAGAAGGTACGTAGGGCATTGAAAAGTCCAAATAGAACCCATTGGTAAGAAAATATACCAAATAGACATGTTAATATTGTCATCTCCAGATCTTGCAGAGCTATTGGAACCTAAAAATATCTAGAAAATTCATCAATGAAATAATAGTATGTCTTCCCAGCTCATCTCACAAGAATTTGATCATTAAATGGGAGGGGTAAATGGTCCTTATGAGTGGATTGATTTAGTTTCATATAATCAAGACACACACACCATCGTTTTTTCACCCTCATTGGAACTAATTACTCTTTCTAATTTCTAAAAATTGTAACATCACTTTTCTTAGGAAAAAACTAACTAAGACTCACTCACATGGAATATGAAATGTGATAAATTATTATTGCATTGAGAAAGTTTTCAAGTTATTTTTGAACGACTTCAAGATGAGATGGATTTAGTTTCCTTTGTGGCTGCCTAACAGGTTTAGACCCATCCTCCAAAATAATCCTATGCATAGAAATAAAGTGTATAATACCAGATATGTCATCCAAGGTCCACCAAATTTCCCTAATGTTCTCTCTAAAAAGATTCAAAAGTTTTAATTCATGTTCAAAAGGAAGGCTGATAGAAATTATAATATGTAATCTTTTAGCACTCATGTATTTGAGATTTTGTTGTAATAGATTGACTTCCAATGAGGGGGGGGGGGTGCAGTATTGATAGAGAAATTGAAGGAATTGAAATATGGACATAGTGAACATCAGTTCCAGAATATACATCAACCAAATCAAAGAATAATGTTTCCAAACAATCAGGATACTCAAAAACCAAGTCATAATCAGAGTGAAAAAAAATCAAAATAAAAATTTGAGTCCATTTCAAAATCAAATATAAGAGATTACATTTAAATTATAAAAAGGAATGGAACTGCTCTTAGACATAAAAATAGAACCAATTTTCATTATATCCCCAAGTACAGGACAATCAAATTCCCTGTGGATTTTACATGGTGGTTCAAAATGGCGGATAAAAAAAATAGAATGGTCCTCTAATGGGTACCTCATGGAGTCCATAACATTAAATATCACAACTTAATATCAAAAATCCATTGAAAGTGTACCATACTGGACATTTATGATAGAGTTTTCAGTTTTGAGGAATGTCTTACGTAAGATAATGATATCATGAGAACTTATCTGACCATACTCTATGTCAAGAACATATAAATAAGCTGGGAAGATCATTTATCTTACTTGAACAAGTACACCCTCAAGGACTCATGCTGGATATTTTGTAGCTCTATAAACCAATTTCACCAGTACTCTTATCAGAGTCAACTTACCAACCATTAATTAAGATAATAAAAAGTTAGGAATCACATTTATGGAAGCTCCTAAATCACATAAAGTATCAGAAAAATGCAACTCCCCTATGGTGCATTGGATGGAGAATGTTACTGGATCGTTGCAGTTTGTTATAATTTCTAGAGTTGGTGTAATGAGTGCAGAAACATTTCAACCAAGATTGATCCTCTCATTTCCCTTGATCCCTCATTGATTGGTACAAAGTTATTTTAATAATTTTTCATACCTTAGGATTCTCTTAATGGATTCATGTAAAGGGATGTTGATCTCAACACGCTTGAATATGTCCAAAACCACCTTTTACATCACCTATTTATCAAGATATTTTTATTGAACAACTCTATTTGGAAAAGGAAGGGGTTTAGGAGGAATATCATAAATATTTTTCTTACCTTGGCCTTTCTCCTTGGGTTTCTCACCAGGTCGACATGAATGGGGTTTCTCTAGAGTCTAGGTGAATTTCAGTAGAAAAAAGCTGTAGGTGTATCAATCATTTTATTCCCACCTATCTATGTGATGGAACTGACATTCCCCTTGAGATTTGGAGTAGATTGGGAAAGAATATTTTGAGAGTTCATACTTACAAGTTCATGGAGGATAGTGGAAATATGGCTCGTCTATGTCTTAAAATCCCTCAACTATGAACCTTGACTCTTCAACTCATTCTTTTAATTAAAAAATTTGTTTCTATAGATCTTCAGTATTAGTAACTAAATTAGTTTGAGAATCCCCTTGTTGTTGACTTGTTGATACTTAGGATTCAAATATCCATTGGATTTGTTGGAAATACTACTGGTAAAGAGGAGGTTACTGGAAATTTTATTGAAAAGTGGGCCTTTGTTGTTATCCAGAGCCATACCTCACGTCTAATTGATCATTAAACCTTTTTTTGTATGTTGGAGCAAAGGAATCATACTTCTTTAGGAGATGTGGTTTTTGTTACTACTGATATGGTCTCCCATGGAATATGGATGTACAATACTCAGTCTCTTGTAATTGGGGGAAAATCAGTCAGGTGGTCTATTTCAGTGAAAATGCCACATGGCCTTGTAGGAGAGGGTTGAGATGTCTTTTTTTTTCAAAGAAATATGTCACACCATAGTGGTCAATTATTCTAACTTAGTATCAATCAATTTATTTTTAGGATAACAAGGGCTTACCTGATCTACTCCTTTAACATGAGGTGCACCTCGATCACCAAATTGTTGGGAGTCTATGCCATCTTATAAATCAATGAACATGAAACTTTTGGGGGTTTTCCCACAAATTCCCCTCCAGTTGAGGAATCCACCATGATTCTCTCCATAGGTTTGAGACTATTATATAAGTACCAGATGAGGAGTTTCTCACTGATTTGTTGATGTGGGAATCCTATACACAACTTATTAAATCACTTCTAATACTCATACATTGACTCCCATTATGCATTCTTGATCCTCAAGATCACCTTATGAATGGAAGTGGTCCTAGATGATGGAAAAAATATCTATAAAAAAAATAGTTTTCAAATCATTCAAACATGTTACATCCTTTGGTTGTAAATAATACATCCAGTCTTTTGTTGTTCCATTAATTGAGAAAGGAAATGATTTTATTTTAATTTGATTTTCAGCTACATTTCATGGTTTTATGGTTGAAAAAACCACATTAAATTATTTTAATTTTTTTGGATCCTTACAATATAATTCATGAAATTTTAGATGAATGTGAATTAACCTAGATTTCAGTTCAAAGTCAAAATCAAGATTTAGATATGCAATACAATTTGGTGGATAGTTAATGTCATGTGCATCCAATTCTCAAATGGTCCTATTAAGTTAATTATTATTGTTTTCATCCATTTGTTCTTGTTTTAAGTCGTATTCAAATGTTTTTCCAATTTCAATGTTCTTATAGTGGATGAATTCCCCAATTGGGTAAATGTCGACACTTCCCATAGACTGATATTGTCTAATTCGTGCCCTAAGGCTGTGTTTAATCTCGAGTTCTCAATCAAAAAGATGCATAGGCTGATATTGTGTCATAAATCATAGAAATTAATAAGAGTAAATCATAATATCATGATAATAAGTTTCAATTGATGGTCTAATAGAAAAGAAAAGTGAGAGGAAAGAAAGAAATAAGAACAAACAAACAAATAAAAATTGAGAGAAAGGGGAAAAAGGAAAGAAGAAAGAAGATAAAACAAGATAAAATAAATGTAAACAAATACCTATAATTAAGGGAATAAAATAATTTCATACCAGTCAATGGTTCCAATTTGAAAGGGCACTGTCTTGGTAACTCCCAAATGAAGTGTGATTTTAGAGTACATAGTTGTAGTAGAGTGGCTGAGCAAGGTCATTTATCAAAGGATGAAGTATTTAGAGAACTTATTAATGTTATTTTGAAAATAAAATAAAAGCGTAGAAACAAAATAATTAAAATTATGCAGGGTTTCTTTTTATAAATCTATTGGAAGTATGCTAGAAGAAGATTGTATTTTTTTTGACATGTGACTGAGAAAAAGCAGCGATAAGATATTTTTTAGATAATATTTTTAATTGGAATAATCAATGTAACTATACCTCTTCATTTACTTATTATTAATTATTATTTAAATAAATATCCACCAAATTACGATCACCAAATTTTCTACCCTCATACCCTAGGGTAGTTAACTTAGCCACAAATATGAAATTAATTAAACCCATGGCTAGCTTTGGAACATGCAATCACAACACACTACTTTGATTGATGTTATAAGGCTATATTATGGTCAGTGGTAAATTATGGAATATATGAATTCCATAAATGAGGATTAATTTATCTTATAGATTATATTTTAACCCTACAAATTTATCTAGTGAGGTTTGGTATTACCAATAAAGATTTCACTCTCACAATTCACACAATACCCGACCTCATGTGTTTTTTTATTAATTGTTAAATTTCTTACTTAGTTTCATTTAAATTAAAAACTCAATTAATAGATCATATTATGTGAATTACAGTAGCTCATTGATTAAAATAAATTAATAAATATGTTAAGAGGTAGATCGATTACTAAAAAGAAATACTCTTCCATGGGTGGTGTAGTCATCCTAGAAATGTATTGCATGTGAAAAGGTTTAGAAAGGCTATAACCCAATCTAGTTTCTACTCTTGATATATAGACCAAATATGATGATTAAATAAGAAAAAAATTGAATAAAACAAAACAAAATAGAATAAATAAAAGTGGAACAGTGAAGTTAATTATGAAAACTCAAACATTACAACATTAGAAAGAGAAGAAGGCTTCGATGAAGGGTTCCTTCCTTCAGGAGCTCTACCTATGACTATAGGGAGTTAAAAAACTACAATGATGATAATAGAAATCGTCTATAACTCCAAAAATGGAAGCACATCACTCCTTTGTCAAACTCCCAAATGAGGTGCCCAAGTTTTCCTTTAATATATAAAATGGGAAGTGGTTTTGGGAACCTAGAATTTGAGGCACCACTTGTGTCTTGGTTTTGGGTTGGTAAATGACATTATATAGACATGGAAAAAAGGTGTTTTCTGACATCTTTACTACCACCATGACAAATTTTACAGCCATTGGACATCTAGAATGAGTGATATAGAAAAAATACCAAACCAATCTTTTTATTTCATTCAGATTCGGTTCTCTGGATAGATCAATTTGGTTAGCCCACCAGATGGATGAATTGGGCTTGTATATCTTGAGATGAGTTGTATCCCACTGAGTTCTAAATAATCAGATAATATTTCATCTCATTTGGATTCAATTATATCTCAGTACATCTAAACTAGTGCACATATGTCATTGGGATTCCATGAAGAATAGCCCATTTTCCTTCTACATCATATCTAACCTTCCAATTCACTTCCTCTAATAAGGAAATCACCAAAACAAAATCTAATTTAACTTTCTAACAGTGATAAAATTTGAATAATTGAA
Organism: Viscum album; assembly: GCA_963277665.1. Lineage (NCBI taxonomy): Eukaryota > Viridiplantae > Streptophyta > Magnoliopsida > Santalales > Viscaceae > Viscum > Viscum album. The sequence continues at coordinate 186,862,835 of OY728140.1, forward strand.
TCAAATGGGAAGTGGAATTTGATATTATATTTGACATTTTCAATACCAAACCAATTTAAAATAGTGATGTATGTGTGAAATAATTTAGTGAATCATGGTGTGATCACCACTCAATTCAAATCTAGTGGAATACCATGCACAAGAACATACACCCATCTACACCAACCAAGACTTCTAGAAAACTTGTATTGAATCACTCAAATAATCCTACCAACTATGTTTGGTGACTGGTTGTAAGTAGGTGTACACACCTTGCTACATTCACCGAGCAAGCCCGTAATTTCATCTGGAAGCACTCAGAAAAGTTAGTCAGAAAGTCCAGATGATGAATTGGGGAATGACCCAACTCTATGCCCCCAAAAACTAGTATTGTCAGTATCTAGTATATGGGTTTAGAGGATAGGAGCAGGTGTATACACCTACACTAGATATGTAATTTTTATATATACCTATTCCAATTGTAGAATTCACTAATCATATTCTGACAATGGTGAAAGGGAAGACATAAATCCCTGCCCACATCCTACATACTTTCCAGGACATCATTACGATGAAAATAGTAGTGATAGAGGGATGGATATACCACTCTATCTCCACAAATGGGTTGTCTCATCAACATGCCACCCTTGATCAAACACACACCTCTGCTCCCATCCAAGAGGGTCATGGGGAAACCTCCCCCGTGATATACGGATAACCGGGTTGGGAACACACACCCATTCCAATTAGAGTTAATTGACCAATCTCAATGGACACTATAATTTAGGAATAAACCCCTTCCGATGAGAACCACTTCCCCCAGTAAGTGTCCCCAATCGATTGCAAGAAGGCATTAAAAAAATTCTCACCAGTTATAATTGGAAAATAAAGAGCCAATCTACGACCATGATCTACTCAATACTGGAGCTCTTGAAGCCCTAAAATGCTTATATGTGGAAGCTCAAGATCCTATTATACAATCACCTAATTATGGGATCCGTAGTAGAAATTACAATGTTCCACTCTAAACACTTCACCATAAAGTCTTGCTTCATGTCCACAATCGGATTGATCTCAAGATCACATCTTATGATGAGAGCCACAATATCCTTCTGAATGGCCAAAAGACCAAGGATAAAGAGTATTTTCCCTTGCTATAATCTACCATGGTGTCCTCCCCATGATGGAGTCCACCAAAAAATTTCTGTAACACCCCGAGATTTTATGAGATATATTCTTTTTTAATTTCATTGATATCTTCTATTGTACGCTACACCAAGATTAGCTTGCGCTATACACAACACCATATTAGCTTGTAGTAAATGCAACACTATTCTTGGCTTACATTACACGCAAGAGAAACCTTCCTTGATAGCTTGTGTTGTATGCAATACTGAGATTCACTAAACAAAGATATGCTATTAAAATATTATATAAACTAGCCGTTAAGAATACTAATACCCACTTTTTAAAATTTTATAAAATTTATCTTTCAAAATGGACTTAATTTTTGGATTCAGAATATAAAAATTAGCCTAGGGTGAATTGTTGGTATTTTTCTAAAAACTTTCACTTTTTGATGAATAGTGAAATCATTGTGTTGCTGGTTAAAACCAACTTTTTATTTAAATTATCATTTATTTTATTTAAATTTATATTAGGTTAAAATAGATACATAATACCTATATAAGTTCAAGGTATTTCATTGTGGTCATTTTATAATAATTTTACATATATAAAACTTTTATTGAACTTTTTACTGTCGTTTACCCACCTCCTAGGAGCATTAGAAAATTTACATAAAACATAATTTTACCGCATCTGAGAGTTGAATTTCGAAAATCCGAGAGATGTGGTTAATATCAATTAGTAACATTTAGTTCAATAAGATAAAAATAATTTTTAGTGAATAGTAACATTTTACTTTTATTAACCACGGTTAAAAGTAAATAGGGTAATTATGGGTAAAAATGATATTATTATTACCCTAAAACATGTCATAATTCTATTGGATAAGTATAATTCGACCAAAAAAACCTATGAATAAAATATGAACCTCTTTGGTCCACATGGATTAAATTAGGACACTTATTATTATTTTATTTAAAAAAGAGTTAGAAGAGTTAAAATCAAAGTTTAATAACGAACAAAATTTTTAATATAGGGTTATAAATAAGATAAGTTCTACTATAAATATTCATTATAAAGCTGAAACGATTTCCTACATAATGGTATTTTATTTAAATTTTTTAGACATTAAATAAGTTAATTTATTTATTACACAATGACGATGTTGTAATTACCTTATTAATGAATTATTAACATAATTGATATTATAAATACCCAAATAAATGCAATTTAGACTTTTTATGAATTAAAATAATTTTCTTAGTAAATATAACATATTGGGGTTTCTTATATGGATTTTGATGAAGTAGTAATTCTGTTATGAATTTAGAGAAAACAAAATAACAAATAGTGTCAAAATTGACATAAAAGAGTTTTTAAAACAAATATTATATTATTAATTGATATAATGGTTTTAAAAATATAAGGTTAGGCCAAAAGACTTATATAATAATTTATATGACATTGATGAACCAATTGGGGTTCTATTGGTAGTTTATAGTAAGTTTATTTACTATATAGTGTAAGAATACAAGAAGACATAGTAAATGTTAAATTATTTAACTTAGAGTTAATTCTAAATGATAAGGTAACAATGGTAAACTAAAATTTTCTAAAACCTATTGGTTTAAAGGATTTAGACCCATCTCCACCCTAGCCCCAAAATAAGTCACTTTGGATCCATTATAAACTGAATATTAATTTATTATAAAATAATACTTTAAGTTTTTCCTAAGGTGCCCCTCACCCCTCTTATAAAAGGGAACTCTCCCTTCTCTATAATTAACTCTTCCAAAGCCATTTTGATTGGCCACAACCTGCCCAAATACCCTATCTATTGTCCTCCCTTCATCCTAGAGTCCTTCCTTTAGTCATAAATCCATCCTAAGTATCCATTTTGATCAAATCAAAGGGAAGAACCCGAAGAAGATGTAAATATCTCACCACCTATTTCAAGTTCCTTTCTTCTTCCACATCCTCCTTCTTTGTTGTTACATTATAAAATACTAAATTCAGTATCTTCTATATACTTTGATGTTATTATACAAATTTTACACCAATATTAGTTATAATATCCACCTTATGAATGAAAAAGTCACCACACGTGCGTACGTACGGCATACCATCTCCACGTCGTGGTGTAGTTTTTTATTCAAACATTTCATCATTTAGATGGGTGTAATAATTAGAATAAATGATATAAATAATAAATATAATATTATGATGATTCTGTATATATGATATACCATCCAATTATATACTATTTCAATATCAAAAGAATGATATTGTCGCTCGTGCGTACGTACGGACTATAGTCTCCATGAACGCGATGTGATTCATTCTCCATGATTAACCATTCATGTATGATTATTAACTATATATAATAGATAATCATGAAATATATGACATAATAATGAGACTATATTTATGTACATATATGTTTCATTTACTGAATTCCATTCAATTCAATAAGGAAAAAAACAGCGTTCATGCATACGTACGGCCTACCGTCTCCATGAACGGTGTATTTCATTCCATTTATCAATATATTATATATATTATATTATTAATATATATTATTTATAAACCATGTTTTAAATTATGGATTTATGTAATTATATCAAGAACAAAAAGTCCAAACACATATGATAAATGAAACTATTTTACCCAAAACACTGCTTTAACATGGAATTGACAAATGGGCAGGTAATAAAAAGTCATAAGTGAATCATATATGATACCATAAATGTTATTATGGTTCTGTCACAAGTTAATAATATGTTTAAACCCACTATACAAGAGTCTTCAACACATACGGAAGAAATTGAACATAAGGTAAGGGATTATTTTGTCTCACTTTTATTTCTGTGAGACATATGCATTAATCACCATCTATTTCCTTTGTATGATGTTTATGCTTCCAATGAATGTTTTATGATTTTTATTATTAAGGATATAATATTTACATATGTGTGTAATTTTACTTATTTTATGACACGTAAGATTCCACTGATTATAAATGTAAAGGGATAATTTTTGCTATCTCATTTTTATCTGAGATTTCTTATACGTAAGTATTTACTGGGGTTATATTTTTCATCCATGTCCATAAAAATGTTTTCATAAAGTGTTTAATATTTTACCATGTATGTTTAAAGTAATGTTTACCCCTTTTGACTTTTACTTTGTGTTATGGAAGTAATCTTTCTTTTGTTTACCATATGAGGTACTTTTTGACTTTTTCGGTAAAAGTATGAGGAGAATGTTTTTTTAACTTATACGGCACGAAAGGATTTTTAAGGTTTCCTAACACGTTATTTTCATAAATCTTACTCTACAGCATTTCATGTTTATTTTCAATAAAATACTTTTCTTTTAAAATTGTGTGGCATTTTGTGAAAAGAAAACTATTTTTAAGATAACATGATATTTTCCTCAAGAATTAATTTCAAGTGTTTTATCGAAACAATTTTTCTCATCTCAGATGACATTATTTAGTATTTTTATGTCTCAAGAATAATTTCCCCATTATTTAAAAGGTTCTATTTTTTTCTTAGGATGAAATTATATCAATTTTCTTATATGGATTATGTTATGATGGAATAATGTTTATAAAACCCATTTAATTCTTTGGATTATGATGAGTGGTTTATGGTTGTTTTGTGGCACATGTAAAAATTATTTCACTATGAGATGGTTGGGAACTATATCTCCCTCAAATTTATTGGGTAAAGATTTATATCTCATGAGATAGACATGGATGTAACGGCAAGTAAATCTGGTACGGTAATATAGGGCCGAAACGACAGGTAAACCCAATTCAGTAATGGACTTTGTCCACTATGATAATCTTGGAAGCAACACCTTGACTACTATGGAAATCATATCATGTTCTTAATGGTTTTCCACAATTCTAGGTTTTATTCCCAAGTTATTTTATCATGATTGATGTTTCTTTATGATTTATTCCTTACGTACTACCAAGATTTATTTCACAACACATGATTTTGATGTTGAAACTTCATGTTCATGTTTTTAAGTTCAAATACATATGTATTGTTTTATTTTCTCCATGGTTACAATTAGTGAGAATTTGAGCTCACCCTTTACATGTTTTCTTTTCCCCAGTATATAATTAAAGGTTTTAGGTAAGAAAACAAAAGGGGAAGATCTTTATGGGATATGTTGAAGATATTTTACCATGATTAGAAGATTGTGTTCCGAGTTTCCAAAGACACCAAAATATTATGGTCCTTGGATGTCTGTTTTCTTTATGTATTAAGTATTCCGAAAAAGTAATGTAATTTCCATGTACTTCATGCATTGGGTCTCTAAAATTACACTCCATAATAATATTTCACATTGTTAAGAGAATCCTCCAATTCGAAATGTAGTGATAATAAATCCCACCTATTGCAAGGAACTTCAGAAAACAAGGCCAATCATGTTCAATGCCCTATAATTGATAGGTGAAATCCTTTATTAACTAATAGAAAACCTTAGGAGACAATAATTATCTAAACCCATTGGATTTTATTCCTTCCAACATAATAGAGGAAGTCCCAACCAAACCTTTTGCTGGTGATAAAGTGGCAGAAAATCATCCACTATGTACATATTATCTGGGTGATCCTCTTGTTAGGTTGTCAGGGCTATAATAAATACAAAGACACAAGGATTGGTAGGGGATGAATCTTGGTTGTCAAAAATTTGAAATATTTAGAACACCTCTCTTGGTATGCACCGTTCTTTTCCTTTTCTCTCAAAGATGAGTGAGTAGAGAAAATAAATAAATAAAAGAAACATAGCGATGTATAGTGGTTCAGGGCACAATGTTCTCATAGTCCACTCCACTAATTCTCAACTCCATGATTTTGGTGATTTTCACCATTTTTTCTTATCCTAAGACCTTTAAAATACCCAACTGAGTGAAGATAGTTGAAACCTTACAATAAGACTAATTAAATTCTTCTAGTTCTTTTAAAAGGAATCTAATATCCATATCTTAGTATAGAAATCTCAAACATAACCACCATTGAGTACGATCATTCAAAACTCAATTAAATCAATTGAGGTTTATTTTTAGATGTTATCGGTTAAACTTCATAGCTCCTATCATAAAATAAAATATGAAAACAAATTTTCAACGTAACATAACAAAAAATAGATCTTAAACAATTATAGAGGCTTTCTTCAAAAAGAAATAATGAAAACACAATAAATATTTTAAAAATGAATTTATCCAAAGTGTGTCTTTCCCAAATGCTTCATCATTATTTCATAATAATATACAACAAATAAATTCAATAACAATGACTACAATAATAGTGAGTAAATCAGATAGATCTAAACATGAATGTCTCCAAATTGTATCTATGGAGGGAACAACACACAACTTCTTCTGTATATGAATATTTAAAAAAACTACAAATATATATTTCCAATTAATAATGTCTTCATATTTATACATCAAGTAGAATAGATCTAGGTAAACCATCTCCAGAAATATCATATAGTAAATCATGAATATTTGAAATCGAAAACATTCAAGAGATTCATAACATCCCATAATAATAGTAATGTTTTACTCCATTGAATATGAGCCTTTGAATCAATCGTTAAAAATATTTGAATATATTTTTATTTTCATCAAGACTATTGTAGAAAAATAGGATAATATCATGGATTCAAAACTCTGTCATTGAATAGTCAAATACAGGGTACCTTCAAGTGATGAAAAAATACAGAACATAGAGTTGAAAACATACGATTGATTATTAATGTAGGTTGATACACCATACATTTGTTTCCTCAAACACAACATATCTTCTTAGCATAGGGTTCATGAACCATACTTTTCACTTTCTCAAATGCCAGGTTCCTACTAATTTAGGGTTGATTAACCATACTCTCCTGATATCATAGGTTTGATGATCCATACGTGTTGTTCTGAACATAGGGTTTATTCCATAGGCTACACATAACAATACAGGGTTAAGAAAAATGATTCCAAAATAACCCAAAACACATTCCGAATACTTCAATGAATATTCCTTGTGTATCAAAGTCTTGAATATAATTTTGAAATAAATATTTCAATGAATATTAATTTCCTAAAATCCATTTAAATTAATTTCATTAACAACATAGATATGGGTGTTTGTGAGCATCAAAACCAAAAATAAATTAACAATATTGTTGAATCAATATATTTTCAATAATATTAACATTTCTAAAGATAAAAAAACCCATTATACCCATAAAAAAAATTAAACATTAAAAACAATTATTGGAAAAATCCAAAATAAATTTGACACATTTCAATTTGTATAATTTTCATCCACAACTTCTATTCCCCAATATGAAGATTAATACTTCTCGTATATTAAATGAAATAAAAACAAATTTTCTTACAAATGAGGAAAATCAAAAAATCTTAATAGACTATAAACTTCTCCCCCTTTATAGCTTCCCTCTTTAGAGAACTATAAAATTTAGAGAACTATAAACTTTTCCCCATTTATTATTCCAAAAAATATTATAATGAATAAATTTCTCCAATGCTAAGAACCTGGTAAAACTCATATAATCACTACATAAAACTTCTACCTATTTTTGTGACATCAAAAATATAAGAGTAGTAATTAAACCGCCCTCAATTTAAGCATTATTTAATGAAGCTAAAAAAATTTAAACAAAGAGATTTCAATAATTAAATGATAATTTTATTTAAAAACATCCCCTAAATCATTGAATATTAAATTATGTTAATGGTTTTTTCATAATTAAAAACAAAAAATTATGTCCATGCTTTCATAGGCAAAATAAAAAGTAACAAGAAATTACAGAACAACTAATCAATCAATTTTTAACTTAAATTTTTTATAAAGAATGTCTTATAAAATTTATTTTTAAATGAATAGAATAAAAATAAAGAGTATAAGAAATAGTATACTATTCCTTCGAACCATCTAGACAATGAATTTTTTCTCTTAATTCAGCCAAGATTCGTAATAGTTATTCTAATCTGTTTTGTACATATGATGTTCTTTGATAACATGAATACGAACATTGTTCAACTAGAAATGACTTTACTTTATCAAGATCAGGATTTATAATAGTATCTTTTCATAAAAGCTTCATTTGACTTAGTATTTCCACTTTAAAATATTCAAAATATTCTTTTGAAACTGAACTAAGTTTTTGTATGATGATACCCCTTTTACAAAAAATCAAAAATAACTTTTGATGATGATGTTTTCTATAAATCATTATACAATATTCAAGATATATCTTACTCAACCTTTAGCTTCTATTTTTCTTTATTCAATGAGATAATTTTTAATATAAGACTCTCATAAGATATTTTAAATGAAGAAACTTCATTTTATTTAGAACTAAAAACCTTTTTATTTCTTTTAGAATAATTTACACACAAATCATTAAAAAACAAGACCGACAGTTCTTTCAATATGTAAAAAGTAATGCCTCTCTTCCTTTCATGAGAAAGAGTTTCGTTTGAACTAGAATCACTTGAACACTTCATCTTTATATGATTATGTTTTAATTGTATTTTTAATACGACATTTTGAAGAAAAAGAAAAATAAAAAAGAGATTTTAAGAAGAAGATGAAATGTTTGATTCTGAAAAAATATAGTTGATCGTTCATTTTATTGAGTCCAAAAATATAGAAAAATCATTTCAAAAACACATGTTATGTAAGAAGAGTTTTTCTAAATGTGTAAACATATATAATTTTAAAAATTAAAGATAAAATAGTTTTGAAAAATAAAATATAAACATTTTATAACAAACACTATATTTTCAAACTAAAAATAACCTTTTATATAATCAATATGAAGAAAAACGTGATTTATATAAAGAATAATATTTTATTAAAACTTTTAGAAAAAAATTATTTTTCTAAATAACATAATTAATTTACCAATAGTATAAAATAATAAAATACTTCCTAGATCAATGACTTTAGTTATATGGTTTTCGGATAACGAATTACTTCAGAGTTGTTCATTCCTTCAGTAAATACATTAAAACATATCCATTGATTGAAAACTTAAATATTTATTGATATAAGTTGGTGGTATAATCATACCATGTATGAAAATCAAGTGATTTTTGGTACCCATATACTTTTGGGTCCATCATTTTTAGAAATTAAGTTTTTAGGTAACCAAAGTTGTGTTTGTGTATAAATTCTATAATCTAACAAATATTTTGAGCAATAAACACTTTTTACAAATGAAATTTAAAGTTTTCTAAAAAAATTATTTGAATAATGACCATTAGTACCATAATAGAAACATTTAACGGTAGACATGTTTTTACTATTTAAATCATGAATGAAATAATTTTTATAATGTTTCGGTCTTTCACCCTTACTTCATATTCTAAATTTTTCTTTTGGTATTTTATTTATGCCAAGGATTTTATTTTAATATTTTTTTAACATACTAGATTCATTTTTAAATCATAAACATTAACCATTAATTCATTAATCATAATGTTATGTAAATCACATAAAATTTTAGAAGCATTAGATTTGAAATCTATAAACCATTTTGATAAATTTTCTTCATCTAATAGAACTGAATAATAAGATCTCTTTAGTTTTCTATTTCATTTCCTTAATGATTCCAATTTTTCTTGTAACATAAAAAAATATTTATTTAACTGATCATAATATTGTTTTTTAGGACTACAGTTTTGAGAGTAAGAGGATTATACCTCATCCGTTTTAAACATTCAACATATAATTTTTTGATTAGATTGTGATTTTTTAGAAAATTCACTATACAAATTAAGATTATACTGTAGATAGATTTTATAGTTTTCTAGACTTTTCGTTAATAATTGGATTTCCATTGAGCTTTGAGTAAGGAGAAATTATCCTTTTTATGAATTCTTTCCTTACATTCACAACATCTATCATCTTAAGTGCCAACTTTTCAATTTTTTTTTCAAGATATAATAGATACTTATCTTAATATAAAAAATTATAATCAGATAAATCATAATTTTTAGTCATTATAGAGACTTATTTTTTATATTAATTTTGTCTTCAACGTGCATCTCAACTTCATACATCATAAAAGTCCTAACCATGTCCTAAATTGTAAAATTATTTTCTGATGTGGACTTGCATATTTCTTTAGATATTCTATTCCAATTAGGAGGTATTAATTTTATTACTTTTAATGTTTAATATGATTGATAAATTAAATATATTAAAGTGGAAACATTATAGACAATATCTGTCAACCGTCCATCCATTTGATTGATAGTTTCATTATCATCCATTCTAAAAGTATCGAAATTTAACTTTTCAATAGTGTTTCTTAATTGTATGATATTGTCAATTTCCTCATAGAAAAAAGTAATAGTTTTCCATATTTTATATACAATAGGACACTGAGAAAGTCAATTGAATTCATTAGTTCCCAAACCACACACCATATCATTCATAGCTTTTTAATCAATATCATATTGTTTTTCTTGATAAGTAATCCATTATTCAAAATATTCTTTGGGAATATCATATGGCCTAACAATATTTAAATAACCCCTTATTCAGTGATTTTTAAAAAAAATAATCATACAGGCTTTCCAGCATAAATAATCATCACTATTAAAATAGATAACATGAATCATCGACATACATTCTCTAGAATCGTCCATTTCGAAACATCTTTGTCAGAATCTTGAACTCATGATTTTTAGAGCCAGTGAAACAATATATAGAACCATTATAAACAATATTTTGATATTAGATAGGTAAAAGAATAATATAGCAGTAGATCCCTTACATTGATAACAAATGTTAGATCAAGATGGCTATAACAAAGAAAAATATACAAGAGGGTGGGGGTGGGAGATGAATTGTGGTTTTAAAAACATTGATAGATTTAGAACACCTCTCTTAGTAAGTAGCATTCCATTCCTTTTCTCTCATATAAAAGAAAGCAATGAAAGTAAATAAAAGAATGAACACAGTGATGTATAGTGTTTCATGCACAAGGACCTCTTAGTCTACTCCACCAATGCTCAACTCTAAGAGCTTAGTAATTTCACTAGGTCCTATTATCCTAAGAACTTCAAAATCCAAAACTTAGTACAGGTATTTGACACCTTGTAAAAAGACTAATTAAATCTTTCTAGTTCCTTTTCAAAGAACTAAATATCCACAACTTAGTACAAGAATCTCACACTTAACCATGAATAAGAACGAGCAACTGAAAGTCAAAAAATCAGAAAAGTTTGATTTATTTGAAGGTATGTGTTAAACATCACAACATGTAGCCATAAATAACCGATGAAAACATATCCTAAACACATAAAAATAAGAAATAGGACTTCAATGTTGGCATAGGATTTCATTAAACAGAAAAATATAAAACACTAGAAATATGTTTAAACAAGAATGTATCCAAATTGTATCTTCACCAAATGCTTCATCATTATTTTATAAGAAGATATAAAAAATAAATTCAGTAGAAGTGAAAGAAACCTTAGTGAGTAAATCAATAGATCTAAACATGTTAGTCTCCAAAGTGTAGCTATATAGGAAACAACACACACTTTCTTCTTTGTATGAATATTTGTTAAACCTACATATACATATTTATGTTGATGAATGTATCTATATTTATACAGCAGGCTAAACATATCTGAGTAATGATATCTCTAAATATATTTCTCAATAACTCATGAATATTTTAATTTGAAAAAATTCAAGAGATTCCTAAATTCCCACAGTAATAGTAACATTTAACTTTTTTGAATATGAGACTTTAGATGGTTATAAAACATATTTGAATTGATCTTTATTTCCCCCAAGACTGTTGCAAAAATCTCAAATAATATAACAGATTTAAAACTCTGTCATTGGATAGTCAAATGTAGTGTTCCATCATGTGATGAAAAAACACAGAATGTGGGGTTGATGTACTATACATTTGTTTCCTTAAACATAGGGCTACTTCTGAATGCAGGGTCGATGAAGCATACTTTCCATTTTTTCAAACATCGAGTTACATACTAATATAGGGTTGAGTAACCATACATTCCTGACAGTGTAGGGTTGATGATCCAAATGCTCTGTTCCAAATGTAGGGTTTATACCCTACAGTACACTTACCAACATAGGGTTGATGATAGTGTTTCTAGAATATGAAAAAACACATTTTGAAGAATTCAACCAATTTTCGTTATGGATTAATGTCTTGAATATAATTATGAAATAAATATTTCAATGAATATTAATTTCCTGAAATTCACTTAATTTCACTAGTAGCACAAATGTCGGTTCTTGTGAGCATCAAAACCAAAAAATAAATTAACAAATTTTTTGTATCAACATATTCTAAATACCTCTAGAAAAAGATGAATAAGACATAAAATCATGAGGAAATAGATAGATAAATATTATATACCATTCATGTTCTGAACCATAGCCACCCCTCAATATAGAATTCCATAGGCATTTTCAGAATACTATGTTCATGATATCCACCACAATATATAGAAAAATCATTATCACTTGGGAGAAAAAGTATTACCATATGACGAGTGTCAAATTCTCATCAAGGTAATAGAATTAATGCAATGCCAAAATGAATTGGTGGCTCTCCTAGTTACTTGACATCCAGAGAGGCAGCAAGGAGCCCTTCAATGCACATTCCCCAACATGTCAAAAATATTATGACAACTGGTCACAGATTCCCCATCTAGTGTTCTTATCAAAGGATGGGGTGCACAGAGAGAATTGTATTTCACCACACTCCCTAACCAGTAAATCCCGCTACAAGTAGTATCACACAACGTCATAGCTTCTAGATGGATTCCGTAAACTTACCCTTTCCCAACCAAAGATGTGATCAACAAAAAAAGTCTCTGACCAACTCTCATCGATGTCGGGCTAGAAGAGAGTAGACTATTGAGATAATTTTTTATCAAGCGTCTGAAAATATAGAGCACGCCTCCAATTTAGGTGAATTCAGCCATTAGATAGCATAAATGTCATAAATACTGTAATGGTATTTGGAAGTTGAGGTGGGTGATTTAGTTGCATAAAAAATGATGCACCCAACCTATGTTAAAAAAATTTTCATAAAATCTTATGGGAGATTGTGGTAGTATCATCCCAAACTGTTTAGGAGCTACCCCAACCCATAGGGCTGGGGTATTTTTTAACCCAACCTTTGAGATAGCATACCAGTCCTGAAGAATTGTGAAATTGGAACAGGAATAACCCTAATCCTTAGGTATGAGATTTTTTTTACCTCGTAATCCCACCCTCTATGGAAATAAGTCTTATCCTAATTAGGGGAAACACTGCAGAATGGGGGAAATACATAACTAAACTATCTGAGGATCCCATTCGGATCACTATATATCAAAAAACTCTTATAGAACTAAAAAAAGAAGAGGAAAAGGAATCATGGAGGGCATAGAAAATTGTAGTCAAGAAAATACACTGATAGAATGCCTACCAAGCATTAAAAATCAGTGAATGTCAGTAACACCCCCTAGAAACCCTATAGGACATGAGGACTATTCAAAGGATGAGTTGGAGGAGGATGTGTTGGTTCATAATTTGTCCTGCACTGAAATAGTTGAAGGAGTAATGTGTACTCAAAAACAAAATCTTTCCCTAAATCTAGTCATTCACTCAATTTAGCCATCAATACATCCTCAAAAGGCATCTAACAGGGAAAAGGGAAAGGCTTATATTGTTTCTCACCTACCTCCTAGAGATGATAAACCCATTTCACTAGAAGACATATTTTATCAATAAGAGGAGGATATTAAATAATTGAAGAGACACAATATAGAATGACTCCAAAGCATCCCTCCTACTAGATATACCGAATAAGAAGATATTAAACTCTATCCCACAACCGGAGCACCTCAGAAAAGAGGGTTCATCACAGTATCTTTAGTGTATTTGGAACACTCGATTAATATAGGATACCATCCACCAATATATTTGGATCATACGATGATAGGTTATGAGTTACCTAAATTGGGTGAACAACCAGAATGGATCTATGTGTATCATTACTATCCTTCCCCTATGGGATACCCATTACATATACTAATGATACCACCACATATGACCCCACTAGCTACTACACCGGCTCTAGATCTGGTCCAATATGACATTCCTTGAGGGATCGTGGGCTCTCACGAGTCACTCATGGATCGATTAGAATCCATGGAGGAATGGTGAGATTTGATACAACCCAAAACTAATCCTCACCCTGAATGGGTAGATCCAAATCCTCCCTTTTCAAACATTGGGAATCAGAAAATTTCCATTTTTAATGGATCAGAAGACCCAAAGAAGAATTTAATGCATTATGTCTCTCACTGTGATCCCATGATGGGGATCCATGAACAATAGGAAGTGGTGAAACTTAGATGATTCATGTAATTACTATAAGGGCCATCATTTGTATAAACATGAGCTTGATATCTTGGTCTATTATAGAATGGGAAGACCTCTACTAGAATATCTTTTTCTATTTTAGCTCAAAACTGAAGAAGAAAATAGTCCTCAATATTTCAAAATGAAAACAGTGGGTGAATGAAAGGTTCTTAGATTTTATTTCTCAATGGAAAGGATTGGCATACTACTTAAACCTACTGATCTCACTAGAAGACATATTTTCCATCTATATAGTGAATCTTCATGATGAGTTGCACACGCCACTGATCCTTGTCAAATATAAAGGAGGGTTTTGGTACCTCACAGAAATTTCTCAAAAAGTAGAGGACTCCATCATAGAGAATAAGGAAAAGTCCTGAGTAATTTAATCAACTCAGGTAAGGTGAACAAGAAAACTAGATGCTTCCACTGTTACACATATGAATTCCCTTGTACCTGCCCCTACTCTTAGGTCTACCCCATATCATGTGACTGCACCTCCTGAGGATCAATGATAATCTCTGCCTCTTCAGGATAATAAAAAATTTAAGAGGTAAAAATAGTTTGAGGATATGAGAAACAAGGTCTATTATTTCCAAATGACCAAGCCCTCAAATACTTTATATCATCATTGGAAAATAATGTGATTAAGTTTCCAAATCCTAGGAAACCCATCAATGAGGGTGATGAAGATCTCCGAAATTATTTCCCATTCCATCAAGTACTGCAGTACAACATCCATGAGTGTTTTGGTTTAAAAGACATCATGTAAAATATGGTGGAATCTAGGAAAATAACGGTACAAATTTCACCTTCTCATGTAGCATATGTCTTCACCATCAAGTCAAAGGATCAGAATGAATGGAAGGATGTTAATAGAAATGGTATGTGGTCATTTAGTGAATGGATTTTCAGAAAGAAGATCAACCAAACTCATGATGTCCTTTGAGAATATTTGTAGTAGCAGACTGTGACTCCATCCAAGTCTACCACAACACATCCAATTCCCCCAACAACTTAGTCATCTGAAAGACAGTTTTCCAGAAAAATGACATGGCCATAAGATTAAGAAGAAAATGTAGGAATATAAGCTTGTTTGATGGAAAAATCTATCATTGAATATATAATAATTTATACCAACAGTCTAAAAATCACAGGAATCACTCCCCCAAATGGTACAATATGGGTCCACCCATGAGACAAAATCTCCATTAGATGAAGAGTTGATATTCTATTCCATTAATGTTATTCACTTAATGGATCCCTTGTCAGACGATGAGTGTGATTATAAACTAAAATTCCCTAGAATTCATTGGGGAGATGAGGGAAGAGGATATCATAGTCAAGGATATAGGGGAATACATGCTCATTCTAGGTGTCACTACTTTAATCATGCCCCTTCTCGAACTGTCTACATGGAAAAAACTTGTGGGAGAGCCCTCCGAAAAGCTCAAAAGTAGCATGGAAGTTACCCCACACATGAAAAGTTCTGCCCTGACATGATCATATTGGAAAATTGATTAGAGGATACATCATCACCTAATCAACCTCGACATGTAGGAATACCTAGCCATCAAGATCCACTAAGAATGAAATCACCTCCAGTTCATGTTCTAAGGGAGAATCCATCAACATTAGGTAATTCAACTCTTAAATAACCTACAAAAGAATATCCCATGATGGGAAATATAGACCATTGAACTGGAATTATAATGTTTTTAAGTAATCAGACGTGGTGTCGGACATGTTTTTAATCCTGGATGCTCTCAGTCTATCAAAATACCTCTGGGAAGCACTCATTGAGGCCTTGTTGATCCCCCAAGAATTTGAAGTTCTAGTTACATAATACTGAAGTTTATCATGCGGAGAGTGATCTTACAAAATGTGACAAAGTCATCTATTTCATATACTTGGATAAGGAATCTGTTATGAAGGGACTCATTAGACCCTTGTATATATCCAGTAGGATAAATGACATTGATATCAGACAATCCTTCAATGAAAACATCTCAAGAGTCAACCTAAACCCAATATCAAAACATCATAAAATGGTTATCAAGGAATCTCACAAGTCCCCCTCTACCCTATTATTACAAGGTTAGGAAAATAATGAGAAAAATATTCTTTGTGAAATTAAACTCAGGACACCGTTTGGCGATCTTTTTTCTGTCTTAAAATTCATGGTTGTTATATAGCATACAACCTTCAATGTTCTGTTGGGAAAACCCTGTCTATATCAACACATGGTTATCCCCTCATCATACCACCAATGCCTCAAATATTTTATCAATGTACATATTGGAACATTTAATGGTGAAAAATCCCCATTAATATCCTATGATTCATCATAAATTGACGTAAGATTATACAATAAAAAGGGGAAACAATCCATTGTTTATAATGTCGCTCATATCAATACCCCAAATGGTTAGAAGATGGTTCTGAATAATCATTTCAAGCATATTAGTGTAGATTATGTGATTCCCACTAATAAAATCAAAGGTTTGGGCTTAGAATCAAGATCAAATTCTGGGACTTTCATGATGTTAGTCATGAAAACTAATCCTGACAATGTAAAAGATGTTGTCAAATCTCTGAATAGTGATGGGAGCCGAGATGAAAGTGTCTGTATTCCTTCCCCTAAGCTCCAAAAGAAATATAATTCTCTCATCTAGGATGGGATAAGTTGTTATGTGAATGGGGAGAAATGAAAAAGGCACATTCTTAGTATTTTGACTCCCCCTTAGAGCTGCAAAAAGGCCTCACACTAGAAAGAGAGCCCGAAATGGCTGCTTCATCTTCTGAATGTCCAAATGTCGACTCCTCTCATAACACTAATAAAATATATTCATCACCTAATTACCATGAAAAGGCCAAATAGGAAATTAATTAGAAGTATGAATAAGAGTAAGATCTAAGGGATTCCCCAAGAAATATTTAAAAATGTGTATCCACCACTATTGACGTGCACATATAGATAAATCTGGGTACAAAAAAATATCCATGACCCACTTTGATTCGTGTGGCCATCACTGAAGAAGAAAAAGATGTGTATACTTCCTTCCTAATGAAACACTGAGATGTGTTTACTTAGAATAACATAGAGATTATAGGACATGACCTCATGATGGGAACCCATCACTTGGGTTCTTCAGAAGACCATCAAGGATACAAGTAGGAAGCCAAAAGTTCACAACTAACTCACACATCCAAAATTGTGGCTGAATACGATAAAATCCTCATGGAAAACTTCATCTGAGAGGTAAAATATCTGAAATGTATAGAAATTTGTATTTCTATAATGACAAATAATGTGAAAATCAAAGTCTACATCAACTTTTGAGATTTCAACCATCATTGTCTGAAAGATGAATCCCTGGTTCCAACCATAGAACTCCTAATTGATGAAATGAATGGTTATCGAGACCTCTACTTCATGGTTAAATATCTAGGGTATAACCAAATTCGGATGACCCCAGAAGTTGAATAATCCACCACCTTTAGATCCCCCATGAATTATTCTGCTATTTGGTAATTCCCTTTGGCTAGAAGAATGATGTTCCCCCATACTAATGTTCCATGCATTAAAATCATCAAACACTTCCTGGGGAATCTTGTTGAATGTTAAATTGATGATATGGTGGTCAATTAATGGAAATTATATGACCACCTTGATGACCTGGAGACCATATTAAAATATCTACAACAACATATCTTGGAGATGAACCCCTTAAATTGTTATTTGTGGGTAAACATGTGTAAGTTTCTAGGATTCATCATATGCCACTGTGACATCAAATTTGACCCTGAGAAAAAAACAATCTTTTGTGTTCCACCTCCTCAAAACCTCAAAGATTTAATAGGACTTCAAATAAACTTGTCCTACATCTGATGATTCATAGCCAAACTCACAGGTTAATGTTTACCATTCACTAAACTGATAATAAAAAGGGTCAGATATTAGTGGAATCATTATTTTTAAAAATCATTTAGAACACTCAAAAAGTAACTCTTCATCCCACAAGTGTTAATGCAACACATGTAGGGAAAGTTGCTCATTCTATATGCGATGAACCTTGAGTGATCACTAGAGACATTCCATGCACAAAATATTTATTCTGAGAATAAACAACTTTTATTACCTCAGTTGAACCATTCTCGATGTTGAGACTCATTATTCAGATATTGATAAGAGATTCCTGGCATTAATCTTTGTAGTTAAAAAACTGAGGCACTACCTGGAACACCATGTAGTTTAATAGGTCTATCGTAAGAACCAACTCAAATATATACTTATCCCTCATATGTTGATATGACATCTGGGATTGTGGGTAGATATTCTGTGGTTGTTTGATATACAATGTGTGCTTCAAAAAGTTGTGAACTCCAGGCCTTGATAGATTTTTTGGAAGAACACCCATCAGTAGAAACAACGTTAATAAATACCAAACTTTTGGATGAAGAGTTATTTTCCATTCAAGGAATCCACCAAACATGGGAAATGTATTTTGATGGAAAATCTAAGAGACTAATGGGGATGATAATGGAGGACCCTAATCTTAACAAAGTCAGGTTAGAGATATTGATCATTTCCGCAATGAAGGCAGTTTTACCTTACTCCTTCCAACTATTCGAATTATGTACCAAAAATGAGGAAGAATACCAGGCCTTCATTATTGGCATATAACTAGAAATCCAAATACCGGTTTACCACATGGATGTGAAAGGTGACTTAGAGTTGGGAATCAAACACATCAATGGGGGTTATTCCATTAGAAAAAAAGATCTAATCTCCCATATTGACTATGTTTGAGGGTAAATAATGGAATTCCACTTGATCCAATATTTAATCACATCCTCTGATCAAAAAAATCCTAGGAAGACGCATCAAAAAAATAAACGATAACACCGATAAATCCAAACTCAGATAAAATATTCATCAACATGATGTATTTTCAAATAGATTCACCATTCATTCAAGTAAAAACAAAAGAGTTTCAGGAAGTTAGTCCTATCCTTAATCTATATAGTCCTACCACTTGGTGTATGATACCAATCAGGTAATACCTATAGAAATGATTACTTCTATCCAATAGAGAAGGGGAAGAGAATATATGATGGTGAGAAACCAACATCACTCATTATAATGGACCAAATCACCAAATGGTTCTAGATTAATGAGGATTTGATGGAGTCCTTCTCAGGTGAATTGATGGAGAAGAGACTGCTGCTATCATAAGCAAGGTAAAACCTAGGGAATGTGGTGCCCATCAGTCCAGATATAAGCTTTCAATCAAATATGAAGTATTGGATACTTATGGAATTCAATGATTTAGGATTGGAAAAACGTTACCAAGTAGTGTCATTCCTACCTGTGCATGCCAACTTCATCCATAAACCATGGGAGTTTCTACATTCAGACAAATACTCTTGAACATTCCCCATATAAGAAAAAAATGTTGTAGGGACATACCCTCTAGCTATAGTCATGCAATTGAAATACATAATAACTGCTACTAATTTCTTCTCCAAATGGGATGAGGTCAAACCCGTCAAATAATTTAGGACCAAAATAATTTTCATCATTGTGAAAGCCAACATCATTAACTAGTTTGGTGTCCCCCTTACAATACTGATGAAAAAATGCACAAATTTAAATTATGTTGAGGTAGAGAAGATATATCAAGTGTTTAAGATCAAATTTAACCATTCATCCCACTATTATGAATTAGTTAATGGATAGATAGAGGCCTTAAACAAGAACATATCAAAAATAATCCAGAATATGGTGGATAAAGTTAAAAACTCATGGAATAAAATTCTCTTTCATGCCTCATGGGATTAACAGACCACAACCTATAATTATACAAAGGTGACCCCATTCTCTCTAGTATATAAAATAGTAGTAGTCCTACCCATTGAGGGATAGTTACCATCACTACGTTTTTTCATCTATGATCATATATCCATAGATAATAATTCCCAGAAATGACTAAGTGACTTGGAGAAACAAGATGAAAAAATATTTCATAACTTAAAACACTTAGTGGTCCATAAAAATATTATAGTGCAAGCATTTTCCAAGAATGTACACCTCTACATCTTCCCCCATGGAGAAATTTTATTGTAAATGAGAACTCTGATGATACTAGGAAGGAAGCCTCCAAAGAATGAACCAATGTGGGAGTGAACTTACTGCATACACATGGTCTACGATAACAGAGAAAATTCCTTAATCTCAATGGATGTAGAGATCATTACAACCCCAACCAATAAAAAATGTTTAAATTAATATTTCATGTGACCAGATGAAAAATTTTCAAGATTCAAGATGTTAAAATATGTAGTTTGTCTTTATCGAAAGACCTCAAATGGAATGACATAACATCCACACCACACAATGTTAAACTATGTGGAATCATTTTACTTGTCACACAATGATAAAACTACATGACATAAGGTCGTAGTCTTATGACCTAAAACTCGAAGACAGCATTCATCCTCACTGCCTGAAAATAAACTGCATGGTTAACATCCCTCTTAGTCGATGTTCAAAACACCCCCAAAGTACTATGAGTTGAGAAACTCATTATTGGTCCCTTAAAAATGGGCCCCCATCCCTGTTGTTAGTCCCAACTACATCATTTCCACTACATAGTGCCACTTGGGCCCCCTCTTTGGGTATAAGTCCCAAAATTATCACGTATTTAACACATGACATAAAACTACATGACACACATTCTTGTAGCACAATAATAAAATTCGTGATCCTTTCAAGAAATACATGTGCATTAATTATCACTCTAAGAAGATGCATAGTGATTCCAAGTCCTCCCATCCTTGGTTAATCCATGATTAAAGAAAAGAAAACCCTCCCCCCATGTGTACGAATCAGATCAACAAATCAATCTTTTATAGAACATTTGTCTTGATTCTCATAATAAGGAGAGGCATAGTGATGCCTAGAGCTCATGTATTGGGCCCAACCATCATTCTAGAAAATATTAAAGCTCTTTTACCCATGAAAAATCTTGATTATTGTGGATAATAATTTTTAATAACTACATGTGTTTTGATTCTTATTTTGATGGGATACGTAGAGATGCCTAAATCTCTAATCCTAGGCTGAACCGAAATAATGAAATATCTTCCACTCTCTGTCTAAAAATCAGATCTATATAGGGAACCTTCTAGTAACTACATGTGTCTTGATTCTGAATCCAACGAGATACATAGTGATGCCCAAACCTTATGTCGGAAGGCCAACCATCATTCTAGGGGATATAAAAGAACATTTTCCTCGTGTCACAACATAATCGATGTAGGAAAATATCCTCAAGAACAACGGGTGGATTGATTATCTATTCAACAAGATAAGTAGCGAAACCCTGGTCATATCCCCCAATCCAACCACAATACCCCTTTTCACACCAAGAGTCATACTTCATTACCATATGATGTTAAACTATAATGTTCTTCAAGAACTATGTGTGGCTTGATTATTATTCCAGTGAGATACATAGTGACACCCATATTTCCATCCATGGGACCATCCAAAAATTTTCTATTATTTCACATAGGTTCATCTTATTCCACATCACATGACGTTAAATTTCATAGTATTTAAAGATCTACATATGTTTTTATTTTTATCCTAATGAGATACATAGCGATTCCTAAATCATATCTCTTAGACCAACCACCATCGAGTATAAATGCCCAAATCCTTAACTTGTGTTTCCTTTGTTCTATAGAAGAAACTTTTTCCACTACTTATTTTCCAAACCATGTATAGATCATAGGGGATTAGGAGTTTTGGTAAAATTATTCCATATATAAGTAAAGCATACCAATTCACATTAGGGTTACCAAGGTTTCAAATAAAAGACCTTAAAAGGCACACCAGAATCCCTCACCGCATGACAATAAACTACACAATTTCCTCAAGAACTATGTCTATATTGAAATCAATTTCAATGAGATACATAGTGATGTTCATATCTTCAATCATGGTAATATCCACAAATCTATATGGGAAATTCCACCACACTCCCATGTATGAGTCAGATCTATATAAGGGGATCCAATATGGGTTCTCACCTTATGCATGAACCCTTCTTAAAAAAACCATTTCCTCCAAACATAAATCCAACCAGTGTGTGGGATATTTATTTTAGAACTACTTGTGGATTGACTCTTGATTTGAAAAGATAAGTAGTAACCCTCAGGTCCCATTCTCTATCCCAACTGTAGTATTACCTTACTCTTCTCATTGAGAAACTTTCGTTCTTACAACATGATGTTAAACTGCATAGCTAATGTCCAGACTACATGAATTTAAACCACGTGGTACCTCAAGAACTATGTATGGATTAATTCTCATTCCAATGCATTACATAGTTATGCATAAGCCTCACGTCCTAGTCACAATCACATGGTAAATAAGAGTACCCAGTCTCTTTTGTACAAACAAAGATATATGCATGAGCTCTTAATTTGGGTCCTGTCATTATGGTGTACACTGGGGAAACAATGATTTCTCCTTCTATATATGATTCATATATATGAAAGGAAATCTACACTTCATGTCCAATATCATTCAAAACATTTCCTTTGTGCTTGGAAATATATCTTCCACATGACATACTCCTAATCTTGGAAACATTTCGACCTTTATAAGATGTCTTCAACCATTAGTGATATAATGTTCGATACCTGAGGACTCATTTTCTTGAATATTATAGAACATTACCCAGTTGGATTTGTATAAAGTATCCCAAAAATGGCTTTTTCAACCAAGGTATTCTGCTATTTTTCTATGCAGTAATACACCCCAGTTGTTTTTTCATAAAACATCCAAAAAAATCTGTTTTTCAACCAGTAGTAACTTCTCCATTGGGTGAAGCCGCTCCTCTCCTTATAATCTTTGAGGAAATTATATTGGAACCTACAATTCCAATTTTATATATGGTCATCCCTTGAATATTTTTCCCATATCCTTATCTTAACTTGAAAACCACTATGACCATGGTCTAAAATTTCCTCCCTCGTGTCTAAAGTATGAAATAATGATCATGGCTTAGTAGGCCACATATCACCAATCATTTCCATAATGCTATGGTCCTAGGCATATGACCTAAAACTATAGGCACCATATTTCTTATTCTTGGTTTATAATGACATAGGAAACATTTTCCCCAAATTATTGAGTAAATTTTACTTAAAATTATCCCCTCATATTCAAGTACCTTCCTTACACACACCAGACTCTATGCTTGGGGAAATATGAATCTCCATAAATTTCCTTTGCCCACTAGAAATAAAATGTCATAATTCCTGAGAAATTACTTTCCTAACAATGCTATAACATGCCATAAATGGAATTTCATAAAGTATGCCACACAATGGGTTTTTAATCAAAAGGATTCCACTATTGACTATGCTATAACACACCCCAGTCGGCTTCAAATAATGTATCCCACAAAATGGGTTTATCAATTATAGGAATATTCTTCCTCAAGAGAAACCTCCTCTATCACCATAATCCTTTTACGCATACCACTCTTTGGATATGAAAATCCCAATATTACATCTTACGATATTGTGACACCCCAAACATATTTATATTTGTAATAATAAAATTTTGTTAATCATTAGTATTATTATTATTTTGTTTTGTTTAATAATGGTTCCATCCAAAATAAATGCTTGAAGAATAAAAATAAAACATTTTTTATTTAATAGAAATATTGAAACCTTCCATTTTCAATAAGGGAAAAAGATCATCACTAGACTTGAATACCTTTTAGAATACCTATCAAGGTCACCAGGAGACCACAAAACACAACAAACAGACCAAGAAAAGAGTGAATATGCTTTGGGTCTATCATAAAGGAAAAAAGTATGTAAAGAACAATGTAAACAGTACTAAGCATCAAGGGGGTGGAGAGCACCATCTTCATCGAAATGGTTTTTGAAGTTTGAAACACCCTAAACAAGTATTTATAAGGCCTTGATGATAAATATGACTATTGATAGACATTGGGGTATTTAGGTGACCATTAGTTTTGGTAATGGTCATAAAAGTTTATAACCGTTAGGTATTTTGATTATTTTAACTATTTTAAGCATATATGTATTGTAAGTATTTCAAATGTTATAAAATGCTTTAAATATTATAAATCTATATCCCTGGTTAAATAAAAATAGAGATTTAATTATAGATATGTTTTATATTAAGATTTTAAAAATATAATGACCATGATGTTTCTTTTAAAATAAACATAAATATTTAAAAGTAATGACATGGTTTTTAATTGAAGTTGTATTTAGATTTTGAACTTAGAATGCTTTAAAACTCAAAAATGTATAAAAACATATAAAAAATGGTATTTAGAGTTTTTTAACCATAAGAACGTATATATATATATATATATGTTCTATATTTAAAACATTAATATATATATTCTATATGTTCTTATGTTTAATGAAATTTTTTTATTGATAAAACAATTGTTGAGTACCCACCCAAAAAATGGAATCCATGAAGGCCAATCCCTCAAGGTCTAATGGGAATCTAAGAGTGGTAACCAAATCATGGTAGAGAGACCACGTAGCGCACATTGAATCGTGCTCGAGCCTGGGTGTAGGGCCTAGTCAGGAACGCGTAGGGTGTGAGGCATGTCGTGCACCGACGCAGGTAAGGGTGGGCCAAGGCCAGCGGGTGGGGGACCAATGTGTAAGAACCCCACAGTGTTTGTATTTGTGTCAATATAGTGAAGGAAGATGTGTCGAAGTATATAAGGAAGTCCCAAAACCACTTCTGTTTTGATGTGGTATGGTTTTTTTAATGAGAGATCTAATATGTGTCGTTCAATATCGCCGCATGAGATCTCATCCATCCAATCCAGTCCGACCATCGAACTCCATCGATCAATTCTTATTCCCATGATTTTAATCAACCATTTTATAGGGACCAAATGGATCTCGAACACACATCTCTTTTAAAACTTGTGGTTTCCCCATGACCGTTCGATCAAATCCACATTTAATATCAACTATTCTTCATTTTTAAAACCACAGATGCCACCACAACCATCCGATTAGGCTCGGTCGATCATGGTCATCCATTATTATCAACTTATTCCTTTTTTCTTGTTCTTCATCATGAAGAACTAGTAACCATCTCCCTCTATCTCCCTGATTTCTACCTCATCCTGTGACCATTTCCATCACTCTCCTCAAACCCAACATTTTCTTCTTTTACACAAGTCCATCAAGGTGCATTAGTTTAATGAAAACCCCATTTGGTGTATCATGAATGTTTTACATAATATATATACACAGACACACAAACACACACACACACACATATATTGTTAGACAACTGATCCACTTATGTTTTGAGTTGATTACGGTCTTTGTTTTTGTCTAAATAGTTAGATTCTATTTTCTTTATGCCTTTTTATATATATTTTTATGCTTAAACATAGTATATAATATTATAGACAAACAGTTTATATAAATTGTTTATATAAACCTCCATTTTCACAATAACCCTACAAGTTTTCCTCCTCCCAACCCTTCCTCCAATATTTTCACGACTCCACCTCACCTGTAAATAATCTAAGGGTTTTATTTGGTTTCTGTTTCATTAAACTATATATAATTATATGTGTTTATATGTTTTTATATAAATACCATAACTATTCTCTTTTATATTCTTCAAATGATGAATAGTGGTGTTTTAAATGAAGTTCATTATTCATGAATTTATGTAAGGGTAATCTAACATCATTTTTTATAGTCAAAATCCCATATATACACTTTGTGTATATACGGTTATATGTGTATATATATAATGGTTTTAATCTTAATCAGGTCTTCATATAATTGATATTAAGTGATTAAATAATGTTTTTAAGTGTGCGATGCTTATAAGGGTTTATCAAACCTTGCTTTTGTTATTAAAATCTCATGTATACACTTTATATATATATATATATAGTTTTATATAATCTTCAAACCTAATATATTTTGGTTTTTTCATGCGATAATTATCAGTAATTAGCTAATGTTTTTATGCATGTATTACTTGTCAAATGGTTTAATAAGAGTTGTTTTGAGTTTCTAAAATAATACATATATGTATAAGTATATATATATATGTATAATTATATATGTATGTATATTGTTTTTAGTCCTAATCTAATTAAGATTCATTTCTTAAAGAATCATTTTCAAAGGTGATCCCTATACTTATTCTTATTCTTTTAATTCTGATTTTAAAACCCACATGTATTTATATAGGCATCAAAAATAAAATTTTATATTTATAAACAATAACAAAACATTGTTTTGTAATTGTGTTCCATAAAAGATTAAAATAATTCATCACCTTGTTATTGTAATTAATATTACATTCATCGCAATTTATAATTTTAGGTTAAATAGTTGGAAGTATCTTTTGTTTAATACATATACATATACATGAATAGTGGAGTGTGTCTAATTATTTATGCAACAATATCTAACATGAAATTAATGTTATAGATTTAAAAATATTATATTTTAATTCCTGACAAATCTTCCACAAAGAGCACTATTAATTATTAATGTTTATGGTTTAATTGACACACATATTTATTAGTGTATGGTGAATATGAATGATAATCCTCTTAAATTCAAAAACATGTATTTTAATATAAAAAAGTTTCATTTCCATGAAACAAGTATTTTAAATTTAAGAGTTTTTATCTTATGTTAAAAACCAAGAAATCTATTATTTGATGTGCTCCAGTTATCAACTCAGGTATAAATGTATGTCTACTTGTTCGTACATGTCATTGATATATATGACATAGCCATAGGATTGTGTATAACTGAAAAACAATACAGTTTTTAGATTAATGTTTACAATAAATGCATGTTCACATTATTTATGAATATAAACAATAATTTAAAAATAAAATTCATTATGATAACTGATGGATTAAAAATTTAATTATTCAATGTGGTATGGGACACTTTGAATAAGAGACGTAATTTAATTATTCAAACTGGTATGGGAAACTTGGAATAAGGTACAAAATTTAAATATTCAAAGTGGTTTGGGACACTTTGAATAAAAGACATAAATTAATAAATCAATGTTGTATGAGGAACATTGATTTAAAAAACTTACTAGACATATGAGAAATGCATATGACTTATTATGTGATTGGTGAGTCCCACTATATCCTCTCGATCCATCAGTTGGTCCCATGAGACAAACTATGTCATGGCACGAGGCCAGGAATGAATTAATATGTATGGTCTTGGCACGAGGCCTCGAAATAATGTTTATGATTGTCCAGTATTATGAATTCCCTCATTATGTGATTAATATTTAACCAACCCTATGATTATTAGACTAGTAGAATATTAATGGTTAAGAATATTCTACTTAAGATAATGGTAATAAATGGACATAACATAATGATTTTTTATACTTGGTAAGTCATTTGTAATGAATGTGTAGCTTCTTTTTTCATAGATTTTATATAGAAGTTAGTAATGCATCTATCATTTCATAAATTGAAATTTATTTGTTATGTGAATTATGATATTGTTACTTCTGAAATACTAAGAATGTATTATTTTTTATTTCAATTTGAACCTGCACCCTTACATGTCACCCCTAATTTAGTTTGAGCAACACCATGATTATATACATCATTCCATGAATTTTTTATAGTATGCATATTATAAAAAGTGTTTTATTTTTAGATTTAAAATAAATATATAAATTATTGTGTAAGATATTTCCCTACAAATTATTTCTAGTAACCTTTGAAAAATGATGATGATGTGATACAAGAAATGTTTTTTTCTTTTAAGAAAATTTTTTATGGATGTATAATTATTTTAAATGGATGTTTTTTAAAATGAATTTCATTAATTATTTTTAAAACCCCTTAATGGGCATTCTTGTACTCAACCTATGTATTTTTTATATTTTTAAAGGATTAGTAAATTGGCCATATTTGATTTATTCTCTGTGGTTTATGCATTAAGAATCTTATATTATTTCAATTTTGAAGATAATTATTAGTTGTATCTTGTTTTTTAGAACATAGACAAAGAAGATTCTCTATAATGGAATGTGATGTGTAATTTTATCAGAAAGGTTTTATAAAAAGAATTACACACCATGTTTGGGGCACTGACTCCGAGCTTATGGGGCTAGGTCATCATAATTGGTATCATATGAATGGTCTAGACAATTCTAAATAATTAAAACAAGAAAATGTTACATTTCTATGCTTCACTGAGTAGAACTATTTCAAAACAAATTCAGATGGAAGGCGTGGGTACACCAACAAATATTTTTTCTCTTCCTACCAAGGTATTAGGAATCTTAATTTTGAAGATATTTATGGATGTTTTTTATCCCTTTAAAATCCATTTTTTGACCGAAAAGAATCTTTACCACATATCTAACAATCCTAGTATACTTAACCTCCATCGAGGATCATGCATTTTTTATTTCCTTAGGGTTCATGATCAACTCCCATTCAACTAATGTCAAGGAAATTACACTGAGTAACTCTTTAAATGTTTCGCCCTAGCAGATAGTTTTCTATATCTGAGGGATTTCCATGAAGCTGCAAGTGAGTGTGACCTCTGTGCGGCATATGTGTGTCAAATCTTGTCATATGATCTTTATGGTTGAGTTAGAGAATTTGAAGTTCTAGAGGTTGATCCATTTTGTTCATTTTATATACATCAAGTCCATACTGATGTCTCCCAACTTTACACCCCTCATGAAACTCCTTAGGATACTATAACAGTGTACGAAATTTTCACTCAAGTTTCTCTTGTTGCATCAAGACTAAAGAAATCGAGGAGTGTGAAACTGTATTGGCAATTCGTTTAACCAAAAGGAACTGGGAAAATAACCAACCCCAGTGTAACTGGTGAAGGTATAAATAAAATAGTATTTTTTATTATAATTTTGTGAGTTAGTAATGATTAAAAAATTATTTTTTGGGACATCAAGAGTTATGTATGTGGGATGGTGGTGGGAAGCATAAGAGCACATTCGAATTGTGAGGACACAATTCTTTTGAGGGGGGAATAATACGACTCCCCAAACATATTTATATTTTTAATAAAAAATTTTTTTAATCATTAGTATTATTATTTTTATTATTTTGTTTAATAATGGTGCCATCCAAAATAAATGCTTGCAGAATAAAAATGAGACATGTTTTATTCAATAGAAATTCTAAAACCTTACATTTTAAAAAAGGTCAAAAGACCATCCCTAACCTAGAATACCTAATATAAGACCTATTAGAATCACCATGAGACCACCAAACACAAAAAATAGACAAAGAAAGTAGTGAATATCCATTTGGACTATCACAAAGAAAAACATTACGGAAAGAAAAATTGCAATAGTACTAAGCATCAAGGGGATATAGAGAACCATCTTCACCAAAATGGTTTTTGAATTTTGAAACACCCTAAACAGGTATTTATAAGGGAATGACGATAAATATGACCATTGATATCCATTGGGTTTTTAGGTGACCATTGATTTTTGGTAACAGTCATAAAAGTTTATAATCGTTAGGCATTTTGATTATTATTAGCATTCTAAAAATATAAGAATTTTAAGTTTTTAAAATGTTTTAAAATTATTTAAATATTTTCTATTTATATCCCTGGCCAAATAAAAATATAGTTTTAATTAAATATATATTTGATATTTGGATTTTAAAAATATAATAACCAGGATGTTTCCTTTAAAATAAACATAAATTTATAAAAGAAATAACATGGTTTTTAATTTGAGGTTGTATTTATATTTTAAACTTATAATGGTTTTAAACTCAAAAATGTATACAAAATTATGGAAACAATGGTATTTATTGTTTTGTTAACCATAAGAAATATTATATATATGTTCTATTTTTCAAACATTAATATATATATTCTAAATGTTATAATGTTTAATGAAGTTATGTTTTTGGTAAAAAATATGGTGAGTACCCCTAACTGAGGGAAGCCTTGAAGGAAAATCCCTCAAGGTCTGGTGGGTGTATCACAGTGGTAATCAAAGCTAGGTAGAGCGCCCGAATAGTGAGTTCTGAGTCACGCTCGGGCCCATGTGTGGGGCCTGGTTAGGCACGTGCATGGGGTGAGGCATGTCACACACCATCATAGGTAAGGGTGGTCCAAGGATCGTGGGTGGGTGTCCATTGTGTAGGGACCCTGCAGTGTGTGTTTTTGTGTCATAAAAATGAAGGTATATGCATTGAGGTATATAAGGTATTCCTAAAACTGCTTCTGTTTCGATGCGAGGTGACTATTTTTTATAGGAGACCTAATCTAAGTCGTTCGATCTCGTCGTGTGACATCTCAAACATTCGATTTATTTTGGCCTTCGAACTAAACCGACTGAAATTTATTATCATGATTTTCATCAACCGTCCAATTGTGATGCATTTGATCTTGACTGAACATCTCTTTTAAAACTCATAGTTTCCCTATGACTATCTGATCAATGCCATGTTTAATCTCCACCGTTCTCCTTTTGTTTAAACCGGAGAAGCCACCACATCCACCTGATCAATCTTGGTATATGATGGATCCCATCATTTTCCACTTCTTTCATTCTTCTTATTCTTCCTCACGCCACACCGATAGCCATTTCCCTCCACTAATATTTCTCTCCCAACTCATGAGCCTTTCCATCGCTCTCCTCAAATCCAACCTTTTCATTTTTTTTCCATAATCCCACCGAGGGTGCATTAGTTTAATGAAAACTCTATTTGGTGTATCATGCAAGTTATACATTATATATATATATATATATATTACCGGAAAACCAATCCATTTAATATTTGAGTTGATTACGGTCTTTTTTCTCTAAATATTTATATTTGGTTTTCGTTAGGCCTCTTTGGTTATATTTTTATGCTTAACCATTGTATAAAAAATTATATATATACAGTTTATATAAAACTTCTATATAAACCTCCATTTTCCCTTTAACCCTATGGGTTTTTCTCCTCCCAAAATTTCCTCCAATCTCTGCACAGTTCAACCTCACCTGTAAATTATGTAAGGGTTTTTTTTGATTAACCTATATATACTTATATGTGTATATAATATTTTACATAAATACCAAACCTATTCTGTTTTATATTATATGAATGATGAATATTTGTGTTTTAAATGATGTTCTTCATTTATGTAATTTACGTAAGGGTAATATAACATCATTTTTGATATACAAAAACCCATATATACACATTGTGTATATACAGTTACATGTATATATATATAGGTTTCAATATGAATTAGGTTTTCATATAATTGATATAAAGTGATGAAATAATGTTTTTAAAGTGTATCTCCTAGCTTATATACAACATTCCATGAATTTTTATACTAGTATGAATATTATGAAATTAGTGTTATTTGTAGATTTTAAACTTATCTAAAAATTTGTTTAAGATATTTCCCTAAAAATGATTTCTAGTAACCTTGAAAAAATGATGATGATGTGATACAAGAAATGTTTTTTCTTCTAAGAAAATGTTTTATTGATGATTAATTATTTAAAAATATTTTTTAAAAAAATAATTTCATTAATTAGATTTAAAGCCCCTTACTGGGAATTCATGTCCCCACCCAACATCTTTAATATATTTTTATTGGATTAGTAGATTGGTCATCTTAAAGTTATTCTATGTAGTGGCCACATTATGAAGCTTATCCATCCAAATATAAATTTTTATTAAGCCACTTTAAGGGAAAGTGGGAAAACCATAGTTCAAAAAATAAGGACCACTACGTGCTGAAAGAGATCACAAAATTATTAAACAAAAAACTGAGATTATTTGTATCGAAAACTATATATAATTCTCAGTGAAGAGCATTAACCTAGGTGTCTGGATTCTCCTTGATATGTTCTTAGAGGTGAGAAACCATTTTGGTACTGAGAAGATTCTCTGTGATGGAATGTGATGTGTAATTTTATCAACATATTTTTATAAAAAAAATTACACACCATGTTTGAGGCACTGACTCTGAACTTCTAGGGTTGGATCTTTATATTTGGCATCATAGGAACGATTTCGAAAATTTTATAAAATTAGAAAAAAATAATTTTATTTTTCTATTCTTCACTTAGTAGAACTCATTCCTAAAATTTTCAGATAGAAGGTGAGGGTACACCAAAAATTCTTTTGTCTCTTCCTACTGAGGCACTAGAAACCATATTTTCCAGGTCATGTATGAATGAATTTGAGCTCTATGGAAACCCTCATTTTTTCAGAAAATATCTTTACCACATATCTAACACTCCTAGTATACTTCACCTCCATCGAGGACCAGAAATTTTTTATTTCCTCATGGTTCATGATCAAATCTCCTTCTATGATCGTTATGGAAATTACTTTGAGGGACTCTTTAAATGTTTCACTCTAGAAAATAGTTTTCTATATCTGAGGGATTTCTAGGAATCTGCAAGTGAGGGTGACCTCTGCGTGGAATATCTGTGTCAAATATTTCCATATAATCTATATGGTCTTGTTAGAGACTTTTAAATTATAGAGGTTGAGAATTTTTGTTCATTTTATAGACATCAATTCCATACTGACATCTCCCAAAATTACACCACTCATTCCACTCTCTCGAGATACTATAGCTGTGTACATGGGTTTGAATCGAGTTACACATGTTGCATCAGGACTACAGAAATTGAGGAGTTCGAAAGTATATTGTGAATTTGTTTAATTGGAAGGAACAAGAAAATTTGCTGACACTGGTGGAGCTAGTGAAGGTATAAATAAGATACTATTTATTATTTAAATTATTATAGTTAGTGATGATTAAAAAATGTTTTGTAGGGACATCAAGATTTATGTATGTGGGATTATGCTGGGAAGCATAAGAATACGATCGAATTTCAATGATGAAATTATTTTGAGGGGGAATAATGTGACTCCCCAAACATATTGATATTTGTAATAATAATATTTTGTTAATAATAATAATTAGTATTATTTTAATAAAGGAGACATCCAAAATAAATTCTTGTACAATAAAAATAAGGAATGTTTTATTCAATAGAAATGTTAAAACCTTACATTTGTAATAAGGTAAAAATACCACCATTAACCTAGAATTCAAAGTAGATGACCTATAAGGATTATTGGGAGACCACCAAACAAAACAAACAGACCAAGAAAGTAGTGAATATCCTTCAGGTATGTCACAAAGAAAAAACATTATGGAAAGAACAATGGAAATAGTACTAAGCATCAATGGTGTGTAGAACACAATCTTAATTGAAGTGGTTTTTTAAAGTTTGGAACCCCTTAAACAAGAATTTATAAGGCCTTGATGATAAATATGAAAATTGATATTTTTTGGGGTCTTTAGGTGACCATTGGTTTTGGTAACAGTCATAAAATTTTATAAATGTTAGGTATTTTGATTATTTTAAGTATTCTAAGCATATAAGTATTTTATGTATTTCAAATGTTTTAAAGTGATTTAAATGTTTTAAATTTATATACTTGGTTAAATAAAAACATAGTATTAATTAATGATATATTTTATTTTTGGATTTTAAAAATATAATAACCATGATGTTTCTTTTAAAATAAACATATATTTATAAAATTAATGACATAGTTTTTAATTGAGGTTGTATTTATATTTTGAACATATAATTCGTTAAAACTCAAAAATGTATACAAACTTATAGAAACAATGGTATATAGAGTTCTGTTTAACTCTAAGAAACAATATATATATATATATATGTTCTATTTTTAAAATATTAATATATATATATATATTCTATATGTTCTTATGTTTAATGATGTTTTTTTAATAAAACAATTTGGTGTGTAACCACCCAACTGAGGGAATCCTTGAAGGGAAATCCCTCAAGGCCTGGTGGGCATCTCACAATGGTATCCTAAGCAGGGTAGTGCACTTGCATAGCACCTGTTGAGTCACACTTGGGCCCGTGTGTAGGGCCTGATCAGGTGTGCGCATGGGGTGAAGCATGTCATGCACCGGCGTGTGTAAGGGAGGGCCACGACCTGCGGGTGGGGGTCCTGTGTGTAAGTATCCCACGGTGTGTTTCTTTGTGTCATTGGAGTGAAGGCCAAGGTGTTGAGGTATTTAAGTCGATCCCGAAACCACTTCTGTTTCGATGTGGGATGCCTATTTTTTACTAGAGATCTATTCTGAGTTGTTCGATCTCGCCATGCGATATCTCGACCATCCAATCTGGTATAGCCTTTGAACTCCTCCGACTTCTTCTTATTACCATGATATTCATCAAACATTCAATCAGGACACATTAGATATTGTCCTCACATCTCCTTTAAAATTCAAATTTTTCCCATGATTGTCTAATCAAAGCCACATTAAATTTCGACCGTTCTTATTTTTTTTAAACTGCGGAAGACACTACAGTCATCCGATTAGGCTCGGGCGATCGTGGTCATCCCCCATTTTCCACTTCATCTTTTATTCTTCTTTTCTTCTTCTTCTTCACACCGCAACAGTTTGCATCGCCCTCCTTCTCAAATATTTCTCCCTCAACCTGTGATCCTTTGCATTGATCTCCTTGGACCCAGCCTTTTCTTTTTTTTTTCGACAAGTCCACTGAGGTTTCATTAGTTTAATGAAACCCCCCATTTGTGTATTATGCATGTTTTACATTATATATATATATATATATTATTAGACAATCGATCCATTTAAGATGAGAGTTGATTACGGTCTTTATTTTTTTCTAAATATTTAGATTCATTTTTCTTTAGGCCTCTTTGTTTATATTTATATTCTTAAATGAAGTATATAAAAATATATATATACAGTTAATATAATCAAATTATATAAACCTCCATTTTAACCTTAACCCTGTGATTTTTACTCCTCCCAACCCTTCCACTAATCTCTACATGACTCCACCTCACCTGTAAATCATATAAGGGTTGTATTTAGATTTTGTTTGATTATCCAATATATAACTTTATGGGTATATACATTTTTATATGAATACCAATCCTATTCTGTTTTATATTCAACAAATGACGAATAGTTTTGTTTTAAATGATGTTATCTATTCATGTAATTTATGTAAGGGTAACCTAACATCATTTTTAATATGAAAAATCTGATATATACACTATGTGTATATACGGTTATACATATATATATATATAAAGGTTTTCATCTGAATTAGGTTTTCATATAATTGATATTAAGTGATGAAATTGTGTTTTTGAAGTGTATGATACATATAAGAGTTTATCAAACCTCATTTGGCTATGAAAATCCCATGTATAAACTTTTTATATATACAATTTTATATAATCTTCAAACCTAATCTATTTTGGGGGTTTCAAGTGATACTTATCAATAATTAACTGATGTTTTTATGCATGTATTTCTTGTAAAATGGTATAATAAGAGTGGGTTTGAGTTTCTAAACTTATACATATATGTGTAAGTACATATATTTATAAGTATATATGTATGAATAATGTTTTTAATCCAAATCTGATTAAGTTTTATTTTTTAGGAAATCATTTTTAAATGTGAATCCTATCCTTATACTTATTCATTGAATTCTAATTTTCAAACCCACATGCATTTATAAAGGAATCAAAAATATAATTTGATATTGGAAAACAATAACAAAACTTTCTTTTGTTATTGTCTGCCTCAAAATTTTAAAATAATTCATCACCTTTTTATTGCAATTGATATTACATGCATCTCAATATATAATTTTAGGATAAATATTTGGAAGCATATTTTTCTCAATACATATACATATACATGCATAACGATGTGTGTTTAATTATTTATGCAACATGATATCACATGAAATAAATGTTATACATTTACAAATAATATATTTTTATTAATGATAAATATTTTACAAAGAACACTATTAATTATTAAAGTTTAATATTTAATTGAAATACCTATTTATCAGTGTATGGTGAATATGAATGATAATTATCTTAAATAAAAAAACAAGTATTTTAGTATACAAAATGTTCATTTCCATGAAATAAGGATTTTGAATTTATGAGCTATTATCTTATGTGAAAAAACAAGCAATCTCTTATTTTATGTGCACCAGTAATAAAATCATAAAGAAATCTATGTCTACTTGTCCGTGCATGTCATTGATAAATTTTATTTAGCCATAGCCTATTGTATAACCGAAAAACCATGAAATGTTTTGATTAATGTTTACAATTAATGAATTTTTAACTTTATTTATATATATAAATGGTAATTGCAAAATAAAATCACTTATGTTAACTTATTGATTAATAATATAATTATTCAAAGTGGTATGGGAATATTTGAATAAGATACATAATTTAGTTATTCAATTCGGTATGGGAAAATTTAAATAAGATACATAATTTAATTATTTTGAGTGGTATGGGACACTTTGAATAAAATAAATAATTTAATAAATCAAAGTGGTACGGGACACTTTGATTGAAAGACTTACTAGTCATATGAGGAATGTATAAGAATTATTATGTGATGTGTGAGGCCCTTTATAGCCTCTAGATGCATCAATAGGTCTCATGAGAAAAACTATGTCCTGAAATGAGGCATTGACAGAATGATTATGTATGGTCTTTGCATGGGGCTTCAACAAAATGTTTATGATTGTCCTATATTTTGCATTCTCTCTTTATGTGATTAATATTTAACCAAGCCTGTGATTAATCTACCAGTAGATTATCCTTGGTTAATAATTACATACTTATGATAATGGTAATAAATTATCATGACATAATGATGTTTAAACATGGAAATTCATTTTTAAAGATAATGTAGCATCTATTTTCAGAACATTGATACAGAAGTTAGTAATGCATCTGTCATTTCATGAATTTTAATTTATGTGTTAAATGAATTATGATATTGTTACTTGTGAAATTATAAAAATTTATTATTTCTTGTTCTAATTTGTACATACACCCTTATTTGTCACCCCTAATTAAGTTTGAGAAACTTTTGTCTTATATACATCATTACATGCATTTTTTTGTACTAGTAGGGAAATTCTGAAAAGTGTTTTATTTTCAGTTTTTAAATATATATATAAAATCTTGTGTAATATATTTCCCTAAAAATTATTTCTAGAAACCTTTTAAAAATGATGATGGGGTGATACTAGAAATTTTTCTTTCTTTTATAAAAAATTTTTATGGATGTATATTTATTTTAAAAGGATGTTTTTAGAAAGGAATTTCTTTAATTAGTTCTAAAACCATTTAATAGGAATTCTTGTGATCACCCTACGTCTTTAATATATGTTTAAATGATTAGTATATTTTTGATCTTGGAGTTATTCTATGTGGTGGTTTCATTATGAAGCTTATCTAGTTTCAGTTTTGAAGAAAAGTATCAGTTGTATCTGGTTTTTCATAACCTAGACCGAGAAGATTATCTGTGATGCAATGTGATGTCTAATTTTATCAGGATATTTTTATAAAAAAAATTACACACCATGTTTTACGCACCGAATTCAGGATTTTGGGGTCAGGTTGTCACATATATCCCCTTCCACATACATAAATATGATGGTACATTCCCAGAAAGGCTTCCCAAAATTTGTGAATCAAAAACCTTTCAGTCAAAGCCACAGAACATAAATTATATCCCCCAAGATGTCCTTACTGCATGACTTTAAAAATCATGGAATAACATCCTAGTCAAAATATGTTAAAATGTACATCATCATCCTCTCCATAAGACATTAAACTACATGATCAATGTTCTAGTCACATGACATTAAACTACACAACATTTCAACTCATTCCAGAGATGGACCTTCCCCCTTAAAATCATTCATTTAAATAAATATATCATCTTTCATACAATCCAAATTCATGTAAGAGATATTTCCCATTCCCAACCAGCACCAATATACATGCTCTCATCATTCTTAGAAATTTTCCCTTAGCAAAACCACCCATCGTCTGAATCCCCATAAACTTGCTCCGGACTTCAGAAAAATAGAATTTCATAATTCCTGGGAACTCCTTCTTCTGACTATGTTTTCATACACCCAAGTTGGGTTTACAAAATTTAGCCTACAAAATGGATTTTTTCAGCTGAAGGATTTCACTATTAACAATGATGTAACATTCCTCGGTTGGATTTGCATAAAGTAGACCACAAAACTAGTTTTTAACTAGTAGTGACTTCATCCTCAAGAGAGGCCTCCTATATTTACAAATTTCTTATTTTATATTTCTAATGTAAAAAATCATGGCTCAAAATTCCCCTTGGATAATATATGAATATTGACATAGAATTCTTAGAGAACAATCTTTTTTCGGATCATCATCTTAAAATTTATGGTCAAAGATGTTATACCTGAAACACTAACCTCACCTGTCCAAAGTTAATGACATTAAACTACCCACAAAATGATACATGGTACTTTATATATTGAAAAACTGAAAATGGAACTATAGATAAAAGTCGAGTCTCAGCTTGCTAGACCTGCACATTGTATGGTTCAGTAAAAAAAATCAATGAAAAAAATAAAAGGCAAAAATATTATTTGGATAAAAAATGAAAGGGTGGTATAAGATAAATAAAAATCCCACCCTCTAAATCTCCTTCATATTTGACATATAAAAAAATAGGGATATATCACAAAAGACACAACGTTTGTGGTGTTATCCATATGATCTTAGAAACAGTCGAACTATGTTCTCTAGGCCCCATGGATTAACAAAAAAATAGATCACTCTCTTATCCTGGTCATTGTAATTATAATATGATTACATTCAATAAAATGAATCGAATTTCATGTATAATTATGATTATAGTATGTATATATGTACAATAACATGTGATTGATAACAAAAATCCTTTTCAATTATGTTTCAAAAAAACAGGGTAAATTCTACACACTGGATAGTTTCTGTAAGGTTTTAGAGTTTTTCCTCTACAAAAACTTTAGTATGTTGAACTAGACCCTGAAAATTTTACATAACATATCAAAAATCATCTGGTTGTGCAGCATTGTCATCCTCAAATTTATGTAACTTCTTATATTCTACATAAACAACATCTTTTATTTGTGCTGAATCCCCTACCAAGGATTAGTGG
The DNA here is from genome assembly GCA_963277665.1 of Viscum album. Lineage (NCBI taxonomy): Eukaryota > Viridiplantae > Streptophyta > Magnoliopsida > Santalales > Viscaceae > Viscum > Viscum album. The sequence goes on from OY728140.1 coordinate 186,902,575, forward strand.
AGTTGGACTAAACCTTAATTATAGTAATTTAATTCATATTTGAGGAGAATTATTTAGAGAGAATTCTCATCGAGGAGATCTTGGTACTCCTCCACCTTCTTGGAGTGTCTGACCACATATTAGACTATGATAGCTCTGATTTCCTTAAATTCTCCCTCTAGCTGCTCCTCATCTTTCCACGATCTTCACTCCACTTCCGTTTTCTGGATGATCACCTTAACCACAACATGGGTCTTGTGTTAATTAAATCTTCCATATCCCAATATGGAAATAATAAACAATAGTTGGTGAATTTTCAATGAAATTTCTTCATGTAGAAACTCCCCGGTTATCTTTTGGATATCCCACCGGACCAAAAGTTTTGTAGAGAGAATGGGATCATACATCTCTAGATCATAATTAGAGCTACTCTCAGAGGTAGACACATAATTTGGGATTAGTGCAATCAATGAACTACCTTTTTCTACTCCATCAAAAATATCTGCAGTCTCACATATCAATGTTTGTGGAACTAGCATGCAATCCACCATCTCAGGCATAGTCATAAATTCGATGGCATGGAATAACAGGTGACATTTATCATCAGTATTAATAGGTCAACAAATAGAAAAGTCAATGTGGTGACCGAAATAGTTAATAGCACTCACCCATATGAAGGTTACGAGGGCAACAGAAGTGTGGTTGGGATGACAACCAATTTTGATTTTTACCACGATCAATGATTATTCTGGGATCAATATGATGATGAACGCAAGTATCCAAAGAATATAATAAAAGATTTAAAAAAAGAATAAAGAGGCCTGAAACCTTTAGAGAGGATCTTGCACATCATGTTTTTAATTAAGTTAATTAATTTCATGAAGAAAAATAATACATAGATCTCTGGTATTTTTCATTGTTGATGATGTTGATCATCTGGAATGACCCTTCTAGATTATCTCGTTGTTCTTGTAAGGATCCAAACTATAATCCCTCTAGTGTTGATCCACACGTGCTCTGATGGCCTCCGATCGACACTACTCTTTATCTGAGTGCTAGTGGGGTGAATCGAGTGTCTTGTGTTGGTCATTATTGATCTCATGTTCTTCATCCTTGAAGAACATCTCTCATTCTTGAGAGGGGAGAGAAGATGATTCAAGGGAGAAATTGTTTGGAAAAATAATTCTCAATTCACTAGGTGTGTGGTGTAGTGTATGGCACTATATGTGTACTTCCTATTTATACACATGGAATTTCAATTACAATATTTAATTTTACAAAAAAAATAAAATACATTCATGAACTTAGAGAAAACCATTTCATTTAATAATAATACAATGTCATTATTTATGGTTCCCCAACTTGTAAAAAATTGAATTATAAACAAAATTACGCATCACAAAATAACAGCATCATTATTTTAATTTGTGCCAACTTGTTAAATAATTATTTAACATCTTGCAAATAATTATTTTACTACCATACTGACATTGGTCTGCTCAAACTCCCCTACCATTTATTGAACACTCGAATAAATAAATAAATAATTTATTCTCTTAAATAAATATTTTATTTAAAAACTAGTAAATAAATATTTATTAAATGTTCAAGAAAATAAATAATCATGTTTTATTTAATTTATGTGATCATTTTAACTTGAAAAATATTATACCATGATCATGAGAATAATATTTAATTCATTAATTAAATTCAGATATAATTTAACCAATACCACAAAACACACTTAGTGGGTGACCCTCTGATTTTTTCTCGTTGGTATTAGGCAGGCTTGCCTAAATTCCAAGAGTACTATCCAACAATGGGTCAAGTCACCCAACTGAAAGAACGTAAAGTCGCAAATAAAATATCCGCATATGAACTCTTACTATGTAATATAATCCCTTTGTCGCAATATCTCATCATGCAGGTTTCATGATTGTTTCATCAACTTTTATTCTTGATAAATTGTTATTTTTATACCTAAAATAAACTCATCATTACACCATGGCCATGGAATTTCATGCAACGGTTCTATTTCAATCAAAGGGTTGAGATATCAACTTCCATAAATGGAAGGGAAAAATTCTTCCTTTACTTATCCATTAATAACATGCCACTCACGACACACCCAGCGTACCCAACATCCTACCAACTGTTTGCGTGATGGTATTCATTAGTAAATCAAAGTGTATATGTCGTGACACATATTAATGATAATCTTAATGTCTAAGTGTCATTATACACACTCAGAGATAGAAAAATCTAATGAAACCCAAACATGTGGAATTCTTACTAGCAGGTTGGTTCTCATAATCCCTTATCTTGGAGATTACCAAATGCGAACTTCATGAGAGAAAGTATCATATGCTTAGAAGTACGCACACCTGACCGTCTGCATGATATTCGTCTCATTATATCATGTCATCCAACCGTAAGAACTATATTAAAAAATATTGTTATACCATTTCAAGGTTCTCATCATAGCGGGGAACTGCCATGACCTTATCAATGAAAGATGTAATCTAGGACATTATTACATCATAGTCATGTAGAACAATGAAAAATATGTAATAATACATTAAATATCCATGAAATCAAAGTAAAACCAGTTGGTTCTAGAACACTAACTCCTACAAACTCCCACATAGACTAGAGCCAACTACCTACGACTTTCAGTCTGCTAGACCTCAAATGATGATCATGTTTCTACCGAGTCATGGATTTAGTCAAGGGGTCCACCATGTAGTATTCTGTGGAAATACTACTGAATTCAACTTCACCTCTCTGAGAAAAATCCCTCACGAGATGATACATCCGAAGTATGTGTTATGTCTGCTAATGTGACCTTGGCTCTTTTGCGAGAGCCATCGCTGCAGTATTATCAAGTATAGTGTTATAGGATCTTTACTGCTAGGTATCACATCTAGCTCCTAGATAATGTTTCACATCCAAAATTCTTTTTTAGATGCCTCAGAAGCTATGATATACTCGAACTCTGCTCTAGAATTTGCAACCACACTCTGTTTTGAGCTCTTCTAGCTCACTACACCTCAATTCAAAGTGAAGATGTATCATGTTTGCGACATCATGTCATCTTGATCAGTTTGGAAACTAGCATCTTCATATCCTCTGATGACTAGTTCCTCATCTCCTCCATAAACCAAGAACATATCCTTAGTATTCATGATATACTTTAGGATATCCTTGGCTGCCATCTAATGGCGGTCACCTTGGTCAGCTTGATATTGGCCTACCGCACTCAATGCGTTGGCGACATCCAGCCTAGTACATAACATGACATACATGACTAACCCAATCGCTGATGTTTATGGATCCATTTTCATTATCTTTATTTCCTCATGTGTCTGAGGACACATTTTCTTAGAAAGATGAATTCAATATGATGCTAGCAACAATCCCCTCTTGGATTGTTTCATACTGATTATCTTTAGTATCTTATCAATAAATGTACTTTCACATAGGCCATGAAATATCTTTGATCTAACATGATGTATCTTGATCCCAAGAATATACACTGCCTCTCCCAAGTCTTTCATGGAGAAGCATCAATTCAACCATGCCTTAATAAAATGTAATGCTTGTTTCTCATTTCCAATAAGTAATATGTCATCAATATATACTATTAGGAAAACGATTGCACTCTCAATGAACTGTTTGTAGATACAAGGCTCACATTCATTCTTAATAAAACCAAATTCTTTTATGTCTTCATCAAAATGAATGTTTCATGACCTGGATGATTTCTTTAATCCATAAATGGATTTCTGCAACTTGCATACCTTATTGGAATCCTTTGGAGTCACAAACCCTTCTGGTTGTGTCATGTATACTTCTTCCAGAAGTTCTAGTTAAGGAAAACTATTTTGACATCCATTTTACAATTCTCATAGTCAAGGTAAGCTGCAATGGAAAGTAGAATTACGATGGATTTCAGCATTGAAACTAGTGATAAGTTTTCATCATAGTCAATTCCTTGAAACTATTTAATCCCTTTTGCAACCAGTTGTGCCTTATAGGTACTGACTTGTCCTTCCAAGTTCAGTTTTTTCTTGAATAGACATTTTCAACCAACATGCTTTACATCAACTTCAGGATTTACTAAAATCTAGACTTGTTTTTTGTACAAGGAATCCACTTCAGAATTCATGGATTCTTGCCACTTGGAAAGGTATGTGCCACTTACTACTTCCTTGTAGGTTAGAGGTTCATTATTATCTACTAATAATGAGTCAGCATCCTCAGTAAGTAGAAAACCATACCATTTCGGTTCTCTAATCTCTCTTTTACTCCTACATAGTACTTGTGTCTCTGGAACAGATTCTTCTTCCATGGGGATTTGTGGAATCTATTCCTATACCAACTCTTGTGTACCTTGACCCTCGATTTCATCGAAGTATATCTCTCTCCCACTATCTATTTTGGAGATGTGATCCCTCTCAAAGAATATACCATGTCTTTCAACCATAAACTTTTCGTCTAAGGGGTTGTATTGATAATATCCCCTTATTTCTTTGGGGTATCCTATTAAGTTACACTTTGTGCCTTAGGGGGAGAGTTTTTTACTTGAAGAGGCCTTAACAAATGCTTCGCTACCCCACACATGTAAATTATATAACATGGATTTTCTTCCACTAGAGAACTCATATGGAATTCTATTTATCGATTTAGTTGGTTCTTCGTTTAGTATGTGTGCTGATTTTTGTAACGCATATACCTAAAAGGATAATGTAAGACTCCAAGACTCATAATTGATCTAACCATGGCCAATAGGGTGTGTTTCCTCCTTTTGATCACACCATTCCACTGGGGCGTGTTTGTAGGAGTGAGTTGGGATAGGATCCCATCTCCCATAAGTAATCAATGATGTCTTGATTAAGATATTCTCCACCTTGTTCTGAGTGGAGTTTCTTAATATTCTTACAAAGATAGTTCTCAACTTCATTCTTGTATTCATTGAACTTATCAAAAGAATCTGACTTATCCCTCATTAAGTAGATATATCCATATCTCCTAAAATTATCAGTAAAAGTTATCGAGTATGAGTACCCTCCCATTGATTTAACTGGAAATGGTCCACAAACATTGGTTTGAAGCATTTTAAGAAGTTATTTATCCCTTTCATCTTTCCCACTAAATGCCAATTTTTACATTTTGCCTTGTAAATATGCATGACATACAAGAAGTGTTTTTAGTTCGAAAGAATCTAAATATCCATCTTGATATAACTTGGTCATGCATTTATCATTTACATGACCTTCCCAGTGATGCCAAAGTTGGGTGTGTTATGAGTCATGTGAAGTATATTTGTTATAGATTTCCATTACTTAGTTTGTGTAATCCAAAACGTAAAGTCTGTTGTATAAATGTTCCCTACCATAACAAATGTTATCTTGGTAAAAGAAGCAACATTCATTTCCAAACATGAAAACAAATCCATATGTATCTTATATGGATATAGAAATAATGTTTTTTGTAACATAAGGAACATAATAACAACCCTTTAAAACCAACAACGCCCCCCTTGGCAATGTGAGGTGGTAGTCCCTCATAGCTAAAATAGCAAGTCAGACTCCGTTGGATACTCGTAGATCTACCTCCCATCGATCCATCTTCCTGAATCTACTTGGTTCATGTATTTGGATTCATATTTGAGCACCACAGGATATATCTAATACCTAATTTGTAGAAACAAATAGATTTCATTCGATAACAAACACACTTGAAGATTCCCCTTTCTTCTTAGGCTGGGTGGAGTTCTTCTTCCAGTGGACCTTCTTGCCACATGAGAAAAAAAACATCCTCTTGTTCCCATGACTACCCTTTGATCCTCCTTTTCTTGGAAGGATTTGAAATAGCTTTGGGGTTACAGTTATTCGCCTTCCCTTTCCTCTCATTCACCATAAGTATAGAAGGAATTTTTCACTTCATATATTTTTTCAATTGGCGAATGAGGATAAGAAGATCAGATAGATACTTTCCAATGTTGTTCATATTGAAATTGAAAACAACGTTTGAGAATCTCTAAGGGAGTGATGATAGAATGATATTGATGCCCAGTTCTTTGAGGAGTTTAAACCCTAGAACCTCCAGATGCTCAATGTAGCCAATGAGCTTAACCACATGAGGCCCAGCTGGGGAACCATATCCAATATTACTCTAAAAGAGTGTCTTAGATGTCTCAAACATTTCTTGTCTTACTCTATCCTAGTAAAGACCATAGAGGTGCTCGAGCATGCTATAATCATCCATGTTATCATGAGACTTCCTGAGCTCACTAGACATTGATGATGACATCAAACACTGAATGTCGACTGCATCTTTCATATGTTTCTCATAGACCAATAAATCTGCATCAATCACCTCCTTGGATGGAGGATCAAGTAATGCTGACTCCATCATGTAAGACTTCTGTTCATGGTGTAGGATAATCCGAAGGCATCTAAACCATTCTTGGATGTTACTGTCGTTGAGGATGTTTTCTTTGTCTAGAATTGATTGTAGGGATAGTGTGGTTGATGAGTTTGTCTTTTTTATTCTACAATTAAAATAAGAGGACATTAGTACTTTCTTGATTAGATTTTATAATAAATAATAAATTGTTTTAAGTCTCTCACTATTTTATCAAGTCCCAATAGCCCTCACCATTGAACTCAGAATGTCTAGTTGCCATGACATTCTAGTTGCAAGGATCCATATTCCCCTTTTCATAACCCCAACAAGGGTTGGTCAAGCTATTAGAAGGTATTTAGGTAGGAAGGTCTTTTCCAACCACGGTCTTGCAGCTCCTTGATATGTTGAGTGGACTCCCCAATCCTGAAATAATGAATTTGGATTTCCTTAACTCTTGCCTCCAATATTACACCAAGTCTAGAAAAGGATAATCCTATTGATGTAATATGGTTAAGTCAACCCGAAACCTTTCATAAGGTATTCATATATAAAAGTAAGTTTCCCAACAGTGGTTGGTCAAACAAATTGTTTTATTGAGTTTTTTCCTTAATCAAGTAATGGAAGGATTGTTCTGACTTAATATTTTATTTGAGATATTTTTTTATCTTATGCGTGAATTGATTATTATCATTATCACATGCTTGTTAATATTATGTGAAACTTACTTAAGTGATTAACCATGTCTTGATAATATTTACACATAAGTCTGATTTATTTTAGTTCCATCTTGCATATTTGTTTAATTCATTAATTATGGGATCGTGAGAACACATCCCTAATGATAAACCATGCAACTAACATAAATAAAATAAATTAATTGGAATGATCATGAGCTTTTCTAATGGTTAGTTTATCTAGTGGTCGATAAAATAACTCTAACCTTAGGGAGAAACTCCTTGAACATTTTGGGTTCGTGTTTATAGCTTCCACATGTCCACCTATGTATCTCCTAGGATTGGATTTGTCTCAGTTACAACTTGAACCACCACCACTAGATTGGGAGTTCCATCCTTTACATATTCCCTTTTTAACTCATATGTAGGGGAGGGTAAATCGGGGTTTTACATAAAATAAACCTTGGGCATGCAATCCTTACATATTAATGGGGAGAAGGCTCGTAAGCAAAAAAAAAATTAATTCAAATAAATAAAGTAAAAGAAACAATCCACCTACGAAGGTCTTGGTCTAGCTCAAGATCATCCATACATGAAATGATATTTACGAATAAATAAAACTAGAAATTAATTCTTTAATCATTCTTATTTATGATAAATCACACTCGAATCAATTAATTATCATATTTAATTAATCAATATTTTTATCTTAAACCCCTTTCTGAATTTCCTAGATATTCCCATCCATCATAATTTTGAAAAATAAATTCATTTTAAATTATCATTTTATGTAACTTGTACCTTAGAGGAAACCCAGTGAATTCCTATTCATAGCTACCCAATGAGTAGAATTGAACATTACACAGATGTTAAATTAAACACATATATATAAAACGCCTGTAACATGTTGTGCCTTCGATTTATGCTTGCACGACTGTACACATCTCAAGGGTTTGTAAAATATAATAATAAATTTAAATAAATCTGAATAATTTGGATGAGTACAACATGTGTAGGTCCAAATTTACAACGTGTACAATTTTTCACCATCAATCCGAAGTACGCACTCGAAGAAACGATGTGTGAGTATAATTAGGAAATCTTCGGAGTACACAACGTGTCTAGTGGGCTACACGCCATGTAGTTACTCATCACCTGGTCTCTAGCCGGGAAAGACATGTACATGGTACATGGTCCCACTGTAACCCGAAGGGACTACAGGCCATGTCCACTGGGCCTCACGGCGTGTAATCCTGAAACCATGTGCCACATATTCCTGGTCAACATACGATGTCATTTAAGACTTAAAAAGGCTCCAACACATGGATTGGTTTGGCGGACCGGTCCGATGCATTGAATCTTGACTACATTGCAAGTACTTTTGAATACATGTCATGTGTTCTGGTGGTGTATGACTAGGATGCTTTGGTACCTTTGTATGAGATCCTCTATTTTATTTTTATCAAAATTTATAGAAAAATCATTTATGTAAGGTGAATGAGAAACGAAAGAGGAGGAATAGATCCTGAGAATCATATTTTTAGAACGATTAACTTGAATTGAAACAACTAAATTATTAAATGTGTAAGTCATCAACAAAATATTTAATTAATTGTAAACTATGAAGTAACCGCTATGATACAACTTGAAATTTCTAGGCGCAGTAGAAGTGTGGTTGGGACGACATCCAATTTTGATTTTTACCGTGATCAATAATTATTTCAAGATCAATACGATGATGAACTCCAGTCTCCAAGGAATATAATCAAAGATTTAGATAAATAAGAAAGAGGCACGAAACCTTTAGAGAGGATATTGCACATAATGTTAATAATTAATTTAATTAATTTCGTAAAGAAAAATAATACCTGGATTTTGGTATTTTTCTTCGTTGATGATGTTGATCGTCCAGAATGACCCTTCCGGATTATCTCATTGTTCTTGTATGGATCCAAACTACAATCCCTCAAAAGGTGATCCAAATATGCTCTAATGGCCTCTCATTGACATCACTCGTTCTCTGTGTACTAGCACGGTGAATCAAGTGTCTTGTGTCGGTTGTTCTAAATCGCCTGTTCTTCTGCCATGAAGAACGCCGCTCATTCTTGAGAGGGGAGAGAAGATGATTCGAGAGAGAAATTGTTTGGCTCAACAATTCTCAATTCACCAGGTGTGTGGTGTGGTGTATGGAACAATATGCATACTTACTTATTTATATACATGGAATTTTAGTTAGAATATTTAATTTCATAGAAAAAATTAAATACATTCATGAACTTAGAAAAAACCCATGCATTTAATAATAATACAGCATCATTATTTATGGTGTGCCAACTTGTGGAAAAAGTAATTATAAATAAAAATCCATGTCACAAAATAAAAGTAGTGTTAATTGAATTTGTGCTAACTAGTTAAAGAATTATTTACCATCTTATAAATAATTATTTTCTATGGGACTGACCTTGGTCCGCTCGACCTCCACTACCATTTATTGAACACCTAAATAAAATAATAATAATTTATTCTCTTAAATAAATATTTTATTTACAAACTAGTAACTAAATATTTTTTAATGTTCAATAAAATAAATAAATATATTTTATTTAATTTATGAGATCATTTTAACTTGAATAAAATTATTCCAAGATCTTGAGAATTATATTTATTTCATTAGATAATTTCAATAGAATTTAACCAAGACCACCAAAAAAACATAGTGTGTGACCCTCTAGAATGTTTTCTCTTTGGAATTAGGTGGGCTTGCCTAAAGTCCAAGAGTACAGTCTAGTAACGGGTCCAAATACCCAATAGAAAGAATGTAAAGTCGCAACAATGACATCCACATACAAACGACCACTATGTAATACAATCCTTTTGTCACAATATCTCATAAAGCAGGTTTCATGATTGTGTCATCAACTTTTATGATTGATATGTCGTTCTTTGACTACCTAAAATAAACTCGTCTTTACACTATGGCCACTGGATTTCGTGCGACAGTTCTATTTCAATCAAAGGGTCGAGATATCAACTTCTATAAATGAAAGGGACAAATCCTTCCTCGACATACCCATTAATAACCTGTCACTCATGACACACCCAACATACTCTACTTCCTTCCCACTCTCTGCCTGATGGATTTCATCATTAAATCAAAGTGTGTAAGTCATGACACGTATTAATGATAATCTTAAAGTCTAAGGATCATTACAGAAGCTCGCAGATAAAAAATACTGATGACATCTATACATGCATAATTCCTACTAGTGGGTCTATTCTCATAATCTCTTATCTTAGACATTACCAAGTGTGAACTTCATGAGAGGAAGTCTCATCTTCTAACTAGTACTCACACCTGATAGTCTTCATGCTATGTGTCCCATCATAGCATGTCATCCGACCACACAACTATATTTAATAATATTGTTATAGCATTTCAAGGTTCTCATCATAATAGGGAACTGCCATGACCTTATCAATGCAACAAATACTCTAGGATATTATTACATCATATTCATGCATAACAATGACCAATATGTAATAATACATTAAATATCCATGTAATCAATGTAAAACTAGTTGGTTCTAAGAACCCAACTCTTACACCATAATGTGGTTGACCATTGGAAAAAATACCTCCCCAGTGCCTTTAACCTTAGTTCTCGAAGCAGGGACCTCTTGATGAGGAATATTCTCTCGTGTTTTCTCATTATCTAGGATTAGAGGATCTTGATAATCTCCCACATAGAGATTATTATCCATCACTCCATCGAGAAAAATATTAGTGTGGACTTGGATGCCTCATTCAGGATGTGACTTGGAAAGACTCTTTGCAAACAAATATGAACAAGTTGATCGTGGATGGGAAGCATCAAGTGAAAGTAAGACAACTATGTTTAATGAAAGAACAAAAAATCTCACATCCTATCAATTTCATATAGAAACCTCAAACATTTTGACGAATCCTGTAATACCAATTTCTGGTTTAATCTAATCCATAAATTCATGATACGTAGCTCCAAGTCTCGCAGCATCCTCACTAGTAGGGGCATATGAGGTTTATTTCTCAAGACCCAAATTGGATATGCCATTGATCCCATCTACCAATTTCTCAAAAAGAAAATATTTAGTACATAAAAAATTAGGTTCCATATGAACACCCTCACCAGACCATTTAAGAACTTTTTCATCCCTTTATAGAGCAACAGTGGGACCAACATTGACTGCCACAAGGTCCTCCAGTATAGGCAATGGATATGAAATATCATGAGAAGAGGAAAGGAAGAAACAGAACAAGACATACAAAATAGTGCATCTGATGTTACCTTGGCCTTGTTCCCTCTCTAAAAGAATGCAGGTGGAAATGGATTCATCTCTTGATTCTTCATCTGTAAAAATAATGGATTCATCAACATGGGTTTGCACATCCCCCAAGGAATCCTCCTAAATCCCTGAAGGATCAGTGCCAAAACCCCTGAGGGAGGAAAGTGAATCAGATTCTAAAAAAGGAAATCATAGTCAGAAGAGTTTTTCAAGCAAGTCATGATATTGAATGAAAAAAGAAATACTTTCAGATGAGCATGCATCAATCCAACTATAATGCACTCTTTTTCTTCTAGTCTTGAGATGTAGAAGGTTCCAACTCAATCATATTAACAACATATACTTATGGTTATGGTCAAGGGGTTCCTGCTTCCATCTCCTCCATCATAGTCCTCTAGCCTGAGGATAATTTTAGGGACCCAAGGGCTTCGTTCAATGTAATAATGGTGGTGCCCATGGTCCCATAACATGGTTACCCACAAACCTTTGTTACCCCCTTCTCCCTCCTATTCTTCTCTTTTTATATTCAAAACATGCACCCTCAAGATTAATAACATCGAGTGAAATAGTAGAAAAGGGAAGAGATAAATGAGAAATACATTATCAGGGTCAAGGTAGTCATTTTTTTCATCCTCGGGATGAATACATACCCCTTCAAGAATTCCTCGATCTAGTATTTCATATACTCAATTTGTGACCTGGATCGATCATCAACTACATACATCAAAGCCTCCAGATCTTGAAGATACCCCATCACCTTAGCCAAATCACTACCAGGGTTGAGATCAGAGAGTGATATGATATATTCTAGCTCTAGGATTCACAATCTATCCTTGAAAAGCATCCAAACATCTCTGAAATAATGACATATGCTCTATCAAATTGACATTGGTAAGGGTTTCACAACATTTATCTCTAGTGTGGATAGATGAAAGAAATATCTAATGAATTTTGACTTGGAAGCCTCTTCATGACTCTTTTCATTCACTGGAGAATAGGTGAATGGATAATTATTATCCTCCCAATGGTGAAGATCAGACTAGATTGGCATAGAATGTGTGGTTTTATACACCATAGCCTGCTCGGTGGTCTTTTCCCAAGATCCCCTAGATGGATCCAGACCATCAGCGTCATCATCCTAGACTCAAGACTTTCTACCATGCATACCATGACCATCAATCATTGTGGCCTTGACCCAATGGAAATCCTTCACCAATGCCCCATAAGGGTATGAAGAAATACATGCCTTGACATTCTCGGCCTCCATCCCAATTGATGAGCCTGATGGAGGCATCAAGATAGATATTTTGGATACCTCCATAGCCATCAAGATAAAAAGGTATCAGGATTCTATTAAATGATTCTCAAGACTAACATGAATAGGGGAAATATTCTCAACTGATTATGACATTTAAAATGGAAATAAAATCAATATGGAGCATAAGACTCACAAATGATCTTGTTGTCAATTTGAGCTGACACTACACTTTATCTGAATGCTATCATGTACAACCTTAGTTCATAATTCTTATCCTTTCCAGCAACAGTAAACATCCCTATTGGTGGGTCACCATTCAGAAATAATTTGAATTCTCCCATAAAATTCATCATCCTCATAATATTATCATACATTTGGTTCAGTGGCTGGATTCGATAAACATCTTAAACACATGGGTAGAATCAGCTGTCGGGGATTTTAACTAGGATCAACACCACATATGAACTGAAATGTTCTGCAATACCCCCCCCCAAAACATAGAATGACCTTAAAATTATTAACAGTTATTTCCCATTGTATGAATACCTCAAACAATGATAAATTATTTCCAAGACAGGGATGTACAACCCTATATATCTGCCATATAATAATTTGGCCCCAACAAAAAAGGTTTCTAGTGTCACACAACCATTGGACTCAAGAGGTAGAAGAAGATAAATATTTATCCACATAGAAAGGAATCCATCTAGGTAAGTCTTCACATCAACTTTGGGTTTGACCGTATAACCCCAATGGGTATATTATGCCTTCTCTAGTATTGGCCAGAATGTGCCAAGAGAGCCCAAATTCTCTACAGTATGGCATAATGTAGGGAACCTTCGAGTGAGATACTCTATTTCTGGTTCTAGACAAGTGTTCATCCCCATTCCAGCATGTGTGTCACCCCTTTGGTGAGGATATTTCTTCTAAAATTTTCTCACCATCTTGAAAAGTTAATGGGCCAACGATGATGTCCTTTTAGAATAATCCCATATTTTCGTTAGTGGGATGAACTCTTTATACATCTCCCCAAGAATGGAAACTCTATAGATTATGTAGATTTCCTATAGGATAATGAAAATATTTCCATGCATCTGGTAAAAATAATTTGTCTGAGGACTCCATCGGCTCAACAAATTCGGGATAATATCTGATTTATTGTAAATATAAGTTTTCCCTGGCCAAAAATCTTCAAAGATATGGGTATATTGTAACTCCTTTTTGAATTATTCACAAGTCCAAAACACCTAGTACACCCACATACACTAAGGCCTAACTCCCCTTCCAGAATGAAAATCTCTTTCCCCCATCCAACCTTGCGTCTGATCTGTCTATGAAGCATGGAAGGTTGAGTCTTAAAAATAAGGTATTGATTCTTGGACATGAGGATTCAAATCAAGAGTGCATTAGTTTTGATTCATGATATATCCAATGTGAAATGTTCCTTGATTAATATAAGAACCATTAGAGGAAATGTTGGAAGACGGTATGATAATATGATTCACGAATCGAGATTCTAGGAAGTAACTTCGAACCCCAGGGATAAAGGAATACCTCAAAATTCCATTATCATACAATGAAGGGTAATCAATTTGCGGTTACTCAAGATGATATGGTTCCAAATACTTCACTAGATCTAGATGAGAGGACTCAAATACATCATGAAAATACGTCCCAACAACTTTGATCATCTGAGAAGAGCATGCAGTAGCTAGTTCAACTGAAGTCATCCAAGAAGCCATTGAAAACCTATAAGAAAACACAACGTTCACCCATTAATTTAAATATTGACATATAAAAAGTGAAATTTTGGATTGGAATAATTCCAAATTTGGGAAAAAAAGAACTCACGTAGACCCTTTGATAAGGATATACATGTATCCCTCTTGAAAAAGCCTCTCGCGCAAGCCCCTCAAACAGATTCCTCATCTATACTCCTCATCAAGGTGAATCCATTCAACACCATCTCCCATGTGGTTTTACCATAGGAAATTCCTCAGGAGAACATCACAAAACAAGAAGCATAGAACAACTGGTTGGAATACCTACATGATGAGAGAAAAATATTCAATATCAGAATGTGAGAAAAATGGAAAAGGGAAATAGGTATTTATAGAACCCGTGGACCTACGCAAAAAACATGTGCTGTTGAGTTGTGTCATGGGCTTGAATCATGGACCTGTTCTCTTGGCCTACACATTGGGCCTCCACCACTAACCTCTATAGATGGCCTAAAAAGTTGACCAACCCCCTTCATAATCATTTAACCATTCTATTTTAGTACTATACCCTCCTCTTTCAATCATATCGAATCTTGAGGGGGGGGGATTTTGTTGAAAACCTATTTTTTCAAGGGAGATAAAAATATTCTGAAAAGAACCTCAAGAGTTTTTAAGAAGTGAATATACCAAAAAATATACTAATTAGTTTTCCCCAACCGGCCTGGGAACACAACCCGCAGCATCATAAGGCCTCTATAACACCTCTACATGGCACTAAGAGGGTGCATGCCTTTATGTGGATGAACTGTGCTAAGCACCTACATCCAGGATCTGCATAGGAAAACTTCTTTGACCAGGGTCCATTATTTACCTATAAATATGACCCTTTAGATCCTCAATTGAATAACTATAAAATTGGTAGAATCCCCCAATCTCTGGTTGTGTAACCCCTTGGCCTAGTCCTCATTAAAAATTCATTAGGTAGAGCGCTAAAATCAAATAGGATAGAGAATTAAAAGGGATAATTGAGATCAAAGTCTCTTCGTGGTTTAAAACTAAGGAAACCTATATGAGTACTTCCTATCCCCTAATAGAGAACCACCTTTGTGAGGTCCCTTACCCTTCTAAAGACCAACACAAGACCTATCCAGGGACAGAATAGGAGACATGTGGTTCCTAGGCTAATGATTTACCCATGTTTTGTTACCGAGGTGGTCTATTTACCAAATAATTCCTAGATCGTGCATGCCTATACCACCCCCCCTAATGGGAAGCACTTCCAGTTCCTCTCATACCTTACGCATAGTACCTTTCCTCTCTAGGTCAGATCCTACATGAGTCCCCATTTGAATCCATTTCCAAGGCACTGATGGCAGTGATGCTCTTCCTTTGGATCCCTCATCCAAGGGGGACTAATTTGAAACCTCCACCAAAGCATCTCAACATAAAATACCATGAATAGGTGCACACCAGCATGCCTCTCATTTGGATTTTCATTCCTATGGTTAGAGGTCTCCCGTACTTTCCCTACCTTATAGTTACGGTCGTCTGGGTGAATGTGGATTTGCATTACCACAGTTATAAGGACCCTATCCTTGGGGGTGGTGTCGGGTTACTCCAAGTCTCAAACATGAGGAATATGGACATGTCTTTCTCTTTTCATCCCAAAGAACCATAACCTATGGTTCTAGGTTGGGAGGGTGGGGATCATGCTTGTAGTGTCTTTTGACATTGAATGACATCCTCCTCTCCCATTGTGGAACCAATTTTAGAGAATCCCCCTTGGCGAAATCCAATATCATTTATTGTAGGAGGTTTCAATCTTGCTCCTCCTTGCTCACCGAGGGCCGTGTATTTATGGGTAGTCAGACCTGACTATCATGGTTATGAAATGGGAGAAGGAACAGGTACATCCAAGCCCCGTTTTCTTCTCTCATCACCCCATCCTCTTCCACTAGTGGAGGAGGAGAAGTATGTAGTGTTTTGGGTCATTCTCTTCCTCTTGCTTCTCACTTTCATGCATGAATCATCATGACTTGTGGTCTTAGGGGATATCTATGATCACAAAACCCATACTATCAGATGCAGGTTCTGGCAGAGAATCTTCCATCAGATCTTCCTCTCACATTCCTTAAGAGTACATCCATAGGCATGGGTCCTAAATTCCATGTATCCAACCTTATGAAAAATTATATCATGTGGTTTCTCACATCATCCGCTCCCTCTTATTTCTCAAACTATAAATGAATCTTGTGGGTTTAGAGGTAGACAATGGTCATAACACCCCCATGATCCCAAACAACTTATGATCCTCATAATTAATATAAGGACCAAAATCTCAACGGAGGGTATCAATATTATAATTAATCCCTAACATAATTCTATCAAAGGGCCATACTCCCTTGTGAGACAAATCCAAGGGCCTCATAGGCTGAGGTCATTATAACCAAACTACATGGGATTTGATTCCCATCCAAATGGGATATGTAGGAAGCATCCTTTAGGTCCATAACTGCAATCCCAAATCAACCTTACTCTCTCTATCTGTAGGTCAAATTCCCAGTAGGGTCTAATTCATCCTGTAAATTCATATCCCTTCTAGGTTCCCTGGGCCACTTCGACATAAGACCCACGCAAAAATTTGACTAGGAACCTTTCTCCTAGAGTTCATAGCTGCATGATTTCAAATTGCGTGGTTTGGTCAATATAGTATGACCTTAAATTTTATTATATGACTAGTTAAGTGGAACCAAACTAAATAAGTTATTATTTCCCTCACAAGCATATATAGGAATCTCATATCATGGGTTCAATCTCAATAACGGAATAACTATGGTCTTTATAGATGATGATACATTCCAAAGCACCCCATTGTGTGGCTAGAAAACCATAATTATCATAATAATGATCAAAGAATCTCTAATTATTACATTAGAGGATTACATTACTGGAGAACCTCATATACCTACATATATCTGAATTGATGAAGAACCTCAGATACATATAGATGATTCTAAAATCCACACATGTGGATACTTGATTATTAATTCAAGGGAGATCCATTTCATACTCAAGAAATAATAAACGATTCATGAACGTATCTTTAATCTATAAGAGTGGCTCAGAGTATGAAATAATTCCCCTAAAAAGAGTGTGGTGAGACAGACCTTCAATCCTCTCATCCAATGTGAGTTTTTAAGTATTTTTGTCCAAATTCTCCAATGAATGACTAACCTTGGAAAGCATGTACCTATAGATATAGAACCGTTGGGTGTTTCCGGTTCCATGAACAAACCCTTTGTAATCTATTCAAAAATATTAAACCTGGAATGAATGATTGTACATAACAGAAACCATGAAATATACCATCGAAATAACAAGAATCTCCATAGGAAAAAGTTTCTTATATATATTAATGACCTTTTGATATAGTTATAGAGGGACTAGGACTAGGAAGAGATTTGTGAGAAAAATGGACAGAGGTTTTTCTTGTAGTTACATCGACAACATTACTCATTGAATTTATTGGTTGGAATTTTTTTACTTTACTTATGGTGGGGTTTTAATTGGTAATTTTTATTTCCATTACATAATATTATACTTTGATGGTGGAATTTTTGATGTATGCATGAACGGTTATCAGTTTTTTATATTTTATCATTTTATGGGTTTAACGATGTTTGTGTGTGTAGAGTTACTTTAGGCTAAGGCCTACCATAAGAGTGATAGAGCAACTCAGTGTTGTTCTCCAACCCCTAGACTATTGGAGAGGGGTTGGGTGTAGACATTGTTTGAGACCTATTGGGATGGGTCATGATGGAGTGATATTAGAGTGGGTTGGTTTTAACTTAGGACCAAATTATATGAGATTGGTTTGGGAAACAATGTTACATGTTTTGAGTATAGATTTTAGTCCAAAGACTCTGGTATTGGTGCATCGACCAATATATTAATAATCTAGGACTATGATCATTTTCATTTCAACTTGGTATAGGTAGACATTGGTTATAGGGAAAACAATGGCACATGCATCATATAGGAATGAGTTTTGGTTTTTATATCTTTCTTGGGTCAAATATCTAGAAATACTCATTGATAGTGGTACATATTTATTATTTATAAATGCATTAAAAATGTTTACTAACTAATATTTAGAATCCAGATCCCAAGGATGATCCCCTTAGTGATGGGGATTTGATATAGGGATTTTTTCAGGAGGTGTTACCTCTACGTGGTGTTCTAGTCTTACCACCACCAATCAAGAAACAGATAGTACTGGAAACACCAGCGGATGAGGTGTGAAATATGAGAATACTTCATGAGTTTTAGCTACAATGAACCCTCTAGTTCTGAAGGGGGCCTGAGTAATAGTTATCTAAGTAACAGATTGAGGTGATGATGTGAGTCTTCCATCTTCTCAGGACACCAGTAGACCAGATGGTGGTTCTGGTAGTGAGCCTTTTCTATGTCTCTACAGGATTATGGTGGGGTTTAGTTACCCAATTGTATGAATAGGTGACTCTTTCATATCGAGAGTTTGAGTTTCTTATCAGTGTATTGTTTTCTCCAGCTACATTGAGGTCTATAAAAATCTATGAGATTCTATAGATTTAGAAGGGTAGTATGAAAATGGATGACTATTCATCAAGGCTCAGCAACTTCTCTTAGTACTCGATGGATATGGTGCATAATCATTTTTTTTATCATAACTCTGAGCAAGGAATACATAGAGATATCCAAGA
The DNA here is from genome assembly GCA_963277665.1 of Viscum album. NCBI lineage: Eukaryota > Viridiplantae > Streptophyta > Magnoliopsida > Santalales > Viscaceae > Viscum > Viscum album. Next base: position 186,921,683 of record OY728140.1, read on the forward strand.
TGACATGATACCTATATGGATTCATACCTATGTTGGAGTGCTGGAGAATAATTTAGTGGTTGAGTGATTCTTGGATGAGTAGATTCTGATAGTTAGTGCTGGCAGTGGGAACATATGAGATGAGACTTTTCCAGTAGGGATCCAATGATAGAAACAGGGACCTATACATGTGAGATATTTATGGAGGTGATCCCAGGATAGAGGTTATGCGGTTCATGGCTCACATGATAGATCTATTTATCAAAGAGATAAGTGATGCTACTCTTGTTATAGTTGATGAAATATTGAAAAAGATTGTCTGACCTTACAAAAAAATGATAGAGATATAGTATATTAGAAACCTAGATAGAGGTGGAAGTAAGAATAGAATGGTCTCAAGGCATTATATATGGAATAGGAGATGGGAGAATAGCTGTAGGTAGAGGACATTAGGACTTATTACTAACAACACCCGCAGGTGGTCCATGCTAGGCTCAGGGAGTTGGGGATATAGACAATGGTAGCTATAGGTGGTTGAGGCTTATTACCTAGAGGCTTTTGGGATGATATGAGGTATGATCTATGTCTTTTCTACCAGAGATCTAGTAATAATAGATATAGGTGATATTCATTCCTTTATTTTCACTTATCAAGTTTGATACTTAAAGATTCTGATTGATCTTTTGGCTCGACCCATGAACTTAGAGACTCATATAGGAGGTGAACCAGTGATCGCATACTTGCGATGATAGTGACACCTGAATCTTGGAGGTGATATTTTCTTTTGGGATATCCTTGTAACAGTGATGAGGCCTTATGATGTCATATTAGTCGTAGACTGGTTATCATCAATTCATGCCCATATAGATTGTTTCAGGTGGAGGATGTGGTGTGTCTACAACAATGGAATGGGGTTTTCTTTTTTTGGTGAAAAGAAAACCCATACAAAGATGTATGCACTCATGCTTAGGGGGTACAACAAATTTCTCATCAGTTGTCTAGAATAACACTTGGTGTAGTGGATGCTATGAGTTATTAGTTTTCTGTTGTGGTGGTGGAGTACGAGGATGCATTTTCTAAGGATGTCCCATAATTACCTCCCCACCAATAGATAGACTTTCGTATTGATCTACACCCAATTACGACCTTGATATATTTTCCAGGATATTGGATGAACCCCACAGAGCTTCATGAGCCGAGGGTGTAGTTTGAGGACTTTCATAGAAAGGTATTTGTTAGACCTATTGTTTTACCCTGGGCAACCACAATCTTTTTCACTATGAAGGTGGATAAGAGTTTAAGGTTGTGTGTGGATTACCATCACCTAAACTGAATGACATTAAATAACACGTACCCACTACCGATGATCGATGACCTCTTTGATTAGTTTATAGGGACATGATGGTTCTCTAAGATTGACATTAGATCAGGCTATCACCATTTGAAATTATGGGATGAGGATATACCTAATAAAACTTTATGATGTGTATAGAGTCACTATTAGTAATTGGTGATTCCATTCGTCATGATGAATAGCCCAGAAGTTTTCCTGGGAATCATGAATTGGATATTTCTGCCTTTCTTAGAACCATTTTTTTGTAGTCTTCATCGATGATATCCTAGTGTACTCGATTTTTGAGTAGCATCACACAAGAAACATGGGAATGGTTTTATATATACTCATAGAGAATCAGATTTATGGAAATCTCATGAAGCATTGGTTCTAGATTAAGGAGGTGTAATTTCAAGGATATGATATCTCAACAGACGATGTAGTAGTGGACTAAAAAACGATTATGGTAGTGTTAGCTTGGGATCCACCAAAGAGTATGATGGGGGAGTGGAGCTTCCTCAGGTTAGTAGACTACCATCATTGTTTTATACCTGATCTTATAGGATATCATCTCCCTTGATAGTTTTGATCTAAAATGAGAATACTTTTTCTGTTGATAGAGAGGTACCAACAGTCTTTGTAAGTGTTGACGTAGAGTTTGATGAGTTCTCCCATATTGAGATTGATGGAGGAGGGTGTCATGTCTTTAGTGTTCGATGATGAATCAGGGATCATACTTGGGTTTGTTATGATTCATATGTAGGTGTTGATTGCCTATGATTCACACCAGTTGAGTCCACACAAAAAGAACTATGCGACCAATGATCTTATGCTACTAGCGGTAGTCTTCACACTAAATATATGGTGATACATTATTATGGGTGAGAAATTTATCATCTATTCTAATCAAAAGAGTATAAATTATTTATTATATAATAAGGATCTTAATATGAGACATAGGTGATGGATAAAGTTCCTCCATGATTATGAAATTGAGGCTGACTGTACTCATGGGAAGGGGAATGTAGTAGCAGATGCCCCCAATAGGAGATCTTGATCAAAGTTGATGGGTGAGGCATCAAAGTAGTTATCCTCTTTATATTTATCCATTATAGATAAGGATGCAGAAACTTACCTCTAGTTGATAGTTTTCCCCTCTACTTTTATAGTGGTTTAGGGAGGCGTACCTTGGATATACCAAATGTGAGACCCTATGTACCTAGAAATCTACTAGACATGCTCTTGTTGGATATTCTAAAGGTTCGGAGAATTTCATTCATTTTAGAGGATGCATGATGAATCCAGTGATGTTTTAGGAGGTGTTTTGAGGGATTTTCATTTATCTCCCTTTCAGGTACATCCAGACACGGTGAATAATTACTAGGACCTCCGATGTTTGTTTTGATGGCAAAGGATGAATAGGTGTGTTAAAGAGTTTATCTCTCGATTCCTTACTAGTCAACACGTGAAGGTTGAGCACCATGTTCTAGTGGGCTTATATCAACCACTTGATGTGACAGAGTTGAAGTGAGATAATATATCTATGGACTTTGTGATAAGGTTACCACATAAATCTAGAGGACATGATGACATCTGGGTGATCGTAGACCAACTCACCAATTCATCTCAATTCCTGTCTATTCAAGAGAAGAGTGCAGTAGATATCTTGGGACACCTTTATATGTATAATATAATATGACTCCATAAATATTCTTCGATGATTTTTTTACTATAATACCCATTTCACATCTCGGTTATGGAAGGGATTTTAGGAGTCCTTTGGGACTCAGTTACGTTTGAGCACAACATTTCACCCCCAAAATGATGGTCAGATTGAGTACAACATTCATGTCTAAGAAGAAATTATATGGAATTTAATGTTATATTTTGGTCATATTTGGGAGGATCACCTATTATTGGTGGAGTTTGTATACAAAAACTACCATTTTACCATCGATATGACACTATTTAATGATTTGTAAAGGAGATCTTACAGGTCTCCATTATGATGGGCCGACCTAGGAGAGTCAGCAATTATGGTCCAATAGTTGGTGCAAGGCACTACAGAGAAGGTTTAGATTATATAGGTGTGTATGTGGACTAAAAAATTAATCATATGACATTATGCATATCGATGATGGAGGCCTTTGAAGTTTTAGGTGGGATACCATCTTTTCTTGAGGGTCTCACCTCAATGCATATAGCAGAGATTTAAGTAGTTTAGAAAGATATCTATAAGATTAATTAGATCTTTCTAGATACTATTTAGTTTTGGTTAGGTGGATTTCTACTTAGATCTATCATTTTAGTTAGATCAGACACACAACATATTCCACATGTTGTAGTTGTGGAGGTACATGCACGACCCATCACAAGCTATCGACTAGGGAGAGATGGACATCGAGGATGGGGCTAAATTTTCTAAGTACCTAGTATAGATTGAGGATCGATAAGAGAGGATTCTCCATGGGTGAGATACTCCTTTAGCACATGTTAGGTGGAATCATGAGAATCAACTAGAGAGTAACTGGGAGTGGGAGACCGATATGTATTCTCAGTACCCACATCTTCTTGTCTATCCTTTTTTTGTCATTCTAGGATATAAATTCCCACGTTGGGGAGAATGTAATGATTCTTATTTTCCCAGATATTACTTTATAATTTTCGATGGATTATTTTCAAAGCTAGGCACTGAGATTGAGTGAGATTTCGAGGCCCATTGATCTCAGAATTAGTTTTTGAAATATATTAAATACATTTAATATCAAACATGTGATTATTTCAATAAGAAATTTAATAACTCTTAAAAATGGTTTGGATAAAAAATATGACATCTCCATTGAGTTCATAGAATGTTTTTTACCCAATGCATAAATTAACCTTAGAGAACATAAGATGACCAGGTTGAGTGTATTCAGGGGAGAATTAATAATATAAATAAGTAAATAATTTATTTTATTATGATGGCCCAATGACCTATTTTACATCTATAAATACATGGTTATGAGAAAATCTCAAGGTTGGTTGTTTAACCCTGGATACCCCGAAGACAATTGGAAGGGAGCATTCTTGGAGGATTAAATTGGATCCGATCGATATCTATGTTCATCACACCATCAAAATTCAAGGATATCACTAATTAAAATAATGAAGATTCATTCTTCATTAATGATCTATACATCTTGAGGTAGGAATTTTTTATTATGTGGACTTATCCAAATTATCTTATATTATGATGAACACAAATGGATCGACCAATAAATTGATTCATGGTTCTATCGTATTTTAGGTGCAAGATTATTTTGTAGGTATTATTGGGATAAATTGTTTATTTTAATTTGGATATTAGTTTATCTATCTAATGATAATGGAGTGAGGCCAGCCTGAAAATGGCCAAGGTGCTTTCTGCTTTTGGGTGTTTCTTGGTTTTCATTCACTGTTCTTCTTGAATTCGTCACTGTGGTTTCATTTGATTGTTGGTTCGATAGATACATGATAAATCATTTATTTCACACCTATTTCATGGAAAACCATATTGAAATATCAAGAATGGGATCATTTATTATTTATGAAGGAGGTTTTCACCGATGACATTAAATCAGGACCAGTTCGATGATTACCATTCTTCTCATTTGGTTGTGTGATGGAGATGAGGCTCGATGATAACTGATTTCTATGAAAATCAGCTAACCAGATTTTGGAGATTAATAATGACCAGGCTTGGTTGAAAATGTTCCTTGTTCACCTGAATGATTCCTGAATAGATTAGAGTTTGTAGGAGTGGAAAATGACTCATGAACAAGATTTCAGATTCTCTAAAATCCGGGGTTACACAGAGTGTAATCCAAAATTACACTCCATGTGGGACCCCCTATATGACACAAGGGTTCCATAGAGAAGATACATATCACATGGTCTGTGAAAACTATCACATGACATGAGACTTATACCTAGAAGCTTAACATGTACCCCAGAAGGTACATATACATGGCACGAATTACATGGGCTCTTTATTCCAAGTTTTCCATTTATATCATTAAATATATTTTCCATTCTTTTCTCCTCCCATGTACACAAAACACCTACCTCACATGAATTTTCTCTCATCTCACAAATGTTAATTTTCAATAAGGCTTTTCTCATCCAAACCAATGAAAGAGTCAACATTGGCTTGATAAATTCCTAATTCTTTAAATGATGTGACTCAAGGAAATGTGTTTATTATGAGGACTCTACAAGGGTTTTTTTTTATTTTGGTTGGCAGGATATTGATGTAAAAAATTATGAGGTTGAATGTGGAGTGTTTGGATCTTTTTGAAGAAAAAATTGAAAGATTCTAATTTCTACTCAAGTTTGTTATCCTCATCACTCCCCTTAGTATAAATTAAGCTACATCATTAGGAAAACTCAAGGAATGTTCACAACATTTTGTACTCCAACAACAAAAAATTCAATAAACATTATTTTTTCTTGAAATATCTAGATATGCACAAATTTATTTCTCTTTATAATTTCTAGAAAGGCATAACTTATCTTATCATAAAATCCCCAAGAAAAAGAATAAATTTCAATAGATTTTTTTCATTTGGAAAAAAATATATTCACAATTTTATTTCCCAACCAATAAATCACTGAATAAGGTAGCACAATATAATAAATCTCCCCCCCCCCACATAAGGTAAACTAGATTATTAAATTTCACTTCAAGATCAGGATGGATAGAGAATGTTTTTTGTAATGTGGATAACCTAATATGATATTCATGGATTCTAGGGGATTCAAGGATTAAATGTATGAGGTAGTCCATAATGAAAAACGATACTCTTAAATAGTGGGCTTAAAACCCCATGAAATTCCTCAATCATTTAAAACAAAAATATCTCAAACCCACATGTTTTGAAAAGAATAAATCAAATACTAGTTAAATCAAGCATGGTTTAGTTCTCTCAAGAGGTGAGGTGAATTTAAAGAATATCAAAACAATGGTTCATAATCCTCATAGGAAAGTTATATCAAAGATTAAGATAGTGCGATGTGGCATGGGATTAATTAATTAAAGTACATTTCATCAAATTTCTAAAATATTTGAACTTGAACCAAAGTCATTTTCAACATTCATTTAAGCTTAGTTTTGTAGAATAAATTGTTTCAATCATTAAAATGAGTTTTAAAAATGGAGATGATAAAAATTTTAGATCAAAAGTTTCAAAAACACACAAAACTGAAAAAAGAAACAAATTATTTTAAAAACACACACACACATGTTTTTTAAAAGAATTGGGAAACAAAAAATGAAAATCCTAAACTAAAAAGGTTCCCTTTAACAAACTTAAATGATGTAGTATCCTCAATGCATTAAATTGGATGTATCATTTTACAAAATTTGAAAATGAATCAGATAAAAAAATAAAGTATTATAGAGAGGTACGACCGGATATATTTTATTGATAGATAGTTTGGATGAGTATGATCTCCTCCATAGGATCTAATGGAATGGTCCCATAGAATTTCTTTAGCCTGTTTCCATTAATAGTTAATGGCTCATGATATCCATCATTTAGAATCTACACATCACTGAAGGGATACACATGAATAACCATAAATTGACCCTCCCATCTAGAATGATGTTTACCTAGAATCATCTTGAGTCTTGAGTTGAATAAGAGCACTTTGTCTCTAGGATGGACGTCTTTCAGTTGGATCAGATTGTCCTGAGACAATCTTGTTCTCTCCTTGTAAATCCTGAATTTCAAACACTTCCCTTAAAATTTCCTCCAACTCCTCCAACTGAAATATTATATATTTCTTAGCACTTTCAAGATCCATATTAATCTCCCTAACATCCCAATATGCCTTATACTCCAATTGCATAGGTAGGTGACAAATTTTCCCACAAATCATTTTATACGGACTCATTCCAATCAATGTCTTGTAGGTTATCCTGTAATCCCATAATATTTCTTCCAACATTTGGCTCTAATTCTCCGCGTGTGGACTGACAGTATTTTCCAAAATTCCTTTAATTTCCCTATTAGACACTTCAGCTTGATCATTTGTTTGTGGGTGATAGGGAGTTGATATTTTATGATGCACCCAAACCTTCTTCAGTGAAGCCTCCATTATTATATTGCAAAAGTGAGTCCATTGATCATTGATGATGGATCTAGGAAATACAAACCTATAAAATATGTTAGACCTAACAAAATAACAAACAATTTTAGTATTGTCAGTCCTTGTGGGGTTTTCTTCCACCCATTTGGGAACATAATCAAATACAAGAAAGATATATGAATTTCCAAATGAAATCAGGAAATGGATCATAAAATATATACCCTAGAACTCCAAAATCTCAAAACAATTATGTGGTGGTTGAGGAATTTCTTGTCTTTTTGAAATGTTTCTAAAAAACTGAAATTTTTGAAACCTTTTTCAAAATTCATGAGTGTCTTTAAAAAGGGTGGGCCAATAAAATCCACACTCAAAAACTTTCATTGATATTATTTAAGGTCGAAAGTGGCCTCTACAAGACAATATGTGACAAAACTCAAAGAAAGATCAAATTTCACTCTAAAAAAACATCTTATTATCTCTTGGGAATTGAAAATCCTACAAATAAATAGATCATCTCAAATGTAAAATCTAGATTCATCTTTTAGTTTGTGAATTTGATGAGAATTGAAATTATATGGGACTGGAGATGTTACTAGATAATTGACCATGTCATCATACAATGGAACTAATCCTTCAACAAAGTTCAAAATCTCTCATAGAATCATTCAATGGTTATTTTTATGGAATTTCAGCTTCAGTAGTGTTAGGAAGTCTACTTAAATGATCACCAACTTGGTTCTCAGATCCCTTCTTATCATTTATTTCTATGTTGAACTCTTTCAATAGTAACATCCATCTACCTAGCCTTGGTTTAGATTTATCCTGCTTCATCAGGTACCTCAGAGTCATTTTATTTTATTTTTATTTGAATTGAGCTATATCAAAGGCTATCAAGGCATAGACAATGACTTGTGTCCTTCCCTCTATTCTCGGAGAAATTATTGCACCAAATAATTGTTTGGAATCATCACAAAGTAGATCGAATTGTTCTTCCCAATTTTGTAGATGCATCACAGATGGTGTAACCAATCAACTCATCATCTCATTAAAGACATCCCTACACGTACCATTGAAATCCGAATCATAATATTTTAAAATAAATCTAGAGTGGGGAAGATAAATCTTAATGAATGTTTTTATAGACCTCCTGTAGAATCATGCATGTCCTAAAAATGATCTAAACTGCATCACACAATTTGGGTAACTAAAAGAATTTGTCACTTCAATTTTTTGGTTATCAACTTTAATTTACTTTTTGAAAATTAAATGCCCATGGAAAATCCCTCTCTCAACAATGAAATGAAAATTTTCAATATTTAATATAATATTTTTTTGGCAGATGGTTTTCAAAACTTTTTCCATATTTTTCAAACAATGGTCAAAATAGTTACCAAATACTGTGAAATATTCCAAGAAAACCACTAATAAATATTCAATGTGATCAGAGAATATACTTACGATGCACCTCTAAAATAAAACAGGAGAATTATATAATCAAAATGTAATCCTTTTATTTGAAAAAGTGATGAAGGGACATGTAAAGTTTGTATTCTGTTGATTCTCAAGTGAAATGGGTACCTTGAAATAACATGAAAATCCATCCAAAAAGAAATAATGAATTCTACCTACCAATATCTATAACATCTGATCAATAAAGGGAATGGGGAATTGATCTTAATGTGTGACCTGATTCAAATTTCTAAAATCAATTCACACTCTCCAACTATTCTGAATTTGCATAGAGATTAATTCAATCATTTCATTATTCATAGTGGTTAAGCAAATTTTTTTGGAACTACATAAATTGGGCTAAACCATTATGAATCTAAAATGGGATAGATGATCCCACAATCCAAGAGATTATTGATCTCCTTCTTCACAACCTTCATCATGGTGGGATTCATCCTTCTTTGGGGATTTCTGAATGTTTTGGAATCTCCCACAAGAAAAATTATATTTGAGAATATTGTTGGGATTATTCTAGGGATATCACCTAAGATACACCCTATTGCTTGTAATTTTCTCTCAAAATATTAATAAATGATTTTTCATGGGTTTTAGACAGATTATTAGCAATTATCAATGGTAATTTCTCTCTCTCCCTAAGGTACACATATTTAAAATTATCGGGGAGTAGTTTTAATTCAAAGAGGGAGTGATCAAGAGATGAAACTATACTAACGTTCCCCACTTAAAATGGTTGTACATCCTTCACACTATAAATCATATAATCTTCCTTATCCTTTACAAATCATTAAAGATATCAGATATTACATATTCCTCCCACATGAAATCAGAATCTCCAGCATTTTGGGAATCCACATGTTCAATGATATTTTTAATGGAAAAGTCTCTCCTAATACTAATAATTCATGGAAAATACCTGATTCTTTAATGGGTTCAGTACCAATTTCATTGGATAGTGAAAAGTGTGATTGATCATCCTATAGGTGCCTCATGGATTCAAAAATATTTAAGTGGAATGTTCAATCTCCAAACCCCATGGTGAGTGTCCCTTTGCGGAAATTGATGATGGTTTTGGATTTATTTAAAAAATGTATCCCCAAAAATGGTGGGTGAGTTTGATGAGATTTTATATTCTTTCATATTCAGCACATTAATGTCATTTGGGAACAAGATATATTTGAGTTTCACAAGGACAACCTCTAAAAATCTTGCCAGGAAGACTGTGGATCTATTTGCAAGCTAAACCACCACTCTTGTGGGCTTCTAGTCTCCCATATACAAAAGAGTGTATACCGAGTGAGGAAATACATTAATTGAAGAAAATAGATCACACAAATCATTAGTGAAATTTTAAGAACCAATGCAACATGTAATGGAAAACATCTTTAGATCATAACATTTTGTTATGAAATGTGCTGTGATAAGGGATGATACACTTATTCCCTTGTTTTTTCATTTATTCCCTTGAAGTATCCTCTTCTTGGTGCAAAGATCCTTAAAACATTTAGCATAATTTTGAATTTTTTTGAGTTCTTCAAGAAGGAGGATATTAATTTCCACTTTCTAGAAGGTGTCTAGAATTTCTTTTTGAAGTGATTCTTTCTCCAATATCTTTCTTTCAGTCATAATTAATATAAATGGTGGGAGTAAGTATTTTTTATACCTTTTTTGAATTTTAAATGGTGTTTATTATCTCTTATTCCTCATTCTATCATTATCCTTATACTCTTTCTTTTATTCTTCATAGTGTATTTTCAATGAATATTAATAACTTACCACTTCATTATACCTCAACTCGAGTGGTCTTATTTCAGGTTCATGGGCTACTACTTATGATATTTCTTTTCCACTTCCTATTTTTATCATGATGAAATTCCCTTTTTTTGTATTGTTTAGGAAGGGATTATAAAATGATTTTTCGTTTGGAAGTCCATGAGAATTTTGATTTTGTTAGAAAAATATTTTATGGTGTCTTTCAGCCCTTCAATATCAGGCATATGTTGTTGTATATGAATTGGGGGTTGTGCAATGATGGATGGTTTCTTATAGGATCTTTGGAAATTGGGTGGTTCATGGTAAGAAGGAAGGTCATATTATTTGTTTTATTGAAATAGAGATAGGTTTTGTAATTTTTGCTGGAATAGGGGTCTAGCTTGATTTAGTTGATTTCCAAATCCACATTGATCTTGGTTAGGATCTCTATATACGTTATTTGGTTGGAATTTCCATGATTAAAATTCTTCCAAATTTTTTTCCATTCCCTGTATTTTAGCACATTGGTAAGTTAAATGATTAGTTTATAATCATAAACCACATACCTTAGTCGGTTCTTGTTGGTCACTCACATATTTCAAGGCCACCTATCGCACCAAACTATATATCTTATCAATATTAGTTTGAAAAAAGGTGATGGATAATAATTTATTACCTCATGTAGACTTCGTTTTCTAGTACCTCTTGTACCAAACTATTGTGAGTTTCCAAAAATCTTTTCAATCAAGATCTTACCTTCTTCTGGGTACTTGTCAACCAATGCACATCCTGATGATACATAAAGATGGTTTCAATCATTTTCCAGTAATCCTTGATAGAAGAAGACAACAAATTTATGATCCTTAATGGATTGATGTGGGCAACTGGAACATATATTTTTAAATCATTCCCAATAATTGTAGTGGGTTTCTCAGGATGATTTTCTTGATGGCATAGATCTTCTTTCTAATGGTTGTTCTTCTAAAGGATGGGAAGAATAATTGCATGAAACATATTACCAAGTCATTCCAATCAGTAAAATAACTTTTTTCTAGACCATAAAACCATTATTTGATGGCTCCTTCCAATGAAAATGAGAATTACTTTTACTTTACATGTTCCTAAGTTACTCCATGGGGTCTAAAAGTTTAGTAGACATGTGTGAACTCTTTAATATGTTTGTTTGGATCTTTAACATCCAAGCCCTGAAAAATTGGAAGCAATGGAATCATTTTAGGTTTCATCTCAAAATAATTTTCAACACCATCATGGAAAGTTGATTGTTTTTATTGAGGAATTTTGGTGCACAAATGTCTCTAAGGGTAAGGTTTTGATTTCAATCCATGATGACAGGCTCAGAGTGAACACTTGACTATTCAATTGAGTCTTTAAGAGAAATTTCATCAAATTCAAATTGTAAATTAATGTTTCTAAGTCTACTGAACAAGGTTCATTAAATTTTAGGATCTAGGGGTAAAGGTTTATTGTTTGATATTCTATATATTCAATTTTGAAGAAAAAAATAAAGAGAGAAAAAAATGTTGGCAATACATCTGTGACAACGACACAAAGTTTTAACACATTCCTGTCATGGGGTGTGACAAAAACAAATATTACATAATTTAAAATTTTGTATAGTGGGTAACCTAGGTTATCTAGATAGATGAATTCACAATTACTACGTTTTTCACATAAAGTTTAGATAGAAGAAGAGGTTGTTTCTGAAATTGTTTGAGTTTAAAAAGAAATAAAGTAATTAAGAATAATGTTTTAACACAAGTGGTTGAAGAGAGCTATGAGGTTAGGGTAGGATCACCTTTTTCAATGTCATCATTATCATCAGAAAAAACATTCACCCTATCTTCCAACTAAATAAAAAATGAAAGTCTCCTTAATCAAGTTATCAATCACACTTTGTTGAAGAAAGCAACTGAATTAAAGTGAAAACTCATATATATAGGATTTAGGGGTGGAAACGTTTCCCTCCACATTCACTCCTATGATAGTTTTAGTCAATTTAGCATCATAAATGGAAGAATATTGGGTAGGATATTTCATTAACGTTTTTCCCCTCTCTTGTTCTCATTCTCCCAACAAATATTACTAGTTTGGAAAAAGTTTAAAAAAAATCTCAGATTACTGATAAGGATGTTTTCTACGCCAGGAGACTGCTTAACTATTTCAAATTTGGCACATGCAATAGATGCCTTAGTGACATAATTTATTTATTAAATTAAATTTGGGCATGAAATGAGCAGTCTTATTTCTATTCCAGCTAGAATCACGTCATTTTGAGTAATGTAGGCTGAGATATACTTCAACAACAATTGTGGAATCCATTCTACTGGCCATCGAAATTTGTTCACATTTTTTTTGGATCCTTGTGTGTCGAATTGGTCGTAGGTCAAGAATCCAAAGTTAAATCCTGAGAGAAAGGAAATCCTAAAAAAGGTATCACTCAATTTAGATATAACTTTAAAAATATATTCCTAAAATACAGAAGAACCATAAAACTACTAAATTTATAGAATAAAATAATTTTTCACAATTAAGCCCAAAATCCACAAAAAAAACTAAAATGATGAAAATAATATCTAATTGATTAATTGTAAGGGGTTAAATAATTAAAATACACATGAAAAATAATGAAAAAATTATCTCTATCAATGATCCAATAAATGTTTTAACACGATAGACATTGAAGTTAATGGAAATGAAAGAAATTCTATTCTTATATCTATGTCAAAAAATGTTTATATGAAGGTAATGGGTCTAAAAATAACAAATATTAAATGGTACATGATTGAAAGTATTTTTAGAAGAAATAATAAAGAAAAGTAAGGAAAGATACAAATCTGGAGTAACAGGTTTTCCTCCTTGGTCGAGCCCAACTCCAACATCTACTATGTCACGAATGTGGACCCCTTGAAACTAGAGGGTATGGATCTCATAAGCGGTGATGCCCTTTGGTTATAGTACTTCATACCTCATTAGGATTGTACCTATTTTTTCCATGGAGGTTTTTATTCTTTTCCACCGCATTTTATTTGAAAATAAATAAATATTGATGATGAAATAAGTTGTTTGCAACATCAGAGGTTTCAGATATGTTTTGGAAGATTATACAATTGTTAATAAACATATGATAAACTTTCTAAAAAAGTTTGATTCTAAAATATTTTATTTTTGAGATAAATAAGATTTATCACTTGATGAAATTCATAACATTCTTATTTCTTTTGAAATGTGAAAATATACAACTTTCAACAAGATGATCAAAGGTTAAATGGATTTTGAATCTATGAGAAAGATGAAAATTCAAGATGATAAAGACATTTATCATTGTGATTTTAAAGAAATGGATGATGATGTGTTGACTCAAAAAATCATGTCTCTTATACCTAAGAATTATCAAATAGGAAGAGGAATGTATATAATAAAACTTCCTCACAAATGTTTTGAGTGGTAGAATTCACATTTTTCTAGGAATTGCCCCAAATATAAATTTGTTGACTTTAAATATCATTCTGAAGAAAATCCTTTGTGGAATAAATTTGATAAAACATCCATGAAATTATCTTTACTTACGGAAAAAAGTCTACTGGAAACAAAAAGAACATTCTATGTAAGAAAGATAAATTGGAATTTGATGAGATTAATTCATCAGAATATGAAGTTTCAAAAAAAAGTAAACTTGTAGTTGAAATTATTTAAAAATGGAGATTCGTCAAATAATGAAGAAGTAGGTGAATTATCTTCTTGAGAGTATCATCTCAGATCATAACTTGTTTCATGTCATGAGAAAAATAGAACACTCACCAAAGAAATCAGAATAGTGAAGAAAGATGGTGGGAAAATTATTAAGACATTTATAAGAAGGAAGAATAATAGATCTAGAGGATCTTAAGTTAAAAACTCAGAATTTTGGAAGACCTTCGTATTAAGTATGTATCTAATAAAGATGATGTTTTAAAAACTCAATCAAAACACTTTAAAGCTAAAATCAACTTAAAAATGTTGAATGAAAATTTCAGCATGGATTTGTAAGTAAAATCAAATTCATCTAAAGAGGTTTAAAAAACTCACACCAAGAGTTGGGTGAAATCTAAACCCACTAAACTCAAAATTTCATATAATTTATATCATATTTTAGGTGTTACGAAAATTATTGGGAAGTATTTGGTTGAGAAGGGATGTGAAAAATCTATCAACTCAACAAAAGATGGAAATTACCCCCAGAATAAAGTTTCCATATGCGCTGAGGAAACTAAAGTTAAAACTTTTTATGAACCTAGCAAATGTTAATACATTGAAAGATAATATCACCGAATGATTTTACGCATGTTTTTTAGACAAAAAGGCACCATTTTTAAAAATCAATTAATTAAACTTGTCAATTTTTTTGGTTTTATGTTTTGTGTTAGAATATGGAGTTTGATAAAAAATGAACAAAAAGAGGTGAATAAAGTAAGTCAAAAATATGTCACCCCATGACGCTTTGTGGTGCAGTGTGAAACCAGACTTTTGAAGGTAGATTTATGTTGCAATAGATTCAAGGAACAAATACAGAGCTCAAAAATGATGAACCTAACTGAAATGAAGTGAAACTTGCTATAAAAATTACATTAATCAACTTGAAAATTATATTCATAATATGAATCTAAAAAATACAAGTCGTGAAACAAGGCTTAAAAGTTTATTCAATGTATATTACACGTCATGAACCCACTATTCAAAACATGAAATATTTTAAAAATCATAATTATTTTCCCACATATTAAATGTCATGAACACCACTTACACGTCATGAAAATCGCTTATATAAACTAGAAACATAGATTTATGATGAGTATTTGGTGAAAAAAACTATTAAATGTGATTGGTTTTCCAATTATGTAGGAAGACCCATTAATTGAGACATGTGATAATGATAAATTCCTATAAATAAGACGACATGGGGGATATTTAAAGAGATTAGTTGGCAAGAAGAATCTCTCGATGATGGCATACTACTGTATTATTTCCCCACTTTTCTTTTCTTTTCTTTTCATCATTTTATGATGTATCACACCTCCCAAAGAAACTCAAATTCCCTATCCATGGAAGGGTAGTTCTTGTGATTCATTGGGAAAGGGGGACGCTTTTCCAACTACTATGTTTTATTTTCTTCATTTAAAGTATTAAAAACTTTTCTCATTCTTTTTCTAACTGGTTTCAATTGTTAATTCAATTTTTAATTCTGAATGCATCTTTACTAGGGTTAAATTCCTTTTATTTAAATTTCTTTGTGAAATAACCCATATCTCCTCCAACCAATTACTATTAGTTTTCTATAAAACATATTATGGTTAGGTGGTGATTTTTCATTGATTTTCATCACATTTGAGGAATTATGATAGAGATTTTTGTTAATTAGGAAATCAAATTCGCAATCAGGAATTGACTTAATTAATAAAAAGAACCCATTATAATTCCACACACATAGGAAATAGGGTAATATTATTGAGACTTGATTTTGGATTCCCTTACCATATCCATTTTACATAGGGTAAGAGATGAATCAATAGAGGATTCTCTCTCCTACCAGCCAACAAAAGTAAAATTTGTAAAAATTGGAAATGATGGTGGTATAACACTATGTTTAGCCAAACCCATTTTGGTCACCATCATTTTTTTAAAACCAATAAATTTAAACTCATATATAGTTTCTAAAATTCACAAACAAAATATTAAATCATTTTTTCATAAAAATAACTACAAAACTAAAAACGCATTTTGTGTTCAATCATATTAAGAAGACTACCTAGGTTATCTAATATAAAAATAAATGTAATAAAAATTGGTTTACCACACCCCAGGATAGGTTTGTGTCATCATACCTCTACATGAAACCAATATTTCAATGATTTGTTTTGTGTTGTGTAATTTATGGCACAAAACATACATATTTTGGTATAGTTTTTCCTTTTATAGAAGAAGGTATGAACAAAGGGGATACAATGGTATAAAAAATGAATAATTTTATTCAAACATAATTTTGGAAAATTAAAATCTCAATCTTTTAGAAAACATCCAAAAGAAAATAAATTTGTATATCTAGACGAAGAATGTGGAATATGTGAATAGGTTGTCCATCATGATCTGGAATGTATGACAACTATTCTGGGTAAAAGTTCTTAGAAAATAGAAAAAAAGGAATCTAGAAAGATTAAATTTGAAGAAATATATTTTTAAGTTGATACAACACATAAATTAAGTAAAAAAGAACAATCCAAGGATATTTGATAGTGGTTATTCATAGCACGTGATAGGTGATTTGAAAATATTGAAAAATATTGAAAATCATGATGGAGGAGTAATTACCTTTGGTAATTATAGTTCCTTAAAATTAAGATGAATCAAATTGACTGAGATTGAAATAGAAAAGTTGAAATATAAGGATGTCCTATTTTTTAGGGATTAAAACAAAACATACTAATTTTATGTTAGATTTGTGATAATGAGAAAGAAGTTATATTAAGAAAATATTTTTGTATCATGAAAAGTGTGAAAGATGGAAAATGTATAACTAAAGAAGAAAGAACCAATAAAAATATTTTCTAGATAGGTGTACTTTGTGACTCCTGTTATATATGTCCTAAAGAAAACTAATAAGAGAGTGCATGATAGATTTGGATATTTTTTGAAGAAAAGAATTATTTTTTTCAAAATTTCATGTTTCAAAAAAATTTATAGTATTCAAAAGAATATAATATTACGTTTTTATAACTTTTCATATGGAAATATGGTGATTAAAATCCATAAAAAAGTTTATATTTAATCTACCAGGCCTCCTGAACTTATATATTCATATCGTTGTAGAGATATGATACATCAATCATCAAAAATATATTTCTATTTTATCTATTTTATTGATTATTTCACTCATATGACCCACATCGTGTTTATGAAACAGAAGTCATAAGCTGTAGAAATGTTTATATTTTTCAGAAAATATATTGAGAGATAAATGAGGGTATACCAAAAGAAGATGAAAAAATATAATGGTAACTAATTCACATGAATTGATTTTTAATCTTATATGAAAATTCATGGAATCAAACATCAGTATAGTGCTCCGTACATCCCACATCAAAATGGAGTAGCTGAAAATAAAAATAAAATTTTGATGGAAATGGGATGAAACATGTTATTAGAATAAAATCATACAAATTTATACTAGAGAGATGTTGTGAGTACTATTGTTCATGTAAAAAATGTTTTATAAGGATGGAATCCAAAATTACCTCCTATGAAATATGGTATTACAAAATTCCATCAGTGAAATATTTCAATGTTATTGGATGTCTCTGTTTACTAAAGATAAAAAATCCTAATATTGGTAAATTTGATGAGAATGAAAAAGAATTATTTTTAATGGGATATTCACCCAATGGAAGAAGTTATAAATTTTTGAACAAACATTTAAAAAATTTAGTGCATTACAATTATTTGAATGTTGTTGAAAATTAAAATTCCTTAACAAAGGATGTTGAAGATGTTGAGGAAGAAAAATTGAAAACTTCTTACAAGAGTGAAAGTGAGTCAAAATAGATATATAATTACTAAGAGGAATTATGTGATGAGGGAAGTGAAGTTAGAAGTGAAACATTGGATTTTACAAAATTACAAAAATATAATGAAACTGAAAATATACATGGATATAAGAATGCAACAATTCAAACTAGAATAAGGTTGAGATTAGAAAACTAGACATCTCTCATTTTACAAATTGAACCAAAATCGGTTTTAGAATAATTTGAACAAAATGAATGGGTTGATGTAATGAATGATGAATTGAATCAGATTGATAAAAAACAATTGGAATCTTATTACACCTCCCTCAAATAATTGATTTTAGGAATATTAAAGGTATAAAAAACAAAATTAATGAACATGGAGAAATTTTAAAAAAAATAAAAAATTGTTTGTAAATGCTATTCATTGGTAGAAGGTGTGGATTTTGAATAAATTTTTTATTCTAATTTCAAGATTAGAAACTATTATAATTTTTCTAGTTGTATATTAACATCAAAGATATAAATCTTATTAAATGGATGTAAAATTATCTTTTTTTAATGGTGGGATTGAAGAAGATTTTTGAATTGAGAAACTTTGTGGATTTATACTTGATATAGGTGGAAGTAAGGTTTTAAAATATAAGAAATCCTTATGTAGGTTGAATCTTTCCCCATGTTATTAGTATTGTATTCTTGATAATTCTTTGAGAATGTTGATTTTTTCTAAAGGAAAAGTTGATAGAAACCTGTATGGGAGTGAAGTTAATTCAATCACTCTGATTGTAATTGTGTATGTGGATGATATAATTTTTTCTATATTTAATGAAACGTTTCTAAAGAATATTATGATTAAATACACATGATTTTTGAGATGTGAATTTTGGGATAATTAACTTTCTTCCTAGGGTTACAAGTTAAACTAAAAGAAATATACATTTTCATATCTAAAAAAAGTATGCCATGTAATTTTTTACAAAAGTTTGGTATGGAATAATTCAAAAAAGATTCTAATCCTATCTCAATTTGGATTAATATAAGTAAAGATGAATCTAGAGATAGTGTGAGTCAGAATGTTTTTTGAATTTTAATAGGATGTTTCCATTACCATACTACTTCAAGAACTAATATTTCTTATGTTGTGACTTTGTGTACAAAATATCAGAGTGGTATGAAAGAATAACATATGTCAGTAGAAAAGATAATTTAGAGATATTTTAAAGGAACAACTTCGTATGGGATGATGTATAAAGAAGGTGTGATACAAACATTCATGGTTATACTGATTCATATGGTCTGGTGATTATAATGATTAAAAAAATCAACATTTAGAGGAAAATTTTCTTGGGAGAATGTTGTGTGATTTGGAATATTTAAAAACAAAGTTTAGAAAATTTGACCACAACAGAATCAAAATATATTGCTGCTACACATGATTTTACTCAAATGTTGTGGATGAAAGTTTAGTTAGAATAATTTATAGTTAATATTTTTAAACCATTATAGTTACATTTTTATAATTATAGTGAAACTAATCTCTTAAAAATCCTTTCCAATACTCAATATCAATGAAAATTTATATTAAGTTTCACTTTATAAAAGAAAAATTTTGTCGTGAAGAATTATTTTTGGAATATATTTCAATGAAATATAAAATTTTATATGTTTTCATAAAACATATTCCAATGAAAATATTTGAAGAATTGAGGATGAAACTTCATATTTAGCCTCCACCAAAGACTTATTAAACCTCTTAATTAAGGACCCCCAAAATGTTTTTTATTATGTTGAAAACGGGGGAGAATATGTACAACTGTCTATAATGGGGAAATATGTACTTTTCTTACTTAAATGAATCTGATGCTATGAATATCATAAAATTGAGGAGAGAAAGAAAAGTGAAAGAAAAAGAAAGTGGGAAAAATTTTATCTTAACATGGAAAAAACTTTGTTATCATTGAGGTATGAAATTCCATAAAAACATTACTCTATCTAGTAGTGTGGTGTTAGGACACTCTCTTTTGAGAAAGGATGTGTTTTGTTAATAGTGAAAAATTTGAGTTTTTACAAATAAATTGTTGTAAAAATTCAATGTTTTTAAAAATTATGAGATTAAATGGTTACTAACAGGATTTTCCAAGAATTCCAAAGGGGGATATTAAAGTTACTTTGTGATGTTTTTTTAAAAGTTCTTTTTATGTTTAAAACTATCTTTTGTGAAAGAATTATTTTGTAAATTAGATTAAATACATGTTGTATGAATTTAATAAATTTTTTGTTCACAAGTTTATGAAAATATGTATCAAGAAATTGTTTTTCAAAGTTAGATATTAGTTAATCCATCAGTCATAGTTCATTAGATGTCATTTTTTCAGAAAATAATATGTTTTTATGACGATTAAAATCATTAGACAAATAATTTTTTGGATATTTAGAAGTGGTTGAGATGAAGAATGTTTGAAATGGGTGAGATTTGAAAAATTGGGAGGTCATATAACTTTCCAAAGAAATTAAGGTGATTCTTTATTGATCTTATTATTCTCAACATTATAAAAATATCCTGAGAAAATATTGAGATAAAATAAGGAAGTTATAGCTTTCAGGAAGTAGCTAAATAGACTGAGAAGAACTTGATACATAATTTGTTAAATGACTATCAATTTGAAATGGATAAAGTTTTAATAAATGAAAATTTTCTAATTGAATGCGATTCATTGGATGCATATCATCAGATGTTCCTGATCGGATTCAAATCCTCAAAAAAAATATTTAGAAATTCTAGATTTTTGGTTTCTGATTTTTTGGGGTGTTTTAAATGAGAAATAAATTTGAAGAGGCTCAAGATGTATAATTTGAATATCTGAATAATTAAAAGGGGTGATATCATATTTGCTTTCAACTAAAAATATGAGGAAGTTCAAAGTTTCTTCACAATAGAAGTTGATCAGATGAAGAAGTTGTAATAAAAATATGATCATACAAGAGGAAGTTTTAATGTTTATGAAAATTATTTTTTTTATCAAAGGAATCAGATGTATAGCACTTGACATAGAATTTTTCAGAAAATTGGAAGTGTTTTGATTGATGAGATCATGCGGTTTTGATAAATAAGAAATAATTATAATGTATATTAGATGCACTTCTTGTAATAAAATTCATCTGAAATGTTCATGATAATAATTCATTGGATGAGATTATAATTTATATCCACCAAATAGAGATTTTTTTATGAATGTTGAATTTGACTAAAAGATGCATTCTGCAAATAAAATGTTAAAAACATTGATGTTTATAGTTTTTTTTTGGATAATGAAATATTTAGAAGTTGAAATAATGTAGTAAATTGTTTTATATCGGATTGTTTCATTGGATTTTTCAATTGTGGTTTTGTTTTGGTTTTAGTGGGCCAAGACAACTGCAATGATGAAAAGAATTCTGGATAGACTTCCAAAATGAGATGAACCAGACAATCAATTTTGGGAAATAAAAATCGAAAAATTCTTATTCATATATGGTTAATAATTATGAAATTCTATATAATTTAATAAGATCAGAGAATCCAGTAGAATCATTTTTACTATTTTATAGGCATTCAAATGATGTTAAAATATCCTATAAATTCAGATTTGTTAATTTGGGGGAGAAAGAAAATATTTTAGTTTCCCACCTTTTCTATTTATGAGGGAAACTATGAATAGAGGTGGAACATACATTGTACCAATACACTGTTCTACCACACATACAAGATAAAATGATTTTGATTTTGGGTTAGAAATGATTTTCCAACAAATTTTTTTTGGATGTTGATGATGAGTTTCTAGACATAGGGTTTTGTTCAGAAGTGAAGTTCCCCAATCCCAATTGACCCCTGATAGGGGAGGGATGAATCTGTGGTTTCATTTAATTTAATGAATTTATTTTCTTTTCAAGTCAAACTTTTTGACTTGTTAAGGTTCTCAATACACACAATATTATCTCTCAATATCACCTTGTTTGAAGTTTCAATAATGGAGAGGGAGGGAATCACAAACGATTTACAAGGTTTGGAAGAAAGTGTAGTCCTTGATGGATTTTGTTATACCTCTGGTTATAGATTATTCACAATAAAAAAATGAATACAATTTCTCCATATCCAAATAAGAGACTCTATTTTCTTTTGGATCTAACAAAAATACATCATTCATTGGCTCCAAATAAGACACTCCTTCTTCTCCTGGATCCAACCAGAAGACTTGACCTACTCTTGAAACCAACTAGAAGGCTTAAACATTGTTAAAAGGCTTGTTCCACTCTTGGATTAGTCACTGATCATCCTACAAGATCCTGTATGACCAGGAATTCTCATGTTCTAGTTTAAGTACCTTCAAGAACCACTGGATGGGTCTTTTGGTCATTCTCAAAAATTCTGATCGTCTGTAACTAATCAATTTCTTCAGTGCAATAAAATCTCAATATTGAATTACCTCTTCTGAATAAAGTCCTAAAATCACATAGTTTCGTGCAAGTGGTGCACACAATATTCTATATTATTATTTTCAATAATAATTTTTTCACAATCTGAAACTACTTTTTCATGAATTTTGAACTCAATTCATTCACACTTCATGCATGGATTTCGTGTAATATGAAAATCTTGATTCACGTATTTTCATAAAGGCATATTAATTTACATAGGGATGAAAGTTCATACATTATATTCTCTATTAATTCACACACACTTAGTATGCACACACAAATTACATGTTTTCATTAGTTTATGTTCAATTTATGGGTGTATTTCATGTGCACATGCACTATCCACTTTCAAGACATCTTCATGCAAGTGATATTTTATATACATTGCCTCATCATGCAAGTTATTCACATACAGAACCAAATGGGTGTGGGATTCTTTTGATTCTTGAAAAAAATGGATATTTGTAAGATTTTTATGTTTGAAAATTATTCTTTACAATAATTTTTGTGTTCACCTCTTCTTGAAAACAATAAAGATCCCACTTTTTGACTATGTGAAATGTTGATTATATCATCTTCCTTTGCACAAGTATAAATAGGTGTGGGTTCTTGGTTCTTCACACAAGCTAGGAGATATACACGTACAGTATCATGCTACCTCATGTGGATTCACATAATAGATTATTTACGAGACTCATGAGTGCATGGGTCACATTTCAGGAGGGATATGTGATCTTCCCTTATTCATATACGAAGAAATCCTCTTGAAACGCTTCCTTGTAAAACAATGTTTCACGGTCCTCTATTTTAGGGAGAAAAAATATCTCTCATAGTATTTATAGAAAACCTTCCAGGCCTTACCAGATCATTATTTATAGATGAGTATCATAGTTCCTTTGACAAACTAAATATTATTTTTAAGCCACATTCAATACTTCTTCTAATATATTATAAATATTTTGTTAAAGGAATACCTGAGTCATTTGGGGTATCTCAAACATATGCAAAAAATCATGGAATTTATCTTATATGAATCCAAAATATTCATTGTGGTGATCACGTTCATGTGACGAGGATCACAAGTTCCTTTTCTATCCAATATTGAAATCATCAATTGTGATTGTTTATTTGAGCGGCCTCCTGCAACTTTGTTTGCAGTTTTGATGATGATAGTTAATCGATTTATCGCATGCATAAATAATGTAGTAACATGCATGATGAATCATGGCCTCTTCATCTCACTATATTGGACTCAGATCAATCGTGGAATCCTCTTGTCAATGATTGAAGGTGCTTCATTGAACTCATGTGTACTCGATCATTATAAAGAGTTCAAAGGTAGAATATGACTGGAGAGATCGATCAGATGACCCAGATCTACCCGATCGAAAAGCATGTGTTATGTTTAATTTTTATGTGATAGAGGAACAGTACATGTAACATGTTTATCCCACATCAGTTTGGGAATATGGATTCTTCATTTTTTATTAATCAACGCATGACTTCCACTCCTCGTGCTGGCTAGCAAGGATCAACACCAGTCACACACACATAATGCACTCGGTTATGGACCACCGGGCCATCTGGCCCACCTATTATCTTCTTAGGGATTATAAATGGACCATGTGGGATTCCTATCACCTCCTTCCCCATGGGAATGGTTGAACCCTATAGGTCCCCACAATATCCTTTCTTGAGCCTGGCTATGGTTGGTCCTTTGGTTGCGATATTTTTTGTAGACCCTTTATAAAAATACTAAAAAAATTAGTATTATAAAATGTAATACCAAAGTATTCCTTACTTTTAAATTCCATGCATACTCAAATAAACTTCATGAAAAATACGTATTTCTTTTGCGTGATATCTTCTTCTAAACTATTTTTCAGGAAAATAAAATTTTTCATGGTCTTTACTTATTATATCTAATTTGAAAACTCCCTAGCACATGTCTTTTTGAAATTTAAGAACAACACAATCATTTTTCAAAATTACCAATGAAAATTATACAAGCATGGAATCTAATTCCATCAAATGAATTTATAAAAATTCTCCAGGAATCAGAAATTCACATCATTTTGTCACCAAATACATACTAACATATCATTCACAACAAATGAAACATTATTCCCAAAAATCTCCCCATTTTTATTTTTTTTGTTAATACCTCTTTATCACACCTTTTAAAAGTTAATATGGATGGTAAAACGTTTTTCCCCTTTTTGGAAATTAAATGCAATGTAAAAGTGGGGTTTTATTAAAAAAAAGGTTTCCTCCCGTGAAAGATTATTTATTGAAAACCTATGATATATGGTGAATATCACATGGTTCTCTTAACGAATTGCCTTTTGTTAATCCACTATATGTCCCATTGGAATAACCTTGTGTAGAAAACGAGAAAGATATGACCATGGTTTTTAATGATGTTTATTAACAAACATTCATGTGAAGTAATTCATTAAAACTATCAATTCTTAGTAAAGGGGGTCTGAGTAATTAGATTTAGCAAATAAATTTCTAAATTATCCTCTCACTTCAAAAAACCCATCATAAAGATAAAGTGAAAACGATAAATCTCCCCCTTTGTATTATTTTTTGATGAACCAAGTACCCCCTTAATTGATAAGAAAATAAAATTATGAATATGGGATCAAAGTGTTATTGGTAAACCTCAAATGTTAATTTTGAATTTTTCTCAATGTTTTCATATTCATTATCAATGTTTCTCCCCATTAAGGTATGCACAATTTTATTCCATTTCATGGAAGTTATTAGACTCCATGATGTGAAATACCATCAATATTTCTTGATATGATAGCCTCAAACGTCTCCTTTAATTTTATGAATTGTTAGTTTAAACCCTATAAAATAATAGGGAATAAGAGGGTAACTCTTGGTTTCATATAAACGACAATTAGATTGATATATTCCTTATAATATGGGCCATTATTTTCTACCAATCTCAGTATGGGAAGATTTATTTGGACCCTTCTTTTGAATTTGAGTCTTATCTATTTGATCAAATTCTTTCATACCCTGATTTTATTCATTTTGTGATATTCTTTTTTCCACCTTAGTCCTCTAAATCTTCATGTTTACAATTTTAGATAACTTCCCATAAACTTACACCACATTTTAAAACACCACATGATTTCATTAATAGTTAGAAAGTTTCTCAGTTTTCCCTAATTTGTTATCAAGTTTCAACAGATGTGGCGCAATAATTAGGCAGCCTTTCTTGAAGTTATCTATGTTCTAAAAATCATTACCAGAATTGTAATTGTTTTTTAGGAACCTCTCCCATTTAATTGAATAAGAAACTTCACCATCCAAATTTATCGTGCATACATTATCCTTATAACTATCCAAATTACTTCTACCACAAAAGTCTTCCAGAATATGATTTTTTGTGTTGATAAATATAGTGAAAATATAATCACATGTTATTTTCATTGAGATTATATACTCTACTGTTCATTAAAACTCCCCCATTATTCTATCCTCATTCTTCGTAATGATATGGTAAACCAGCAAGAGTAGGCTTTGCGACCATTTTTACCACAACACCATCAAAATCATTGAAACATTATTCTCTTAGACATGAAAATAGATCTATGTTGTTGTTGTCTTTTCCTTGGGGTCTGTGGCCTTTTGGATATTTTTTCTCTTCTTTAGATATATACTATTTCCTTTTATTCTTATTGGCACTCATATTCTCAGCCTTTTCCTTCATAACTACACTATTTGAAGTAACATATCCCTCAAAATTATTAAGTTCACTTTTACATTTAATCAATCTGAAATTGAGAAATTTCTCCCTTGATCTCAATATATTTATTGAAATATTTTTAGATTCTAGGCACAAAAGAATTGTGCGATGGGCAGTACCCAACATTGATTTTTTTTCATGATCGATGATGAATCCATGTTCTATTTAATTTTTAATCACCATGATCAATATAATTGAATGAAGGATAGATAATATTAATCACACTAGAACTAGAGAGAGGAGATCAACTCATATTGTTTATAATTAATTTTATTATATAATGAATTACATCTAAGTAATTATTTCTTCATTGAGGAATCTGATAATGGATCTGTGATGAAATATCTTTGAATTATAGAAACCATGTGTAGATTTACACTATCAGTGACCAACACATGTTCTAGGAATCTTTTGATGTCACCGAAGGAGTCTCTAGGTGCTAGAAAAAAATATCCTTACACTTTCATAATTCTTCTTGATTACCCTGAGAATCACTTCCAAAGCATTCCTCTTGATCTGATTGATGAGGATTTATAACCATTCAAGGAGAAGAGAGCTCTCTAGGCCTGAGAAGATTCTCCAAGATTTGTTGTGTACAATTGAATTCTAGCTGTTGAGAAAATAACATAATTGGGTATTTATATTTATAGGGTTAAATTAAAATAGTTTCATAAGTTCCTTTTGTTATTTATTTAATCCTAGAAAAACCCAATGTCAAATAATAATAGTAATATTATTATTTCTTGACATGCACATGACTTGTGAATTATAATTAAATATTATTTATTTAAATAATATTCAATATTTATTATTTTTCATCAGACCAATAACTTGGTCTACTATTCCCCTACAATATATATCACTCTTTGAATAATTATATTTATTTATTAAATAAATATCACAATATTATTCACCAATAAATAAATAAATATTATATTCACTAAACAAAATATAAATATTTATTAAATATTCCTCTCAAAATATTTTCTCTCAAATGGATAATGATGGAATAAATGAGATCAGGCATACATAAATAATTATTCAACCATATTCGGGAATAATATTTATTCAATCTATTAAATAACAAATAATAATATATTATTTAACAATGATTTTGGATACACTTAGTGTGTGATCCTCTAGGACTCTTTCATAGTGGAATTAGGCAAAACATCCTAAAGTTCACGGTTAGTGTCTAATAACTTTACACGAAACCCATAGAGAAAGAAGTAAATGCCGCAAAAACATGTCACCTCATTTGGATTATTACCATGTTATATAATCCTTTTATCATAATATCTCTAACCACGAAGGTTTCAGGCTAGTTCCATCAACCTATATGCTCAATTTGTATTTCTTTTACGTTATTGAAATAAAACAACCTATAGAACACTATGGACATGGATTTATTTAGGCTATATCATTTCCATTAAAAGGCTTGAGATATTAACTTTCATTAATGAACATAAGGGATACAACCTTTCTCACATTATTCATTACTGCAATATTACTCATGACGAACCAAACATATATAATTCACCAAAACCATCTTTTATCGTGTTTTTTGTCAATATATCTAGGTACAGACTTCATAATACTCATTAATAATAATATTAGAGTCTAAGGACTAACAACACTACCCATAGATAGGAGCATCCAATGAAACATATAAATGTGGGTTTCTTATTGGTGGGTATCATTCTCATAATATCCTACAAGATACTACCATTGGCGTACACCTTGAGAAGGTTCATCAATGTTAATTGAGTCTCCACCCCTAATATCTTGTATCATTTTTGTCCCTCAAATGATATCATTCGGCTGTAGAATATATATTCAAGAATAGTGTCGTAGCACTTTTGGGATTTCATTATAGTAGGGAACTATTGTTACCTTTTAGTGTGACAACTAATTTTAGGACATTATCACATAATATGTCACACAGAAGATCAATAATGATGTGATAAGTAGTTTATTAATATTCAAAACATTTAATAAATGTTTATCATTAAGTACAAATAAGTTGGATTTAAGGAATCAACTGTAACAATCTTCTCTTACCATATTAAACTCATGTTGAACTGTGAAACATATGGATTGTGTCTCAAATAACTCTTAAAATCTATTATTAAAATTCTCTTCAAGAACATATATCATCTTATCTTGTTTAACAATTTTTAACTTGTGCATCTTGATCTCATTGTAAAAAAAATTATGTATTGATCATCTCCTTTTTTCTTCATTAAAAAGAATTTTCTCTTCCTTATTATTTTTAGCAGTTGATTTATTGTTTTATTTCTCAATATTCTTCATTTTTTATTGGTATATTTGATCTGTTCCATATAGAATAAAAATTGCTCTTTCAGATTCCACTTATGTTATATTCTTTCCTCTTCATCATCACTACTACTTGATGAATTATTTCTTCTCTTTTCATGGGTAATGAACCAAATTAATTATCAAATAAAACATGATGATGAATCTTTCTTATACTTACTCAAAATATTTATCTTCATTATACTATAGTGTTTCTTTAACTTCATATGATATCTATGTTTAAGGAATCTTTCATCATCGTATTATGATTATGATTTAGATTCTTCACCCTTCTTCTTTGGACACTTCTTAGAAAAATGAATAGTGATTCAACAATTGCAGAATTTAGGATGTTTTTTATTAAATCCCTTCCATTTACCCTTTAAAAACACTTTTTGTATGAGGTAAAAATGTGATTGAATTCATCATCATCTGCATCACTGTCTAAATCTTCATATTCTTTAACCTCTTCTTATTTGACTTCTTCCTTTCGAATGGATTCAAAGTCCATTTCAATTTTTTTATTTCTTATCGAATGATATAACTTTATTCATATCATAATATATCAGAATATTTCTTATTTCATCAAGAGATAAGTCATATCATAATTCTATGGATGAAACATTTGAATCAAAATTATTTGGATGATTCCTCATCCATTTTTTAACAATGATAGATTCATCCATCTTCTCATAAAATCCTCGAATGATTCTAATTATCTCATTCACTTTGTTGAAATATTTATCAATAAATTCTTCACTATTCATTTTAATTTCCCCAAATTTACCCCTCCAATATTGTAGTTAGGATTTATTTACTTTACATTTCCTTCATAGATTATTTTGAGTTTATGCCAGTTCTCCTTAGCAATTTTAAGATCCATGACCTCTATGGAGACATTTTATTTTTGAGACATAAACATGGAATTTTGAGCCTTTGCATATAAACCCATATTTCAATTATCAGCTGGTGTCATTGTAGAATCATCAGTAAAGGGGGGAAAATACAATATTGAAAAATCCCTCACTTCTCGACTAAGTGATAGGAGTTAGGGTAACATCCAATTTATAGTGATTGAATATTTTCTTACACAACTATTGCATAATTTTATAGATCAACAACAAAATAGTGCTAGAAAACCATGATCCAAATGTTTAGTGTCTTGGAAAAATTATAACCATACATAAATTTTAAATAATAAAACAAAAAAAATTATTTAATTTATTCTTATTTATATTATTATTTTCCCTTGTGTTCTCCATAGTACATGCATTCACATAAGGATATACATCAAAAGAAGGGGTGAGTTAGAAGCCCAGTAAGAGGATGGAAAAGAGACATGAAACATGGTAGAGTATAATCATCATCATAATAACAAAAGATAAGTATCATCATCATAATCATGAGAGATATCATTAGATAAAGTCATGGAATGTGTCAATTTAAAAAAATTAAATATCATGTCTTAGTGGTTAAACACAACACATAGTTTTGAACAAAGCCAACATCATGTTCAATAATATTTCATTTTATATAATGAGATACATCAAATTACTCAATGCATTGGTTCTCTATATAATATTAGGTGATCCAGTAACATCATAACATTTTCAAGTTCTATATAATTCCAGGCGCACCTGTCACATCATAACATTTACATTATCCTGAATTTCACATAGAAAGTATATCAATCTAGGACATAAAATACCCTATGGAAAGAAATGATTTCATTTTAAAAAATAATGCATTAATTATTAATAATTAAGGTTCCAAAATTAAATAGGTAATATCATACTTGGTATAATAATCATCAATCTTGATTGAAAAAGAGACAATGTCACGAGAAGTGAAAGATATATTTTTTAAAAGAAGAGTTGTTTTTGAAAAAATCCCTACATATGACTTAAAACAATATTGTAAACAAATATATAACATAAAGAGAAGTAAAAAAAAGAAATTAATTTTAAGGAACATTAAATTACATCAAAAATAAAAATAGAGTGAAAGAGAGAAAACCCAAATAAAAAGGGTTGGGTTTGAGAATCCCCATGCCTTATGTCCGAATGATTTCTTCACATTAATATCCTAGATAATAAAATTAAATTAATTAGTTATCAAATATGGAACATTTATAAATTAAATTGATTCATTATAGTTTTATTATGTTAATGTACAGTCTTTTATATGAGTTATAATGTTTAATTTCACCGTTCAAAACTGTTTGTTTTCTTGGTTAGCACAATCAGTTTGCTTATATATGAGGATGAAAGTTCATGTAAAATTATAATAGTTATAGATAATTGAAAATATATGTTATTAAATAATTATAGAATAATAAATGATATTATATCTGATTTGGTTTTATTGTATGAGTATGAATCATTAGATAAATAGTTAATGAAAATGATTTGATTTGTTTAGGGGAATTTTATGACCATCATGAACTCATATCATTTTATTTTATATCATGTTTAAATATTGATTCAAGAATATTATATAACTTATAATATGTATAATGAAATCTTATTTAACCATAATGATTCTTTTAGGACTAGTCATGAAGGTGGTAGTGAAAAATGAAAATGCATCATCCATGCTGGCAGTAAATTGACACACCATAGACGATATTTTTATATTTATAATAAAAGGAACAGGAAAAGATTAGATGATAAATTATTAAATTATCATAATAAAATTACTATATATAAAATATACTGGAGTTATAATGGAACATTGATAAGTGGATGTGAGGAGTGGATAATAATTGAAATGAAATTGAAAAGAAATTAAAAGAAAGAGAAAATGGCTTTTTCCTCCCGATTTTATCCTCCTTGAGAACCTCCTTAGGGAAAAGAGTTTATTATTTTGATGAGACCAAGGTCTCCTGAATATGGGGGAGGGTTTAGGAAGAGTATTTTGTATAATATTTTACATGTATCAATGTTTTTAAGGTGTGGTGAGAAGAGGGGATGAGGGTGCTATTTATAGGGAGGAGAGGGGTGTTTTCTCATTATTTTATTCATTAGTTTACTATTTCAGTTCAAGACAATTCATAGTTTGAGAATTATCACAAAATATATTAAAATAATGAATTATAGTGTGAGATTTTGTGGTTAAATCATCCATACCTCATCTATGACTCAATAATTTAAGTATTTAGCTTTTATCGTAAATTATGGTATTTTACTATTCACCAAAATTTCATGTATTTTAAAAAAACCCAAAACATCACCCTTGAATTTTTTTGATTTGTAGAATTAAGAAATGAACTAAATTTTATAAACAATTAAATATATCAGATGTTTATTTTTTAATTAAAATCACTGTTTACATGGAAAATATTGATTTTAAAATTATAACCAATTCTCTGACACGTTGAAAAATTAAATAAGGTATAATAAAATTATCTTATAATCACAAGAAAAAAACGGTTATTTTATGTATATATTTTATGAAAGTAATTTTTTAACAATAAAATTATAAATAAAAATTTATGCTTTATAAAATACCAACACTTAATAAATAAATTTTAAAATATTTATTTTCTTATACCATGATATAATTATATCATATTATCATTTATAAGGTGCCTAATTTTTTTTATACTTTCATAGATGATGTTACTATTATATTGGCCTAATTACTATTCCTAATGGTCATGTTACTATTCCAAGGGTCAAGTTACTACTCAATCCGGATCAGTCCCATAATTTCTAGAAATACCTCTTATTTCATTCATTCTTAATTTATAAAGTTTATAATGTGTTATAAAAGTGAATTTATCTGGTTTATACTATATGGAATAATTATAATAAGGGAATTTTCATTAATAAAAAATATGTGTTGTTACATTATTACCCCTTTATAAAATTTCACCCTTAAATTTTCTTTTTACATGTTGTGGTTAAAAAAAGTGGGGGTACTTATCCTTCATCTCTTTCATTAGATTATGGTGTTACCTTATAATACTAATGGTTCCACTATAGTAATTTTACTAGGTGAGTAGTATTATTGAATATAAATTTATCTTTAAAGTTCAAGATCTTCACTAGATTGTCATGATAATAGAGATCATTTTCCAACTATTGCACTAATGGATTCAATACATGTGAGGGATCGAGTATATAATTCCTCGAGGGATATACATGGAATGAATCATGTACTTGAGACATCGTAGGTGGAGGTGCCAGTCATTAGGCCACATCCCCAACTTGATCAAGAATATCAAAAGGGTTGATGTACTTAAGACTTAGCTTTCCTTTCTTCCCAAATCTCCCAACCCTCTTCCATGGATATATGTGGAGGAATACCATCTCTCCAGCCTTAAAATCTAGGCCCCATCAATGATTATTTTCATAGCTCTTTTGACAAATTTGGGCGGTCTTGATGTTCTACCGAATGGTTTTCACCTTTTCCACCATTTCATCAACGATTATTGGTCCTAGAAGCCATAATTCACCGAATTCATCCTAGCACGCATGTTTTCTTCATCTTTTCCAAAAAAATGTATTCATATGGTTCTCTTTTGATGGTAGAGTGGAAACTGTTGTTGTGTGTGAACTCAACTTGAGTTAGATGTTTTTACCATCCTCCATTGAATTAAATAGAACATGCCCTCAATAGGCCTCATAGTGTCTGAATATTCTACTCAGATTGGACATCATTTTGATGATGATAGGTCATACTGAAGTTCATCTTAGAGTTTAGATTATGTTGGAGACTTTTCCATAACATGGAGGTGAATCGTGGATATTGATCAGATACAATCAATAGTGGTACTCCATGAAGCCTTACCACTTCTCTGATGTATATCTGTGAAAGTTGATCTGGTTAGAATTCCTCTTGAATTGTGATAAAGTTAACTTTATTTGTGAGATGATCTATAACAACCCATATGACAATGTTTCCTCAGTATATCTTTTGAAGTACAATGACAATGTCCTTGGTGATGTTTTCCCTTTTAAGTTGGTATGGGAAATGGTTTCATTATCCCATTATAATTTTGTCTTTAACCCTTCACATTCTAACATACCAAGAACTTTGATGTATATTTAGTGATCTCCTTCTTCATATTTTCCCACCAACAGTTCCATTGGAGATGTCGATATATCCTTCTGCTACTTGGGTGAATAGAGATGATTGAGCTATGTGCATCATTCAAAAACTCTTTCTTTATCTCTTGATCAAATGGAACACATATTCAAGACCCAAATATTATAATTCCTTCCTAAAATATTTTAATCTCTGAGGATTTCCACTTTCTCATAGCATCCACCTACTTCCAAATTCTCACATCATTTCATTGACCATTCTTTATTTTCTCCACAGGGGATTGTTGAGCAATCATTTGAATAAAAATTGATGATATTACTTCCTTAATGATTCCAGTGTCCAACCATTGGAAAAATAAGAATATTGGATCCTTCCCAATTCTCATCATTGATAATGTTACGGGATCCATTCTACTAGGTGAATCTTCCCCTTTATTTTCCTTAACAAGAAGTTAGAAGATTGAGAAGTCGTAATCCTTGATGATATCTAATCATATTTACTAGCAAATATTAAGCTACATATGTGAAAATATATATTTTAGGCTCTTAGGATCAGTATACCACAAAGAGTTCTTCACTTTTCATAAGTGTGAGTTTTGGTACATTGAAATGCCTCTTTTTTAACTCTTTGAATCATTGTTCACATTCATTAGTCCAGACAATCTGTTCTCCCTTCTTATTCAACTTAGTTTGTGGGTTTTATAATCATGATAATTTATTCACAAACCACCTGTAATACCTAGAAATAACTGGGAAAATACAGATCTCCTTTATAGATGTTTTCTTCAGAAACTCTTATAAAAACTTTTTCTTGGAAGGGTCCATATATTTTCCTTTACTAGTTATAACATTCCCCAAGAATGATACTTCCACCATCCAGAACTCAAATTCACTATAATTTTCATAAATATTTTCCCATCTCAAGGTCTTTATCACAGTGTTCAAATTTTTTCATGTTCCTCCTTGCCCTTGGAGTTTATCATTATATCATCGATAAAGACTACCACATATTTATTGAGGTAATAAATAAAGACTTTATCCATTAAGTCCATGAATATTTCTGGAGCATTAATGAGTCTAAAGGGCATCACTATGAACTCATAGTGTCCATAGCTTGTTCGAAATATAGTATTGGGAATATATTTCTTCCTCACCTTTATTTGGTGATATCTCAACCAAAGGACCACCATAAAGAAATACTTTTCCCCACATAGTTGATCAAATAATCCATTTCTCAATGAAAGGTGATACTTGTTGTTTATCGTGATTTTTTTGATCTCACAATAGTAAATGTAGAGGCACATTGATCAATCATTCTTCTTGATGAATAGGATAGGTGAACCCCATGATGTAGCACTCAATCATATACACCCCTTTTCCAAATTATTTTGCAACTACTTCTTAAGTTCCTCTAACTCAATGGTGGACATTCTATAAGGTTTCATTGATATAGCTAGAGATATAGAAATTAGGTGAATTGAGAGCTCAACCTCTCAGTCAAGGGGATTTCCAAGAATACACATTAGTGTAGTCCCACAGAATGAGAATTTCTTCGAGAATTATTATCTCCCTTGTCTCAATCATTTGATCAAGATATGATTTCTCATAAATAAATTAAATCCACACTTGAGATGATGGATCTGAAGAAGAATCATCCACATCGTGACACATGTGTATAATTGGAGGATGATTCGGGATGTGAAGAGTGATTTCCTTTTCCCAATATTTGTTGTTGGCTTTGTATAAATATTTCAAATCCATGGGCAAAATATAATCAAAATCCTCCAAAGGAAGTAGGACAAGATTTTCTTGGGGTTTTATTCCACAAACATTCAATGGGGAGGAGTTGTATACTTTTTATCTAATAATTTACCCATTTTCTATTCTCATAGATAAATTAACCTACATATTTTGAGTTGGTGTTTGAAATGTTCTACTAAACCAGAAAGATATGAAAAAATGTGTAGAACCAGAATCAAATAGTATGTTATCCATTCATGAATGAATAACTGGTGTACTTGTCAACACATCATTATCGGGATCCACATCAATAGTTGTGATGGAATTAGACTTCCTATTCTCTCTTGGCTATGGTGGTTGATGAAACTTATTAACCTCAAGGACTACAGGTTTAGTGTACTGGCCTGCATAGAGCCATTTCCCTCTATAGTTGAACAATTTAACCATGGGTGTTACTCTTTTTTCCTCTATCATATCTGCCCGATTTTTTATGTCTCGTCTACATTAATGATTTTTGTGACCTTTTCTCCCACACTTATAGAATTTCCCCATGACATTGAGGTATTTGCCATGATTCTTATTCTCGCATTTATGACATGTTATTGGTTGATCTTTCTTTCCAACATTATCTTTAAATACCCCAGATTGAAACACCATATTTTGATTATTATCTTTATAGGCATGGGACCATTCTACAAAATCCATCTCCACATTGAGAACACGTAAAACAAATTCTTCACAGAACCCAAAATCTCAAATTTAAAGATCCTTTTGAAGGTGTGGTTTTAAAACAGCAAATAATCTTTCTATTTTGGTGTCATATTATATAAGAAACCCCAAGGAGTACCATGAAAGACTTGTGAGATTTTTTTCGTAGGCCATAAAAGATTCACATTTATTTTTTTTCACCTCTATGAATTCTTTCTCTATATTTTTTAAATAGTTTGAGGGAAATACATGTTAGGAAACATTATCTTAAAGTTTTCCCACTCCATATATTCAATTTTTTCCTTCTTCTTGGTGTTTTTAATCAATTACATCCATTGATAGGCCTCTCCATCTAGAAAATAAATGTCCAGATTCACATTATTCGTCTCAGAATAAATAAGAATAGAAAATATCTTCTTCATATATTTGACCCACTATTCCATGACTAGTGGATTAGAATATCGACTAAATATTGGTAGTCATTGCCGCATAAAAGACTCGAAATCTAGTTGCTCCCTCTAAGGTGAAGGAGGATGTTCCACATTATTCAGGTCATTATTCATAACCTGAGACATATGGTTAATAATCACCATGAAAGAATTAAAACAACCTCCAAATGCATTGTGGATATTGTTTAGGAAATCACTGCATTGTCCCTCTCATTGGTTGTTGGCTTGGTTTCTCTGAGTTTCCACCATTTTCTAAAATATTATATGTTTGAACAAAACATAAGTCAGTAAGTCATGAATAAATAATTTATTCCTTTATGAAATAATCTCTCAATACATATCTTTTAAGATTCATAACAATTCTTCTTGGGTCCATACTTGTACATAGTCTCATAATAAGGGGATTCACTAAGGTTCTCTTATCCTAACTGCCAAATTTACTAAACCATGATCTGATACCAGCTATAACGACCCAACTTTTTATTGCATAACAATTAAATAATTTTAACGATAAACAACATAATAGTGGTACAAAACTAGGATCAAAAGGATTAGAGTCTTTATAAAATTAGGACCATATATAAATTTTACATAATAAAACACAAACATTTATATAATTTCTTCCTTTTTACCTTCTTATTGGAAACCATGTTATCATTATTATTAGTATTAACTTGATGATATACAAAAATATAAGGGGTTAGATTAAATCCTAGTAAGAGGATGAATAATATACATGAATCTTGGGTGAGGATAATCATCATCATCATAACATAAGAAAAGTATCATAATCATAATAATGATAGAAAGCATTAGATAAAGTCATGGGACATCGCAATGTATAAAAATGAAATATCACATCTTAGTGGTTAACCGCCACACATAGTTGTAAACAAATATTGTATCATGTTCATGAATATTTCACTTTATTTAATGATATAAATTAAATTAACCAATGCATCAGATCACTATATAATTCCAGGAAAACTCATCACATTATACCATTTTCATGCAATAAATAATTCTGAGTGCACGCGTCACATCCGATCATTTACATTATCATGCATTCCACATAGAAAACATATAAATATTTCAAATAAAATAACCCATGAAAATAAATGGATTTCATTTCACATATAATACATTAATGAATAAACAGTGGGGTTTCCAAATTAAATAGGGGATAACATACTTATTATAATAATCATCAATTTTAAGTGAAGAATAAACAATCTCATGAGAAGTGAAATATGTATTTTAAGAAAGAAGAGTTCTTTAGGAAAAATATTTGAAATCACCATAAAACCAAATTGGAAACATGTATATCTTATAAAATTAAAGGGAAGGAAAAAAGAAATTATATTTATGTAACATTAAAGAAACATCCATATTAAAAATGTAGTGAAAGAGGGAAGACCCAAATACAAAGTGTTGGGTTTGAGAATCCCCTTTCCTTATGTCTAAATGATTTGTCAATTTAATATCCTGAATAATAAAATTAAATTCATTAATTTTAATATCTATAACCTTTCTTACAATAATTTTATTCATTATAGTTATATTAAGTTCATTTATTGTATTTTAGATGAGTTATAAAGTTTAATTTCATCATTTGAGAGTGTTCATTTTCTTGGTTTTCATGATCAGTATGCTTGTATATGAGTATGAAAGCTCATGTAAAATTAATATAGTTAACAAAAATTGAAATTATATGTCATTAATGAAATTCAATAATAATAATGATCTTATATATCATTTTTTACATGTCATGAGGATGAATCATTAGATAAATAGTTAATAAAATTTATTTTATTTATTTGGCGGATTCTACAACCATCACAAACTCATATCATTTAATTTAATATATTGTTTTTATATTAAATATATAACATTATATAACTTACAGTATTTATAATAAAATCTTACTTAACCATAATTATGGTTTTATGATAAGACTTGAAGGAGGTAGTGAAAAATGAAAATGCATCATCCACAGTGGTGGTAAATCGACACACTGTAGACAATATTTTCATTTTTAGAATAAAAGGAAAAGGGAAGAGATTATAAGATTAACTAATATATTAAAATAATACAATTAGAATTTATAAAATATAAAATATTTATCATTACACTTGTATAATTAGAGGTGAGTATATAAAAAGAAAATAAATTAAGTTGAAAATATATTAAAAGAAGAAGAAAGAGGATTTTACCTCTGGATTTTCCCCTCCTTGAAAACCCCTTTATGGAAAGGGTTTGGTATTTTGTTGATACCAAGGGATAATAGACATGTGGAATGGGATTGCATAGAGTATTTTGCAAAATATGGACAAGTCTCAAAGCTTTGTAGGTGTGAAGAGAAGAGATTTTGAGGTGTGGTATTTATAGGAGAGCATGGGGTGTTTTCTCGTTATTTTATTCATTACTTAATTATTTTTTCTAAAGAATATGAATATAATTTTAATTAACACAAAATATATTAAAATAATGAATTTTAGTTTGAGATTTGGGGCTTACATCATCTATTACTCAATAATTCATGTATAAAAATCTTGTTGAAAATTATCGTATTTTATTATTCACCAAAATTTCAAGTATTTTAGAAAAATCACAAAAAATCACCTTAAACATTTTTTGACATTTAAAATTAAAAAATTAACCCCATTTTATAAAAATAATTTTAAAAATACAATAAATTTATTTTTTTAATTAAAATTATCATTTACTTGGAAAATAATGATTTTAAAATTATGACTGATTTTATAACACTTTCGAATATTAATTAAGGTCTCATTAAATAATATTATTAAAATAAGAAAACAAATTTATTTTATGAATCTATTTTATGAAAATAAAATTTCTTTTAATTATAAAATTATAAACAAACATTTTGGCTTTATAAAAATACCCATATTTAATTAATAATATTTAAAATATGTATTTACTTAAAGCATGATATAATTATATCCTATTATCATTTATAAAGTACTTAAATTTTATTTTTACTTTGGATGATGATGCTACTTTCAATTAGACAAATTATTATTCTTATTGTTTATGTTAATATTCAAAGGGCTAGGATACTATTCCATCGATATAGGTTGCTTAATTTCTATAAATACCTCTTAATTTTTTATTTATTTATATATAATGTTTGTATTGTGTTATAAAATTGAACTTATTTGGTTTATAGCATATGAAATAATTATAATAAAGGAATTTCCATTAATCAAAATTTTGGGTCATTACATTATTCTTCTAAATGTGATAATTCTTCTAATCAAATGTTAGAAAACATTTTCTATTATTCCTTTTAAATGAAAAGGGAAAGTGGGGTTTTTATTAAAAATAGGTTCTCATTCAATAAATTATTATTTCTTGAATAAAATATAAGTGAGGGATGATATCACGTGGTTCTCTTAGAAAATAGCCTTTAGTTAATCGACTCTAAGTATACTTGGGCTAACCCGATGTAGAAAACCAGAGAGATATGACTGAGGTTTTCAACGCTATCTAGAAATAACCGCGAATGTAAAATCATGATTAGAAACTCTCAATTATCATTTAAGTTGTTATTAGTACTTTGGATTATCAAAGAAATTTAAAAATCCTTCACATAATCCAAAAAACCCACCAGACATTTTTTGTGAAAAAAGATAAATCTCCCCTTTGTCTAATTTTTTCATCAACCAAGTACTCCTCATTAATTGATATGATAATTAAAATAAGAATAAGGGATGAATGTGTGATTGAAAAAAACATTACCTTTATTTTTGAATTAGTACCAAATGTTTTATATTTATTTACAAGGTTTCTCCCCCTTAATGGATGCACAATTTTCATCCATTATATTGAAGTTAGTAGACTCAATAAGGTACTGTATAATCATTCTCTATAAAAGATAAAACCTTAAACATATCCTCAAATTCCATACATTTGTAGTTTAAAAACACATAAATTATATAGAATAAATAAGGGCATCTATGTTTCTTATAAACAACATTAAAATTGAGGCTTTGACCCCAAACTTTTGAAAAAAAATCTTAGTATCATTCCGGGACATTATTTTCTACTAAATGTCACCATGGGAATATTTCTTTGGACTCTTATTTTTTAATTGAGTCTCAACTATTTGACCAACTTGTTTCTTCCATTAAAATTATTAATTATGTGAAATATCATTTCCCACCATAGTCCTATGAATCTTCAATTTTTCAATTGTGGATAACTTCTCATCAACTTCCACCTAATTTTTGAGACCACTTTCTTTCCTTCATATTTAGCATGTTTCTCAACTTCATCCAATTGTTTATCCAGTTTCAAATGATGTGGAAAAAACAACTATTAACAATTTATTGACATTCTATGTCTTCATAAAATATTTACATGAATTTTCATTGGTTTAAATTTATAATCACTATCATTTCACATCATATAAAACTTCTCCTTCCAACCTTGTCATGCATACCCCAGGCTTGTGACCTTCTAAGCTACATCTTCAAAAACATCTTCTAGAATATTTTTTTGTGTGTAGATAGTTGGGGTGAAAATACATTCATAGTTTGTTATCTATAATATTTTTTCTTCTAATTCTCATTAAAACCCCCTTGATTATTTCCAAATTCTTAGTAATGACTTCTTTGAATAGAAATATTAGGATTTGTGACCATGCTTACCAGAACACCAAAAAAATCCTTGAACCTTTATTCTCCTATATTAGTTCTTGATAAATCAAGATGTTTGTTATTACTATATTTTGTTGGGGGTTATGTCCTTCTTAATTTTTTTTATCTTACCATATGTAGAATATTGCCTCTCATTCTTTTTGTCCTTCATATTCTAGACTTTAGATTTCTCAAGTACACTATTCAAAGTAACATATACATAAAAATTATACAGTGATCTTTTACCTTTATTCTCTCTAGTTTGAGATGTTTCTACCTTGATCTAAATATATTTATTGAAATATTATCTGGTCAAGTTCAACTCATGATGAACTGTGTAAAATATGGCTTTTGTCGCAAAAGAAATTATTCTCTAGTAGAAAACTTCTCATCAAGATCACATATAATCTTAGGTTATTTAGTAATTTTTAAATTGTGCTTCTTGATCTCAATTATGAAAGATATCTCTTTCTTGATCATCTCCTTATTTTCATCATCAATATGAATTTTTTATTCCTTATACCTTTTAACATCTAATTTCAGGACTTATTTCTCAATATTTCTCATTTTTTCTTGAGATATTTGATCTATTCCAAGTATAACTCTAATTTTTCTTTGATCTTCCAATCAAGTTCAATTAATTCCTCTTCATCATATCAACTACTTAATGGATCAATTAATCTCTTTTCATGGGAAAATAAACCGACTTAATTATCTGAATTAAAACATTATGATGAATATTTCTTATGATTTATCGTAATACTTATCTTCTTACTACTATAGTGTTTCTTCTTATTGTTATCTCATTTCTTTTCATGGGGTATTTCATCATTTGGTTCAGATTCTAATTCTGATTCATAAACATTCTTCTTTGGAAACGTCTTGAAATAATGTCTAGGTCTACCATATTTTAATAATTTCTTTGGTTTCTTATTCCTAACCTCCATTTCCCCCTTCCAAAACACTTTTTATATAAGGGAAGAAATTATTTTGAAGTCACCATCATCCTCATAACTTCTTGAATCTTCAAATTATTCTGCATCTTATTCTCTATATTTTCCCCTTCTCATGGAATCAAAGGCCATTTAAATTTTTTTCTTATTGAAAGATAGAGCATTCATTATATCACATGTTGTTATAATGTTGTGTATTACATTACTAGATAAATCATCTCTTTATTCTAGGGATGATACTGTTGAATCAAAATTATTTAGAAATTTTTTATCACTTTTTTGACAATGATATAGTCATCCATGTTATCACCAAATCCTTGAATATTTCTTACTATTTCATTCATTATGGTTAAATAGACATAATTACATTCTTAATTATTTAATTTAATGTACTCAAACATACTCTTCCAAACATTTATGTTGGATTATTTAACTTTGACATTTCGTTAATTGATGGTTCTAAGTTTATCTCAAATATCCTTAGTATTCTGGAGATCCATGACTTTTTTGTAGACAATTTGATATTAGATACATCAAGGTGTAATTTTGAGCCTTTCAATATAACTTCATATTTATCTTATAACATTGTGTCATTGAATAATCATTAGAAGTGGATAGATAACCAACTTTTGCAGCTTCTCTCTCTCTTCTAAGATGAGTGATAAGAAATAGGGTATAATAAAATTCATCTAACTATGATAGTTCTTTCCCATTAAGTTATGGATCACCTTAGATTTTGAACCTTGTAAATGCAAAAGAAAAATATGACTTTTTTATTAATAATACGTTTTCGTCCATTGAAATATTATTTCTTGAAAATATTTGAGAGAGGGATGATATCACATCGTTCTCTTAGAAGAGAGATTTTAGTTAATCAACTGTTATTATATATGGGATAACCCAGTGTAGAAAAAAGGAGATATATGAATAATGTTTTCAATGCTATCTAAAAATAACCATGCATGTGAAATCATTCTCAGAAACTCTCAATTATTATTTAAGGGGATGTGTGTAATTATATTTATCAAAAAAATTATAGATCCTATACATACTTCAACAAATCTATCAGAAAGATAAAGTGAAAAAAGAGAAAATATCCCACTTTGTCTTATTTTTTTCTTCAACTAAGAACTCCCCCAAAATTGATAAAATATTATAATTAATAATAAGGTATGAATATGTGATTTAAAAACCTTTACCCTTAATTTTGAATTTGTCCCAAGCTTTTCATATTCGTTCTCGATGTTTAC
This sequence comes from Viscum album, assembly GCA_963277665.1. Lineage (NCBI taxonomy): Eukaryota > Viridiplantae > Streptophyta > Magnoliopsida > Santalales > Viscaceae > Viscum > Viscum album. The sequence continues at coordinate 186,965,233 of OY728140.1, forward strand.
CCAACATGAGGGATACACACTTTTCTTCCATTTAATGGAGTTTTTTAGAATCCATAATGTATAATATCATTGTGTTATCCATAAGTGACATCTTGAAATTTCTTCTTCAATTCCCTATATTGTTAGTTTAAAAACACCGAAAATAAAATATAATAATGATGGACCACTTGGTTTCTCCTAAATAACATTTAGATTGAGTGTTTCCTCACAATCTGTGACATTATTTTCTACCAATATCAGCATCGGAATATTTATTTGGAATATTATTTTTTTTATTTGGGTCTCAACTATTTGACCATATTTTTTTTCCTTTGGACTTCTTCTTTATGGAAAATACCTTTTTCCATCTCAGTTATATGAATATTTAAGTTCCAAATTGTGGATAGCTTTTTATCAACTCCAAACTCATTTTAAAAGACAACTTTCGTTCCTTTATATTTTTAAAGTTTCTCAACTTCCCAATTTTGAAGAATGTGGACAAATAACTAGACAATATTTATTGACATTCTATATCTTCTAAAAATAATTACATGTATTTTCATTGGTTTAATTATGGATCCTGTCCCATTTCACAACATAAGAAACTTCTCCTTACAAACTTATCATGCATACCATGACCTTGTGACCATCCAAACTACATCAACCAAAAACCTCTTCCAGAATATGAAATTTGTTTTGTGTAGATAGTTGTGTTGTAGATTTTTTCACATGTTATTTTCTATATGATTTTTCCTGTAATGTTCATATAAACTTCCCCTCTATTCTTGCCTCATTCCTCTTAATGATATGGTAAATTAGTAAGAGTGGGATCTATGAACAAGCTTACCACAACACCAAAAATTTTTGTTAAACTTTATTATCCAATATTAGTTCTAGATGAATCCAAATTTGTGTCATTGTTGTATTTTATTAGTGGTTGTGGCCTTCCTAACAATTTTTTTTATTATGTAGAAGATTACCTATAATTATTATTTTACCTCATATATTTAGCTTTATATTTCACACCAAAACTATTATAAGTAACCTATCCTTCAAAATTATTAGGCTCACTTTTACCTTTATTCTCTCCATCTTGAGAAGTTTATCCCTTAATCAGAAAATACTTGTTCAAAAAATTTCTGGTCATATTAAACTCATATTGAACTATGAATCATATAGAATTTGTCTCAAACAAATCTTATTATCGAGCATAAAACTTATCTTCAAGATAAAATATCATCTTATCTAGATCTGAACTTTTTAGTTTTTTATCTTGATCTCACCGACTAAAAATAATTCTTTCCGGATCCGATCCTTCTTTTCATTATCAATAGGAACTATTTCTTCCTTATTCTTTTCAATAGTTAATTTTTTGTTTTATTTCTCAAGATTATTAATTTATTTATTGAGATATTTGATCTATTCCATGAAGAATTATAATTGTTTATTTCAGCTTTTACTCAAGTTCAATTCCTTTATCTTCATCATCACAACTTCTAGATAAATTAGTTATTCTATTTACATGGGAAAATAAACCAACATCATCATTTGAAGGAAAAATTAATGAATAATCCTTCTTATGATTTATCAAAATATTTATCTTCATACTTCTATAGTATTACTTGTTCTTCTAATCCCATATGTGTTTATAGGATCTTAAATCATTTGATTTTTTTTTATTATAATTCTTCAACCATATTATTTGCACACTTCTTGGAAAAATGGCCAATGAAACCATAGTTGAAGTATTCAGGTGGTTTATTTTTATTTACATTACTTTTTCTCTTCCCAATACCTTTTTATATAATGGAAATAATGCAATTTAATTCATCATTATTCTCATAATTTTTTGAATCTTCATATTCTTCTACATATTCTTCTATGAGTTTTCCATTTCTCTTGTATTCAAAGGTCATTTCAATTTTTTTATTTCTTCATGAATGGTATATATTTCATCATATCATAAGTTATGATAATATTGTTTAGTTCATGAAGAGATAATTCATCTATTTATTCCATTTATGAAACGTTTTAATTACAATGATCTAGAAAATTCCTAATTAGTTTTCTGACAATGATAGATTCATCCAGGATCTCATAAAAGCCTCAAATGTTACTGACTATATGTAACACCTCAATATTTTATGGGATAGATTCTTTTTATTTTCTTTGATGTATTGTAATTTATTCTACACCAATATTATATTGTGCTCTATGAAACACCGTATTAGAATTCATTATACACAACACTATTTTTGGATTGTGTTACATGCAAGAGCGACCTTCCTCGATAGTTTGCATTGTACGACTTACCGAGTTTCACTAAACAACGATATATTATTAAAATATTATTATTTAAGAGGACATAAACTCGATTTTATGAATATTATTAACCACATTTGGAATTTTATATAACATTAGATTTCATCTTATTTATTTTCTAAACATGAAATAAGAACAAGTTAATTTTTTCGGATAAAAGAAGTATTTTTGAAAAAATGTAGTTTTTCCACCATTGGATGGAACACATATTTTAAATCTAGTTTTTAACAATTTTATCTATTATATTTTACAGAATAAATATATTATTTTTAATTGAGAGATAAAATTTTATTTTTCTTAAATTTTGGGCATTTTTCTGATTAAATTCTTATTTTAATGAATTGTGAAAAATACTGCATTTTATTTCAAAACAATCTTTTCATCTAATTTATTTATATAGTTAGATTATTTTTTTATTTTTTAAAGTGTAATTGGATTAAATTTTCATCATTTAATCCAATATTGGACATTGGATGTAAATTTCCATTGAAATTGGACATAAACACACCTCAATCTTTTGATAGTTATTGTTTCTAAAAACCACATTTTTTTGTTTTAACAACAGGAAATATTTTTAAATTAATTACTAAAATTCATATGTATTGAATTTGGAAAAATGGATTCCTTATTTGGAATTAGGAGTTTCAAATTGTTTAAATAGGTACCTTTAATTTTTTGACATTGGGAATAGTAACTTCAGTAAATATGTTATTTACCATGCTTAAAGGGTAAATATGGTAAATAAGTTTAAAAAATAATATTAAAATAATATTAAACTACCCTAACACATGTTCTAATCCTATTGGATGAGATATTTCCCACATTGGGACTCTTTGGGTCGATTTTGGGATCCCATTGAACCACTAGGTTGTGAAAATGACATCTTATAAGAATTAATTTAATGTAAGGAAATATGACCAGAACTTATATCTTCTTAAAAAAACAATTTTAATATGGGATTATACATACGATAAATTAAACTATAAATAGTCATTTTAAAGATAGATTTTTCTACTACATCATATTATTTTATTTATAATTTTTAGACACAAAATAAATAAATTTATTTATGACACAATGATGATGTAGTGATTACCATACTAATGAAAGATTTAAATAAAAGAGATTATAAATATTAAAATAGATTTATTATGAAACTTTTTATGTCATAAAAAAATTTTATGTATGAGTATGACTTGTTATTTTTGAATTAATGATGTTTTTTGAAAGAACCAAGTTATTATAGAGTTTTTAAAAAGTCACTATATGAATAGTATAAAAATTTGCATAAATGGGTTTTAAAAAAATACTATTCCTAAAAATACAAGTGATGTAAATAATATTTTTTTGACTTATTATATACTCCATTTACTTATTTTATATTAAATGTGCATAATTTGTGTGAAATATTAATTTTTTAATACTAAGAATAATTTTTGAGCATTCTTAGAAGTAGTCCAATTGAATCATTTTACTATTTTATTTATAAATCTCACCCTATTGATCCCAATTGTGTCATTATTGTTTTATATTTTTATTAGTTCAATATATAAAATTTCATTAGAAGGCATCATGGGCCAATTCTACCATTTGAAGGCCCATATGGACCACATAAGAAGGCCTATAGAATATGTGAAGAAACTGGACTAGCCAAGAATATTTAACTACTAGGCTCAATCAGGATGTCCAAAAAACATTTTCTCCTCCAATTTTCAGGGGAAAATGTATTGAGTCTTGGATAAAAAGTTCAAGTCCCAAATCTAAAGACATGTGGCCCAAATGATTCATTTAAACTCATCCCACCATTCTGGACGGGAATTAAAATCAGTAAAGTATTCCTGGAATTTCTCTTGATATATTAATCAAATCAAGATAATATTTTATAGTTTTAAATAGGAGATATATAATTATTACTTTTTTATGAAATTATTTGGATTTTAAGGCATCTTACTATTGAAAAATCCATTCACATTTTGGCCATTGAAAAAACATGGATAGAAATGGACAGTTTAACAATGTCTATTTAACCACCATAACTTTGAATCCATAAGTCCAAATGCCTCAAAATATTGATAGTAGTCGTCCAAAAGTATTATATACAACTTTGAATAAGGATATATATCGAGATTCGGCTGTCTGAATGTCAAAATCGTCGATCCAAGTGGAGATACATATTTGGAATGCAAAGAGTCTGCTTCCTTGGGATATAAATACATCCCCATCATCTCCTTCAAAGGGGTAGGAATATCAGAAGATATAAGCACATATTGGAACGACAAAATCCTTTTCAAGGGATTTTGAGGACCTTACATACTCATGTTTTCACTTGAGATATCGTTTTTCCTCTCTTTGTTTCCTTTTACTTTTGTGTTTTTCATTGTTGTAATATTGTAGGTCCTTTTTTGTAATTCAGTATTAAAATAATTTTCTTCTTTAATATCTATTATTATCATCCACATTATTTAGTTTAATATTAATTTTCTTTAAATATTTTAAATACAGTTTCATCCTTTTCTTTTCTTTTTGTTTATCAATAAATCTAATTTTCATTTTTAATTATCATCAGCATTTTTGTGTGTGTTCGACGCACCACTCTTTTCCGATCCATTTATTTTTCTTATATTAGTAATTTATCATCATAATAATTATAAGAAAATTACTAATAATTTGAATGGTTTAGTAAATCTCTCTTTGGGGTGAGTTCTAATTTAGGGATGTTAAGCGATTGAGAGCTTTTGCTCGATCAATATTCTTTAAATTAACATTGTGTCTGTTGGACTTAACATGTCATGGATTAATGACTTGTTTTGTTTCATGAGTGGTTTCCATGGATTATAGGAACTATAAATACACTACCATAATCAATATATGATTAAGATTAGATCCCTAAGTTAATTTAAGGCTTGTATTAAATCCTTAACACTTGGGAATTCTAATCAACGTCAACTTGTGACATGGGTGTTAATTTAGTGCAATGTAAAGAAAAGTTCAAGGATATTACATGCTTAAATACCTAATGATGAACTCACCCCAATATTTATGAAATTTTTAAATCAATAAATAATTTCAATTAAGCTCTAAAAACAGACCCCCCAAATCAAAATACAATCAACTAAAAACAGATGACTATTAAAAAGTATCAGCACTGACGATTCGACCAGAGTACTACTATACACATTAATAGAGCATCAGAACATTGACTGGTTGATAGGTGACAATTTTCCGAAATTTCAAAAATATTCAACCAAATGAATTATATAATGTTTAAAATGTAATTAATTAACAACTTAAGGTACTATTTTATTTTTATAGTAACTATATTAACCATATAGTATGAATATACATGAAGACATTGTAAGAGTTAATTTTGTTAACTAAGGGTTAAAGCTAAAAGATAAGGTTAAATTTGAGACCTAAACTTGTCTAAAACATATTTATTGAAGGTATTTAGAAAAATAAATATATTATATTCAAATTAAATTATTGTTGATCCTTTTAAAAATGAAAATCATTTTATATTAAAATAATATTACACTACCTTCCTAATGTTCCCCTCCTCCTCTCTTATAAAAAGGCATCTCCTCCCACATTTCTGAACACCACATTGAGATTTCTATCTCGACCAAAACCTGACCAATTATCATATAAAAATTCTTAGTTAACTTATGGATGATATGGGTTTCCAAAAATTACATCCCTAGTGTCCCTATGAAGAGATATAAAGAAAGTCCAATGAAGAAGAGGTAATTGCTTTACCAATTCAATTCAATTTCATTTATTCTTCTACTTACTCATTATATGTTGATTCGATACTAAAGTAATAAATCCAGTATATTATTCATTATGAGATTTTATTATAATTATGGTACAACCTTATACCTCCATTTATCCATCCTACTAATAACAATATCACCATGCGTGTGTATGTACGACTTACCGTCTCCACATTGTGCTGTAATTTATTATTCAAAATACTTTATTAGGAAGGTTATAATAATGAATATAATGGATTTAAATTATTAATATAACATGATAATTATTATTTATAATTAATATAACATCCAATTACATACAATTTAATCATTAATATAATGATATCGTCACTCGGGTGTACGTATGACCTACCATCTCCATGACGCGGTGATATTCGTTCTCCATGTTAACAATTCAAGAATGATTACAAAATTTATATGATGTGTGAAAATAATTATTATGTACTTAATTTCATTAATAATATTTATCCTATTCATAACAGACATGAATTACATAGAAAAACATGAATGGGAAAAGAAACTAGTTAACACTAGAAATAATGGTAATATTGAAATACTATCAACAAAATTATATAATAGGATCATATATGATATCATAAATATGAATATGGACCTGGTATAATTTAATAACATGATTTAACCATTATACAGAAGTTTAAAACTCCCTATACTAATAAAAAGTACAAGTTAAGGGATAATTTTCCAATCTCATTTTTATATGTGGTTGTTTATACATAAGTATTTATTAGTGATATATTTATCATCCATGTCAATATTTTCTAAAAAAATCTTAACTTTTTTTATATTATTATATTTATTTTAAAGTCCTTTTTACCCATTTTTGACATTTACTACATGGTATGGAAGGAATCTTTCTTTCCTTTACTATAAGAGGTACTTTTTGAGTTTTCTGTCAAAAGTATCAGGAGAATGTATTTTTAACTTATACGGTATGAATGGATTTTTATTGTTTCATGATTCCTTATTTACATGAAGATTCATCTGCACAATCTCATGTTTATTTTCAACTAAATTATTTTCTTTTAAATTTTTGTGGCATTTTGTGAAAAGAAAGGTTTTTTGAAGAAGAAAGGTTATTTTTTTCAAGGATTTAGTTCAAGTGTTTTATAAAAATTATTTTCCATATAAGATGGGATAGGGTTATGTTTCAATCCCAATTTTTACTTTTATTTGATTTATTTAATGATGTTATTATTTTTATGAAGTCCATTTATCTTATTATGGATTATGTTATGATGGAATGATCTTTAAGAATCCCATTTTATTTCTTAGGTTATAGTAAGGTGAATGATTTATGTTTTTGTAGAACATGTAAGAATGATTTCATTATGAGATGGGTGGGACCTATATATCCATCTAATGAATTGGGTAAACATTTATATCTAATGAGACATACATTAATATAATGGAATGTAAATCTAGTTCAGTAATATATTTTGGGAACAACAAGTAAACCCGATTCAGTAATAGACTTTGTCCACTATGATGGTCTTGGGAGAAATTCCTTGGCTACTACGGAATTAATATTATGTGTTTATTAGTTTTCCATAATTAAATTCTTTGTGTTAATTCTATTCTATCATGGTTAATTTTCCTTTATAATATACACCTTACGCACTGCCAATATTTATTTCATGACTCGAGAATTTGATGTTTACACTTTATGTTCATGTTTTTACATTCAAATGTTTATGGTTTGTTTTATATTCTCCATGTTTACCATTACTGAGAATTTGATCTCAGCCTTTTTATGTTTTATTTTCCCTATGATATAAAGAAAGGTTTTGTGTAGGAAAAAAAGGGGAATATCATTATAGGAGATGTTGAAGATCTTTCACCAAGTTAGAAGATGATGTTCTGAGTTTCCAAAGACACTAAACTAATATGGTCTTTGGGAATCTGTTTGTGACATTTAGAAAGTATTATGAAAAATAAATTTAACATCTATGTATGTCAATATGGGATCGTTAGAGTTTTTATTTGATCGAAGGTTTATTCATCCTTTGGAAACTAGGATGCAAAATCATTTGTGATATCCCTTGAGATATTTCTAAGGTATGTCTAGGGATGTCCATAAAGTAATGTATAACTATAGGGTACAGTACTATAATTCTGGTAATGATTATCAATAACCTAGGATTAAACCTAAGATTTCAGATATTGAAATTATTCACCATTTATTATATTGTTTTACTAGTATTAATTCTGTCTCTTGCACTATTTTTTTGGGTATTAGATGACTGATACAACCCAAAGGACCCGTGGTAATGATAATTTGTTTAGAATATTAAATTAGTTTCTTCATGAATAACCAAATGTTATGGGATATGGAATGAAAAATCATATTTCTATAATTACACAAGATATGAATCATTGTGGAATTCCAAATGAGTAGAGAAGGGAACCATATTCTATTGAGTCCTTCTTGAGGAAACCACCACCCTTTTAGTGGGAATTTTTATCCACTTATTGATGAAAAATGAATTAGTACCATTGAAAATATATTTTCCGTCCTTCTCTCTTTAGAACATGAAAAAATCATTTTGGTTATCTATCATTTAGAAGGTGCATTAGACCAGTGGTGGACTTTAATTAAGAATACAAGGAAGTAGGGTAAAATTGAATCCATGGAATGGGATGAGTTGAAGAACTTATTTTTCAATAATTACTTACCATATATTATTAAAAAAATATAGAAAATGTCTTCCTTGAGCTTAAACAAAATGATGATGAATCTGTTGGTACATACGAGGTGAATTTTACAAGACTTGCAAGTTATGTTATTGGCTTTATCATCAAACCTGAAAGTAAAGTTGATCGATTATTGAGTGGCTTAAAACCAAGACATAGAAGGGTATTGGATATAAGAGACTTTAGTAAGTATTAAGAGATTTTGTGTTGTCCTATCAAGTAAGAACTTGAAGTTTTTGTAACATATCCATCTCATGGTTCTGACAAGAAACGAAAGATGGAGTTCAAGGGAAAATCTCAAAACAATGGAGAAAAAAAAGACGAATGTTTCCTTATGATCAAAGTGTGGGAAGAAGAATTCTAAAGATTGTCTTAAAGGGATTATAAAAAGATTCATGTGTGGAAAATAAGTTCATAAAGATATTGAGTTTCGAAGTAATGGGAAGAAGGTTTTTAATGATGTGAATAGACAAGGGACTACAGAGAACTCACCACCAACACATCAATGCTACAAGTGAGAGGCAATGCGGAATTATTTAAACCAATGCCCAAATACAAGGGTTAATGACGATGATCGACTTCAACAACCTCTTAAATACAAATAAAAAATCACATGTAATCACTATTGGCGATGTTGAGTATGACAATGAAGTGGGGGAATGATTAATAGTTTATGTAATTAGATTTTAAAATAGTGTTGGGGAATCTCATTTATAGTATTATCGTATATTGGAGTATCTATGTATTCATTTATTGTGGTTTTCAATAATTATATGGTACTGATAACCATGAAAAGTGATAGAAATATTTCTGGAAAGCACATGATATGCGCATAATGAAGGGACAGGGAGATAATGAGATGTTTTATAATATTAATGACCTCATGACAGATATAAAAACAAAGTGATATCGTGGGTTAAGTATATAGGGTTTTTTCTGATTTTTGGTATGTGGAAAGAGTTATCTTTTGACATCATTCATGTTTTCTCTAAGGTTCTATGGTAATTCATGTTTTCTGAGAATACAAGATAAGGTATTCACATGTTTGGAATGTGACAACCAAGAACTACCTTATGATAGATGGGAGACAAATGTTAATAATATTTATTTCACCTCTTTCTAAAGTTTTATATTTTTTAGTTTTTTGGAAATATTTAATATTATACATTTATGGATAGTATAGGTTATATTTGGATTGATGTTTTTTATATTAATTTATTATCTCACTATAGTTGGACTTATGCATATTTTATCACCACTTATAACCTTTTTTTGAGACAGATGGAATGACCTATCATTCTATCGCATGATCTATAAACACTTTAAGATTGAAAAATTCATCTACATTTATTTAAATAAGAGATAAAGTGGAAATTTTTCCAGAAATGACCAACAATGAGATTGTTCTGAAATCTTGTAAGCATTTATCCTCATGTTAAAATTTTATCAACCATAGGAAAAGTATCATGAAATAAAAAATGTTATCCAAGTACCTTCTTCTCCGATAAATTAGATGGTCCCTTAAATCATCGCATATTTATGGATTTCTAATAGTTAACTTTTTCCTAATGTTATTCTCTATTACTATCCATTAGAACTTGATGGTTAGATTTCTTTTTCATATCCATGTTTTCACTTCCCACATATGTTCTCCTATGTGGAAACCCAGTAATGAGTTACTTTGGAAAACCATTATGTTTTTAACTTTCCTTTTTAAAATGGAGTTGTAGTATTCCTTTTTACAATGTGGGTTTTCATGAAATAAACTTTCATGTAGTAAACTATTTATAACCTCAACAAATTTGGAGGGCGAAATTCATTTTAAGGAGGTAAGAATATAACCCCCTTTGATTTTATGGGATGGATTATTTTTATTTTCTTGGATGTATTTTTTTGTATGATACACCAATATTATCATGTGCTATAAGAAACACCGTATTAACTTGCTATATTCGCACCACTATTTTTTCCTTACGTTACACAAAATTGGGACCTTCCTCAATATCTTGCATTGTACGCCATACCGAGTTTCACTAAACAAATATATATAATTTAAATAATATTATTTAATGTTATATAAACTAGTCTTCATGAATATTATTAACCACATTTTTAATTTTAAATAACATTAACATTCATCTTATTTATTTTATATACATGAAATAAGATTAAGTTCATTTTTTCATATAAAAGAAGTATTTTTCAAAAAATGCATTTTACCACCTTTTGATGGCACACCCATTTTAAATCATGATTTTATCACTTTTATATATTATATTAGACAAAATAAACTTCTTCTTTGGAATCGAGAAACAAAAATTTACTTATGTTGAATTTTTTCTATTAATCTGATAAAATTCATATTTTAATGAATAGAGAAAAATACTGCATTTTAATTCAGAAACATCTTTTCATATAGTTTATTTATATAGTTAGATTTTATTTTTAATTTGTTTTAAAGTGTAATTTGATTAATATTTTATATTTTAATCTAATACTGTTCATTCGAAGTAATTTCCCAGTGAAATTGAACATTAACACATCTCAATATTTTGATAGTTACTACTTCTTAAAAACTCGCTTATTGGTTTTAACAACAGAAATTAATTTTAAAATAATTAATAAAAGTTTTATGTTTTGAATTTCGAAAAATGGATTCCATATTTGGAATCAGGAGGTTGAAATTTTGTAAATAGGTACCATATATTTTTGGAAATTATAAATATTATATTCAGTAATTATTTTATTTACCATGTTTAAAAGGTAAATTTAGTAAATAAGAGATGAAGCTAGAATTTTCACACATTTAATACTTCTTTTCAATTTTCTAAATCCCACCAAAGTGTTATTTTATTGGCAATTGTCACATTTTTATGTTTTATTGGTATTTTGAGTTCAAATCCAAAAATGGCATAATTTTGGTGTTTAACTGTTTTATTTGTCTTCTTTATTTCGGCCATATCATTTTCTACACTGATCCAAATTGTGGAATTTCATTTCATTAGGTTTCCTTACATACTGGACCTCATTTCATTTTATTGTATTTATATCTCAATCAATCATTTGGAGGCCCAAAATCAGCTCACAATCCGTGCCTCAAAAACTGTGCACAGATTTGAAATATTTTAATGATGGGATTTTCTCTCGAAGAAGACAGGTCTGTTGGAGTTGAAATTTAACAAGGATCGAGAATAAGAATTAATTACCATTTTTCATTAATGAGGATACGTTTGAATCTGCTGATTAAAAGGCCCTAATTTCATGGGAAGTTGGGGTTGTGGAATATAAAGAGTTACCTGGACCGATTAAATGTGCTGCACCAAAACAGACATAACACCATAATATGTGGAACAATGAGGCTGATATTTTAAAGAGGACTGAATCAGGAATTTTGGAACAACTTTTAAGAAGTATCCATGTACCAATTATTCCATTTAATGGTCCTAAAAGTTGTGATCTTCGGTCAGACATAATTGAGAGACATTTCTACACCCATTTTATCTATAAATATGTGTCTCCTATCCCCTTTACAAGGATAGCCATTTAAAGGGGGATAATATTGAGTTTTGTTTTTGTAATTGTTCTTTATTCTATATTATATATTATTTTAGTTTTCTTATTCTTCTGTTCATTTCATATTTTCATTCATTTATTTTATTTTATGTGTTTCTCCCACCGTTATTCTTTCTGACGCCATGCTTGTGGAGAGCGAACCCTCACTATTGTTCCATGGGGAAGTGGTGTTATTTGAGTTTATTGTGCGTTATTGGTTTATCATGATTTATTCTAAGGATTCAGTGGTGGTTAAACGAATGTGGTGAGTGGTCTCCCCACTTTCTATACTATTGACTTCTTCCTCCTCCTTTATTATTTTTACTTCCCATCAATATCCAATTCATTCAAACAGTGGAGTTTGGATTGAGTAATAATGTGGAAGAGTTTACTACTACATGAAAAGGTCTCAATGCAGGGTAATTCATTTCAGAAGAGAGGGTTTGGAGTGATATTTCTTGATTTCCACATTGAATAATTCATTGTTATATATTTTGAATAAAAATGATAATTCCACCATAAAACCCCAAGAACAATGGTTTTCTTCTACTAACTACTTCGTGTATTTTCTTCCTTTTCTTTGTATTTTTTATTTTTATATATTTATATATTTAAATTATATTTGTATTTTCCTCATTTAGATTATTCCCCTTAATTTATATTAGTATTATATTTTTAAATTAGTCAATTTATAATTGTGACAATAGGGAAATAGTGCTTGTGATCGGCCTCCTTGTGATTGACCCTAGGGTGTGCCACTATGGTACATTATTAGGTTAATAACAGTTTAATTGAATTGTGATTTCTGACAAACCAATATCATCAATTTGGCGCCGTTACCGGTGAGGCCAAACGCTTATGCACACTATTTTTCATAAAACCCAAAAAAAATCAAAAACTAAAAAAATATAATTTCATTGCATATCATTGTTTTTTAGGTCATGGATTATTTCAGTGATTTCTCATATTCTTGGCCTAGTTCTTAATTTTTCAATCATGGTTGAGACCTTTTTGATCTAAATGGAACAAGATGCCCTGATAATTCAAAATAATTTCCAAATCCTTTAACAAGAAAGCAAGATGGTAGCATCGTTGGCGGCTGAAGATGACGAAGTTAAAGCTCTATGATTGGGACGACAACAACAACATAACCAAGTTGAGGAAGAAAAGTTAATTGTTGTTCCACATACATTTAATCTGGAGAACCCAAGGAATACATGAATACTAAACTTAAAGATGCATTTGTACCTCCTTGGACACTACTTGAAGAGGTTCTTGAAGATGTCATGTTAGCTGCTAAAACATTGGGAGGTCAACTTGCTTTGGATGAACATTGGTATGATTTTATTGAAGAAAAAAAGGTAAGTGATCATACCATATTTTTCAAAGAAGAATCTGTACCTCTATACCTTTCTCTTGGTTTGGAAGACGATAATGAAGTCACTGCTAAAAAAAGAGTTCCTAGTGGCCTTGCATGAAGTGATCACATTTCAAGCTAACCTACACAAAAGTGAAGATTTTTATATTGATTCTTCGTGATTTAATCATATCCAAGTTGAATTATTTTCTGACTTCCCTGCTTATTTTTTTGAAACATCATCAATTGAGAAATCCCTAGATGTTGAAGTTGAAGTGTCTAGAGAATTCATGGCTGAAGAAGTTGAGGACCCATTCTTTATCTTGGCCCCATCTTCAAATCTATACTACATGGAAAAAGGGGAGGAGATGTTGAACTCTATTCATGGATTCCTCCATGACTTTTGTAGGATGAATATAACTAGAAAATAGAATATGTGGTGGTTTCTGAGAAAGAAACCCTACCCACACTTAGATTGGGGTTAAACTGCTGCAACTTCTGGACTAGGGGCAGTATAAACCTAGAACACGCTTAGGGGTCAAACCAAGCATTATCCTCTTTCGTTTACCTTCCTATTTATTTTTATTTCATTTTATAATTTCATATTTATTTCATGAATTTTAGGCTTAGTGGAATTATCTAGGAGCTTAACTCAAGGCTACCACAAAAAAATAAAGTCATTTTGTATCTTTCCTTCCCTTTATTTTCCCGCCATTATATTTATTTTGTGTTGAGCTACAATGACGGGAATTGAAATCTAGGTGTGGGGGAGTGTCATCCTACTTAGTTCATTTGTGTTCTTTCTTTTTCGTTTTGTTTTTCATATTTTTAGTAACCTTTAGTTTTAATGAATATTATAAATATTTTTCATGCTTTAATTAATTTTGATATGGTTGATTTGATTTTTGGAATAAATAGATTTTAAAGGATTTTTTTGTGATTTTTTTCATCAATTGGATTTTCAAGAACTTTTATGATTTTGTCCAATTTCTGAAATCCATACCCATGAAACACTGACTCAAAAACATTTCTAGTACTGTGAGGTATTATGAACCACTTTGAAATATTCTTTCTAATACCCACACATTCTTGATAGAAACTTGGATTTTGTGTAAGAACCAGAACTTGTTATTTTTCTCTCTCAAATCATTGGATATCATGGAATGTTTTTGATATGATTGAGGCAATTTTTTGGGTATCCATATTTTATCTTGAGACATAACTTTACATCTATCCTTCGTTATCCCTTAGATTCCATGAATTTCTTTAACGGTTTAAGTTACATGACAACCAGATTTTTCCTTACCTACCCACACTCTTGGTATTTTTTCATGAATATTTAAAGATTGAGTGTGGGGGAAAGGGCTTTTCATGTGTGTTTTTTGGGATGTGTTTAATTTATAGAGAATGTGAAGTGCGTGTCAATAATTTGGGCAGTGGATGATAAAGAGAAAATTGGTCATAGGCAATCCTTTCATTGTGCTTTATTTGTTTGATCTGGTTCTCCTTAAAAAATGAAAAAATAGAAAAAAATAGAGATGAGATTAAATTTATCATTGTATTTTATTTTATGACTCTTGTTTTTTTCTAAATTTTAGGGCATGATGGTCATTCATTCATTGTATTCAATTTTCATCTCATTCTCCATGAAAACAGCAAAAAAAAGAAAATAAAGTTGTTCCTTTCTCGAGCTTTACAAAAACAAAATACATAAAGGGGAGAAATTAGATGCAATAATTTTTTGGAATCATTTCCTGGATCATGTCCCATATCATACAAAAGGGAGTGGTGTTGTGTATCACATTGTTAAGGGGATTTAGTGAGGTTCATCCTATGATTTCACTTGATTATTCATGCATTGTTCTTAAAAGTCAAACCCCCTCTTTCTAGCCTTCATTTTTTAATAATTTTCTCACCAACCCTAAGCCACAGAATTCACCTAAAAAAAGTCTTCATGATTGAATTAATTTTCAAGTTTCACGCTGTAGAGAGATGATACTTTTCACAATCTTATGGTGATACATGCACTTTCCAAGTATGAGCATAACTCATGATTTAATTTCTCTTGAGTGAAGATTGACACAAAATTTCAAGGTGAGGTAGGTTCTGATTGGGCCACGGATGGATTTATGAGGTTTAATAATTTTTAATGTGAAGATTAGAAATAAAAGGGAATTTTTTTCATATAAGAGACATGATGGAATTTCATTTTGGAACAGATCGTTGATGTTTTCTCATTTTTGATTGTTGTATGAATTTTGATATATGATGACTGCCCAGGAGTGCAATGCTTAAGTGTGGGGGAGTGATGAAGCAATAATTTTCACATATTTCATACTGTATTTCAATGTTCTAAATCCCACCAATGTGTTATTTTATGTGAAATTGTAACATTTTTATGTTTTAGTGGTATTTTGAATTCAAATGCCTAAATGGCTTAATTTTGATGTTTAACTATTTTATTTGTCTTCTTTATGTCGGCCATATCATTTTCTACACTAAACCAAATTGTAAATTTTCTTTTTTTAGGTTTCCTTACATATTGGTCCTCATTTCATTTTTCTGTATCTATATCTCAATCAATCATTTGGAGTCCCAAAATCAGCTCACAATACGTGCCTCAAAAACTATGCGCAGATCTGAATTGTTTTAAAGATGAGATTTTCTCTCAAAGAAGACCAGTCCATTGGAGCTGAAATTTAACAAGGATTTGGAATAGTAATTACTTAACATATTTAATTAAGTATTCCACATTTTAATCGGCTGATTACAAGGCCATAATGTCATGGGAAGTTGTAGTTGTGGAATACAAAGAGTCACTTGGACAGACTAAATGTTCCGCACCAAAACAGCCATAACTCTTTAATACTTGGACCAATGAGGATGATATTTTGTGGAGGAATGAGGTAGGAATAATGGAACAACTTTCAAGAAGGTTCCATTTACCAATTATTCCATTTAATGTTATTAAAAGTCATGAACGTCGGGTGGATAGAATTGATAGAGATTTCTTCACCCATTTTCTCTATAAATATGTGCCTCCCCTCCCTTTTACAAGGATATCAATTTCAAGGGTGATAAGGTTGAGTTTTTTTTCTGTAATTGTTCTTCATTTTTATATTATGTATTAGTGTATCTTTCTCATTCTTCTGTTCATTTATTATTTTCTTTCATTTCGTTTATTTTATGTGTTTCTCCAACCGTGCTTTGTTCCTACTCCATACATGAGGAGAGCTAACCCTCACTATTGTTCGAGGGGAGAAGTGGTGATATTTGAATTTTTTTTTCTTTATTTATTTATCATGATTTATTCTAAGTATTCAGTAGTGGTTAAATGATTATGGTGAGTGGTCACCCCACTTTCTATACTATTGTCTTCTTCCTCCTTATTTATTATTTTTCCTTCCCATCAATATCCAATTCATTCAAACAGTAGAGTTTGGATTGGGTAATGATGTGGAAGCATTTACTCCTACATGCAGAGGTCTCAGTGCAGGGTAATACATTTCAAATGAGAGGGTGTGGAGTGACAGGACTTGATCTCCACATTGAATAATTCATTGATAGATATTTTGAATAACAATGATAATTCCACCATGAAACGCCAAGAACAATGGTTTTCTTATACTAACTAGTTCGTGTCTTTTCTTCATTTTCTTTGTATTTGGTATTTTTATATATTTATATATTTATATTATATTTATATTTTCCACATTTCAATTATTCCCCCCATTTATATTACTATTATATTTTTAAATTAGTTAGTATATAATAGCGACAATAGGAAAATAGTGTTTGTGAGCGACATGCTTGTCATCGACCCTAGGGTGTTCCACTATGGTACATTATTATGTTAATAAAAATTTAATTGAATTGTGGTTTATGAAAAACCACTCTCATCAATAAGGGTAAAAAAATATTATAATAGCATTAAACTACCCTAACACATGACATAATTATATTGGATGAGATATTTTTGACCATGGGCATCCTTTGGTTGATTTTGGGACCCCATGGAACCACATGGATGTGAAAATGACATTTTATAAGAATTTATTTAAAGTAAAGAGAAATATGACATAAACTTGTATCTTCTAAACAAAAAAATTTAATATGGGATTATACAGAAGAAAAGTTTTACAATAAATATTCATTTGAAATATAAAAATATTTCCTACATCATGGTATTTTATTTATAGTTTTTAAACAGCAAAAAAAATTTATTTATGACACAATGATGATGTAGTGATTACCTTATTAATGAATGATTTAAATAAATGAAATTATAAATATTAATATAAATTTATTTTGAAACTTTTTATGCCATCCACAAATTTTATGTAAGATTATTACTTGTTATAATTTTATTAATGATGTTTTTTCAAAAGAATCATGTTTTTACATATTTCTAAAAAGTCATGATATGAATTGTATAAAATTGACATAAATGGGTTTTTTAAATAAATATTATTCTTAAAAATCTAATATTCATCCAAATAAATTAGATAATGTTTAAAATGTCATTAATTAACCACTTTATGTTCTATTTACATTTTTTTGTAACTATATTAACCATATAGTACGAATATACAAGAAGACATGGTAAGAGTTAAAATAGTTAACTATGGGATAAAGATAAAAGATAAGGTTAAATTTGAGACCAAAACTTGAATAAAACCTCTTGGTTGGGAGGAATTAAAAAAAATACTCATATTATCAGCAAATTAAATTAGTTTTGGTCCTTTTGAAACTGAAAACCATTTTATAATAAATTAATATTTCAATACTTTCCTAAAGTGCCCCTCCTCCTCTCTTATAAAAAATAATCTCCTCCCACATTTTCTCACACCACCTTGAGAATTCTAGCTCGACCAAACCCTTAAGAATTCTCCTATATATATTCTTAGTTAACTTCTGGAGGTCATGGTTTTCCAAAAAGTCCATCCCTAGTGTCCCTAAGAAGAGATCCAAAGGAAGTCCAACAAAGAAGAGGTAGTATCTTTACCAATTAAATTCAATTTATTTTCTTATTATACTTCCTCTTTCTATGTTGATTGCATAATAATGTTACAAATCCAGTATATAAATCCTATTGAGATTTTATTATAATTATGGGACAACCTTATTCCTCTTTTATTCATCCTACGAATAACAATATCGTTATGCAAGTGTATGTACGACTTACCGTCTCCACGCCATGGTGTAATTTTTTATTCAAAAAACATTTGATAGAACGGGTATAATGATGAGTATAATTGATTTAAATAATTAATATAACATCATATTGATTTTTTATAATTAATATACCATCCAATTACGTTCCATTTAACCATCCAGAGAATGATATCGTCGCTCGTGCGTACGTATGGCCTACCGTATCCACAACGTGGTCAGATTCGTTATCCATGTTAAAAATTAAATATTGATTATAAAAATTATAGGATGAGGAAAAATAATAATTATGAACATAATGGAATGAATAAAATACATCCTATTTGTAAAAAACATGACCTACATAGCAAAACAATAATGAGAAAACAAAGTACTTAACATATGAAATAATGGTAATATTGAAATACTACTAGAAAAATGATATAATAAGATCATATAAGATATCATCAGCGTGTATATGGTCATGGTATAATTTAAAAAAATGATTTAACCATTATACAGGAGGTGACCACACCCTCAACTAACGAAAAGTATAAGGTAAGGGATAATTTTTTAATCTCATTTTTATCCAAGGTTGTTAATACATAAGTATTTACTAGGGATATATTTATCATCCGTGTCCATATTTTCTAAAAATGTTTTCATGAAATATTTAATATTCTTCTATGTTTTTTTAATTTCATTTTTACCCATTTTGGACTTTTACTACACGATATGGATGGAATGTTTCTTTTGTTTACCATATGAGGTAATTATTGACTTTTCGATCAAATATATGAGAACAATGTATTTTTAACATATACAGAATGAAGTATTTTTACGATTTCATGACACCTTATTTACATGATAATTCCTTTACACTATCTCGAGTTTATTTTCAACTAAGTATCATTCTTTTTAATTTTCCAATCATTTTGAGAAAAGAAAACATTTTTGAAGAAGAACGAATATTTTCCTCTGGGATTAAGTTCTAGTGTTTTATCATAATTATTTTCCTTCTAAGACGACATAGGGTTATGTTTCTATCCTTATTTTTATATTTATTTGATTGATTTTATAATGGAATTATTTTTATGAAGTCCATTTATCTTATTATGGATTATGTTATTATGGAATGATGTTTAAGAAACCCATCTTATTTCTTGGGTTATCCTATGATGAATGGTTTTTGTTTTTGTGGCACATGTAAGTATGATTTAATTATGAGATGGGTGGGACCTGTATCTCTATCTAATGCATTAGGTAAAGATTTATATCTCATGATATATGCATGATAGGAAAAGAAAGTAAATTTGGTCAAGTAATACATTACTGGAATGATAATTAAACCCGGTTCAATAAAAGAATTTGTCCACCATGAGGGTCTTAGCAGTAATGTCTTGGATACTATGGAAATCATATTATGTGCTTATTAGACTTCTATAATTACATGTTATTTTATAATTCAATCCTATCATGGTTAATTTTCCTTTATGACCTATGCCTTACATACTAGCAAGATTTATTTCATGACTAAATATTTTGATGTTTAAACATTATGTTCATGTTTTTACGTTCAAATGATTATGGTTTGTTTTATGTTCTCCATGTTTACCCTTATTGATCATTTAAGCTAACATTTTTTATGTTTTATTTTCCCTAGTATGTAAATAAAGGTTTTAGGTATAAAAAGGGGGATTATCTTTATATGAGGTGTTAAAGATCATTCACCATGATAGAAGTTGATGTTCTGAGATTCCAATGTCACAAAAAAAAATATGGTCTTTGGGCATCTATTTGTGTCATGTATTAATAATTCTGCAAAATAAATTTAATTTCTAGGTATTTCAAGTTGGTGTTGTTAGACTACATCATTAAATCTATTCAAATAGTTATCAATATTTTCTATATCATTTATTTTAATGTCCTCAAAATTACTCCTTCAAACTTGTGGTTTGGATTCCTAAACATTGATATTTACTTCATAGATGCTTCAAAGCTTATCCAAAATCACATTAGTAGTTTGGATACCTATGATAATTGGGTATAACTAATTTATTATAGACATCAAGATATGATTTTTATTCTTTACATATAACTCCATATTTCTCTTATCTTCTTGTGTTAGGGATTCATAATTATTAATGGGTGCAAAACCCAATGTTGTAGCATCTATCACTTACAATATGAGTGAGAGGAGATATGGTAGTATCCCATTATCAAAACTATGATAATTCATCCAATAAAATGTTGGAAAACCTCAAATATTGGAAGAATTAATATTCTTCATCAGCCAGACTGATTCTTGGATATTTATAGGTAACCTAATGCTTTAAGACATCTTGTTGTGCCCCAAGCTAGATTGACCACTGAGATGGGAGGAGTGAATAAATGTCTTCTTTATATTTTTTGAATTTATTTTCTTTTCAATTATACCTATTGAACTTGTTATGTTTATTGATCCACTCAATATTATCCCTTAATATCACCTTGTGTGTAGTTGTTATAATAACGAGAGAGAGAAAGTAGCCTAATGGATTTAGCAAGTACGGTAAAAATCCTAATTCTTTATGCAACCAATTATTACCCCTAGTTATATATTCATCACTATAAATCAAGTGAATACAATTTCCCAGGCTCCAACTGAGAAACACTATTTTTTTTTTGTATCCAACTTTCTCTAAATCCAATCGAGAGACTCATTTTTCTTCTGGATGCAACAAGAAGACTTCAACTACTCCCAAAACCAACTGAAAGGCTTCACCTCTATTCAGAGTATTTATTCACTATATAGTGATTATTTGATCATCATCCAGGAGATTATTGGATCCTAAATTCTTGTGTACTTTTCAAGTAACTTTAATATCCACTAGATAGGTCTATTGTTCTTTCTTCATAATTATGATAACTTGTAACTATTCATTTGCCTCAGTGAAACAAATGTCCAAGCTTGAATTCTTCATTCTGACTGAATTCTTGGCCTAAATTAGTTGTGTAAAAGTGGTTCACATAATACTATTTATTATTCATTGAAATAATAATCTTTTCACAAGCTCACACTTCTTTTTCTTGAATGTTGAACTCAATTAATTCACATTTTAGGCATTGATAACATGGAATCAAAAAATCTTATTTTGGGTATTTTATTACATGCATGTTCATTGATATATGCATGAATGGTCATGAATTCTCCTATTTTTTTCTTCACACACACTTAGTATGCACAAACACTATACAATATTTCTTTATTTTGGGTTCAATTTATCTATGTCATGCATGTGCACATACACTATCCACTTTCAAAAACCCATTATGAAAGTGTTCCTCAAACACAATGACTCATTGTTCTAGTTCTTCTCATGTAGACCTGAATAGGTGTTGTATTATTTTATTTCTTGTTCAACTAGAATGCGTGTAATATTTTTATGTGAAAAAATTCTTCTTTTTTAGAATGGTTGTCTTTCACCAATTTGTGAAAATAGTAAAGACCCCAACGTTGTACTATGTTGAGTGTCTCAGCTATCCTCGTATGGGTATAAACAGGTGTGGGATCGTCGTGATTAAAGAAATCCAAGAGATA
Organism: Viscum album; assembly: GCA_963277665.1. Lineage (NCBI taxonomy): Eukaryota > Viridiplantae > Streptophyta > Magnoliopsida > Santalales > Viscaceae > Viscum > Viscum album. The sequence continues at coordinate 186,987,659 of OY728140.1, forward strand.
TATGCATAGAGTATAGAACTACCACGTGTGGATTCATGGAACATGTTATTTGTGAGACACATGAGTGCATTGATCGCATGTTGATAGGGTCTTGAGATATTCCCTTCTCTACGTCGGTAGAAATACTCATGAAACTCTTCCTCATGAAACAATGTTTCATGGTGCTCTGTTTTAGAGAGAATTGAGAGATCTCAAAAAATTTATAGCAACCCTTCTTAGCCTCAATTTTTATTTATTTAAAGATGGGTATCATAGTACCTTGCACTGTATAGATCCTATTTTTAACCCTCATCCAAGACTCCTTCAAATCTATGATAAATATAACATCAATCTAATTACCAATTCGTTCAGGGTATCTCAGAAATATGCAAAAAATCATGGTTTTTATCTTATGAATGTCTGTAATATCCCTTAAAGTGATCATATGGATGAAATGTTGATTTCCTGCTCCTTATATATCCGATCTCAAAACCGTCCATGTGATTGATTGTTTGAGAAGCCTCCGAAAAATGAGTTTTCGGTTTATCTAATGATAGTTCTTCGATTTATCACATGAATGTGAGATTTAGTTGCATGCATGATGATTCATGGCCTCTTCAAATCCATATATTTGTCTTAGATCAATCATGGTGGCCTCTGGTTAATGATTAATGGTGCTACATTATAATATGGTGTATTGGATCTCCTCAAAGAATCTATTTGTGGAATATGATCAATTTTATTCATCATATAGCTCAGATCCACCACATCGAATGATTCATGTTCTTTCTAATTTTTATGTGATAGAGGAATATTAACAGGCATGTTCTTATCCCACATCAGTTTTGGAATTTTTATTCACCGAGGATTTTTACTCAATGTATTACTACAACTCCCCAAGATGGCTACCAGGGATCGACATCAGTCAAACACACACACAATGCTCTGGTCTTTGGCTAGAATGTCCATCTAGCTCACCAATGTGCTTCTTGGGGATTATACATGGCCTCAATGGGCATCTGAGGACCTCCTTCAACCTTCAAACTGGCCTTAGATAGGCTCCCATGTGCGTGGTTGACCCCCAGGGCGCCCATAATATCATTGGCTAATCCGGGATAAGGCCAGTCCTTAGTTGGCCTATTATTTTACCCTTTATAAAGATACTTATAAAATTATAAGTATCATCAAATACGATCCCATATCCTTCTTAAATTTTGAATTCCAATCTTAATCAAATAAGCTTTATGAAAATAATAGCCCCATTGTTGCATGGAATCATCTTCTAAACTCTTTCATGCAAATCAATATTTTCATGGTACAAGCATAAAATAAAATGAAATTTGATAAATCTATAAAAATTATCAAGGAATCACCAATTCCCATCATCATGTTACCAAAAACATATTGACATATCATTGATAATAAATGAAACACTGGGGCCAAATGAAAATGGGTAGATTGTTAGGCTTGTTGTTTCATTAGATGTAATGATATGCTAGTAGGTGTTTGGTAAGATGATGATTCGATATGGTGACACCTAGAGAAATTGTTAAGGATTAATATAAGGTAATTAGAGGTCATTCATGGGAAATTATCCTTGGTAATTTTTACTATTGATTGTGTTGTTCTTAAATTTATTAAAGACACATGCTAAGAAGTTTGTGCATTGGATACAACAAGTGTAGACCAGGGAAATATTGATTTTCATGAAAAAAAATTTATAAGAATATTCCATGAAAAAGAATGAGGTATTTTCAGGACATTTATTTGATTAGTATTGAAATTTAAAATTTAGGTAGGCTTTGGTATTACATTTGGAGATACTTATATTTTACTATGTATTTTTATAAAGGGTCTATAAAAAATAGGCCATCCTAAGGACAAACCATTGCCAAGATAAACTAAGGATCTTTTGGGGAAAAGGAGGGGTCAACCATTCCCAATAAATACCATTTAGGGTCCGACCAAAGGAAGAACGAGATGGAAATAATCTCACATGGTCTATGTATATTCCCTGAGAAGCGCATAGGCGGTATAGATGGACGAGCAACCTGAAGCCCTATGCATTATATATGTGTAACCGGTGAAGATTCCCAGTAGCCATATCAGGGATTGGAAGTGACACATTTATTAATAAAACATGGTGAATACATATTCTTAGACAAGTTTTGGATAAGCACATGTCAAGAACTGATCCTCCATCACTTATTAATCAGACAAAACAATCATTGTTTGATCAGATGGATCCAAGTCATTCGATCGATCCCTTCGATCATCTCCCACCAACAACCTCCATGAGGATATCCATTACACAAAAGTTTTATATAGTGAATTAAATAAATTACCCTAGTCTTCCATGATTTATCTGAGACAAAGGCATCTAGTCTAAGAGGCCATTCATCATCATTCATGAAATTACGTTTTTCAGGAATGTAAGATATCAAATAATTATCATTGGCTAAATCATAAACATAGTTGTAGGAGGATACTCAAAAAACCGATCATAATGGATGATTTTGAGCTTGAATAAATTAGGATAATGAGATCCTCATCTCATGTATGTAATCAATGTAGGGGATATTTGAGATTCGCATAAGGTAAACACCATGATTTTTTGTGTATGTTTGAGATACCTCTAATGACTTAGGTACGCAATTAACAGAATATTTATCTGAGGTTTAAATAATTTCTAGACATGGCTTAAAAAAATCTAGGTGGTGTGAGGCACTGTGATAACAATCTATAAATAAATAGAAACCATGGTTTATACGGGTTTCTGAAAATATTGTGAGAGATCTCATTTCTCCCTAAAATAGTGAACTTTGATACATTGTTTTTCTAAGAAGAGTTCTTTGTGTCATTATACATACATGAAGAAGGAAATATCCCATGAACCTATTTACATGTAATCCACAAACATAAGAGTCCCATGAAGAACATGTTCCATGAATCCACCTAAGGAAGCATGATACTCTCTGTGTATATCTCTTGGTTTGCGTGAAGCACTAAGAACTCACACCTATTGACAACTATGAGGAGGAAGTTGAGATACTCAACCATGTATGTAATAAAATAGTCATATATTTACTATTCGTGAAAAGTGGTGTGAGATAACTATTCTAAAAAAAGAACTTATGTACATTAAAATATTACACCCATTCAGGTTGCACAAGATTAAGAAGAATCCAAAACCCATTCGGGTCTGTATGAGAAGCACTTGCATGATGAGGCAATGCGTTTGAAAGAACACTTTCATGATGGTGTTTTGAAAGAGGATAGTCTATGTTAGCATCCATGACACACAAAAATTAAACATAAATTAAAGAAATAATGGATAGTGTGTGTGCATACTATGTGAGTGCAGTGAATCAAATAATAGAATTCATCAACCTACATGCATATATAAATGCACATGCATGTGAGAAAATACCCAAAATCATATTTTCTCATTCCATGAAATCCATGCATTAAGTGTAAATGAATTGAGATCATAATTCAATAAAAATTAGTTTGGGATTGTGAAAATATTATTCTTCCATAGAATAATACATAAAATTGTGTGCACCACTTTCACACAACTTAGTGAGGTAGGGACTCATTCGGAAGGGCCAACTCAAGCACAATCATTTGTTGCAATAAGGAAAATGATTAGTTACAGAAGATAAAAATTATTGAGCATGACCAAAAGACATGTCCAGTGGTTTTTGAAGTACTTGAATAGGTATATAAAGAATTCAAATCCTAAAATATTGTAGATGAAGATCAGAAAAGAATCCAATAGTGGATCAACCCATTGAATAGAGGTGAATAATTTCAGTTATTTATGGGAGCATGTGAAGTATTATGGTTAAAGAAAGGTGTAGTATGAGTCTCTCAGTTGAAGACCAAGAAAAAAGTATTTTTTTTACCAAAAACAAGTGGAATATCTCAGTTGTATTCAGAGAAATTGTATTCACTTTTTTGATAGTGAAGAATACGTAATCAGAGGGAATAACCAGTTCCATAATTGAGTAGGATTTCTGCAAAAAAATTATAAATCTTGTGTGCTTCTCTTAATCTAAATTATTAAAACTACACATAAGGTGGGATTGGGATACAACATTTAGTGGATTGAGAAAATTAAAAATTTCGAGAGGTTTAATTGAAATTAAATGTAATTCATAAAACATATATAAACCACCGGTTCACCCCTACCCTCTTAGTGGTCAATCTGGCCTAAGGAACTACATGTGGTAGACTCCATGATCTTTTAGGAATATACACTTTTCTTCCATTTCATGAAATTTAGTAGAATTTATAAAGTAAAATATCTTCTTGTTGTCCAACAGTTCTAACTCCAAACATCTCCTTCAATTCTCTACATGTTATCTTAAAACATAAAATAATAGGGAATAAATAGGGTTTTATTTTTCCTTAATGTGAACAGTAAGGTTTAGATGGTTTTCACAAACCAGTTTCTCTACTTTATCTAGTATCCATGATTCCACATATGATTTATTCATTAGAAACATGGATCCTATCAGTCCTTTTACTTCATTGTGTGAGAACGTTCTTCTTTCTTTAGCTATCAAATCATATGCATCTCCTGACACAATATTAATTATTTTTAGGACTTATTCTAATGATGTAAATGTGGTTAAAATTTCTCCTCAGGGTGTCTAGAATTATTGAATATCTGACATAGAGATTCTTTAATACCAAAGTCTCCCTTTGTTGACAACCTATCATAAAATTCATCTTCTTCAGGTGGAATATTAATTTTTGTCATTATAAATAGATTTTTCTAGTTCTTTTAACTTTTTTTATTTCCCTAGACAAGATAGAAAAAATAAAAAGTATTTAATTCAGAATTTTGACCACTTATTTGGAGTTTCCACATGGATTTACATGGGAGATTTTATTTACATGTTTTTTTGAGATGCAACAGTATTGTTTATCTTCTTGTATAACTGCTTTGGATAAATTTCATTTGTAGAATTTCTCAGATCTCAACTCAAGGCTGACTTGTCACCTTCCATTTTCCATGAATATCTCTTTTCTGGTGTATGTATTTCCTTTTCTTCTACTTTTATCCCTATAAATGGAGGCCTTATTTTATGTTCATGAATTAAAATATTCTTCAAAAATTCCAATGCCTTGTTCCTAAACTTCAAGAAACATTAACAATAGCCTGTGATCCTTCTTATTTTCATTTTAGGTGTAGTCTCCTTAGCTTTCACTTATTGTGAACTTTGTTTCTTTTAAGTGAAACCATCACTCATTAGAACACTTCTTGGGGAACATCTCTTTATGAATCTTCTCGCATTAACCATTCATGTGTTGGATTTAAAAGTATTTTCACCGTTCATATTTTTCTAGAGTTTTTTCTAAAACTATACCGGCACTTGAAATTTCATTTGTACATAAAACAATTTTAGCCTAATGTGATACCTTCTTATTTATGGTTGTTTCTATTTGATTAGATAATGATATCATGCACTTATTGGAGTCATAATCTTCAATTAACAATTTTGTAGAAACATAACTTCTTCCATATATTTTGGATGTTCTATATTGGGGTGATTCTTGATTCTACAATATCACAACTACCTTGAAACACTTTATGTTTAGGGAGTTATTCTCATCCTCAACTGTTATCATCTTGGTTTCCCAATCCTATCCTATCTTAGTATTTTTTTATTTAGTCCATATTCATGATTTTTGAAAAGAATTTTCGCTTTAATTAAACCTATTAGGTTAATCATCTAGTTGTTAAAATTTTAAAATCATAGAAACCTTGTGTAAATTTTAAAATTCATTGAAATATTATACAAATACAATCTGTACGATTTTTTCTCAAAAACACTTCCTTGAAATTATTCAAAAAAATTAGAATATCTTTCATTGTAATGAGAAATTGTATCTTCCTTTTATTTAATAGGTTTTGTGAGAGTGTTGGATATTACAACATATTTAACAAATGAATATTTCTTGGAATGAAATTATTGTTCATGATATAATATTTTATTATGAATAGAATTAAAACATCAAAAAAAAGTTATAACATCTTTGGTGAGTTTCTTTAGATTGTATTTGAATTTAGAAATATGATCACTTAGTGATACATCATCTGCACAACATGAACAAGTGTCATTAAAAGAATAATAATCAAAATAATTATTACAACATTTTCTACCTTCATTTGTAAGTGCCTCTGGATTCAGTATAAGATTCTTATTCAAATTCTTTACCAGTATTTTCTTTGTACTCTTATGAGTATTGGTAGAAATATCCATCTAAGGTATCTCAGTAATCTTATGAAATATTCACTTCTTAAACACTTAGTTATATCTTTAGAGGTAACCTTCCTTTGATTCCACTTGTAGACCCCAAGGCTAGATTAGCTTCCTCTGAGGGAGGGGGTGAATTAGTCGTAAACTTGTTTTATGAATTCTTTTACTTTTGAATTCAACCTCTTGACCTTGCTAAGGTGTTCGATCCACTTATTATAATTTTTTAACCTGACCTTGTGTGTAGTAGTAAAATAACAGAGTGAAACACACAATATTTACATGGTTTGACAATGAAGTCCTACTCCTTTGTATGTCTGTTAAACACTCCAATATTGATTCAATTCAATATCTACACAAGTGAATAAAATTGTTTTTAGATCCAAATGAAATAATTATCTTTAAAATCTTACCAATAAAACATATTTTATTTTAGATCCCTCCAAAAGTCTTCTTACTCTAGCTCAAACCAAGAGACTCCTTCTCCTCTTACCTCTAACGAAAATACTTCATTTGATCTTGACACAAATTATAAGTCTTCAACTTCGTTGAAAGATTTTATCCACTAAATATTGATCTTTGATCTTCCTCCAAAATGTTGTAGGATCTGAATTTCTCATGTACTATTAATGTATCTTCAATAGTCTCTAAAAATTTTTTTTTACTTGCTCAATTAATTTTTATTTCTTGTAAGTACCAGTTTCCACGGTACAATAAAATTACAGGGCATGAGTTCTTCCTTCTAGCTGATATACCAGCCTCGATTAGTTGTGTGAATGTTATGCACACAAATTCATCACTTGTAATTTTATGAAATAATAACTTTCAAAATCCCAAAATATACTTTAATTATCAATTAAAAATTAGTCCTTGCATGGGATTCATGGCATTCAAATGTCTTGGTTCAGGTATCTCAAGTACTTCTTATGCGTTCATGATCATGCATGAATGCATGCATGTGTGTTTTGTTTCTAGAAACCTAAAACACACACTTTAAACATTTATTTCATCATCCATAACATGTAGGAACATGCAATAGTTATATTTATTTATTTTAGGTTCATGTATGTGTGTCATATATCAGCACATGAACTATTCTTTGTGTGAACCCAAATGTTTGTAGGACTATTTCCTCATTCATGCAACATTTTCATGCACAACAGCGTCACACACACTTTATTATTCACATAAGTCCTTATTAATTTATGGTATATAAGAACTATTCTTATTCATGATCACATATTATTGTGTAGGTGAAATTATCTTGATTTTCCTCAAAACATTTTCAAAAACCAGGATAATAAGTTTAAGGGAATCAAAATTCCATAATGTCTTTGTGGAACTCTATTCATTGTGAATATTCTTTGAGAGTGTTAAACACTTGTCAAATGAAGATTAATTCCTCCATATCCTTCACATAAATCTATCACAATAATGGATTCTATCTTTAAGAACTATAAGGATCACAATTCTCTATTTATTCTAAAACAGAATCTACATCAAAATATCTGTAACACATTTCAATAGAGGTGCTTTTATTTTTATATGTGATGAGTACCACCTTTTATCCTCAATTAATTAAACATCATGGACTACCTCAAATATCCTTTTTTTAGGTTGTGCCTTTGATCCTCTTCAAACACCTGAGTTTTTCAAGGTACATTAAGTATATGTCGAAATATCATTTTGTATAATCTTCATAAGTTCATGATTTCCTTCTTTTCGTTGATCTCTTCTCATGAATGCGATGAGGATCACATGATCCTCATTATCCAAGATATAAATCCATCATTCTCTCATAGAATGCGATAACAATGATTTTTAGTTCAGAAGATGATAGTACCATGAATTCAAATATACTCCATATTCTTTTTATCTCGATCATAGATTAACCATGATGGTCAGGGTTCGGTCACGGGTGTGCTCAGCCTATGCTGAGGCTTACTGAAGATTATTAAGGAAGTTAGATGTTATAGATGACTTCCAATTTCAATCATATTACTAAAATTCATTCAATAATTGGGTGTGTGTTATATGATTAACTTAAATGATGGAGGAAAAGTATCTACTACATCCACATCCCACATTGAATCATCATATAGACTTCTATGTATTTTATCAATCAATTAGTGAGTGTTGTCTCTTCGAGCTGGAACCATGGTCAGAACCTGGATACACTACACCTCATGTTCACATGGGTTATTCTCCATTGGGTGTTCCACATGATCTCATTTGGGATTTCTCCATGTTCCCATCTACTTTTACAGGCCTACACATGCCCATACCGAGATTATACATGACCCAAATGCCTTTTCACAGGCTTGGGTTGGCTCCCACTAGGCATGCTTGACCTTGGTACAACATTAGCCTATGTTTGAGCTATATCCTTTCATGTACATTAGGTCGGACACTTTTTTAATAAAATTCCACAGTAAAATACTTGAGATTTTCTAAGTAATAAAAAAATTAAAATCCATCCTAAAAATTTCCAACAAACTCAAACTCTCTTATCTTATTATCTTATTGTTCCTGAAAAATATATATTTATATTCTTTTATGTCCATCAATTTAAATCATCATTAATTATTCTTAACTTTCTTTAATATGAAATTTATATTTCATGGACTTATTTAAACTTCGAAGAATATTTTGTAAACAATGTGTCCTCCTTAACACATGTCTTTGACATCTAATATCAGCACAAAAAATCAACATATTTCATTCAAGGAGAATCTTTCAACCATGAAATCCGGTTATATTAGATGAATCCATAACAATTCTCTAGGAATCACCAATTTATCTAAACTCACCAAACACATATTGACACATAATTGAAAATATGTATCAATGGGCCCAAATTCAACCTCTAGAACTTGTTATGGTTCTCAGTCAACTTAGTAGAATTCTGTACAAAACCTCATATAAAATAGTAAAATAAGAGAGGTAGGAGAATAATATTGACAAGGTTCAGTAATTAAATTCCTAGTAATTTTAATTTTGGTTAGACACCCCAACATGGATTCGCTTCACTATCTTTACCAGTGAATAAAAAAATTAGCTCTAACTAAAAGTCTTCCACTCCAGTTGAATCCGATAGAATATGTTTTATTTTCTCTCTAACAAAAATAATTATTCCTTTGGATCCAATTAAGATACTCCTACTCTTATATCCAACCATAAGACTTAAATTGGTCTTGGCACCAACCAGAAGGATCCACCTTTATTGAAGGATTTAATCCACTACATTTTTAACATTGATATTTGATATAAAAAACTATTTTTTTGAATATCTTATTGATTATAAATGACATAATTTCCTCACATTGTTCTAAATACGTTCATTTATGAAATATTTTGGAAAAGATCATTCATTTAAAAAATTTATGAAAATTCCAGTTTTACCCTTTTAAAATGAACTATATTATATAGCACATAAATATTTTAATATGACTTATATGAACATTAAATTTTATTATAGTGTTCTAAACATTATTTTATACAACTTGTTTTCAGAACATTGGATCTAAATATTTCATATTGTTAGACTAAATGGACCATGGAGGAATGGGTGGACTGGACTCACCAGATTGGACATCCGATCTGTATTTGGGACATAACATATTCATATGAGCTTTTATTGGGCCCAACATTTGGGAAGAGCTCACCAACCCAATTGTGAAAAAATAATTGTTATTGAGAAAGAGCTGGTTCACATTTTTTTTAGGTCCAATGGGTAGTGCAAGTTGGCTTAAACTATTTGGACGAGATTCCCCATTCACACTTGAAACCTCTTTTAACCTTGCCTCACCTCCAATCAATAAATTACTATTTTTCTCATTTGGAGGGGGTGGGACGTGCATTAGGTTGTTTAGGGAAGAGGATAAGATGTTCCCCTCAAATTATCCAGGCAATTCAATAAGGTTTTCCCTTCAAGCAAGGATCCCTTCGTCGAAGCCTTATTCTTCTTCTTCATGTTGTAATGTTTGTGTTTTCATAATCAACTTCTCTGTTCTTCATTTATTTATTCTATTTTCTACTATTTTGTTCAAATTTATTCTTATTTTATCTTCACCTTTGGGCTGAAATTCTTGAGTAAAAACTAGACTGGGTTCTACCCTTTCTAAACCTTTGCACATGAAAATCGTTTCTACGATGACTACACGACCAATGGAAGAGTAGAATTCTTAGTAATCGATCTACCTCATAAATTATTCATTCATTTATTTTGAATCAATGAGCTACTATAATTCACTTAATATGATATATTAATTAGGTTTTAAATTTAAATGAAACTATGTAATCAATTGAACAATTAACGCAAAAACACGTGAGGTCGAGATTTGGTGTTAATTGTGAGAGCACGAACTTAATCGGTAATACAAGACCACACAGTATAAGTTTTCAGAGTTCAAATTTATTCCCTAAACTCAAAAAATACTCATTTTCAGAATGTATATGTTCTCTAATTAACCACTATCAATAATCTAACCTTATAACATCAAATAAAGTAGGGTGTTTCTATTGCGTGTTCCGAAGCTATCCTAAGTTTAATGTAATTTCATCTTTGTGGTTTAGTATAGGGTTAGAGGGTTAAAAAATTGGGGGATCATAATTAAGTGGATACTAATTTAAATGATAATGATTAATAAGTAAATTAAGAGGTAGGTTTAGATCAATTACACGTTCTAAAAATAGTTTTCTAAAAAAATATCTTCTCGTTGTGCTTTGTTAAAAAACTTTTATTTAAAAATTAAAAATTGCAATCTTCTTACTATAATATTATTCTAGATTTATAAAAATTAAACAAATCCCATCATTTTAATTAGTATTATTATTTGATTTTATTCTATTTTACAAATACCTTTAATATGTTGTTTAATTTAATTCCTCCTTTGAGTGATGACCGTGGTCTGCCACTCTGCTGCACCTAAGTATCCCAAATCCGAACATCATTTGAAAGCACCCACGATAGTGCCATTCAAATTGTTACCATTTCCAAGGAGGAAAGTTATTATTTAAACTAATTAGAGGTATTTATTTAATTTTAAATCTTATTCTCTTCATTTTTTTCTTCCTTCATTACCCAATCTAAATTTTTTCTTCTTCTTTTATTTTCTTTTACTTTTTTTGGACCATTAACTCAAACTTCTCATTTTTATTTTACTATGGTCCACTTTTCTTATTTTAATTTTTATTTGATTTATGACATGAATTAATCATGAAGATATATTAGATATTGACCTTGAGATTGAACACATCCTTACAGATAGAATTAGACATTCTCAGCCTACGGGAAGATTTGACATTCAACAAGTAGGAGATTTCCTCCACTCCAAGATCATTGAAATTTGAAGAAATTTAAATTCAATAATAAAAGAAGAACTAATGGCTGAAAATAATGGAAATGAACTTAATATAACCGTTCAAGAATTTTTTGCACCTGATATTAATTATCAACCAAATTGCATTTCATACCTAATTCTCGAATCCGATTTCAAACTGAAATCTGTATTAATTCACCTTCTTCCAAAATTTCAAGTCCTCTTTGGTGAGGATCTGAATAAACACCTTAAATAATTTAATGTTGTTTTCTCAACTTTAAATCTAATAAATTTATCTGAAGACCAAATCAAACTAAGATCATTCCCATTCTCACTTGATAAAGCTGTGAATGATTGGATGTATTATTTATAACCCGAATATGTAACTTGTTGGAATGATTTGAAATGTCATTTCTTGTAGACTTTTTTTCTAGAATCAAGGACCACTTCCATTCGTAAGGAAATCTAGGAGATCAAGAAATCACAAGGGGAGTCAATGTATGAGTACTAAGAGCGATTCAAGAAGTTGTGTTCCAGCTGTCCACATCACCAAATCCGGGAGAAACTCCTCATACATTATTTCTATTAAGGACTCACACCTATGGAGAGAAACATGGTGGATGTTGTGGTTGGATGGGCATTGGTGGACAAGACACCAGTAGTTGCACATGTGTTGATCAACAAAATGTCCCAAAACACCCAACAATTTGGTGATCTAGGTACACCACATGTTAAGGGAGTACATCAGGTAAGTCCATCTTCTCTTTAAAGTCATTTGATTGATACCATGTTTGAAGAATTGACAACTATGGTGAGGCAGATTTCTTTGGCACAAAAGACATCCCAACCCCCTCCTTCAAGTCCTTGTTGAAGTTTCACTGAGACAAGCCACCCAACTCATTTTTTCCCATAACTATAAGATATAGAAGATTGTGTAGTAGTGTTTCTTGGGAGACCATGTCAGCAACAAAAACAAATATATCCCCAAAAGAAGTTTGATTCCTTTGCACCAGCATACAACCAATGGTGGAAATATCAAGCAGACATGTGTTATGGCTCTGGACAACAACAAAGGCCCCCTATTCAACAAAACATCCAGTAGCCTCCACCTTACTAGTAGGGATTTCAAAAAACCCAAAGTATATTTGAATCTCAGGCATCAACAATCCAACAACAAGGGAATTCCCCAACCAAGGTAGATTCTAACACTGATGACCATTTGAAGAAAATTGTTCTTACTCAACAGAATGAGATAAAGAGTCATGGTTCAGAGTTGAGGGAGTAGAAGACTCAAATGATCCATCCACTACCCTCTATGAACTTGTATGTGAGAATTATGGAAATCTACCATCCTAATCTACTCCAAATCCCAAAGGGGAATGTTAGTACCATCACATTGAGAAGTGGGAAGAAAATGAATGATACATTTGAACCTACCTTTCCACTGGGATTCACCAAAAATCTGGAGAATCCCCATTCAAGAAAAACTGATGAGAAACCAAAAGTGAAAGAAAAAGGTAAGAAAAAGATTGATTATGTTCCTCCTAAACACCTTCAATTTCCAAACAAGGTTGTAAAAACAAAAAAAGGGCTGAAGAAGAAATGAAAAATGAGGTTTTGGAAAATTTCAAGCATGTGGAGATCAACATTCATCTACATGAATCCATCAATCAAATCCCAAGATATGGGAAATTCTTAAAATAACTCTGTACCAATCGAAGTCGGCTTAAGGGAAATGAGAGTATTGATCTTGGAAGGAATGTTTCACCACTAATATCACCAACTCTATGAATGCCAACAAAGTGCAAGGATCCAGGGACATTCACCATCCCGTTAACTATAGGGGAGTTTCACATTTATGATGCAATTTGTGATTTGGGAGCCTCCATAATATGTGATTCCCCACTCTATATTCTATTCTTTGAATTTCGGTGAGTTGAAGCTCATGAGAGTAGTGGCGTAGTTGGTGAATAGAGCTACGACATATCCAACAGGAGTTCTTGAGGATGTACTAGTCCGGGTAAGAGACATGATCTTTCCAGCAGATTTCTATGTGCTTAACATGGAGGATGATCAGGTAAGTACTCATTCCCCCTTTATCTTAGGTAAAACCTTCCTCAAAACTGCAAAAACAATCATAAATGTTAATGAAAGTACACTTTACCTGGAATTTGGGGATGAAGTTGTGATATTTAATGTTATGGATTCCATGAAGTACCCCTTAGAGGATCATTCTGCATTTGTTATCTCCCATTTTGAACTGCCAAATAAAAACCCCATGAAATTTTATTGTTCATTGGTTAGGGAGATAATGAGTATTAGTTCTTGTTTGATATCTAAGAGTACTTCCACACCTATTTATAATTCACAATACCCTATTAGATTTGATTTTGAAATGGAATCATTTCCGTATTTTGATCATGTGAACTCTAATTATGACATGGCTATTGAGTATGCTGATGGATTTGATGCTTTAGTTTTTGATTTTGATGATGTATATTCTGATACTGATGCTCTATGTGCACATATTCCAGTTCCTTCTTTTTTTCCATCAATTCACCACCCCCCTACACAAGAACTAAAGCCACTTCCACCAAATATCAAATACTCATACTTGTTAAGTTGTGATAAATTACCTATTATCATGGCTAACAATTTCCCTTTTGATCAAGAAGAAAAACTTTTGAATATTTGGAAGGATAACGTCAGGGAAATTGGGTGGACCTTGGCTGACATATCAGGTATTAGCCCCTCCGTTTTCATGAATATGATTTATTTGGAGGATGGGGCTAAACTAGTTAGGCATCCACAAAAAAGACTTAATCCTACACTATTGGATGTTATTAAAAAATAGGTTGAAAAATTGCTCGAGGTAGGTATCATCAATCCCATTTCAAATTATAAGTGGGTGAGTCCTATTCAGTTTGTGCCTAAGAAATGTGGTGTTACAGTTGTAAAAATGATAAAGAAGAGTTAGTTCTAATGAGGGTACAAATTAGTTGGTGTGTGTGTATTGATTATAGGAAACTAAATCAGTCCACTCATAAAGACCATTTTCCCCTATCATTTATTGATCAGATGCTTGAGAGACTAGCAGGGAAGACACACTATTATTTCTTGGATGAGTTTTATGGATATTTTCAGGTTCCTATAGCTCAGGAGAATCAAGAGAAGACTATATTGACCATTATCTTTGGCACATTTTCTTACCGAAGGCTACCATTTGGACTTTGCAAAGCCCCAGGAACCTTCCAGAGATGCATGGTGAGTATTTTTTATGATTTTATTGAGACCTGTATGGAGGTATTAATGGATGATTTTATAGTGTATGGGACTTCATTTGATAAATTTTTGAGTAGTTTGGGAAAGGAGTTGAATCGTTGTATTGAGAAGAATCTGGTCTTGAACTTTGAAAGTGTCATTTCATAGTAGAGCATGGAATTTTCTTATGACATGTAGTGCCAAAACATGGGATAGAGGTTGAGAGATCTAAGGTAGATATTATTTCATCATTACCATATCCTTCATGTGTTCATGATGTTATATCTTTCCTATGGAATGCATAATTTTATCAACGCTTCATCAAATATTTTAGTAAGATTGCTCTTCCTATGTCACGATTACTTCAAAGGGATTCTGATTTTGAGTTTAATGATTCTTACAGGACTTCCTTTGATGAGATAAAGATGTGTCTAACCACTCCACCAATCATAAAACCACCAAGGTGGGAGATTCCATTTGAGATTATGTGTGATGCCTCTAACTTTGTAGTTGGAGCTTTCTTTTCTCAGAGGGTAGAGGGACGTTCATATGTGATTTCCTATGCATCTATGACACTAGATTCATCCCAATAAAACTACACAACCACATAAAAAGAGTTTCTTGCTGTTATATTTTCTTTAGATAAATTCCTTTTATATTTATTGGGCACTAAAGTAGTTGTTTTTTCTGACCATGTAGCTCTGAGTTACCTCTTGAAGAATCTAGATGCAAAACCCAGGATAATCTGAAGGATTCTCCTTCTTTATGAATTTCACATTGAGATAAAGGAAAAAAAGGGGTCATAAAACTTGGTGTTGGACCACATGAGTAGGTTTACTCACAGACCAGAGGATTATACCTTGGACCAGGTACCACTTCAGGGCAATTTCCCCTATGAGCATATTTATTCTATCTCAGTTATGCATCCTTGGTATACAGATTTTGTGAACTATCTTGTTTAACTTGAAATCCATGAAAATTTATGGAAACATCAAGATCAAAAGTTAAAGAGTGAGTCTATATTTTATGTGTGGGATTATCCCTACTTATGGAACATGTGTAGTGACTAAGTTAATAGGATGTGTGTTCCTGATCATGAGATTGAGTCTATTCTGAAATTATGTCACTTGCTTGCTTGTGGGGGAGAGTTTGGACCCCAATAGATAGCTAGGAATGTTTCAGACTCTGGATTATATTGTCGTAGCTTATTCCATGATGCCCATGTGTTTTATAAATCGTGCTCACGTTACCAACACACGTGAAACATTTCTAGGAGACACGAGATGCCCCAACAACCCATACTATTCTGGGAAGTTTTTGATGTACGGGGCATAAATTTTATGGGTCATTTTCCTAGTTCATTTGTTTAATTATATATTTTGGTTTTCGTTGATTATGTGAGATAATGGGTGGAGGCTGAGGTCACCAGGGTGGATGATTCTCATGTGGTTGTTGAATTTTTCAAAGCGCAGATTTTTTAAAGGTTTGGAGTACCGAAATCCATAATAAATGACCAAGAGACACACTTCTGCAATCAAAATTTGTATTCCCTCCTCTGTAAGTATGGGGTGACACACAAAACATCAACACCATACCACCCTCAAACAAATTCCCATGCAGAGGTGTCAAATCGTGAGTTGAAACAGATTTTTGAGAAAACTGTGTATCCAAATAGGAAGGATTGGAGCAAGCACTTGGGTGATGTGCTATGGGCATATATGACATCATACAAAACTCCCATCAGCATTTCCCCATTTTGGATTGTTTCTGGAAAAGTGTTTCATCTCCCTATGGATGTTGAGCATTGAGCTTATTAGGATATAATGAAATGCAACATGGATTTGGCCCAAGCTGGAATCCAAAGGAAGATGGATATTCAAGAGATTGAGGAGATTTTATTGTCTTCATATGACAACTAAATTCTCTAAAAGAAAATAACAAAAGCAACTCATGAAAAAATCATCCTGAAAAGAGAATTTCATGTTGGAGAGAATGTCTTTCTCTATAGTTCACGACTCATGTTGATGCCTCGTAAGTTGTTTTCCAAGTGGTTAGGTCCTTATGTTGTGACTTATATTTTTCATTATGGGGAAGTTTATATCACACAAGATAACACTAGAAGGATCTTTATAGTTAATGGGAAACATTTAAATAAATACATTGAGGGACTTCCTACTGATATAGTGGATTTCATCACACACATGACCCTATCATCACTTGAGCATATCAGGTTGTTCCTAGAACTTTCACTTTTTTATTCTTTTCCCTTTTTAAAATTATACATTTCATGTGCATATATCATCTAATGGGTTAAAATTGAGAAAAATTCAATATTTTATGTGTAGGGGAGGGATCCTTTTTGTTTAGTAATTTCAATTGTTTTCTTGTTTTTCAATGATTTTCAAAATAAATGTGTTTTTCAAATTTTGTGTGTTTATTTTTCAGTTTTTGTGTGTTTTTGAAACATTTGAGCTGTAATTATTCTGATATCCATTTTAAAATACATATCAATAAGTGAAACAATTTTTCCCATGAAACCGAGCATAAATGAATACTGAAAATAACTTTATTTCAAGTTCATATCTTTAGTAATTTCAAGAAAAGTACTCTGAATTTTGAATCCCATGCCACATCTCACTATCTTTATATTTGAAATCACGTTCTTTTGAGGCTTCTAAACCACTCTTATCATATTTTTCACATTCATCTCACTTCCTGAGAGAAATAAACCATTCTTGATTTAACCATAATTTGATTGATTATTGTGAAAAACTTGAGTTTTTGAGTTACTTATGTTTAAATTATCCTTATCTGTAGACAGGATTCGCTCCCATTGGGCATGGTTGACCATGGTCCAACATGAGCCTATGGTTGATCCATGTCCTATGATAGCTAGAGAGTTGAAAAAAAATAATATAAGGAACAATAAAATAATAGAGAATTACAAAGTAACAATGAAATTCAGCACCATCCTATAAAATTCAAAATAACTCAAACTCTATTATCTTCTTCTCTCATTCATCATGAATAATATATATTTATATTTTTACATGGCCATAAATTTAAATAATCATAGATTATTCTTAACTTTATGCAATATGAAATTCATATTTCAGGACCTTCTTAAAATTAAAAATATTTTTGTAAACAATTTTCCTCCATAACACATGTATTGGAACAAAAACATTAGTATAAACAATCATCAAATTTCATTCAAGGAGAATTGTCCAAGCATGACATTCAATCCTATTAGATGAATCCTTAACAATTATCCAAGAATACCAACTTTTTCAAGACTCACCAAACACATATTGACACATCATTTAAACTAAATGAAATAGTAGGACAAAACACGACTACATTGTATGTTTTTTAATACCATTTTCACGTATTGAAAAGTCAATATGTGTTCTCAAAAACATTCTCCCTCTTTGACAATTAAATGAAAAGGAAAAGTGTGGTCATCTCAACTCGTATTCCTTCTCAAAAGAATAAACATCTCCCTTATTTGAAAATTTCAAGATTAATTTTAAGAGAGGAATGATTTCACATGGTTCTCTTAGTAATGCACCTTTAGTTCATCAACTCTAAGTCAACATGGGCTAACCTGATGTAGAAAAAAAAGAGATACAATCTAGGATTTCAATGTTATCCATAACATTCCATTTATGTGATATCATGCTCATAATTTCTAAATTATCCATTAATGGGTTTAAAATTATCAGATTTTTCAAAGAAATGCTAAATCCTACACATACATCAACAAATACATTAGAAAGTCTATGCCCAAATGATAAATCTCTCCCCTTGTACTATTTTTTCATTAAAAAAAGACTACCCTTTATTGATAATATAATAAAATTAAGAATACTGGTTGAAATTGTGATTGGAATACCACAAACATCAGTTTCAAATCCATTCCAAGGTTTTCAGATTCATTCTCACGGTTTCTCCCCCTTGAGGGATTCAGACTATACTTCCATTTCATGAAAGTCAGTAGACTGCATGAAGTAAAATTTATTCTTTTTGTACAGCAGTGAATTTCTAAAACATCTTGTTCAATTACATTCATGTTATTTTAAACACATAAAATAATATAGAATATGGTAGATTTTCTTATTCATCAATGTGAAAAGAATGGTTGAGATGATTATCTCAACCAAGTTGATTCACATTCTCTAGTCTTCATTCTTACCCACTTGATTTTCAAATTTTATTGATCCATTTTTAACATGTATATTATCACTCTGACCACTTTATATGTGTAGAAATAAAAAATGGATTCCTTTTTTAAAAATTATTTTATATATTATTTAAATTTAAATTTTAGATAAAATCAATATTTATATGAAAAATACCAATTTTAAAATTATAACTGATTTTATAACACCTTAAAAAATAATTAATATCTCAAAAAATTATATTATAATCATAACACATAAAATTATTAATTTATAAATCTATTTTATGAAAATAATTTTCTTTTAAATCATTATATTAATTATAAATGTTTAATTAAATATTGATGACTTACAAAAATACAAACACTTTAATTATTATTTTTAAAACATTAATTACTTATATAGAGATATAAATATATAATATTTTCATTTATTAGATACCAAAACATTATTTATACTTTCATATGTCAATTTACTAATCTATTAGGCATATTACTATTCATAAAGGCAACATTACTATTTCAAATGTTAGGTTACTATTCCATTTGTATAGGTCCCTTAACTTTTTGAAATACCTCTTATTTAATTAATTATTCATTTATAATTTTTTTTTATTGTATTCTTTATGTGATTTTCTGTGATTAATACTATATGAAATATCTATAAGAAATTAAATTTCATTGATATAATTTTGGGTCATTATATTCTTCCCTCCTACAAAAATTTCATTCTAGAAATTTACAGAATGTCACCTTATAGAGTGATTTTGGTAGTTTTTCATCATAACATCCTCTGGTTCCCACATCACCTCTTTAATTTTATGATTTTTCCAGATTACCTTTACCAGCTAAGTTTTCAAATTCCTCAACACATGATCTCTTTTATCCAGAATCTAAATAAGTACTTTAGAGTATGAAAAATCAGGTTCTAATTCTATTTATTAAAATGTGAGGACATGTGTTAAATCCAGAATGTACTTACTTAACAAATAGATTTGGAACACATAATGAAATTTTGAAAGGATAAGTGGTATTTCAAAATGATAATCTATAGTTCTCAATCACTCTAGAATTTCAAAGGTGATGATGTACCTAGGGCTCAATTTTCCTTTCTTACAACATATTATGACACCCTTCCCTGGAGATAATTTTATAAAAACTTGATCTCACACTTCAAACTCAAAATATTTCTTCTGGTTATCAACATATCTATGTTTCCTAATTTTAACCACTTTGATATTCATTTCAATATTATTTAGCTTCTATGTTTTTTCCACCACAAGATCTAGGCTTACTGTAACATCCCAAGTAAGTAATTAATAATATATATTTTTATCTATGTCTATTAATGAATTTTATAGTGTTTTAGAGGCTTAAAATGAGAATAAATCCAATCTTAAGCATGGAATACACTAATATTTTTAAAAGATTGTTTTACTGTCTTTTAATGGGAAACCATTTTTAAATCTATCTTTTGAAAATTTTATAAGCTATATTTTTCAAAATAAACTTATTCATTATGATTGGGACATTGAAATTTACTTCGGATAAATTTCTGGTATTTTTCGGATAATGTTCTTTTTTAAATGAATAGTGAAAAATGTTGTATTTTAATTCAAAACCTCTTTTTAATCAAATTTGTTTATTTGATTATAATATCTTTTTAATTGGTTTTAAAGTTAAATTATAATATATTTTTACCATTTAATCTAAGTGTGGTCATTGGAATTAATTTCACTTTGAAATTGGACTTAAACTAGTGTCAATCTTTTGATACTTATTGTTTCATAAAAACACGCTATTTGCTCTGACAGCGGGAATTAATTATTAAATTAATTAATGTAACATATATGTTTTGAATTTTTTAAAATAGATATAATTTTTCAATTCGGAATATCAAATATAGCTTAGGGGTGAAGTTTTGGTATTTTTCTGAAAAACTACAATTTTTGATGAATAGTGAAACAACTAAGTGGTACCTAAAAAACTGCTTTTTCGTTTAAAAGAAATTTTACAACCTCTATGTTTTGAATTTAAAAAATCTGACATACATGGTTGTAATTAAGAAGTAAAATTTGGTTCAATGGGAGTAAAATATTTCTTTGGTGAATAGTAACTTTTAAGTTCTTAATCATGATTGGAGGTAATTAGTGTAGTTTAAGGTAAAAATAATGTTTTAATAATATGAAATGACCTAAAAACATGTCCTACCATTATTGGATGTGTCATAGCCGACCAAGAAAATCCATGGGTCAACTTGGGGACCCCATATAGCCACATTGGAAGAAAAATGACATTAATATCTTTTTATTTAATGTTAAAGTAAAAATAACACAAACTTAAGTTGTTTTACTAAAACAAATTTTACATGGGGTTATACAAGTCCGATTTTTGACTATAAATAGTAATTGGAAATATAAAAATATTTCCTACATCATAGTATTTTGTTCATAATTTTTAGACACTAAATAAATTAAATTATTTATGACGCCATGATGATGCAGCGATGACCTCATTATTTAACAATTTAAATAAAATTAAAATATAATGTAAAATCTAAGACCTACACTTGTCAAAAACCTATTGGATGGGTGGATTTCTAACCCGTATCACCTTATCCTCCAACTTTATAATTTTGGGACATTTTTTATCCTAAAATCATTTTATAACAAAGTATCTTTTCTTAACGTTCCAAGAGTGCCCCTCCTCTCCTCTTATAAAAGGCCCCCACCTCTACCACCTTACCCAGACTTCCAAAGCCTTTGGCTCGGCCAACCCCTGACTTTTTTGTCTCTCCACATACCTATCTAACTCTTAGAAGCCTCACTTTGGACAGAAGTCTTCCCATGAAATCCTTTGAGCTCAAATCAAAAAGAGTTACCCGATTTAATGGTAGTGTCTTCTCTTGTGTTCTTATGTTTTATTTTGCTTCCCCAACCCCCTAAAATCTCTTTATTCATTTCTTTTGTAACAACACCAGTATCTTCCATATACTAGGATGTTTTTATAATCAGGATTCCAGCTACACTTACACACACCTACATCTAATGGTTAATGATCATACTGTTTCTGTGGATGACGAATTTCTACCTCACGAAACGATGATTGTTCAATATTCTCTTAACACCTTCAAAGGTGTCCATTAAGATGACACTATATTTATATATGATATATAATATGTTTACGTTTTACTTAAGATTATTTATTTTTCATTTATGGCATACCTTTATGGTTTCCATTATGGGTAAACATGATATCTTCATTTTAGGAAGTGCGGACAACCGCCCCCTCAAATTGATTTGATTCGTTAATACCATATGTTGTAAATATAAAGGATATATGTAATGATATTTTATATGATACAATACTGTAATTATAATACTATTATGTATCATTATGTTTTAATTACATTAAATATGAAATATAAATGGATGTAGCGTTCATGCGTACGTACGACTTACCGTCTCCATGAACGGTGCATTTCATTTCTTAACTCTAAATATTATGTAATATTGTAAATTCATGTATATACTGGATATATATGACATATATTATATCTAGATCTTGAATATAATTATGTATATAATGTATATTCTACCACATGAACAACTTGTAATTATAAAGAGTTTATTTTGGACTCTAGTTCCAATGATTGACAAAACGACCATTATTAACTTAAATAATTACATAGTGTTCATATCATGGTAATAAGTGATATTAAAGGAAAAATGAACCTGAAAAGAGGTTCTTAAGAAAGTAGAAATTAACTCAAGTTTATTATTCAGGACCTTAAAGAACGATCGAGTCAAGTCAGGCCCGAGGCATGGGACTTTGTCTCAATCTAATTTCATTAAGAAATATTTTATTTTATACACAACCTTCTTTTATATGGTGTATAAACCCCTTTTACTTTTATGTTTATCCAAAAGGAATATTTTATTATACGAAGTATTTTACTAAACAACAAAAGGGAATATTTTTGTCGTACGTATGCGGCGACAACGACTTCTCCGCCGTCGTGACCATTATTTGAGTTTCGGCTGCCTCTACAAGCCATACCTTTTTTTAAATGAAAAAAATACCATGTTTTACTTTTATTTTATTTTGGTATTGAAAATGGTTTTCATAATGTTTTTATATCAATGTGTTGTATTGATATCTTGTGATTGAAAAGTGAAAATGTTATGTTTCCTTTATGCATGTTTTATGTGATATGATTATGTTATGGTTGTTGGGGATTATTATGAAGACGGGTGGTTATGTGATAAAA
This sequence comes from Viscum album, assembly GCA_963277665.1. Taxonomy (NCBI): domain Eukaryota; kingdom Viridiplantae; phylum Streptophyta; class Magnoliopsida; order Santalales; family Viscaceae; genus Viscum; species Viscum album. The sequence continues at coordinate 187,010,939 of OY728140.1, forward strand.
TATGGGAGGGTGAGCCCGATATAGCCCTCCAATGCATTGGGTAACGTGAAGGAGTTAAATGTTACAGTTTCTCCGAAGCGATTTTGAGAATATATTGTGATGGGTATTCCAAACGTAACCAAGAGGATTACTCCCTACGTAAGAATGTTATGAATGCCTCAAGTTACCTTTATGTCTTATGATTTCTATGATTTATTCATGATTTGATGAGGTATGTTAAAGTGCTTATGTTTAATGAGTAGAGTATGATTTCATTGATTCTTGTGTATACATGTACTCATGTTTCCTTTCCATATTTTTATATCCCTTACTGAGCTTTTTATGCTCATCCCATGTTTTTGAAATGTTTTTCCCAGGTCAAGGGAAAGGTACATGATATGATGATAGTGTCAAATAAGTGTCAAGAAAGAATCCATGATTTATTTTAAATATTTTTTCTTTGATGGGAAAATTAATACTATCCTTTATGTAACCACTTTGTTTAAATGTGGGATTTAATGAATGTTTTATGATCTAATTCTCTAAAACTCTAAACCTAAAAAGATCCTCAATGTGTAATCTTGTAATAACTCAAGATTAAGTAAGGTTTAAGGCTGGGGCCATATGATTGGTATCAGAGGTCAGTTTAGATAACATTAGGAGTTATAATTCTATTAAATGATTATCCAAAAATATTTTTTATGGTCAAATTGAAATGATATAGAATTTGAAGATTACCATGTTGCTTCATCTAAGACATGTTTGTTAAGAATGGGTTTTCATAGAGGAAACAGAGTAGATTTTTTGGGAAGGCATACCGAGGGAAATGACCTTCCAAATCAGAAACCCGACATAGTTAGAGTCAGAATTGAATAGTTTTTTGCAGTTATGGCTCATTTGATTCAGGTGATAAGTGGTGGTTTTGTTTATTGATGATATTTTGGTGTTTTCTAAAAGTAAAGATGAGCATGAAAGTCATTTAAGGGTTCTTTTTCAAACTTTAAAAGATAAGAAATTGTATGGTAAATTCAGCAAGTATGATTTTTGGTTGCAACAAATTTCTTTCCTTGGTCACATTGTTTCTAAAGATGGGATAACTGTTGATCCTGCAAAAACAAAGGTTGTTGAAGAATGGCCAAGACCCACAAATGTAACTGAGATTCATAGTTTCCTTTGTTTTGGTAGGCTATTACCAAAGGATTGTTAGAAAATTTTAACGTTTATCTAGTCCAACAACTAAGCTAACTCGGAAGGGTGTTAAGTATATATGGAAAAAAGAATGTGATAATTGTTTTCAGGAGTAGAAAAGAAGATTGGTTAATGCTCCAGTTTTAGCACTTCCTTCTAGGAATGGAGAGTTTGTTATCTACAGTGATGCTTCATTGAAAGGACTTGGTTGTGTCCTAATGCAGAATGATCAGTTAATTGCTTATGCTTCACGACATTTAAAACTCATGAGGTAAATTACCCTACACATGATTTGGAATTAGCTATTGTTTTTTCACATTAAAAATTTGGGGGCATCATTTGTATGGAGTAAAGTGTGAAATATATACTGATCACAAAAGTTTAAATTATATATTCACTCAGAAAGAATTTAACATGAGACAGAGGATATGGCTACAATTAATCAAGGATAATGATTGTACAATTCATTACCATCCGGGAAAAGCAAATAAAGTGGATGATGCTTTGAGTTGAAAAATTAATGCTTCATTAACAGTGTTGCGTTTGGAACGTGATACTTTGGTTATAGATTTGATAAAATTTGGCATAGAAGTTTTTAGTGCAGGATGTTCTTTTGTTTTGATTAGGTATCAGTGAAATCTTCTCTATCAGATAGAATTCAGCAAGCACAGAAGCAAGACAGTGAGTTGCAGAAAACGATAGAGCTGGTTCATAAAGGTAAGTTGCCTGAATTCAACATTGATAATGATTGTGTTTTGAGATTTGGGAAGAGATTGTGTGTTCCTTGTAATTCACAGTTGAATAGAGAGTTGTTATGTGAAGATCATAGTTCTTTGTTTTCAGTTCATCCTAGCAGTACTATGATGTACAGAAATCTGTGGGAGTATTACTGGCGGGATGGAATGAAAAGATATATTGCTGATTTTACATTGAAGTGTTTGACCTGTCAACAGGTTAAAGCAGTGCGGCAGTTACCGAAAGGGATGCTTCTGCCTTTACCAGTACCAGAGTGGAAATGAGAGAATATATCCATGGAATTCGTTGTGGGATTGCTGAATACACCTCGAGGTAATAATGCAATCAAGGTTATTGTTGATCGCTTGACTAAATCTGCTCATTTCCTTTCCATATGAGATACTTTTTCCCTAGATCAACTTTCCTGTTCGTGTATTAAAAAGATAGTCAGGATGCAGGGAGTTTCTCACTCCATTGTATCTGACCGTGATCTGAGGTTCACTTATAACTTTTGGAAAGGCCATCAGAAGTCGTTGGGTACTGAATTAAATTTTAGTACATCTTCTCATCCTCAGTCATATGGGAAATCAGAACGAACCATTCAGACTTTGGAAGATATGCTACGTGCTTACTCGATGGATTATCAGAGAAGTTAGGACCAACATCTTTCTTTGGTTGAATTTTCATATAGTAATAGTTTTCATTCTAGTATACAAATGGCACCATTTGAGGCGTTATATGGGAAGCGGTGTCGAACTCCCTCTTTCTGGGATGAAGTGGGTGAAAGGAAGCTGATGGGAACAGAATTGGTAGAATAGTTTGCAGAAAAATTTCAGCTGATACAGAAACACATTAGAACAGCTCAGAGTAGGCCGAAGATTTATGCGGAGAACAGGAGGAAGGATCTCTCTTTTTAGGTAGGTGATCATGTTTTTCTTAAAGTCTCACTATGGAAAAGGGTGATGCGATTTGGTAAGAAAGGAAAGCTGAGTCCAAGTTTCATTGGACCATATGAAATTCTGGATAGAGTTGGATCAGTTGCTTATCGAGTTGTTTTACCTCCTATTTTATCTCTGGTACACAATGTTTTTCATGTTTCAATTTTAAGGAAGTAAATGCCAGATCCATCTCATGTTTTGAGTCCAGAGGTAGTTCAGCTGGAAGAGAACCTATCTATTGAGGAACAACCGGTCCAGATTCTTGACCACAGGGAGAAAGTGTTACAGAATAAGGTGATTCATCAGGTAAAAGTTTTGTGGAAAAATCACATGATTGAATAGGCAACATGGGAATCTGAAAATGCAATGAGGGCTAAATAACCCCACTTATTCGATAAGTAAATAAATTGCGGGGACACAATTTTCAAAAGGGGGGTAGGATGTAACATCCCAAGTAATTAATGAATAATATATATTTTTATCTATATCTATTAATGAATTGGATAGTGTTTTAGAGGCTTAAAATGAGAATAAATCCAATCTTAAGCATGGAATACACTAATATTTTTAAAAGATTGTTTTACTGCCTTTTGAGGGAAAACCATTTTTAAGTCTATATTTTGACAATTTTATAAGCTATATTTGTCAAAATAAACTTATTCATTATGATTGGGACATTGAAATTAATTTTGGATAAATTTCTGGTATTTTTCTGATAATGTTCTTTTTTTAATGAATAGTGAAAAATGTTGTATTTTAATTCAAAACCTCTTTTTAATCTAATTTGTTTATATAATTATATTATCTTTTTAATTTGTTTTAAAGTGAAATTAGAATATATTTTTACCATTTAATCCAATGGTGGTCATTGGAATTAATTTCACTTTGAAATTGGACTTAAACAAGTGTCAATATTTTGATACTTATTGTATCATAAAAACACGCTATTTGCTCTCACAACATGAATTAATTATTAAATTAATTAATGTAACTTATATGTTTTGAATTTAGTAAAATATACATCATTTTTGAATTCGGAATATCAAATATAGCTTAGGTTGATGTTTTGTTATTTTTTTGAAAAACTTCAATTTTTGATGAAAAGTGAAACCACTATGTGGTACTTAAAAAACTGATTTTTCGTTTAAATGAAATTTTACCACCTCTGTGTTTTGAATTTAAAAACTCTGAAATACATGGTTTTCATTAATAAGTAAAATTTCTTTCAATGGGATTAAAATAATTTTTTTGGTGAATAGTAACTTTTAAGTTTTTAATCGCGATTAGAGGTAATTAGTGTAGTTTAAGGTAAAAATAATGTTTTAATAATATGAAATGACCTAGACACATGTCCTACCCTTATTGGATGTGTCATGTCCTACCAAGACAATCCATTGGTCAACTTGGGGACCCCATGGAGACACATTGGTAGGAAAATGACATTAATATCTTTTTATTTAATGTTAAAGTAAAAATGACACAAACATGAGTTGTTTTACTAAAACAATTTTTTCATGGGGTTATACAAGTCAGATATTTTACTATAGATAGTCATTGGAAATCTAAAAATCTTTCCTACATCATAGTAGTTTTTTCATAATTATTAGACACTAAATAAATTAAATTATTTATGACACCATGATGATGCAGCGATGACCTCATTATTTAACGATTTAAATAAAATGAAAATATAATGTAAAATCTAAGACCAACACTTGTCAAAAACCTATTGGATGGGTTGATTTCGAACCCTTATCACCTTATCCTATAAATGTATAATTTTGGGACATTTTTTATCCTAAAATCATTTTATTACAAATTATCTTTTCTTATCTTTTCAGGAGTGCCCCTTCTCTCCTCTTATAAAATGCCCACACCTCTACCACCTTACTCACACGTCCAAAGCCTTTTTCTCGGCCAAACCCTACCCATTTTGTCTCTCGAAATCCCTATATAACTCTTAGAAGCCTCACTTTGGGCAGAAGTCTTCCCAAGGATGCCTCTGAGCTCAAATCAAAAAGAGTTACCCGATATAAAGGTAGTGTCTTCTCTTGTGTTCTTATGTTTTATTTTGCTTCTCCAACCCCGTAAACTCTCTTTATTCATTTATTTTGTAACAACACTAGTATCTTCCATATACTAGTATGTTGTTATAAAAAGGATTTGACCTACACTTACACGCACCTTAATCTAATGATTAAAGAAGATACAGTTTCCGTGGATGGAGAATTTCTTCCTCACGAAACGATGATTGGTCAATATTCTTTTAACACCTTCAAAGGTGGCCATTTAGATGACAGTATATTTATATATGATATATAATACGTTTATGTTTTACTTAAGCTTAATTATTTTTCATTTATGGCATACCTTTATGGTTTCCATTATGGGTAAACGTGATATCTTCATTTTAGGAAGTGCGGACTACCGCCCCCTCAAAGTGATTTGATTCGTTAATACCATATGTGGTACGTATAAAGGATATATTTAATGATATTATATATGATACAATACTGGAATCATAATACTATTATGTATCATTATTTTTTAATTCCATTAAATATGAAATAGAAATGGAAGTAGCGTTCATGCGTACGTATGGCTTACCGTCTCCATGAACAGTGCATTTCATTTCTTACCTCTAAATGTTATGTAATATTTTAAATGTATGTATATACTGGATATATATGACATATATGATATCTAAATCATTAATATAATTATGGATATAATGTATATTCTACCACATGAACAACTTGTAATTATAAAGAGTTTATTTTGGACTCAAGTACCAATGATCGACAAAATGACCATTATTAACTTAAATAATTACATAGTGTTCATAACATGGTAATAAGTGATATAAAAGGAATAATGAACTTGAAAAAAGGTTCTTCAGCAAGTAGAAATTAAATCATGTTTATTATTCCGGACCTTAAATAATGATCGAGTCAAGTCGGACCCGAGGTATGGGACTTCGTCTCAATCTCCTTTCATTGAGGCATATTTTGTTTTATACACAACCTTGTTTTATATGGTGTATAAACCCCTTTGACTTTTACCTTTATCCAAAAGGAATCTTTTTTTATACAAAGTGTTTTACTAAACGAGAAAAGGGAATGTTTTTGTCATACGTATGCGGCGACAACGACTTCTCCGCCGCCGTGACCATTATTTGAGTTTCGGCTTCCTCTACAAGCCATACCTTTTTTTAAATGAAAAACAAATACCATGTTTTACTTTTATTTTATTTTGGTATTCAAAATGGTTTTCATAATGTTTTTATATCAATGTGTTGTATTGATATCTTGTGATTGAAAAGTGGAAATGTTATGTTTCCTTTATGCATGTTTTATGTGATATGATTATGTTATGGTTCTTGGGCATTTTTATGAAGATGGGTGGTTTCGTGATAAACTAATGGAGGGTGAGCCTGATATAGCTCTCCAATGCATTGGGTAATGTGAAGGAGTTAAACATTACAGTTTCTCCGAAGAGATTTAGGGAATATACTGTGATGGGTATTCCAAACGTAACAAAGAGGGTTACTCTCTACGTAAGAATGTTATGAATTCCTCAAGTTACCTTTATGTCTTATGATTTCTATGATTTATTCATGATTTTATGAGGTATGTTAAAGTGATTATGCTTAATGAGTAGAGTATGATTTCATTGATTCTTGTGTATACATGTACTCATGTTTCCTTTCAATATTTTTATATCCCTTACTGATATTTTTATACTCATCCCAAGTTTTTGAAATGTTTTTCACAGGTCAAGGGAAAGGTACATGATATTATTATAGTGTCAAAGAAAGTGTCAAGAAAGAATCCATGTTTTATTTTAAAAATGTTTCTGTTGATGGGAAAAATGAATACAATCCTTTATGTAACCACTTTATTTAAATGTGGGATGTAATGCATGTTTTATGATCTAATTCTCTAAAACTCTAAACCTGAAAAGATCCTCAATGTGTAATCTTGTAATTACTCAAGATTAAGTAAGGTTTAAGGTTGGGGCCTTATACATACAAACTTACTTTCACTAACTTCATCCCAAAAATTTGTTGCACTACATCTTGTTCCATACAATGCTTCATATGGTGCCATTTGACTGATTGAAAGGAAATTATTATTGTAGGAAACTTTTACCAAAGGAAAATACAGATCCCATATACAATGAAAGTAGAGTGAGCATGACCTCACCATGTCTTCTAAAGTTTGGATTTTGTTTCTCACTACCTATTAGTTTGAGGGTGATAAGAAGTACTCAAATGAAGCTGAGTATAAAAATATTTCTATAGAATTTTCCATCATTTCAATTTCATTCATGGATAATGATCTAACAAAATTGAAATAATTTTACCATGATGTCTAATAACTTCATTAATATAGATTCGTGTAAGGAAATCCTGTGGAAAATCACCACTTATAACGAGGAAATGTGTATATTGGTATGTTGATCAATAATTAACCATATTGCATCATTATTTTATGGAGTTTTAGGAAATCCAGTGAAAAATAAAAAGTAATATAATCCCATTTACTTGTAATAATAGACATAGATTTCATGTCTCCTCTAGGATATTCTTTTTTAGCCTTCACATGTTGACATAGTAAACATCATGATACATAATTATCAATTACCCTCTTCATATTATCCCACTATAAATATTCTTTCAAATCTCTATACATCTTAGTGATTCTAGGATTTATAAATAAATTCATGTTATAGGAATCATCTAATAACACCCTTTTTAGATCGGGTATATAGGGAACACAATGTATCTTTAGAAATTTCAAAACTCCATCCTCAAACATGAATTATGTAAACATCCCATCATTTATAGCTTTAATTTTCCTTTTAAAATTATCTTCATCATACTCAAGACTTTTAATCCTTTAAATGAAATATTATTTGGAAAACAATTGAAAAAGTAATGATGTTTCAACTTCATTGAGAATTCCTATATCCATCTTCACTAGATCCATGAACACATGATTCATTTCAATACTCATTTTTTTAAAATTCTATGATGCATCCCGCTGAATGCATCAACTACATTATTTCCCTTCCCAGGTTGATAGTGTATTAAAAAATCATAATCTTTGGATATCTCAATCCCTCTCATTTGCCTCGTGTTAAGTTATTTCTATGATAATATATATTTCAATATGTTTTGATCTGTATATATCTCACATAAATCTCTATAAAGATTGTCTCTTCATATCTTGAGAGAAAAGATTGTCGCTAATAGCTCAAGATCATGAGTTGGATAGTTCTATTCATTATTTTTATCTGCCTTCAAATATATGTAATAACTATATTATTCCGAATAAGGACACAACAATGTCCTTTCTTTGATGCATTACTATATAAAAAAAACATCATTTCCCAATGGTAGAGTCTAGAACAAATAATTCACTAATATCATCTTAAATTATTCAAAACATTACTCACATTCTTTTGTACATATGAGCATAAACCCTTTTTGAGTTATCTTGGTTAATGGGTTATCTAATTGATCAAATTTCTGAATAAGATGATGATAGTAACCTACTAAACCAATAAAACTACATACCTCAGTTATGTTCGTTAGTGTAGGTCATTCCTGAACTACCTTTGTCTTCCCAAGATCAAATGATATTCCATCCTTATGTTCAATATGGAAAAGAAAATAAATTGATTGAAGCCAAAATTCATGATTTCTAAACTTACCATATAACTCTTTTCTTCTAAGAGTCTTCATAATAATATACAAGTCTCTCTTATGGTCTTTATAGATTTTGGAGTATACCAAAATATCATCAATAAATACCACAAAAAAGTCACCAAGATATTTTTTGAAAACCTTTTTCATTATATCCATGAAAAAAGAGGGTGAATTAGTCAACCCAAATAGAATTACTATAAACTCATAATGTTCATATCTGGTTCAAATTGTTTTCTCTAGAATATCTTACTTATTTACAAACTATTGGTGATATCCCGAATGAAGGTCAAAATATAAAAAATATTTATCTTTATGAAGTTAATCAAATAAATCATCAATGTTTGTCATAGGATACTTGTTCTTAATTATAATAGAATTTATTACTCTATAGTCAATGAAAAGCCTCATAGACCCAAATTGCTTCATGAAAAAGAGAACAAGGGCTCCACATACAGAAACACCAGGGTGTATAAATCCATTTTTACTCAACTCCTCAAGTTGTTTCTTCAACTACACTAATTCCAAAATTTCCATTCTATAAGGGGTCATTGATATTGGACTTTTTTTAGGGAATATATTGATTGAGAACTCAATTTTCCTCTCCAGAGGTTGTCCAGGTAAATCCTCTAGAAATAAATCAATGAATTCTTGTAAAACAGGTACATATTTAATTTTAAGATCCATTGATGATGCTTTCTCTTTCACAGCAATAATTTAATTTAGTATGGCTATTGAGGGAGGATCTAGATTAGAAAAAGATGATGATGTTTCTTCTGATAAGGGATTATACATGTTCCTATGAAATTTTAACTTCCTTCTTCTTGTAATATATTTTTTAATCATATTTTTAAATACAGTACGTTTCAAGGATTATATCCAAATTGGCCATAGGTATGATGATAAGGTTTAAAACTAAAACACATTTATATTTAGTAAAGGGGACTGACTGGCACATCATTATTAAAATGGAACTTTCCTAATAAGTTTTTACTGACATTACCTTTATTAAATCAAAATAGAAATGCTTAATGTTCTTGGAAAACAAGGAATGTAGTAAATAATGTGATAATCCAAAACCAAATTAAGCCTTAGCTATGATTGAGGAAGTGATTAATGTACATACCACCATATCATTAGGAACATTAACTTCTATATTGTGATCTTATAATCTTTGCCTTACTCAATTATCCATTTCTATGGAAAGTTTCCATGGTTCTTAGGACTATCATTTCAATAGTGTCCCATATCCCTAAAATTGTAGTATTAAAAATTGGTAAATTATTTCAATCACTTGAAATCATGTCTTCGGTGTCCTTTTCCTTCACACTTTTAACAAACTTCTTTTCCTTTTAAACAAGCACCATGGTGTCGTCTTCCAAAAGTACCACATGTTGGAAAATTCCCTTTTATATTCTTCCCTTTATCCCTTATTTCTCCACCATCCTTTTCATATCTTATTTTACCTTAAAGTAATTAGAATTATATAATTTTTTATATGTCTTGATATCACATGAGACTATATCTTTGTATGATGAGAAATTTTGGGAGACCAGTACTCTTCAGAATAATGGTTTTGAAGCATAAAAGAATCAATCAGTGTCATTGCTTGGATTATGTATGTAGTCTGCAACATAATTTTATAAAATTGTAATGTTTTTTTCACAAATTACAATGTTTTTATCTACCTTTTGTTTCAGACTCATGAATTTCCTCTCTATAACAAAATTTTGTTCCCAAGGAAAATATTTATCTAAGAAAATTTCCCTAAAATCATTCCATTCCATATTTGAAATTTCTTCCTCATCCTTGGGGTTTTTAATCAATAACCACCATTTATTAGTATATCTTGATATATGATAAACATTAATAATAACTTTATCCCTTTCATTACATCCCAAAGCAATAAATATCTTATCTAAGGAACTTATCCATTTGTCTGCTATAAATGGTTTTGTAATCCCATTAAATAATGGAAACAGTTGTCACATAAAGTGGTCTAACATTGATTCTCCACATTGTGGATCATGATACATACTTTTAAGGTTATTATTCATATCCTAATTCAGTAATCCCAATATTGTAATATGCTTCTCAACACCAGTCGGAGCTCTAGTACCAACATCATTATCCTTTATAGGAGGGAAATCCCTACATAGGATATACATGTTTATATAGTATACATTCCTTCCACTATGCACTATTTATAAATAATGTAATATAATAAATTAATATATAAATCATAATTCATAATTTCAAACTAGAAAAACACTTAATAGAAATTCGAAATTAATACATACCTAATCTCATAATCATATACAAAATTTCTTTAGGGACATAATTACTTTTAAATAATTCATATTGTTTTATAAAGAAAGTGTAAATTATTCTAAATATATCCCTTAGGAGTTTCAAACTAAGTGTGAAGTAAGGCCCATTTTTATGTACTAGGTTTCCCTAAGTCAATCATGGGACACCTTGTCAGAGTTTATTTTTCTAGGTACATCTGTACTAGAACCATGTCCACTTGTGGTATCAAGAAATGGATGAATTTTTAGGAAGAACCATATAATCTCTACCTTAAAAAAATTCTATGATTTTATTCTATATTTATTCTAAAATTCTATCTTTGGGGGTTTCCCTAATCAATGTTTTCTAAATCCTTGTTCTAACTTTTCTACTAAACTCCCTCTAATAGAAACTGTAAAGACCCCAACCCCAGTATCCTAGAGTTGGTGACTTACTTTATTACATTGGTACTATGACAAAGTGTTTAAATACCAAAGTAATGGATAGTTTAGTAGTTTTGGAAACCAGATATAAACATAATTTTTTTCATTATAACATGAAAGGAAAAACAACCTTACAACATCATTGGTAACATCCATAACTCATAGATTATCTATGCAAGTCATTCATAATATAAATTGCCACATCCTAGGGAAAAATAATCCATCAGAAAGGGTTGATCTCAGATTCTCAATAGGGGTAAAAAATATAGAATAAAAAATCATAAACATAAATAATATGGCAATTTGAATAACTAAAACGCATGCTTATAAAACACAATATTCAGAATTATATGATTGGAATAGAATATGAATAAATAATTCCATATAAATAATCACTTGAAAAATAACCATTGATATCATACTATTTGAAAATTCACATAATTTAACAATTACTAATATCAAAATGAGAGAATTCATAATGCAGGACATCTGAAGAATACCATTGAGGCCTCGACCAAGGCATATGAAAATAAATGGTTAAGGCCTAGCCCAAATCCATTTATGTTTTGTCTCATGAGACCGACCGATGCATCGATGAGCTATATCAGGCCCCACTCCTCACTTAATAACTCTAATTCATTCTTCATCTGAATGGGTTTTAACATAATCAATATATACATAAGAAATTCAAATAACATTCCACAATCTGTAAATATAATCACTATCAATTCTGAGTAGTATGGTGAATGGTATCAAGATAACACATCCATAGTAAATAAAATATGGCAGATGATAATAATAATATATCAATATAAATTAATAATAACATTCAATATAGGTGTTGAGATATATGAAAATACTCTAATAAAATAACTAGAGAATTCTTGACAGAAATGCCATGTTTTACTTTGCAGAGAAGTGTTTTTTTTTTAAAATAATTTGTATTTTCCATAATTGTTTTTATAAAACAATAATTTAACAAATATATATATTTTCATGAAAATAATAGTGATTTTAGAAAAATAATATTTTCTTCTAACAGATTATGGATGGTACTTGAAAATGGGTAAGAAATTGAGAAGATCCCTTTAATCGGGATTGTGTATCGAAAATAATTGAGAAGGGAATGCTGAAAAACGTGAATTTAACCATAAAATAAAGATAAATTTATATCGATACATCATTTTGGAACATATACTTAAACATTTAGAATAATTATATAAAAATAACGAAGAATTACATTTGTGTTAATAGGGAGAAAGCTTAACGAGAATGAAAATGGAGTTTCAGGAAGAAACCCTTACCTTATTTACGAAAGTGTTTTGCACTTGTTATTAATGTCCAAGATAATGAAATTAGAATCAATAAAAAATTAATTAATAAAATATTAAACATTTATTTGATTTATTATATTTTTATTAGGTTTATGTATGGCCGTTTTTATGAGTTATGAGATTCAATTTCATCATTCAGGTGTGTTCTTTTCCTTGGTTTTCATGAGTGGTTTACTTTTACATGTATATGGAGGACCATGTAAAATGGAAACAATTATATAGAGTTGAAATTATAATTTATTAATTAAAATCAAGAATATTTATTGGTCTTGTATATTTTTTCTAGATATGAGGATGATTCATTAGATAGGATATTAATGATAATCGTTTAATCATTTTGGCAGTTTTTTATTGTTGCAAATTAATTTTTTTTGTTCATTAACATTATGTATATATATTGGTTATAAAACATTAAATAAGGTGTAGTGAATATATTATAATCTTTTTTAACCATAAAAATAGCTTTATTACCATCCTTGAAGGCAGAATTGTAAAATGAAAACACATCATCCACAATGGTGGTAAATCGACACCTCTTGGATGATGTATCCATCATTAAAATAAAGTTAAAAGGAAAAGAGACATGATGGTGGATTTTACATTGAAATGATAACACTCCAGATTATGAAATATACTGGATTTATCATGTTACTTTGGATAGGTTAGGTGAGTGATGTATAAAGAAAGAAAAGAAATGGAAAAGAAAATAAAAGAAAAGAAAGAGGATTTTTACCTCTTGAATTCTCTCCTTGAAAACCTCCTTAAGGGAATTTGTTTTGTAATTTTGTGGAGGAAAAAGGATCTTGGATATGGAGAGGGTATTTTGATGTTTATTTGGTATAAATTTTATATAGTTCAAATATTGGAAGGTGTGAGGAGAGGAGGTGATATTTATAGTGGAGGAGAGAGGTGTTTCTCATTATTTTATCACTTTGTTTATAATTATTCTCAATATAAGAAATACTAAGGATTATTGTGAGTAAATAAAGTAATTATTGCAAGATATTTTGAACCAATGGTCACTTATATCATCAATTATTCAATCATGACTCAAAAATTACAGTATAAATTACTGTATTTCACTATTCACAAAAAAATTTAACTATTTTATAAAAAAACTAAAAAACTCACCCTAACCATTTTTCATTGTACAAGATTCAAAAATTGAAAATATTTTTTAATATAATTTTCTATATATGATAAATATAGTTTTTAAATGAAATAATCATTTATTTGAAAAATACCAATTCTAAAATTATAACAGATTTTATAACACTTTGAAAAATTAATTAACATCTCATAAAGTTATATTATAATCATAAGACAAAAAATTATTAATTTATGAATATATTTTTAAAAATAAATTTATTTTTAATAATTAGATTAATTTTAAAATTATAATTAAATATTTATGAATTACAAAAATACAAACACATTATTTATTATTTTCAAAACATTTAGTTACTTATATCAAGATATTAATATATCATATTTTCCTTTATAAGATACCAAAATTTTATTTTTATTTTCATAGGTCAAGTTACTATTATATTGGTCATATTACTATTCATAATGGTCCCAATACTAATTCAAAGGTCAAGTTATCGTTCCATTGGTATAGGTTCCTTAACTTCTAAAAATACCTCTTATTTCCATAATTTTTCTTTTATAACGTTTGTATTGTATTCTCTAAGTTATTTTATGTCATTCATACTATATAAAATAACTATAGGAAGGGAAAATTCATTGATTGAATTCTAGTACATTAAACATTAAATATATAAAGAAATATTATATTTACTAATATCGTGAATAAATATTTATGTAATATTCAACCTACATATATATTCTTTCAAATAAGTCATAAATAAATATTAGTGGTCAACATAACTTGAATAATTATTATTCTGTATAAACTTAGAGTAATATTTTTTTAATATTGAATTCATATATAATTTAATTTTGGTTTTTAATACACTTTTCCTATGACCCTCTAATCTTATTTCTCGATGGAATTAGGCTAACTCACTTAGAGTATATGATCAACATATAGAAACCTATCAAGATATCCATAGAGAAATATGTGTATGTCATAAGAACAATAAACACTTATGAATATTCACTATGTAATATAATCCATTTATCTTGTTATCTCATTAAATTGGTTACATATAATGTGTCAATAACATATATTCTTGATATATTTTATTTGAATTTCAAGAAATAAAAATTCCAATAAAACTGATATTTCCGTAGAATTAATTCAAGAAGTTCTATTATTACCAATGGGACCTACATATCTAAATTCATTAACTTATAATGGAAAAAATCCTATCTTTTTATATTCATTAATTTCATATCACTTGTGACACAACCAATATATCCTACTTATCTATGAGAATATGCCATCATGGTTTTAGATAATGAGACTCAATGTCTTATAATCCCTTACCCATATGAACTTGTATCATTTATGTCCATTCAGATGATGTCACCATTCAACAAAACATGATTATAAGAATATCGCCATTGTAATTCAAGGATCTCATCCTATTAGTAAATTGTTATGACCTTGTAATGTGGTAGTGAAGTACCCTTTGTGTTCTAAATGAAGTTATCACTAGTTTTCATTTTATTAACCTTTATTGAGTATCATTGGAAGTGCATGAGCTATTTTTTTGTTATGGTTGTAAAGTGTTTAAGGTTTCTTATAGAAGTTATGAAGTCATTCATAAATTATAGAAAAACAATAAAAATTGAAAAATTATTGAGCATTAATATTTGATTTCAGATCGTAAGGATTTAATAGTTGATCATAATCATTATCCTTGATCTAATTCATTGGAACAGGTTGTAATACTTTAATATTATAAGCCTATTACTTTTGTGTAGATCTTAAGGCATGAAGTATCTGATTGTAAATATTTAATGTAGTGAACACATGCCTTTGATCCAACATAAGTAATTAATTCTATGAATTTGGTGGGAGTAAGGATTTTATTGCCCATAATAATGATTCAATGTTTACCCAAATTCTGAGCTTCTGATGGGTGAAAAATCGAGTTTCCAAAAATAAAATTTTCTAACAAAATCAAATCCAATGATGCAAGATCTAATATTCAATGGAAAAATAACACATCTAAAATGTGATTCAATTCGATTTAAGTAATATTTAAAAAATTTTGATTATTTTTTTTATCTATTTGATATTCAGATCCAAAATATCTAAATACTATGTGGTGATTGATTTTGAATCTAGTTGACAAGAAGCTCCAAATATTAAATATGGAATGTTATTTTGTTTATTTATGATTTTCATAAGATAATAAATCATCTATTGATCAAGGAGTGATGTAATCTAAGTTATTGATATTATATTTATAATAATATAAATAATGTTGTTCACCCCATGATTTTTTGAATGAATATAGAATATTGAGACCCATCAAGTTGAGTTATGAAGTGAAAAACAAATAATACGAGTTCTTCGTCTAGTGTTGTTGTATATCGTGAATAATCAATAATTCACTAAACTTGATATCATCATGTATGATAATTTTGGTCTTAAGAGTTTAATAGGTGTGAAAATAAAATTCACATAGTCTACTTTATTGGGATGTTAAAATAAAGTAGTAAGTAACTAAAAATGGGAATTATGTAATGTTGTTTTTTTGGGAAACCGTAAAGTCTTCTTAGTTTTCTTTTTATATAAACTAAGTTTTATGAGAGAAATTTAATTATATTAAATGGAATCCCATATGATAAGATTTATAATAATGATATTGTTATATGGAAGAATATGAAGTGTTTTTTTCAATAATAGCTTAGAGTGAGAAATAATGATGAGAATAAGATGAGATCCTGGTGCACAGAGATCAAATAACATCATCAACATCTACTTCAACTCAGGATCTAGTGAATGAATTTTTGAGAATGAGATTTCAGAATAAGATATGGATCAAGCGTTATAAAAAGTGAGTATGTTTTAACAAATATTCTAAAGTCTCATGGGGATCCAAAGAAACCCAAATATTCAAGTGATCTATCTCATTTTTTACGACTCGTTTTAACTAGCATGATGCCATGTTCGACCAGTGGGATGTTGTGTTTTAGTATTAGTGAGATTTTTTGAATCTATAGGTGAAGTGTGATTCCTCCCTAACCATTTTAAGTTGGTGATTGACTTTTAGTGGGGAATATATATCAACAAAAAACTACATCCAATATGGATTATGATAATGCAATGTTGCTAAACCATGTAAAAATCATTGTGTGTGTTGATATATTTATTTTATACATTATTGTGCACAGATGAGAGAATACTAGTTTCATGATTGTTTTTTCTACAACCAATTAAAGATTTTTATTTCAAGAAGAATAAATATTAAAAGGAAAAGTATATAATGATTCCCCCCCCCCTCTCAGTGTAGTCATATAATCCAGTGGATCTAATAAGTGGTATCAGATCATAAGGTTTTCTCTATCAGAAATCACTTAGTGAAGTAAATAATATACAACATAAAATCTGTGAATAGTTTAGGAGTTCTTTTTTGATAATAATAGTTTACATGTCCAGAAAAATATGATGATTACTTATTTATTTCCCAAGGGTTTGAAGTTGTTGATGAAATTACAATCAGATTTCCACCCATTCAAAGAGGTCATCATATGACCTTCACTAACAAGTAAAATCTTAAAGACAATGGAAAATAATGGAATCTTATTATTATGTCACTTTACAAGAAATTATTCACCGAGGTGATGGGTTTACCAATAGCCATTGATATATGGGATAAGCTTTAAAAACGTTTTGAAGGGAATATAAAAGTTAAAATTAAAAGATATATATATATATATATATATGTATATATGTGTGTGGAGAAGCAAGTTCAAATATATAAATATGGGTAAGGAATAATACATTAATTTATATTTCACTATAATTAATGAAATATTTTATTACATAAAAGGTTTCAGTCAGAATCTAGATGATAATTTTATTTTAAAGAAACTCATGAATAATTTCCCAGTTTGGTTTTATCCCAAATATTTTTATCTAGAAGATAGGGAAGATACCTTTCTTGATGAGTTTATTGACATCATAATTTCTTATTACAAGATAATGACACACTATTTTAAAAAGAAAATTATATTTTAGATGGATTGTGAATCCATGGTAAATTTGAACATGAATGAAGGAGTTTCTAAACCCTATAATAAATAAAATATTGATAATCAGATATATTAATTTGTAAATATAATCAGGCCTCTTATCTCTATAAAATTTTGAAATAGTAATAGAGAGTATAAGGGTAAACTGTCGTTGAAATGATTCAACTATGGTGGGATTGAATATTTTTTTTATTTTACAAATAAAGATAATCTTGGTTATTAGGATGATGATAATGAGGAAAATACCAAAAGGAAGGATTAGAGGAAGAAAGAAAAGGCCAAAAATAAATTTGGTGAGTTCAAGGATAAGTTTTCAAGAAAGATAGGGAAAAACATAAAATTCAAAGAAAAAGATGGAGACACTTTATCCCATATTCAATATAAGGATGAAAGGTATGAGAATATCTTGAACATGGTTAAGAATCACATTTAGAAAATGTGATCAAATATAAGTTGGAATATTTCCTTTGAAAAAACACCGAGCTCAAAAGGGAAGTTCGAGATCTAAACAATGAAGATGGGAAGAAGGTTAAATCTACTGTATAATTTCTAAATAATGAAATTGAAATCATTAAGGAACTCAATAATTCAAAGATAAAAGTTACTGAGAATGAAAATATGCTAAAATATATGGATGTTAAACTGGTTTCTAGATATAGGAACAAAGAAAGATAAAATCAAAATATATTGAAAATTAAATTAAGCTAAATGGAATCATTGAAAGCATCATGAAATTATTTAAATTCAAGGATAAAATATATACAATATTTGATAAGTCTAGTACATCATTTAAGGTTAAACCAACACCTAAAACCCCAAAAATATTTAATTGTTTTTACCTAACATTATAGGATTTGATTTAAAATATAGAAAATATTTGGCCATAAAAGATGATGAAAAACACATTTTTATGTCTACGTAATGAAGGATAATTTAGATTAGATTAGTTACCTTGACGAAATATAAATTTTTGAGGATATATAGGTATCATGGTAAAATATTATGGAATGTAGTATTTAGATCTTTCATACGGTTAAAAAAAGAAAGATTCAGATTTAGTGTTCATTACTGATGTTGTGGGATTTATGGTCACATGGAATGCATATGTTGGAAAAAAATGTATCTACTTGAAGGAGTTAGAAAATAGGTAGGTTGGGTGGTTCTGAGATTAAAATAAGTAAGTCACCAAAGAAGAACAAAATGAATAACTTCGTATCAAATCGATATACTCAAAACCTGTTTGAATGTTTGAAAGAAATGTGTGGTATGTTGGATTTAGTGTCCTTTAACCAACTATTTATTTTACTTTAGAATGATTTTATATTCATGAATATTAATATTTATAAATACATTATAATTTTATTGAACCTGCAATTAATATGATAATGTCCAATAATATTTGTAACATTTAAAATTTTATTACAATCCCCTATTATAATGAGAACATTGAAATGATATACTGATATTCATAAAAACTATTCTATGGATGGATAAAATTATATGATGGTAAAAATATTATATTTTCTATTACGTTTTATTACTTTTAAGTAGATGAGACTTCATCTCATGATGTTTTCACTTGGTAATATCTATAATGGTAGATTATGTGAATATACCTACAAATCATAAAAACACATGTTTATGTGTCACAAGATATTTCATTATGCAGACATGTGTAATAACCCCTTAACATTAATATTATTATTAATAAAAATTTCATCTTATGAAATTTGATGTGTTTTCATAAATTGTAGTAAAATGTTATTGTGGTGAAGTTGGGTAGGTTGGGTGCATCACTGATGATTTTTTATAAATGAATAAGTCAAAAAATTATTTTTTCTTTACATCTTTATGGAATTTGTTATGTTGGATATTTGATTAAAGTGGGACCATATCATTTAATTCCATGTCCATGGTGTAATGGTGAGTTTATTCAAGATATTCCATGAAAGTTCTATTAATCATATAGGTCGATGACACAGGTGTGCAACCTTCTTGATATGATACTGAGATAAAGGGATTATATAACTGTATGAGTGTTTGTTTGTGGTTGTTGTTTTTGTGACATATATTCTTCCTATATGGTTTCCTTGACATATTACTAGATAGTAAAATTTAAATTTAGGTAAGAACATATAATTCCACTAAAAAAGAATCCTATAAGATCACACACAAAGTGTTTCTATTGATCTCAGTTAAATATTATTTATATTTATTTTTCAGAATAAATATTATTCTCAAAATTAAAAAGTGATATCTATTCAATATTTATTGATCGAGAAAATTAAATAACTATTTACAAGCTAATTGTTTTATTACATTGATAAATATAATATTCTTTTTTCACATGTTATTCACAAGTTAATAAATAATTATATATTAATTAAAAAATATTTTATTTAATTATGTGAATATTAAAAAAACATTGTATTCCCATGAATATGAATATAATATTTATTTATTGACTATATAATATTAATCCCTTTTTATTTTCAATGTAATAAATAATTATTTATTAATAAATAATATATTTACCTATGTAAGTATATTAATAAATATTTTTTATTTTCCAGACCATCAATATATTACTTATTTATGATAATTATTTATTTATTCATGAATTTAATAAATTCCAAGGAGGTTTAGAAAACCTAGTTATTGGTCTGTTAATAAATATTTATTTTCTAGATCATAAAATAATATCTATCATTGTGTAGTTTCACATAGTTCATGAAATAAAATTATAATTTTATTATTTTACATGGAACAGGGTTTATTAAGATATTAATATATTATTCAAGGCCATTATGAAATTAATTAAATATATTAAACCCGAATCTCAGTTCTATAAATAGATGAATATAAGAATTGTGAGGGGTTATACTTTGAGAAAAAACATTATATTCCCTAGATAATTCTCTTCTAATGTAGAAAGAATCAATGTTTTTCTCTCAAGATTGAGAGATTCTTTCTTCCTCCATCCCTTACTCTTAAACAACAGATATCAAGAGACATTCTTTCTAGACTAATGGGATCATAGTAGAGATCAAATAAGTTATGAAAGATGATCAGTATCATTATTCTCGGACCTAGAGTACGTTCGATGATGTTTTGAGATCAAAAGAGAATATATAGAGCATGACTAGAGGGTCTCTACATTGGGTCCTCATTAGTATAATGGAAGTAAAACTGAATGATGTTATGGTGATCAATACCTATGTCAAAGAAATAACTCAAGACCAAGATATTTATTATTACTATTAAATTAATTATAAATTTAATGTGACATAAATTCACCCTTGGTTTCAACGTTCATTGTTAATATTATTTAGAAATTATTTTATTGTTCTTAGTATTATTCATCATTTACATTGAAAATTATTCATTGAATTTGAAAACAAATGAGGTGTTGATAAGTCCAATATGTTCTTCTACTATGCCCAGAACCAATAAGTTGTATTAGAGCAGCCATGTTTAAATTTATAATTGTTAGTTTTTTCTGAACATATATACATTTGATGTATGTTTTCATTCATACTTTATTCATTATTATAATTTTATAGATTATATTTATTCTTCCCCTCTTTGTTTCTCAATCATATAAACGTTATAAATTAATAATATATGAATAACACATAAGAACCATCAGGAGGTGTCATGTGGTTTATTTACATGACATGTAAATCACCAACATATTGTACTACCCCACATGATGCAATGGTCATGCATTCAACAGATGAAAATAATATAATTAAATGACACATAAAATAATTAATTTACATGTAATGTAATTAATACTATCATGGTTAAATTAATAATCACACAATGTGTGTAATTTTTATAAGGTGTAATTAATTCACATGCCATGTAATAAATTCACATATAGTGAAATTAATTCATACCATGTGTAATTAATTCACATATTATAGAATTAATTCACATATGGGGTAATTAATAAACATGAGGTGTGATTAATACACACATGGTGTAATTCATTTAAACAAATGTAATTACTTTACTTACAACATATTTTATTCACACACTATGTAATTAAATCCATGAAACATAATTAATTCATTCTCATTTATGAGGAATAAAAGAAAATCCATGTTTACACCACATAAATTAATTTATAAAAAAATTAAAAATTAATTTATAACTCTATAAACATCATCAATATGGGTTTTTTGTGAAATTTATGGAGTCATACACACCATAAGATAGGTTTTATATGATATTAAATGATTAATAAATTTCCACATAAAATTTGGAACTAAAAGTTGTGTGTAGTCATTACATATTATATAGTTCACATAAATTAAATTGGTACATGTAGTTTTATTTTAACATGTCCCATATATCATTTATTTTGAATACATTTTGTGAAAATACGTTACATGTCATGTATGTGATGTGTTCTGTGAGTGTACTCTATACAACAAAGATTATTCAAAGTTGTTCAGATGGGAATAATCCATTTTTCCTCCAATTTAAAACTATGTACTTAATTAAATTTTTAATAAAATCAATTTATTTAATTTATTTAATTTATTTAATTTATTTAAATTCATAAATCATAACAATTTGTAGGAAAAATCAGATGGAGATTAAGATAAAATGAAATAATTGATTAGTTAGATAATTAAACATATCATTTATTTTATGTTCTATCTTGATAAAGTAATGAATCAAAATGAATATTATCCATTTTTTTAATGTGTATTGTTTGAGAATATAGATGTTCCTGAAAATATACTAACATGTACATGTTTGTAGTTTATTTTAAATTAATCAGAAATATTATTTTTATGAAATTAAATTTATTTCCAATAAGTCATCCCTCCATCATTATTATGTACTGGCCAGCATGCCCACGATTTCATTTTTTAAACCCTGTTTTTTGGGTCCCTTCACTTGTGTGTGAAGTAGATGCATTGTAAGGATGGATATATCAGGTCTGTGGAGCTAGTTTAGTATATAGCTTATGTAAAACCAAACCAAAGAGATATAAAATAGGGGTGGAATGATGCAACTCGAGCAGATATCAAATCAATGAATTTTCCCTAGGGTTAATGGTTTGTTTATTTTCTAATAAATAAATAAATTACTAATTAAATATTATGATCATGATTTGATTTATTTATTTTATTTTTGTCGATTCATGATTTATTTTAGGGATTCATGACCACAAGCACATAAGTGAATGGATTAATATAAAAACACAGAATTAAAATAAAAGGATTATATATAAATATTTTATTACTAAATGGATTATAAATTAAATAAAATATAATTAATATTAACAAGGCATATAAAAGATAAAATAAAAAATTTACATATAATAAAAAAAATTCCTCATGTTAATTTGAAGTCATTACATCTTCCAATATTCGAGTTAATATGAAAACATAGATGAATTATCGGTTTATGCCTCTTTTTAAGGAAATCTAATTTATTTGAAAATATAAACAAAGATGGTGGGTTCTGTTAACAAAAATTGAATTGTATTTAATAGTATTTTTCTTTTCAATAAATATTTCGAAGAAAGTGTTGAGGAAATTAGAGTTATGATTTCATGATTGTGGAGTCCATTCAACAAAACAATGTGTTCCATGACTATAGTTGGAAATGCTACCTATCTATAAACCTTCTTAATATTTGCATCTCCTTTTATAGATTATAAGAAGGGAAATGTGGATCATTGCCAAAATAATGTCCATGTGATGATAAAATTAGAGTTTAAGTGTGAGGGTCATTGGGGCTTAACAAAATATTGTGAGACTTAATAAAATAAATAAATTATTTTTACTCACTTATTTTATAATCAATTAAAGTACTAATCATCTATTTTAATTATTATAGAAAAATTGAAATAAAAACCAAAAAACATTTTAACCATTTTCTAACTTAGGGAATGACCTTGCAGTTACAAATTTCCCATATTTCAATATATTTTTTAAGTATATTTAATATTATAGAATTTATTTGATGGTTTAGAATTCCTATGCCAAATCTACTACCTTAGTATGTGTGTGATGGTGAGATGGATGTCTGTAAGAGATTCAAAGAGGGTGATTCTTATGTTTGTTGTATGATACTATCTTCTATTCCTGTATCGCTAATAAGGAAATATAATGGAATGAATTATTAAATTATAAAGTTTCATCTCCTTTATCTAAAGAGATGAAAGTAGATAATCAAGATAATTGATATTTTCACTGTGACTCATTAGTGTAAACTTGAAGAAGGAAAACTATATTTCTATTATTTCTTAAAAATGCTTAAGTATATAGATAAGTTAAAAAGATCAAGATACCATTAGGATAAGAAATTATACAGTAATTTAATTGCATAATCTTTACTACAAAGGTTATCCTTATTCATTAAATTCCCAAAATAAGTATGGATCGATTTCTTAAGAATATTTTAACTTTTCTATTCCAGATATATAAGGTTTTTATGGAATATGATTATTAATTCCATATTAACTAAAGATAAGTTAGAAAATGCCAAGATTATTTTAGAATCAATGTTTTCATTATGATGTCCTTTGAAGAGACAAAATATTAAAGGGGAATGAAATGATCTTGAGGCTATTTACTTCTCATGTGGTAAAAAATGGTTATTGTAAGAGTAATATCTGAAACATTCATCATTAAATACAATATTTGCATTGGAATTATTAGGAGTTAAATCCATTATTTTTTACACACATGTATATACCCATTCGATAATCAATAAATTTTATAAATATTATAAGAAGTATGATGAATTCTCCTAGAGGATGAGAAAGGGTGATTTATATGTCCGTAGTGAAAAAACACAACTTAAAATTTCTATAATGGGTTATTTTTATTTATTAATTAGTGTTAACAATATATTTATCTCAATATCTATTCATATATAATAAGACATTATTTTATATTTGAAATAAAAAAATTTATAGTACCTCATACATAATTTATATTTTAGTAACTCGTGAATCAAAAATATCTATTGAAATAAATGATTTATATATTTATATAAGACTTAATTACCTCATGGTGGCAATATAATTATTTTCCATCAAAAAGTAGTAGTTTTTGACTTGTTTATAAATTTTTTTTAGTATCTATTATACTAAGATACAATATATATTAACAAATTACTCATCATATTTTAAAAAAAACCATTTATAATAAAGGAATGACACATAGATTTTAGAGTCATTTTAGTAATTCCATATAGATTACTCTAATAAGAAGTTTTATGTAAGACCTTATGCTTTATAATATTCCATTACGAAATCTTTAGAATTATTACTGAAGTAAATGACTATATTTTTTTACAGATATATAACCCTCCAAGTAAGATTTTTGGAGAACATCTTATCTACATAATAATTGACCATTTACATGTAAAGTAAAGGTGAACTAGTACAGAAACCTTTTTTTACGTCGCACTTTTTTACGTCGATTTTTGAGAACTGACATGAAAATATCTGAAAATCAATTTTTCACATCGGTTATTATATAACCAACATCAAAATACATTTTCGCTGATTTTTCACATCAGTTATATAAGAACCAACATGAAAAATCCATTTAATATTATTTTTCATGTCATTTATATAATAACCGATGTGAAAAATCAATGTACATCACTTTTCCACGTCGGTTATTTAATAACTTATGTGAAAAATTAATTTCCTTGAAAATATATTAAAATGTTCTCTTATTTTTCACGTCGGTTATTATAAAACCGACGTGAAAAAACAATTTTCATGACTTTTTCATGTCGTTTATTTAATAACTAACATCAAAAAAGTTTTCAAAAATTTATTTCATTTCCCAGACTTTAATTTGACAAGTCACGAAGCTCAAAAAAAATTACGGATTAAAATTTATGGCCTTCATAAGTTGGCCCTCTATAATACATCGTTTAAAGATCATCAACTTCTGAAGGCCATACCTTCTAATCCATAACTCTGTTTGAGCTCTGTGACCTGTCAAATTAATGAATAGAAAATGAACTATAATACTGTAAACTTTTTTCACGTCGGTTATTAAATTGACGGCGTGAAAAATACCTTTTAACATTGGTTATTAAATAACCGACGTGAAAAAGTCATGGAAATCGATTTTTCATGTCATTTTTATAATAACCGGCATGAAAAATTGATAAAGATTGATTTTTCACGTCGGTATTATAATAACCAACATGAAAAATAAGAGAAAATTTAATATCTTTTCACGTCAGATAGCATAAAACTGACGTGAAAGATAATTTTAATATCCCACGAATGTGAAATTTCAATTTTTTTACATTGCAGGATCCAAATTTTGAATTTCCACCTAAAATTTGTAATACCACATTTTCACTTAGTATATCAATTATATGATTCCATTATAAACATATCATAATTTTATGATCATTTATTTCAACTATTATCGTTCCCCCAAATCGACTCTTTTGATCTTCAACGTGAATCAATTATTTCTTCTTTCCACGATCTCATCAAGGTATGTTTAATTATATATCCATGATTTAGGTTTTTTATGATTTGTTTTCTAAATTGATAAAACATTATATGATGATTTCATTCAACCATCATCATTCCACCGAATCAACTTGTTTGATCTTCCACTTGAATCAACGATTTCTTATTTCTGTGACCTTATCATGGTATTTGTAATTATTTTCCCATGATTTATAGTTTCTATGAGTAAGTTTCTTAATATATATATCATTTAATGATTATTAATTTATTATAATGATGTATGATTATTTATATCATGGTAAAACTATTAATCCCCCTACGGATTCAAAAACAAATTCTAAGATGAACCTACGATTTTCTCATTCAATCTTTCCTCAAAAACAATATCGAACTTATAATGGTCATAACTTTTGATCTGTAACTCTGTTTCATCTCTATGACCTATCAAATGAAAGATTTGGAAATTTTCTACAAGATGAGAAATATTTTTTAGGTCATTTATTTAATAACCTACATTAAAAATAACTTTTAACGTCTGTTATTAAATAACAGACGTAAAAAATGGCTTCTTAATGACATTTCCAGACTGTATTTCACGTCGGGTTTTTTAACACCGACATTAAAAACCATAAAATCCCATTTTTTACATTTTTTATTAAATTACCAACGTAAAAATTCACATTTTTTACATCGCTCTCAATAACATCACCTAAAAACCGACATTAAAAAGAAAAAAAACAGACATAAAAAATGGATTTTGTACTAGTGGTGTTACCAAACTCACACTTCATTTTATGAATCTATATTGTAATGGTAGAAAAATAAATATAAATGATGAGTCTTATATATTTAAAATATATCATAGTTTCTTCAAAATCATGTTTTGAAAATAATAGAGAAAAAAACTAACCATATGGAAACTATATTGACTAATGTATATCATAATTGTCATATGATAATAATCAATTAGGTCATAACCTCAAGTTTTTTTTTGAAGACCATTTGTTAAAAGTTGTTTTTACGTATAAAGAAACATCAAACACATAGTTCATCTTAGTAAATATTCCTATATCCACTAAGGATATTATTTTATTTTCAATACTGACTATTTTTCTATAAGAGAAACGCATGTTTTTAATGTTAGTGTGAGAAAAAATAGATTATATGGGATAAGTCTCTAGATTCACCTGATTTTGATTAAAAATTACAGACTCCTCTAAATCTTAGTTGGAGGATTAGTTCTAGAGGCACATATTTTATAATAAGGCATAAAAATTGGTGGTTTATGTTCACTATGGTGGGTGATACATATATTATAATTTCACAATAGTGATTCCCATAAAGAAGCAGAAAATGGGAACATGAAATGATTGAAAAGTATGTATGAATTCAGAAATGGATTACATGTATCAACATTTAGGGAATCCAATTTTTTATTATATTTATAATAATTGATACCATTGGTGTGTATTCAAGAGAAATTGGACATGGACGGTATAAGCTAGTACCAACAAATAACGATTGATTATTTAAATGTTTTTTCTATAAAAACCTATACACTGATCATCATGACTAAAATATTTTTGAATTATAATTACTAAATCATACTTATATGATCATCATATTAAGTTATTTATTTTCAATGCATCCTCTTTTAGTGGAAAACGTATGAAATATGTCAATTTAATGTGACCAAAAGGATACCCCATGGTATATGTATATTTGGAACAACTTGAAAGGGTTAGTGAAATTTATAAATTTCAATAAGATATTCATATTTCATAAATTTATTTATAGATAAATCATGTATAGTGATTATAAAAAAATTTATTTAGAAATAAAGAAGAGCCAAGTGTCTCTAACAAGTAATTTTGTGTTGGTCTATTTGGCTTGTAGTTTGAATTGTAGGTGTTTTTTTATGAATGTTGTAATGTGTGATTCTATATTGTTAAAGGGTTGTGTGGTTCTCACTTTTCCATTAAGTGTTCGGAAATAAATAATTTAATTTTTAGTCAGTCATTCTAACAAGTTAGTGGGAGCACAATAGTTCTCAAGATAGATATAGTAACAACATATGAAAAAATGTCATCTATTACTAATTTGTTAAGACTATGGAATGAATTTATTCGGTAATGAATTAAAGTAGAAAACATGTTCTAGAGAACAAGATTTATAAATTATATCCATGAGTTTTATAAATTTATTCATACTGTATATATTGAAATTTTCTTACGAAATAAAAGTTTGAAAAATTCAATACTAAAATTTTAGTGGAATATAACCATTCCAATGGAACATGTGTGGGTATAAGAAATGGTTATTGAGATAAAATAAGTTCAAAATATTATACTATTGGATTTTATCTCTTGTTTCATCATATTTAATGATGTTTTATATTGAATATGTTAAATGTATTGTAGATGAATAATAAATAGGTCCTATATAACTACATGTACAAGTAGTTAAAACAATATGATAGTAATTGAAAAAGTAGAACTGGATTATTTCCTTGTCTTTAGATAAGTAGTAATAGTAGTGATCAAGGTAATTCAACACTTGTCTTTATATAGTTAAATTTAGTCTATTATCATAGAAATTATGAACTAATATTCAATAAAATAATATTATAACCAATGGATTCCATATCTAAAATTTATGAGTACATTTTAATTTTTTATGTAGCTTAAGAAGTGGTGAAACAATGTTCTATGTATCTTTTGGGATATACCAAAAGAAAAAAATTTATAATTATTATTATAAACATTGACTATAGACTTGTTCAATATATTAGGTTTCTGAAAATGGGTTAAGAGGTGAATAATTGTTAACATAACAACATGAGAAATTTTCTTAAGCATGTCATGATATTGTAAATAGATTATCCACAAAGGAATGTGGAAAACCCAAAACTATCCATATAATGATGTTGTAGGTCCAAAATCTATTTTTATACTTAGCAGAATCATTTTTAACATATGAGGAATAACTAATCATTTGTAGTTGGCTCTACTGAAAGTAGGAGTCTGTTAGATTTGGTTCCCCAGAACCAACTACGTTGTACTTTAGATTTCTTGTATATTCTTGGGTTTGAATATTAACAAATAATTTTCATATTTTAATCTTTATTCTGTGTGAAATTAATGTGATAATATTCTAGAATATTTTTCACATTGAATATTTTATAATGATTCCCCATTACAATGTGAACTTTGAAATATAGTGTTGATATTTTTAAAACATTTTTATTAGGGAGGATAACATTCAATAATGTGATGAATAGTGTATTAGCATATAATAATGATTTTTAACACCCTTATTATGAGTCATTTCCCTTATTTTTGGCTTACATAATGTTAGTAAATGTTTTGGTTAAAACAAGGGATGTTTCTGGAAGGTTTTTGAAGCTGGTTTGAAGGAGAAATGCATTAGCATAATTAGTAGAAACCATGCTCAAGACACCAAAAAACCATTCTTGCTGATTGAGGGTCTCTATGTAAATGCATGGTTGGTGAACTATTTTTAAAAATTGTGAAGATAACTATGTAACATGTAATTTTTTATGATAGATCCAATTCAGATGGTTCTCACATTACTCATTAATTATTTGAGTGTTGGAACTTGATAATCAATGTTTAAGACCTTTTTATTCCTGTTTTTTCTATACTGGCTCATTTTCTCTTCAATAGAAGCCTAGACTAACTCTAAATTGACCATATATATTAGATCAGAAAATTTTAGGGTATTATTTTGATTCATTATATGAATGGATAAACAAACATAGATCTTGGATTCATTAGTGTTTTATTGTGCCAAATATATCTGAGGTAGGGGTTTTCCCTCTTTGGACTGTTATTGGAATGTGAAGGATATTAGGTTTCTTTAAAGAATTATCCTTTCATTTCATATGATTTTACCTTGATGATACTATACTAGATTTTATATTACTATTTGGTTCCTAAATTCTGGGTTGTGGGCATCGCTCACATTGTGTTTGAAAAATTGATAAAATGAAATGTCAAAGAAAATTGGTTTTGAATTATGTTATTTGAATAACTAGATTTCATGAGTTCATGTTTCTGAAGGATGGATCCTGATCATAAATAAAACTATCAAATATAGAAACATGGGATAGACCATGGTTGGAAGTACCACTATCAAATGGGGTCATCAATCGATCCCTTGGTTAAAGGATGAATCACCACTTGCGGGTATATGGAGGTCTAGGTCATGTATTTAAATGTGTGTGTGTGAGTATTAAAATATGGTTGGGTTATTAACAATTGAAATTAATTAATTTCTTCTACTACTTGATAATAAAACTCACCTTGGGTTATACGACTTCTGGAAAATCTATTCATCTACTTTATTTAGTATTGTAGAAATTTCTTTAACTTCATTGATATTCTTATTGTTTGATTTATAATTCTAGTATCCAACTTATTTCATGTCTTAGTGTCATGTGGGAAAAGTATCTTTGGGGTTTTCTATCAGGTATGATTTCTCACCCCATGCATATACACTTTAGTGTGTATATAGATGTTGTTTTCCTTGATAAAGGAAAGGAGTGGGTTTCTCATTTCTCTAGTGGTGCTTGTTAATGTTATTGTCATATTTGGGGAGAAAGATCTATGTATTGGTTTGTCTTTTGGTTTGGAGTGTTTCCACTTTGGTACTGGAGTCATTATCTACATTGGTGCCATATTATTCTTATTTACACTATCCCAATGTTAATCTGATGTTGTTTTTTGATACATTGATTATTATTAGTTATTTATGTATCATTTATAATGACGTTTTTTGTTTTATTTATTTTATCTTTACCATGTGAAGGCTGTGTGTGTGCATAAATATTATAAATAATCCCCCCTTATAAGATTATGTTTAAACCCCTCGAATTTATTTCTAGGATTTTCTATATGATTAATGTCACCATATGTTAGTAGCACCTCGGAATCAGTACAAGATAATCATTTGAGTGATAATGTTACAAATGGTGTCAGTTTTTTCAATCCATTAGTTGCGATGGAGTAAATAAGATATGACATGTTGAGATTTAAAATTTATTGTAGAAAAATATGTTTCTAACCTTTTTATAGTAAAATTCAAGTTACTAGGGTTGTTTGGGTATAAAAAGTGTTTTTAAGAACATCTAGGTGTGCGTTAACTCATTGTTTCGTAGTTCCTTGAAACATGTGTTCTGGTTTTAAGAAAAAATATTTCCAGGATATTTCCATTGGATTTATTTATGGTGCTGGAAACTAAAAACAGTTCTTTATCCAAAGGGGACCTACTTTCCAAGGGTAGGTGTTTGTTAAGTTCTAACTTTACGATACTTAATAATGTGCATTGGTTGAGAGGATGAGAGGGTAGACTCATCACACCCTTTGGGGGGAATTATTGTCTACTATAAGACTCTCTTTGTAAATTTATGATATTTTCATGAATCCTTATTAATTCACCAAGTATATCAGAAGTATCCCTTGGAATTTACAATCACTTATTAACATGTGTAAAATTTAGAATAATCAATATGCAATCATGGTT
Source organism: Viscum album (assembly GCA_963277665.1). NCBI lineage: Eukaryota > Viridiplantae > Streptophyta > Magnoliopsida > Santalales > Viscaceae > Viscum > Viscum album. The sequence continues at coordinate 187,042,750 of OY728140.1, forward strand.
CTTCATTAATGGAAATATCCATATTTTTTTGAGGTTTTCCATCAATATTATCCTCTAATATGCCGATTAGAGATTATATCAATAATCATTGTGGTGATACTAGTTTTTAAGCCACTCAGTGGGGCACTCTGGAATCTATTGTAATCTAGTGAGACGAAGGATTGTTTTGATCTTTGGATTGTGCTCCTAAACTGATCTACCTATGTATCCATGTGAAAGGAATCAGAACCCTCGTATTTCAGTGCCACTTAATAGGAAACATCATACCTTTTAAGGTCATGTGATAAGGACATCTAAGGGGAAGATGATTAGTTAAAACTTAGTGTGGGACTTATGTTGAAGCAGCCCAAGGAACATTGGAAAGGATATAGGTTTTCAAGTAGAATCAGATCCTATTGGGAATATGGCTCAAGGAGAACATGGTTGATTTGAAGTGTTGGGTTTGAACCTCAATGAGGCTTCCTACTTATCCCATATTTTTGGGAATCAAATCCCACATCGTTAGATAAATTGCATAGGAGAGTATGGTCTTCTGAGAAAGTTGAGTTCGGGATTACATCCTAAAAAAGATTCCTTGATGATTTGAAGATTGAATTTGGGGATTATTTTATAAGGAGGATTCCCAGTGAGCTTGGGACTTGAGATGGCTTCCTACGTATCCTGGTTTGAATAGGAATCAGAGTTCTCGTAGTTCCTTTAATTAGTTTTTGTGCACATGATGTAATCATCACATATATCTAATCCCACGTGAGTCATGCTCTGTGTGAGAAACAAGAGTATGTGAAAGATTCAACAATGAAACTTCATACATTTCCTCCTCTGCTGATGGAATAGGGCATGTTTGTCGTTGAAGAGATAGAGGCCACGAGCCTTCCCTCTGTTCTCTTCACATTGGACAAGGGTCCAAATGGTATAAATAAGGGGTGAAGGTGAGAGGCTTATATTAGGATAGCTGCCCTGAAATTGATCCTGGTAGGAAAGTGGAAACGTAAGTGTGAACTGTACCTTCCCTACCAGAATTTGAGGTCTCCTCCTCTTTAAGAAGTGTGAGGCTGGGGCCCTAACCCTTATTATCATAACTTGGAACATCCCAATACTATTTTTGGGGAAACTTTCCATGTTATTGTGGATATGCAAACCCACAGACACTCCATGAATCCTAACCCCATTATGAAACAAATGTGGGAAACCTATGACTGTGGAAATACAAACCCAAATAAGAGACATGTTGATGTTCCTTTCTCAAAGTTTTGATAAGTCAGGACGTTTTGGTGGAGGTCTCAACAGAATCCCTTTCAGAGAAGGAAGCCAATGAAGAAAAAGCCTTTCCATGAATTGATGAGGAAGGCTTGATGGCTTGTAAACTGAAGAGAGTGAAGAGAATAAGTGAATCAAAGAGGGGTACCAAAATAGAGAAGGGTGTGCAGGTATGGTCGTGCAAGTACACTTGGGCGACCTGATGTTCACTTAAGCAATGAAAAACCTTTATGGTAATACTTGGGTGAGACCTTTCTCATGCCTTCAAATGTATTCACAAGTGATCCAAGAAGTGGGGCACTCAGGTTCCTGTGAAAGGAATGGGAGGCACGAAAGTATTTCTGACCTAGTAAGGTTGGGAGCTTTTGGAATGCTACTGTTATGGTTTTCAAACACTTAAAGGACTTATGTTTAATGATCCTCCTTTAAATCCTCCACTAAAGGTTTTGAATAACTACAGTGAAAGTTTTGGAAGACTGGGGTGAAGTACTAGGGTGACCAGAGTAGCAATTCAGCTTCAAGAAAATTCATCTGTACAAATGGGCGCCCCATGCGTCTATTTATAGGAAAATAAATGACTTTGGGAGAAACAATTTGGGTTCACAAGTGACTTGTGTGCCAAGTTGGGGTGCACAAGTAGGGTTTGCAACATTTTTGGGTGCGCAAGTAGGTTGTGCACTGCCCGTGTTTTGGCTTGACTAAGGCGATTCAAAATTCATGCCTTTACAAATCCTAATTTTTTCTTCATGTATTTTTTCATTTTCATTCTAAGGGGATCCCCTTTGTCATTTTTTAAACCCTTTGACAGAATGAGGTGTCAAACCCCCCTATAATTGGATCCGAAATAAAATAAGGATCATGTACTGAGGTAAAGTAATGAATAAGGAAGAAATGGGTAATGGGGCACACAAGTATTCAACGCTCAAGTATACTTGGTCATGTAAGTGGGAAATATGTAATATTTCTGGTGCGAAAGGTGATATTCGTCGCTTATATATAAGGGATTCACAAGTGCGGAATGTTTTGAAACTTCTAGATTCTCAGCTCTCGACGCGCAATTCTTCTATTCAGACGCTTCTATTTCACTATGCTTCCTCTGTACGTTTTTTAGCTACACTCCATGAGTGGGGAACCATACTTGTGCACCAACTTATACTTTTGTGCCAAGTTTAAAACTAGCATGCCTTAATCCCTTCTCCATTCTTTTGTAAAACAAAAAAATGAAATTACATAAAAAAAGATGATCTCTATCTTTTTACAAGTTCAATGGCTCCCAAAAGAATTTGAACTGCTGATGAGCTTTCCAGCAAGAGGATTGATGAAATGACGAATTTCGATGATCATTATTACCTATATGTTTGTGAAACCACTCTTCCAGACATAGCAAAATATTTTAAGAAGTATCATTTCAATTTTCCTCAGAGCACCTGTCTTCCTTTGTATAGTTATGGCAATTTGTAGGATACTAACATTCCAGATCCAAATAATTTTGTCCCAAATTCTTGGTTTTAATATTATACCAACTTCTCATCGGCCATTGATTATGTTGGGGACTCAATTGCTGGTGCTGGGATAGTAGGGAAATTTCATATTATGCATCATAGCCCGTGTGCTCCAGATTTGAAGGCACACTCACCCGAGCTACAGACACACTGTTATTCATCCATCATTAGAGATTCTAAGACAGATCAGTCCAAGGGTTGGAAGAAAAGTTGGGATTTCTACCAAGGAGGCATTGTATAACCCACATGGATGTGGTCATACTAGGTGTGAAAGACATGTGCAGAGTTTTCAGATGATTTGATAATTGTCAAGATTTATGAAGCTGTCTAGGTTTGGAAAACATATGTGTATAGGACTGATGATTTCATGCCAAATTTATTAAGTCAGTAGATCCAAGAGACTAATTCCTTCCATTTAACACATGTAGAGGTAGGTATCGGTTTGTGGGATGTTTATAATATTTCAGGAGCTCCAATCCTTGGAGAAATGTAAGGTGAGTTTATTCCTCCCAAGGTGACACAGAATGACTCGGAAAAAGACACCATATTTGATGCGTGAGTTGATGAAAATATTTAACAAACTCACGAATTAAATCACCGTGAGAACTCACCCCAGGAGGGACATTAATCTGGAATAATGAATGGAAATGTTTTTAATTAAGAATAAGGAAAAGGGGCTAACTTCACTCGTCCAACTAGTTGTCCAATGGCAGAGAAGGGAGGCACTCCTGACACCTTTTGGAAAACATTGGGGAAGGAAGAATTTGAAAAATGGGGATATGATATCAACCAAAACAATCCTTCAAAGACACGTCTGGAAGGTTTCTTAGCCATTTGGCTCAGTGTATAATTATTACCAGTCTGAAACTCCTAAGGAGGTGTGAGGCCGGAAACCTTTGTTATTGTAGCGAAGCTGGTATAGAAAAGGATGGTAGGGTTGGATAATTTTGTTTAATCAAAGATTCATACAATTTTGCTGCATATTTATAAAGTAAACTCTCCTTTTAGAATAGCAGGGCCATTCCAAGTGTTTTGGGGATGTATTTATACTCAATTTAGAACTTATGCAATACAAAGTGGAGTACAGGTTTTTGGAAGCTCTTTCTGACCACTTATTCAATCCTATTCTGGTATATTACCTTTTTCATTTAATTCTTATGATAATAAGATTAATTTGAGCATGAATATGGTATTTCATTTCTTTCCCCATGTGAATACACCTACTGGAATATTTTTTGATGATGGTACTGCTAGTTTGGAACTAAGAGAATGTTTTCTAGCTTGCAGAGATGGCGTGTTGGCCACCAGAATCGACTGAGAAATCATATGTGTGTCATATTCTCTTTATAGACTTTCTCGTCAATTCCAATGAATATAGTAGAATAATATATCTCATCCCATGAATGTTTTTATAGAGCAACACCCAATGGTTTCTCGACAACTATGGTTGTTCACATCTACAGAGAAGACCGGGGTAGTTTTTAATTTACCTGTTGCGGATGCAGTAAGAAGATTAACCATATGGTATGCTGAAAACTAGGTTGTATCATACCCTGAAGGGGTATTAAATCATGTCTTCCACTGAGTGGGTATAAAGAGAAATATTAGTAAGTAACGCTCTCTCTTGTAAGATAATTCATCATCATTAGAGGCTGATTTGCATGAATCAGAGAGTGGAGGTGATGATGCTCCAAATCCACCAAGGAGACCTTGCGCCAGGTATAATCCTCCTACTAGGATAAAAAGAGCCACTCCATAAATCCCTACTGAATTTGTATCAAGGTGATCTAGTCACCATCATTCTGAAGTGCGGCGATTTCCATTTTCCAATCCTTTATCTGTGACAACTAGCGCTGTGAAAAAACACAAGTCCAAGGCTGTAACATCCTCTTCACAAACTTCAGACATACATTCTAAATATATAAGACCGGTGGTTGTTAGAACATGGAAGAGTCTATACTGTGATGCTGAGACCATGCGGATGGATTTGTGTGAGGGACTACATATTCTGGGAGTAGGGGATTTGGGGGCTTCTTCTGAAATTATTTTTAAGGATAATCCCAATGAGGTAAGGACCTTTATTCGAGATATAGAATTTCTCAAATATGACACTGATGAATCAATTGCTACTAAAAATTGGGTAAAGGAAGTGATAGATTGTGGTACCACCAAAGGGATTTACCCTTCATTAGATTAAGAATGGTGTGACTTTATAGATCCTGAGGATGTAAGTTCCATTTATTTTGTATCTTCCTCTATTTTTCAACTTGAATTTTAATCAAAACATTGTTACTTAGGAGAAATTGTTTCTTAAATTACAGTTGGGTAAAGAATGGACAATTGAAAATTACTCACCACAATATAGTCTTGGAGGCACTACTCTTGGAGCTATTAGATCACCCCGTGAATTGGGAGAATTATCTCTGAGTAGAAAAGCCATGGAGGAGAAAATAACAAGGGTAATAGGATCACTAATACCCATTTTTTCATGTGACGATACAATCCTTCATAAAAAGATGAAGTAGAAAAATAATTGAAGAAATAAAACCATGTTTAAGTGATTTTATAGTAGTGGTAAGTCTCCCTGATAATCATGAATTTTAGTTTTATTTATGAAAAAATGTTTAAACTTTTTAAGATTACAGGTGATTCTTCTATTTCTTCTTTGAAAGAATCCACTAATGAGACTCAAGGAGATATAGAAGTTTCTACTAAGAAAACACAAATTCCTATAGATTCAGTGATTTCTAAAGAGGTATTGAAGTCAAAAGAATCAACATATGTCCCCAACACTGCTCTGACTCCTGCTATCAGAGGATATGAAGCTTCTGTAAACTCAATAATATTTCATAAAGCATCCAATGCAACAATAGATGACTTCCATTATGTGAAACTTTTAGGTTCATCACATGCACCAAAAAATCTGGCAACAACTGATGTTTCCCAGCAATTGTTGCTGAAGCAGCTACTCGGGGTCACAGGTTGCCAGAGGAAGGTTGTGAAGTAAACACGCCAAGTTCTCCCATGGGTGAGACTAGCCTAGGATCTGAGATATCATTGGATAAATTGATGAACCTTGGAATGTATTTTGAAGAACTATTAGAACATGTTAAAATATCAAATTATTTAAATGATTTGGGAGTTCTTTATAGAATCAAATGGATGTGTGTTCTCATTATCCATCCAATTAATCATCTCATGATTAAATTGCTAACCATGGTTGATTTGAAATATGTAGTTCAATATAAAGAATGTTCTACTACAATAGTTCTTGAAAGAAGTGTTGATATTAATGTCAACCCTACCATTGTAGAGACATTGGCTCATGTGAATCTTGAGGTAGCAGGTCTTCCTGAGATTCACTTTGAAAATCCTAAGCATATTAAAGATAGAACTCCTCAACCAGAGATATCAAATAAAATTGATGAAACTGAGAACATTGGGGGGGATTCTTCTCAAGATTCTGACCTACTACTAGGTAAGAGATGCTGATATTGGGATTACATTCACTTTTTTATCACATAGATATAACCATGATTCTTGATTTACCATACGGGTATATCAACTTCAATGGGTAGGTCTAGGGGCGAAGCCTCGGCATCTTCCCAAACAACATTTGAAGGTGGAGAAACCATTGTACAAGAAAAAATAGTTTAGGTAACTTCTTTAAGTGCATGAGTCCTAGAATATAACCCCCCTTATTATAGTTATTCTGAATCGGACACAGAACTATAGAAGACTCTTCGTATTTCTCATCCCAAAGCATGGAAAAATATCTGGAAGATAATATTTGAGATTCCCCTTGAGGAACTTCCTTCAAGAATTCCACAACATTCATCTTCATTTATCACACTAGGATTTGGCAGTTTTGAATACCATGAAACTCAAACTATGGTGAAAGAGATTATCTGGAAGAGAGAGTAAGATCAAAAGCTTCATCAAGACATGATAAACGACGAACTTTCTATCAAAATTGAAGAGTTCCAAGAGGCACTGTATCAATTTGAGGCTAATCATAATGCAAAGTTGAAGGGACTGATGAAAACAATTAAAGAAAATATTGGTCTGCAACTGTACCTTCATCAGAAGAAAGATGTCATTACAGGGGAGCTTAACCAACTTCATACCTCATTAAGAGAAGTTGAGAAGGATGGTGAAAAAGCCATCACAAATGCTAAAGAAGTACTTCATCATTCTGAAGAGAGCAAGGCTGGTAAGATAAACAAACTCCAAAAATCAGTAGATGGGGCTCAAGAAGCTATTAAACAAATGATGAATTATGTAGAAAGCCTTTTGTAAAAAAAATCACTTTAAGAGAGATATTAAAATTTGTTGATGCTTCATCCTAAAAAAATCCTAAATGCAAATTATTTTGTGTTTAATAATTTATGTTTTCACTTTCATTAATTTATTTCATTTTACCTAGGCCATTGGGCCCAGTAATCATAATGGGCTAATATTTAGGGTCGAAATATCTTTGACCATAAACATTGAAATTAGATCTCAAACAAAACTCTGTGCCTAAGATTTTCTTTAATATTAATTAAATATTTCCAATGGGAATCTTGAGTCACAATTTTTATGGTCACCAAATTTAAAACCTATATCAACATAAGGGGAGTCCCTTCCAAGAAAAAAGTTATCATTACTTTAAAAACCTATTATGGGGACTATCTTATGCAGGGCCAACTGAGTCATATGATGTAGTGCCAAATAGAGGCATCTTTTGACTGACAGGCATGTTATGCAGGCAGCCTATGCAAGGACGCCTAAGGGAACATGCTTCATAATCGAGAAAAAGAGCTCTTATAAATTTAACACCTTACTATTGATAGATAGGAAAAATAATATTTGAGTGACTCAAGACCATAGTGGGTGGTTTTGCCAAGTAAATAAATTTTAAGAATGAAAAAGTGATATTTTAGAGAAACATAAGTCATGAATATGAAAACCATTTCTATACAAATTTTGTGTATGAGTAATGGTTAAAATTTATCAAAAAAAGAAATTTATGATATTATACCATGTATTTTTAAGTGATGTAGTGAGGACATTGTACTGTGTAGTTTTAAGTCATGCACTGAGGACATTATACTGGGCAGTTTTAAGTCATGTAGTGAGGACATTGTACTGTGTAGTTTTAAGTCATGCTGTGAGGACATTGTACTGTGTAGTTTTAAGTCATTCAATGAGGACATTTGGTGGCTTTAATTTATGGTCTTTAGCTCTGACCAAAGGTATGAGAAAACACACCCAATTTCATGAAAAATTTGTTTTGAAACATACTATCATATTTGGGTTTGGAAGGAAAAAATGTAAACTATGATTTGGGAATTATCTTAAATTGAGGAATGATTTGGGAAAAGGGATAAAAGCATTAGAGGAAGTCTTTTTCAAGAAAGAAGTTACCATTATTTGAAAAACTGGTTATGGGGGTAGTCTTATGTAGGGTCAACTAGGTCATATGCTACATAACCAAATAGTTTTATCTTTTGACTGACAGGCCTGTTATGTAGGAAAATTATACAAGGCCACCTAATAACACATTCTGCATAGTCAGGAAAAAGATCTCTTAGAAATTTTACGTTCTATTTACAAAATTCGAAGTAAGTTTATGGAGATTCAGATTTTCTGAAGCATAGAGTTTTGTTTTTGGAGAAAGTACCTGAATATGGAAATTTTATTTCCAACCAAGATTTCCAAGGAATCAGAGGAATGAGACATTTACAAAGGTCTAACCCAAACGTAAGAGATATGGTGTCTGTAGTTTTATGTCATACAACTAAGACCAGAAATGGAAACAATATATAATATGTGGCCCGCAGATTTCAAGGTTATTTCATATTTTATTGAACACATGGTTAGGAAAATGTGTAAACCATGATCTTAAAGACTTTCAGATTATGAGAAAGATAATGGGACATGTATACTTGAATTACTATTTTAAAATCCAAATTCTTATATATTGTCATCAAAGATTAATGGGGACAAAGTAACTATAACCAAGAACAAAGTTACCATTTCTTGACAAACCTATTATGGGGGTTGTATTATGCAGGGAAAACTAGGGCATATTCTGTATTGCTAAATAGTGGCATCTTTTGACTGACAGGCCTATTATGTAGGCAACTTATGCAAGGCCGCCTAAGAGCACATACTGCATAGTAAAGCAAAAGAGCTCTCAGATATTAGAAACCATGTTACAAGAAATTGTAATAAATATTATGAAGATATGAAAATATTTAGGATTAAGAGTATGATATATGGAAAGGGTTTATGTTCAATGAAAATGAGAAATATTTGAACCAGTATTGGTCATGATTTTGAAATCCATTATATAGATCTAACTCATATGTAAAATGGAGACTTTATTCATTTCTTCTGAATTAATATTATGATGTGAAGTTTAATGTCATGCAATGAGGATATTGAAACCCCTATAAATAATTAGAACACCATACTTATATTATGAAGCACATTAACCAATTCCTAAGCTCACTTGAGCTATGCTCGGTGTGAGAAACAAGGAGTAGTAAGGGTCTTTTCTATAATACAAAGGTGACACACATAAATAATAGGGGTATCAGATTTCAATATAGTATAACGTCATGGGGTAAGGATGAAAATGAACTGATATGAAAGGAAAGACATATTGTAACTGGATTAAGAGATAAAACCCAACTGTTGTTATATGTCTTGCTAGGGAAAGAATAAATTCATACATAGTTCACAAAACATTCTCTATACAGATTTGACTCTTAAACAAGAAATAAAGAGGTGTTTTTTATTGTAGCTGGTCAAAATATTGGAGATCTAGGCTTCTATACGTATCTCAAAATATATGAGAATCAATATGTATGTATTTCATTAAACTATCATTCCTCATGCTAATAGAGTTTGACATGAAGAATGGGGGTTTTTTTACACGTTCTGAGAGAATGTTAAATCTTAAGACATAAAATGGTATAAAGGACAAATCATATATCATAGGGAAACACTATGTATAGATCTGATTCATATAAAGCAGGAGAAAAGATAATAAGAAGATTTTGTGATTGGGGCTAGGCCCAAAATTGGAGATCCGGGCATCTCTACGTATCTCATTCAAAATGAGAATCAATCCATACATAGTTCTTGAAACATGGTCTCTGTGAAAATCTGACTCAGACATAGGAAAGGGAGGGACTCATGTACTTATAAGGAGTAGTGATTATGTCAATGATATTTTCTTATAGAAGCTTATAAAATAAAATAGAGAAAACATTTGTTATACAAATGATGTCATGAAATTTAACGTCCTGCAATAAAGACGAAGATGATACTCATTTTAACGTCATGCAGCATGGATGTTGACAATTGTTATGTAGTTTAATGTCTTGTAACTAGGACATGGGGGCTATTCAGTTTTAATTCTTACAGAAAAGACATTGGACTGTGCAGTTTAAAGTCTTGCAGTGAGGACTAATGTGTATTATGACACAAATTATTTCTTCAAAAATATCACATTGGTTGGAGTAATAATGAGCTCCCCATCCATTGAGATTAAGGAATAGGCTCCATTTTAATAGACCTTATATATGGAATAAGGTCCTACCCATTTTGGTTCATGTTTTGGAGGTTTTTTTCCTGGTATCATTGGTGTCTTAAGGACAAATACCAATTATCCTTGAAGGAATGAATGAAGGTGAACTTTATTATTAAAATCACGCGCTATTCTGTTCTGATAGACTTCTAAATGATGTAATGTATGTATTATTTTTTCATCTAATCATTCTAACTCATCGAACCATTTCTGATATCTTTCATCTATAGAAAACTAATCACATATTACAACTCTAAGTGAAGGAAATTTTATTTATATTGGAAAAACTGCTCTAGTTCTATATATCAATGAATAAGGAGTTGCTTGTGTAGCAGTATGGGTAGTTGTCTGATAATCCCATAAAGAATTCAAAGGTTTAATAGGACATGATTTCTTATCATTATCTATCATCTTCTAGAGTTTATTTGATAGAGTCTTATTGAAGGCCTCTATCTGTCCATTGGTCGCTGCATGATAGCAAGATGAATGGTTAGACTCGATAATATGTTCCTGATACAATTTTTTTACTTCAGCAGAACAAATATTGGTGCCATTGTCCTTCAATGTAGTATAAGGGATGCCAAATCTAGTGATTATATTACTTCTGACAAAACTAAGAATTCTTTTGGCTACGAATTCTTTGATAGGTATTGCCTCATCCCATTTAGAGAAGAAGTCAGTAGCAGTGAGAATATACTTGAACTACTTAACCGTGGCTGGAGGATAAGGCTCTACTACATCCATTCCCCATGTATAAAATGGCCAAGAGTATTTAGTTGTATGTAGAAACTCTAGGGGTTGATGAATGAAGTTGTCATGCACTTTATAGGGATGACATTTTTTAGTGAAATATGTACAATCCAGTGTCATTGAATGCCAAAAGTATCCAAGCCTTCAGATCTGATCAAAGAGTCTATGCCCAGACTGGCGGGCACCACAAGCTCCCGAATGTACCTATTTCATGAAAGTTGTGGTCTCTTATCCATCAATACATATGAGGATAATTCCATCAAATCCTCACTTATAAAGGATCTTTTGGTGGTTGGGACTATCATAAAGAGTAAAATTGGCCGCTCGTCACGAGATTTGTTCCTTCTTAGCCCTATTTTGTGGAAGTACCCCATTTTGAATATATTCCATGTTGGATTATCTCTATCTGATGGTATGACCATATGGTTCAAAAATAGGGATAATTTTATTAATTTCCTCCATTCTAGTTTGAAAAAAGGGTAAGACCACATGGCGATGGGTTATGTTGATAACTGTCTCAGTCTGATTTGGATCTGCCAAGGCTGAAGCTGCATTAGCCAGTGCATCTTCTTATGCGTTTTGTGATCACAGGACATAAGAAAATGTCATATCTGAGGAAAATTTATCCATTAACCCTATGACATAATCACACAAAGGAATTGACTCTTCTTTTTTGATAGAATATTCCCCATTAATTTGTTTGATTACCAACTCTTAATCACCTTTTACCTTTAAATGATTCATTTTCACCTAAAGGGATAATTCCAAACCTGCGATAAGAGCTTCATATTGTGCTTCATTGTTGGTACCACCATCTGATAAAAGGAAAGAATAAGGAAATACTACTTTTTTCTGGGGAAATAAGAACAATTCCTAATCAAACCATGTTGAGTTTAGGGATTCTCATTCTCTTTACTGTTGGAATCTGAGAAGCACCATCAAAATACATTTCCCATGTTTGGAATTTATCTTGAATAGAGAAGACCTATTCATTTGAAAGATCAGTTTTAAATGATGTATCTTTAGTAGATGGATGTTAAGCAAGGAAGTCAGCCAAAGCATGTCCTTTTATTTCCTTTTGAGGTACAAACTGGATATCAAATTGTTACAAAATAACCACCCACCGCGCCAGACGGCTTGTAGTCATAAGACGAATGAGGATAAATTTGAGTGGATTATTACGAGATACCAATTGGACCTCATGATGTTGTAGGTAGTGCCTCAATTTATGAACTGTAAAGATTAATTCCAGGCTACACTTCTCAATACTTGAATACTGAGTTTCTGCATCAAGCATAGTTCGACAGAGATAATAAAGGTCGTTTTCATTCCCAACATCATTCTTTTGGGTGAGGAAGCCACCCAGTGATTTCTCTAAAGCTGTCACATTGAGAATAAGTGGTCTTCCATCAACAGTTTTCATTAATACTAGTGTACTGAAGAGATATTTCTTGAGGGTATTAAATTCTTCTTGGAAATATTCATTCCATTGGTAAGTGAATCCATTCTTCATTAATCTGGTGAAGGGTAAACACTTGCCTTCCAAATTGGTGATAGAGAGTCAAATATAGGCCAAGTGTCCTTGGAGTCCTCTTAATTCTTTTTAAATTTCAAAGAGGTTACATACCAAGGATTGATTTTTTTTCTAATGATCAGCTTCGATACCACAATGGTGTAAAACAAATCCAAGGAATGTTCCCGAGGTTACCCCGAAAGCACATTTCAAGGGGTGTATCTTCAAATTGTGTTTCCAAAGTTTATTGAATATGGTTTCCAAATCATCCAAGTGATTGGAAATTTGTCTATATATGACCACAAAATCATCCACATAACATTCAATAAATTTACCTAAGAAGGGTTTGAAGATATGGTGCATGGCACATTGGTATGTTGCACCTGCATTTTTTAAGCCAAAGGGCATTACCCGATAGCAAAACACACCTTGAGGGGATCTAAAGGATGTAAATTATTCATCGTCTAGGGCCATACGGATTTTATTATACCCTGAATATCCATACATGTAGAAAAGATCTCCATAAGTAGTTGTTGCATCAATTAGAAGTTCTATAATCGGGGCAGGAAAATCATCTTTAGGACAATGCCGATTAAGATCTATGAAATCAATGCATACTCAAATTTTCCCATTCTTCTTTATCACTGGCACAATATTGGCCATCCATTTGGGATACTAAACTTCCCTGACCAAGTTATCCTTTATAAGCTTATCAACTCCAGCTTCAATTTTAGAGGCATGAGTTAGGTGTGTTCTTGTTGCTTCTTATTTAAATCCACAATGTTCTTCTGGAAAACCCAAATGATGGGTGGCTATATCAGGATTAAGACTTGGAATTTTTTTCTAATTCCAAGAAAATATATCTCGATGTTTCTTTAGAAAGTAAGAATAAACCTCTTTTTCTTCAGAGACCATGGCCGCACTAATTAGAGTGAGGCATGGATATTATTTTGTACCCAGATTTATTTCTCTAAGTTCATCCACAGCGGTAGAGTCGCCTTCTTCAAATGCTGGAGGAGAATCCTTGAGATCTTCCTCTTCTTCTTCATTTTGTATTACCTATTTCCACTTGGATTGTAGATGATGATGCAAGACTTCTATTGTTATGGGAGAAATCAGTATTTGAACATCCTGAAGAAAAGGCCACCATATCTGATCCTAATGATGAAGAAGGGTCTTCCTGTGGTAATAAAGAGGGATTTATGGATTGAGAATCAAAATATTTTTCTTCCTCTATAATTACGACTAATTCTTCTATTCTAGTTGATGAAGTAGAGGATTTATGTAGTTTAGCAGATGAGATGAAAACATATCCATTCAGGTTTTCATCATTGCTTGGTGTGTCGATAATTTCTCCCATGTTAACAGGCTCACTTGCCGCAATTCACATTATGGAATTTACTGGACAACTCATTAGATTTGGTTTTACCCTTTCAATTTTATTTATGGGTAACACATAATCTGTACTCAAAAGTATGAATGGATTTTCTGGGATCTTTTCCAATCCATTTGGAGCATTTACTCTAGTTATTTCCTTAGTCATGGGCTTTTTTTTTGTGTGATAAAACTCTGCCACAATGTATTGAGATTCACATGTTTTGAATGGAGCCTTTTTACCATAAAATGTTCTGATTTGTCCATTGAAATAATATTTTAGACATTGGTGGTATGATGAGAGTATTGTTTCATGTTGAAGCAGCCAAGACCTTCAAAGGATAATATTGAAGGACGTGTCCTGAAAAAAACCATGAAATATGAATTAGACACAAGATCTCCAAAATAATTTCTGAGTGTAATTTCACCCAGAGGTTCTTGTTCATTCTTTTCATATCCTTGCAACAATGAAGTCGAAGTAGATAAGTAAGATTTAGTCAGTCCCATTCAACGAAGTTTATGAATGGGAATGAGGTTGACCCCAGAGCCATTATCAATGAAGGCTCGTCGGATATCTACGTCATTGAACATTCCAGATAGATACAAAGGTCTGATATGCCAATTCACAACAACATATTCATCTTCATCTATAAAATATATTATTGAATTCCATTTTGCAGGATCCTTCTCTATAAGTTAAACCTCACCTGCAGCAACATCAGTTTCAAATTCTTGAGGACTTAACAATGCCTCAATGAGTGCTTCTCGAAGATCCTTTGATATATTCAAAGCATCCTAAATTGATAACTTGGATGGTACATGGGCCAATTGTTTCATAACATCATCACTTTGATCCAAAGGTATGTGTTTCCCAGTATGGATATATGGTTTTGCAGGTGCTTTGGATGTTGATGCTTTTGTGGTAGATGTACTTTGTGTTGGAGCAGAAGCTGGAAATATTGCTGACATTGGTAAATTAGACTGACTAAGTCTATTCATTTGATAAGAAGATAAAGGTGTGGAATCTAATCGGTCTTCCAAAATTTTTGTGTCAGGACCGAGCCTATCTTTCATAGAAGAAACTCTTTTTTCCTATTGATCTAGTTAATGGGATCTTCCACGAGTTCTTGTCGCATATATGGTTCGAGAAGGGGTAGTATTAAAATGGTGGTTTCTGAAATTCCCATGTCTTCCCCTGTATCCTTGAACTTGGACTCTTCCTCTTGTTCCCAAAATATGTACAAGGAACTCTGGCTCATTATAATCTGAATCACCATTGGAATAAAGACCTGTTAAATGGATAACATTAACATAAACAAAAATGAATTCTTCATCTGACGAAGATTTTTCTTGACAGGTTAGTTTTGGTTGTGCTTTTTGGAAGGGCGGTGCCCCTGCTTTTGAAACATATGGCATAAAATCTTCCAGGGTTAAGGATAAATTTTTCCTTGACATGATCTCATTTTCTTCTGACAACTCTTTGCCTTTTTCTTCACTTTTCTTCTTTAAGTAATGGACTTTTGATAAAGATGGTTTTTCTTTGGAAAGAGTGGTAGAAGAAACAATTTGTTGTTTCAACTGTGTTTGTCAAATAGAATGAGTCCGGTTGAAAAATTTCATGATCATATAATCATCATATTTTTGAACATTTTTACTTTTATCCTCTTTCCATTCTCCCTCTTCCCTTGGATTGGAAGTAGTTACACATGCTACTTGAGCTGATGAAATTTTTAATTTCATATGTCCAGAGTCTACCATCTATTTTAGAAGGTCTTTGAAAACAAAGCACTCCTGAATGGGGTGTCCCAACATATGATTAAAGGGACAATAATTCAAAAAATCTTCATCTCTATCTTTATTTGGCTTCTTCGGCCTTAGAAACTGAACCAAATTGTTTTTTAAGGATGAGGTGAAGTAGCCAGGAACTTCCTCATTCCTGAAAGAAAAAAAATTATTCTTTAATTAATCAAATTGTTTCCGCCTTTGAACTCTTTGATCATCTTGAGGAAGTGTCCATTGTTTTTTATTCTTATGAAGTGGATCCCTTCGGTATGATGAAGGTATTTAAGTAGAAACAGGGTCAGGTGCCTGCTTGAGTGTGATTGTAGTAGCTTCTGCATTTCCTATCCTTTTTCTTGGAGCTGATGTAAATACACGAGTTTTATCCTTAGTTTCTATAATAGAATCTCTAATCTGTTGATCGGTCAAAGTAAGGTCTCAAAACACTCCTGTGTATTTCACAGGGATCAATGGTGTGTGTAATTCATCACGTAGATTTGCCACACATATTGGCAGTAACTCTTCTTGAGGGAGTACTAGAGTTATGGAATATATTAATCCTTTTCATAGCCCAATGAAATCTGAAACTCTTTCATTCTCCAATTTTTAACAATTAGTAAGATCAAAAAATTTTGTCTTTGGAAGTGTTGAGCTAAATTGAAGAATAAATTTCTGACGGGGATCTTCCCATCTAGTAATTGATCGAGATTGAAAAACATGTGTATCAAACAAAACTTGGTCCTTGTAATTAATACCAAAAACATCTTAGCTTAAATATTTATTGTTGTTGAGAAGTTCCTATCATGTGATCACAATAAGAAACAAAATTTGTTATGTGTTGTTCCAGATCTCTCGAACCATTAATGATTAGGAATGTGGTATTCATAAAATTTGGTGGGTGAGGAATTGAATCCACCCATTTTGGGTAAGCTCTCTTTTCTCAATAAACTAGTGCATTTCATTTCTACATAGCTTCCAATTGACCTGTTAATTCCTCAATTGTTTTCATAAGCATTTGGGGAACATCTGAATCAGCTAGAAGCTGTGCAGGTATAGTAATTGGAGCTTGATCTAGTACAATGATCGGTAAAACCACAGACGATGGTGCAGATACCTGCCATGGATAACACACGGGAAAAGGTCTATCAGGATGTATATGGTCATGCCATGATTTTGTACCCAATGGAGGAAATTCATTATCTGAATCAGTAGTTACAAAAAATCCCCTTTGTTGAGGAGATCCTACAGCATTTTCTTGATAAGGACTTGCCTAGGGATTATGTCTAGTAGAAATAATGTTTCTAAGTAGCTCAGTATTGGGTCTTTTCAACTCTTTAATTTCCGCTTCTTGCTGTGAAAATCTCTCTTCAATTGAAAGAGATTGACCTTCTCTAGTTGAAAAGTGGTATGCAATCTGAATTTTTTGCTATCCCCTAGCTAGATTCCTTTCATAGAGGGGGGAGTTGTTTATTTGAAGTCATACCTAGATTCTTGGTAAGACTCTAATTTTTAGTACGCACACCTTCTTCATTTTCCGCAATGTATACCATATTATGGACAAGAACATCATCTTCTGATTCCCCTGAACTGGACTTATTTTCTGGAGGTTCTTCTACAATGATGTTAATGGAATTTACTGATGCATAATGAATCAATGGACTTCTATCAGTGTTTCTGCTAGATCATATCCCTTTGTTTCTTTCACAAGTCTCTGTTCTCCTATATAAATAATTCCCTGGATCTTTTTTGTGGACAGTAACATGAATGGAATCATTGGATAGTTCAGTTGTATGCTTTCCTTGTGGCTTCTTCCCTAATTGGGAGAAAATTGAATTCCATTGAGGAGGGGATTGCAGATGTGAAAAAGCCCCCATCCATGTTGGTTGGAGCTATTCTTGTTGTTCTTCTTAAAATAATTGAACATTGTTTAATTAATTTAAAGGTTGAATTAAATGATCCCCCATCCTGTAAAGAAGGTTTTATTCTTGAACAAATATGGATGAAATTCGCGCAACTACTCTTCTGATTTTGCAGATTTTGGTTCAGACATTAGTTTGGTGCATCATCCGATAATCACTTAAGTCACCTGTTTCATAAGATTGTTGTGCTATTACAGACATTTGAATCCTCTAACACCTGAAATGATCTAAATGGGATGTCTATTCAGGATTCTCAGATACTTGATGTAAAAGTAGCTCAACAACTTCAATTCGTTGGGCCTGATTCTGATGAGAACTGGTTGATGTCTGTCCTTGATCATACATTTGATTACATAAAAAACCTATTGATTTTAGCCAATCGTGGGAAATAACATTTCATTAAACCAATTTTGTCACACTTTTCTGATTTTGGAGTGCAGTGAAAGGAAATTCTCCATATGCACCCCATCCTCTAAAACAAACACTAGATGGGGAATCATAAATTAACTAGCATAGTCTATTTAGAGAATTGAGACATGCGCACTTAAGGGTTCTTTGTTGTATTTCGACCTTTGGATGTTGGGAAACTAAGTGATATGCCAATTCAATTTGGTGTTATAACCCTTCTATTACCTTTACATGATTTTGATATTCATCATATGGTAGGACTTTAGTTTTCAAATGACAAACATTTTTCCATAAGTTGAGATGAATTTCATGAATGCAATCTTCTATTATCAATTCTGGAATTTTATACAGAGAATTTTCCAAAAGCTAAAACATGACTGGGATTTCTCCTTTAGCTAACTATTTCCTTATCTTTAACACATTTTCATCACCATTCACAAGAGGTTTCTCTACATGATCAGACCCGTGTGGATGCTATGTATTAGAAGATAAATTACCAAGATGTGGTTCAAAGAATGATTGTTCCATTAATACATATTATAGTTGATAAAATGTTTCACCTGTCAATGACAAGGCATCAGGCATGACTAGACTTTTGTTTTCAAGTGCCTCAAGATTGGAGGGATTTCTCATCACTATATTGTCAATTATGGAATAGTCATCATAATATAAAATACTATTGTGGAGCGGACTTTTGCAGTGAATTAAATCATGGGGAGGATCACCATGATGGATCACATAAAGGGATAAATCTTCTTGCTCTTTGGTCTTCTGGCCACACAGGGGGTTTCCATGGCTCTCATCTAGAGATAGGCACTCTGTATTGACCGAATTTTCATAAAGCAAGACTTCATGATTAAGTTTCCAATGTGGAACTTCATAATTACAACTACTACTCCCATAATTTGGTAATGAGAGGATAGGATATTGAGAAGCGATAGATAAATGTCTGAGGGCTTCAAGAACTCTAGCATTAGGAGGATCCACATCGCAGCTTAGATCTTGATTTCCCAACAATGCTTGGTGAGACTTATTCATGGATTTTTTCTTATACATAGTTGGGTCCACTTGCTGGGGAAAGTGGTTATCATTGGTAGGTATATGTGCCTACCTTGGATTAGTTATCAGAACAGACTGATTACCTCTAATTGGAAAGGGTGTATGTTCCCATTCTTGTTGTCTGTATGATATGGGGGAGTATTCCCCATGAACCTTATGGACTAGAAAAGAGGTATGTATCTGCTCTCAGACGGAATGCCAATGTGTTATCCAATGTGTGGGGACATATTTATGTGTTTGTTCCCCTGATATTGCTGAAGTAGTTGTTAAAATATCTTGGCATGTTTCTATAATATAAGAAGGGATATGCGTTTGTCCTTTCACCATTGATAAGATGTGTTTGGTGACATTAGTAGCTAGAATAGGAATATACGTCTATTAAATATCTAGAGTAGGTGTATGTACCTGCTCTTATCCTCCTTTTCATATCAATGGATATTGACAGTACTCATAAATGATGGCAGAGTGTTGGGTCTGCCCCAAATTTGTTGTCGGAGCGTTCTGACTGAATTCTCATGGTGCTACAAATCGAAACTATTTGAAGGATTGATGAAAATTGCTAGGTGTATGTTCCTGTTAGTTGTTTTCCTTCAAGTATGGTTGATGGAATTCCTGCAATACTAGCAGACAAGACTACTCATAGAATTAGTGATTGTAAATAGGTGTATGTTCTTGTTTACAAGTTGCCAACACATTAGATTGGTGGGCCTCTTTAAATGCAGTTATACGAGCCTGCTGACTGGATGATAACTTGTAAACAGGCATATGTTCCTATTCATGGTACTCCACCGGGTTTATCTGGTGGGATGGGTGGGTTACTGTCAGACGAGTCTGCTGAGCAGCAAAATTAGGAAGGGGGTATGTTCCCGCTCGTTTTGTTCCATCAAGTTAAATCGATGGACTTCTCCAGAGAAGGTAGAGGCAAGATCCTCCTCTCTATTGATAGAATGTTGTCTCTAGTGGTTTGTCTTATGTGCCCTGGTCAGAGAGACTTGGGCCAAACATCTAGAGAAAACACCCCCATCATGTTGGGGGTACACTATCACATGATCCTGGTGGTGATTGTTGGTGGGTTTCCTCATGAATAACTCATGCATTCTTGAATTGAGGCCTTGAGTGACCTCTTGATCCACATATCTGTAGTATGTGAGGGATTGATTGTTGTTTTCAGGGGATAAAGACCTGAAACAGTTGGAGACGGTGGTAGGCACCATTTTTTTCTTTATCATTGGTCGTTATTGGCCAAATGATCGAGGATTGTTGTTGACCTAGAGGGCCTGTCGAGCATCCTCCAAAGTCGGGATTGTACCATTCCGGTGTAATTCTTTAACGAGAACATTAGAGATCACGAGTTGAAGACGCTGGGTTGGTGATGATGTCCTTCCCGTGGATGAAGATTTACCTTGAGCAGTGGTCAGGGAGTTCACAGATGATGTCTTGGAGAAATACATTCTTTGGATTGAAGGGAATTCTGTGAAAACACTTGATACAACAACAGGATTTATTAAATAAACATCCTTTTTAGATGGATACATGTGTGATTAATTCCTTTGTATGGTCTTCCTTTATCAATTGATAGGGGACTAAGAGGTGCGTAACATTATTAACATGGTTAAGGATTCACGTCGGGTTCCCCATTTTTGTTTCATAGTTCCTTGAAACAAGTGTTCTAGTTTTAAGAAACACTATTTCCAGGCGGTTTTCATTGGATTTATTTACGGAACCAGAAACTTCCAACAGTTCTTTATCCAAGGGGTACCTACTTTCTAAAGGCATGCTTTCGTTACGTTTGAACTTTACGATACTTAAGAACATCCATTGGTCGAAATGATTGGAGGTCAGACTCATTATACTCGTTTAAAGTGAATTACTTTCTACTATGGGACTCTCTATGTAAATTTCAGATATTTTCATGAATCTTTATTCATTCCCCAAATATATCATAAGTATCCCTTGGAATTTACAATCAATTATTTACATGTTGAAAATTTAGAATCATCAGTATGCATTCAAGGTTCTTCATTAATGGAAATATACGTATGTATTCGAGGTTTTCCATCAATGGTATCCTTTAATATACTAATTAGAGATTCTTTTAATCATCATTGTGATGATACTGGTTTTCAAACCACATAGTGGGGCACTCTGGAATTTATTGTCATCTAAGGAGATGAAGGTTTTTTTTATATTGGGATCGTGCTCATAAAATGAGCTACCTGCGTATCCTTGTGAAAGGAATCAGAACACTTGTTGTTTTGGTGCCGCCTAATAGGACACATCATACCTTTTAAGGTCTTGTGATAAGGACCTCTAAGCAGAAGGTTCTTAGTTGAAACTTACTATGGGACTAATACTGATGTAGGCCAAGGAACATTGGAAAGGATATGGGTTTCCAAGTAGGGTCAGACCCTATTGGGAATATGGGCCAAAAAACATGGTTTATTTGTAGTGTTGGGTTTGAACCTCAAAGAGGCTTCCTACGTATCCCATATCAATGGGAATCAAATCCCACGTAGTTCAGTAAATCTCATATAAGAGTATGGTCCTCTGAGAAACATGGGTTTGGGATTACTACCTAAAAAGGATGCCTTGATGATTTGAAGATTTAATTTGGGGATTATTTCTTAAGGAGGATGCCCAGTGAGCTCGTGCCTTGAGACGGATTCCTACGTATCCTGGTTTGAATAGGAACTAGAGTTCTCATAGTTCCTTTAATGAGTGTTTCTACGCATTTTGTAACCATCACATATCTCTACGCCCACTCTAGTCATGCTCTATGTGAGAAACAAGAGTATTTGAAAGATTCAACAACGACACTTCACACTTTTCATCCTATGCTTATGGAAGAGGGTGCGTCGACCGTGGAAGAGGCTGAGGTGACGAGCTTTCCATCTATTATCTTCACATTGGACAAGGGTCCAAATGGAAGGAAGAAGGGGTGAAGGTGATGGGATTATACTAGGACGGCTACCCTCAAATTGATCCTGGTATGATAGTGGAAAAGTAAGTGTGTACTATACCTTTCCTACTAGAATTTGAGGTTTCCAGCTCTTTATAAAGGGTGAGGATGAGGCCCAAACCCTTATTCTCAGAACTGGGAAATTCCTAATACTATTTCTGGGATAAAGTTCTGTGTGACTGTGGATATAAAAACCCACAGACACTCCATGAATCCTAACCCCATTATGAAGAAAATGTGGGAAGCCTCTGACTGTGGAAATACAAACCCAAATAAGAGACACACTGATGTGCCTTTCTTAAATGTTTGATAAGTCAGGAGGTTTTGGTGGAGGTCTCAATAGAATCTATTTCAGACAAGGGATCCAATGAAGAAGATGCCTTGCCATGAATGGCTGAGTAAGACTTGATGGCTTGTAAACTGAAGAGAGTGAATAGAATAAGTTAATCAAATAGGGGTGCCCAAGTATATAATGGTGTGAAAGTATGGTCACACAAGTACACTTGGAAGACATGATGTTCACTTATGCGACGAACAATGTATATGGTAATACTTGGGTGAGACCCTACTCAATCCTTCAAAAGTATTCACAGGTGATCCAAGAAGTGGGGCGCTCAAGTTCCTCTAAGAGGAATGGGTGGCGTGCATGTTTTTCTGACCTAGGGTGGTTGGTAACTTTAGGTGCGCAAGTGTTATGGTTTCCAAACACTTAAAAGGACTTAAGTAAAAATATCCTCCCTTAAATCCTCCACTCAATGTGTTGAAGAACTACCTTGAATGTTTTAGAAGACTTGGGTGAATTACTAGGGAGACCAGAGTAGAAATTGGGCTTCATGGAAATTCGTCTATACAAATGGGGTCCCCATGGGTCTATTTATAGGGAAATAAATGAATTTGGGCAAAATGAGTTGGGCGCGCAAGTCACTTGCACGCCAAGTTGGGGCACACAAGTAGGCAGCACGCCGCTGGTGTTTTGGCTTGACTAAGGCGATTCAAAATTCATGCCATTGAAAATCTTGATTTTTTTTCTTCATATATTTTACCATTTTCATTCTAAGGGTATCCCCTTTGTCATTTTTTAGACCCTTTAACAAAATGAGGTGTCAACACTCATCATCATGGGTTTATCTAGTGAGTGAAATATGTCATGCATTAGTAAATATAATTACTGATAATATTTAATTATAAATATGTTTTCTTAATCTTGTTACTATAATATTGTGATGTTATTATTGTTATATAAAATATAACAATTAATAAATGAATAATAAATTTTTTGAATTATTTATTTTTAGAAGGGTTTATAGAAAACAATGCCACCAATAAGGAGACCGGGAAGCCTATGTTAGAGAGAAACTGAGAACTAGGTTACACCTGAACCATTAGTGAAAAACTATTTGGTTTTGTTTATTATTCAAGCATTTAATGCTTTTGAAAAGGGACCTAGGAATGATGAAAATAAATAGGTGAATCACTTGGTATAATATATAAAGAAAAATTCATCGAAGTTTCGAGGTGATTTTAGACCAGATCAAGAAGTGGTAATTATAATAAAGATAACATGACTTTTTAAATTCTTGGTAACTCCATATGATGTGAAGGTATATCAAGTAATATATATGCTTGAAGACCTGGAAAAAGCATGGGGGAATTAGTTGTTCAATCTAATTTGGATTTAGATCTCACTTGGAATGGTTTTTCTAGAACTATTAAATAAAAAATTATTTCCAAACACCTTCCAAATAGAAATGATGATAGACTTATTTCATATGGAACATAGATGTATGTTAGTGACTAAATATGCTCCTAAATTTAATCACCTTGTTCACTTTCCATGTAAGTATCTTCTACAGAGAGGCTGAAAGCTAGGATCTTTGAGGACGGTCTCTAGCCCTAGGTTTTCTCAAAAGTAGTATTTTTTGTTATTAATAACTATATAGAAATGGTTAATAAAGCATTGGTTGAAGAGAGAGACCAAGTCCTTATAGGAAATCAAAATGGATGGGATACCTTTTACAATCTAGGTATTAGTGGGAAATTTAGAATGGTGAATAAATAAGGGGTTACTCTTAGGGTAACAAGGAATCCGAGAATCAATCCACCTAATTATATTCTTCTTCACCATAATCAATGAACTAGGATGTTTCTAGTGTGGCTCGCTTACACATAGAAAGAAAGAATGTAATGCACCACTGTGGAATTTTCACCACTATGGAATTTGAGAGAAATTCAATAAGTGTATTCATAATCTTCTAAAATCATAACGTTCAACTAACTAAGCTTTTTATAAAGATTTATATGATCATATTGAACAAATGGATCAATATAGTTCTCATCCACAAAACCAGGTGAACCATGATACCTCTAGTAACTCTTTTATTACACACCTCATCAGGGAATCAAGAACTATCCTATGTCAGTTTATCAATGACTACATAGAGTATAGTAGGATATCATGATAGAGGAACCATATCCATCCACAATTAAAGGTACCATCTTTTTAAACATGAATCTTATGCACGTATTGTTTGATACGGGTGCATCACATTAATTAATTACTTATTTTCTAGTAAACAATTGGGATTACACATGGAAAATGAAACCTCACACCATGAGTATCAAGATAACCCTCAAAAAATAGGATTTTATATTATTAATGTGCCCAACATGTTACCTTACCATTGATCTGGTGCTGTTTTTCTCAGAGTATGATCATATAGATGGATGTTTTTTATCTAATCTTTTGAATAGTCTGGATGGTGTAATTTAAGAATTATAATGACTACTATACTTGGTAAGTGATATTAAAATCCCTAGATAGAACACCTCATGCATTCAAGGGGGAATAGGTTATAAATGAAGATAGAACATGTCCATTAATAGCAGTGTACATAACCATCATGGGATAATTAGAATTAATGTACCTAGATTCCATAGATGAAACTAGAAATAGAATTCCTATTACTATAGTATATCGATACTTTGAACCCATTCTGAATATTTCTCAAGGTTAACACCTTAGTGAGAAATATATTTTTCCATTGATTTAATCCACAAATAATCCCTTTTTTCTCCAATAATATAGAATTTATTTGAATGATTTAGGGGAATTAAAGTTATAAATAGATGAATTGTAGAGTAGAGGTTTCATTAGACCTAGTACATCACTTTAGGATACACCAATTTTATTTTAAAGTAGGAAAATGTTTCCCTCTTATTACGTATTGATTATCATAAATTAAATAAAGTCATGATAAAAAATTGGTACCATATTATTTGAATTGATGATGTATTTGATCAATTAAAGGGAGATACGTTGTTCTCTCTGATTCCACTATGGTCAGGGTATCATAAACTCAGATTCATGAAAGAGGATATTCTGAAGGAAAAAATTAGAAGTTGATATAGACATTATGAATATGTCATCATGTCCTTGGGTATGAAAAATTCACATAATGTCTTAATGGACTAGATTAATCCTATCTTCTATTGGTACTTACATTCATTTATTATGGTATTTTTTTATTATCTTTTGGTTTATTCTCAAAGATGGAATAAACATGAATAGAACTTGGAAATTGTAAAAACCACATTTCATTATCACCGATTATATGCTCATTTATACACGTGTGTTTTCTAGATATAAGAATTCCATTTTTTCAGGAATTTAATTTTTGAAGAGGGAATATAATTCGATCCTGGACTAATTAAATTATTAATATGTTAGTATAAATTAAATAATTTAATAAATATATAAATATATCTAGGATTAGCGGGATATTTTTGTTTCATTTTTCATTATTTCTCAAGGATTTCTTCTCTTATGAGTGCTTTTATGAGAAAGTATGTTCCATTCCCATTGAATGATGACTGCCAGAAATAATTTCTAGAGACTAATTATCATCTTAACTTAGTACTCATACTTATATTTACAAAACTAGGTCAATGCTATGTGGTATATTATGATGTGTCTACATTTGTTCTAAGTTGTGCTCTCATGTATGGAGATCATGTTGTCACATATGGTTTGATATAGTTGAAAATGTATGAGAAAATATAACTAACACATGACTTAGAATTAGATACAGTGGTTTATAACTTAATGACATGGAAACACTATCTTTTTAGACAAATTTTCATAGTCTTCACTTATCATAAGAGTTTTAAATATATCTTCTCTCGGTGATACTTGTACAAGTTGAAATGAATATCGATGGTGTATCTCTATAGTTTTGGCTTCAACATGATGTGAACACCTGTAAAAGAGAATTTTGTGGAAGATTATTTGAGTCATAAGTAATATGATGAAGTTTCAGGGAGGCTCGCGAATAATAGAAACTAATTGGAATTATTATTGAGAAGCATCTGGATTGTTCCAATTAGAATAAGAATGTAATTTTTCCCTATTTAATCTTGTTTCTAACATGGGGGATTTTTTCAAAGAGGATCAAATTTCATATCCTAGTTTCACTACCAGTAAATTAAACCTAAATGGTGGGGTGAATTTTTATGGATATAAAGATTATGTAAACTCATTATTACACTTTATAAACTAAATTATGGTCCATCAGTCTTTATAAGAATAGATCATTTTAGTGTATCACTATTCGAAATGGGTTATTTGTTTAAGTATTAAGAAAATTTACAAGGTGATGAAATATGATTTATAATGGTTAGGTATGAAATGAAATATCACAGATAATGTTTTGAAATTTATAACTTTTCAGTAGGTAAAGGATATGAAAAACATAACAACGTCCATGTCGTAATCTATTCTTATACCTATATTTAAGTGGGAATATATTCCCATGTAATTTATCACCATTATACTAAGGGATATTTTAAATCATGATGATGTTTAGGTAATTGAAAATCGACTCATGAATTAGACACCCTTCCTCTCAATCAAGGAGTCTAACATGGCATAGGATTTAGAAAAGTCATATATTCATGAAGTGTAGAAGTTTCATGAACTTCTAATTTTGATCATATCTAACTTATATCCTTAACTAACTTCTCAATTAAAGATATCATTGTAATAGGGTATCAACACTCAACTGAAAAAGAGCATGACATATCATCCTCAGATAGAAGAGAAGTCATAATTAATAATTTAGACATTAAAATATATGATTAGAGATTGCATCATGGACTTTGGTGGATCATGGGTAGATTATAAACCTTTGGTGGAATTATACTATAAAAATAGATACCAAAAGTGTTTACACAAGGAACGTTTTGAGGCATTATATGGTCTCCCTTTTCATTCTCCACTATATTGGAAGAAAACTGGAGAAACTTCAATTTTTGTACCTAGTCATGTCCATGAGACTACAAAGATCATATATATGATTATGAAGCATGTGGACATAACTAAAAGATGACAAAAATCTTATATAGATCATCATATTTGAACTTTATCTTTCAATGTGAGTGACCATGTGTTCTTTAAAGTTTCACCAATATTTGGTCATCGACACATGGGAATGTAAGGTAAGTTAGCTTCATAATATTTTTGGACCATTTGAGATGGTTTAATGGATTGAAAATGAATCATATCAGTTATCCTTACAACAAAAAATAAATGAATTCCATAATTTCTTCTATGTCTCTCAACTAATGAAGTTTTACCCAGATCCTAACCATGTGATTAGTTTGGACCGTGTTACTCTTGAATTAGATGTGGATTTTATCCATTTACCATTCTGAATTTTGGATAAATGGGAGAAGATATTATAAAGGACAAATATATGTTTCTTAAGAGTATTAGGGAAGCATGGATAATTCAATAATAGTATTTGGAGTGAGATAAATTGATATAGGGACAATGGATGAACCTATTCCATATTGTTGAAGATGAAAAGTTCAATGGTGGGGAGAATATAACACCCCTAGTTTGAGATATTTCTATTGTTATGGTTCATTTAATGTTAGGGAATGTTTGTTTTAACACTAGGAAAGTTAATGGAAGGTTTCAAAATGTTTTATAAGTCTTTTTTAAGGTTCAAAGATTGAGAACAGTAGTAAAAACCATGATCAAGTATCCCGGAAGTTGTGTGAGGAGTTTGGGTATCTCTAAGTATGTGTATTGTTGGTACATGGTATGAAGAAACCTTACAACTAATTGTATGAATTATAGTTGATTGATATAGAGTTTATTCCCATGGTTAGATCATGGTTTTTCAAACCATACAACCTAACCTTGTGATAAGAAAGAAATTGTATAAAAATTGTGGTTTTAACCTGAAACTCACTCTAAATCCCTCATATATCTCCCCCACTCTTTGGATCATGAACCCTTGTGATCCTATAGGATATTTTTGATGAAATTTTAACCTTTTAATTTGATTTCGTCAATTATCCATGTTTTTTAATATTGGAATCAATGTTATGAACTCTACACTTCATGTATGTTCTAGATCTTCTCATTTTCTCTTGAACAGAATCATTTACTCAGGCTTCCATGATCAGATCATTCAGAACATACAAGTTTTAATGGGATATTGTTATGTTCCATTATATGAATGAAATAATTATCTTAGATGTATATATTCAAGGGAGTTTTTTTTTTGCGCTGAACATATCTGATGTAGCTGGGTTTTACCTCTTTCCACTATTATTGTAATATGGATACTCTTAGGTTTCATTGAAGAACTATATTATGCTATCAAATGATTTCACCCTATTTCAAATATTCTAGATTTTCACTTACTAGTTGGTTCTTGAAATTAGGGTAATTCTCATCACCCACAACATGTATGATAAATTTTTTAAATGGGGTTTTCAAAGAAATGTGGATTTTTATTTATATTCTTGGTATAAGTGGGTTGTGTGCATTCATGTTCATATGGGGTGGATCATGGTTAGAAGTACCATATTAAAAGAGGGAAATGGGGGATGGATTATGGTTGGAAGTACCATTTTCCAAATAGGCCTCCAAGAAACTTATTTGGGTAATTATGACTCTTCACTTATGAGTATAGGGAGATCTTGGTCATTATTTCACATGTATATATGAGGGTGAAAACATGGGTGGGTTATGAAAAATTGAAATTAATGAATTACTTCTACTACCCAAAAAATAAAACTCATCTTTTTTATATTAATTTTAGAAATTTGGGTCATCTACTTTATTTAATATTATAGAAACCTCTTTATCAGCATTTATATTTTTTCTGTCTATTTTATAATTATGTGATCCAACATGTTTCTAGTCGTAGTGGAATATGAGAAAATTCTCTTGGGTGTTTCCTACTGGGTATGATTACTCACACCATTTATATTCACTATGGTTCATATATATATTTTATTTTCTATGATGTAGAAAATGGAAAAGTTTCTTATTTCACTAGTGGTGCTTCTTAATACTGCTTTAACAGTTGGTGGAGATGGATCTGTGGTTTGTTTCACACCATTGTCTTTAGTGGTTCTACCTCTGTGCTAGATTCATTTACTATTTTTGATTCTTATTATTCTTATTTACACTAATTTAGTGTTGCTTTTATTTTGGTTTTTGATACATTGATTATTATTAATTTTGATGTAAGCATCATTTATATAGATTTACTTGATTTTATTTATTTATTCTTTACCATGTGAAGGTTTTGTATGTACATAAATCTAGTAAATCATTCCCCCTTGTGAATTTTTTTTAACCCTTGGAATTTATTGCATGCCTTCAATGTCTGGGGAATTCCACCTAAGATTAGTATCACCTTTGACTTGACCAAAGCCAATGGGTTTGACAAGATGTTACATGAGTACTCATAAGTATATGAGTCTTTATCTTTTGACATTCACACTTGGTAATATCTAATATGAGAGATTATGAGAATATTCATGCATGTAGGAAAACTAAATGATTATGTTTCATTGGTGATTCTTATGGGTAAGCATGTGTAATTATTCTTTGAATTTAGTAATATTATTAATAAATTTCACAACTCATGAACTTTGATGTATTTTTGTACACCATGATAATATATAATCATGGAAATTTTAGGTATGTTGGGTGTGTTATGAATGATATATTAAAAATTAATAAGTCAAGGATGTATTTCTTCCTTATGTCTTTATCGATGTTGATATCTTAGATCTTTGATTGAAATGAAACTGTCACATTAAATTCTTTTCCCATGGGGTAGTGGTGAGTTTCTCTGATATTGTCCAAGAAATATGTATCAAGCATATTATTTTATGACATGGGTGTGAATCCTTGTTTATGAGATATTGAGAAAGAAGAAAATTATTATAGAATGATCTTTCATATGTGGTTATTATCATTGAAACATATCCTATTCTTCTATGGGTGCCTTGACTTGTTTCTAGAAAGTAATGTTCGACTTTAGGTAAGCCTTCCTAATGTAACTAAAGAATAATCCTAGAGGGTCGCACACAATGTTTCCATTAATCTTAGTTAAATATTAACAGTTGAAATAATTATTATTCTCAAGATTGTGAAGTGATATTTATTCTGTATTTATTGATTGATGATATTAAATATAAATTTTCAAGGTAATTGTTTGACTACATGGGTAAATATAATAATTATTTATATCTTACTATTAACAAGGTAATAATTAATTAATTAATAATTTATTAATTATAAAAATATTAAAATAAATATTTTACTCATCGGACTATTGATATAATATTTATTTATTTATTTATTGAATGTATACTATTTTTCTCTTGTTATTTTAAAGGTAATAATTAATTAATTATTAAAAAAAATTATTAATTATGTGATTATTAAAATAAATATATTTTTTTCCAGTTCGTGAATATAATATTTATCCATGATATATATAAAGTCATTTGGAAATTCAAAAGTTCCAATGAGGATGAGTAGACTAATTATTAGTTTGGTGATTAATATTTATTTACCAGATTTTAAAGCAATCTTTATCTCTGTGCAGTTTAGTGAATGCCATAAAATAAAATAATAACAATATTAATTTAAAGGAATATATTTCATTATGAGATCAAAATATTATTAAGGTCCACTGTAAAATTAATTAAATATATTAAACCGTAACCCGATATTTATAAATAAGATGTTATGAGTATTATGAGAGGTTGGTAATTATGTACAACATTCTCTTACGTAGATAATTCTCTCTCAATAAAGAATGACTCTTGGGTTTTCCCTCAATATCAATATATTCCATATTCCTTATTCCCTTCCTCTCAAGTCATATATATCAAGATAGGATCCTTCTAGACCAGAGGGATCATGGAAGAAATCAAATGAGTAATGTAATATGATCGGTACTACCACGATAGCACCCTAAGTACTATCCGTGATATTTTTTGATTAAATGAATAAGTATGGATCATAACCTAAATTGAAGACAAAACTTAAGATAGATTTTTTTTACTTTATATTCAATTAATTATAAATTTAAACTGAAATATATTCTCACTTGGTTATAACATTATTTGTTAATATTCTTTGGTCTTAGTGTTAAATTTCATATACATTACAAATGATCTGTTGAATATGAAAAAAATTGAGATGGGTGTAGGCCCAATAAGTGCTTCCACTACATTTGAAATGAACACTGTAGATGTGAAAATCTAGAAAATTATACTAGAAAATGAATGAAAAATATACTTAAACATGTCTTCAATAAAAGAAAGGGAAAGGGAGTTCCAAAGAAAAATCAATATGAGAAGTCACTCTTTATAGAGGTGGCATTGAAGGAAAGAAATAATGGAATAACTTGAATAATTTACAGTGGTAACTCTTCACATATGTGTGGAGATACTAAAATCTTTAATGGAATTGAGAAATATAAATGAGGAGAAATTAATTTTGGATATGAATACTCACATAAGATCAAAGGTATTGGAACCACTATGATTGAGTCTGAAGGACTCATGGGTAAGGATGTCTTGTTTTTGGAAGGGATGAAACATAATTTTATTAGTGTTAGACAGCCATGTGAAGAGGTAAATTAAGGATTATTTCAAAAGAAATCATGTGTTTTTAGAAATTTCAAGGGTGGAAGAATTATTAAAAGTGATGAAAGAGTGATTGGATACTTATTTCAGATTGGTGACTCATCTAACTCATGCTACATGAGTGAAAAATATGAAAATGACATATGTAATAGGATATGTGGTCACCTTATACAACAAAAGAAGATAAATATTCCCAAATATTATGTTGTTGGAGACCTTAGAAAACTCAAAAGTGAATGAGAAGTTGTTTATGAAACATTTCATAAGATAAAGATGACTCAAAAAACACATAGGAAGAGAGAAATACAATACACAAATCCATTGGAACTAATACACTGATATTTTTGTGGTCCCTTAAGGAACAATTTGACTAACAATGATATTTATTTCATTAAATCATTGATGATTTCAACTGGATGTGTAATGATTTATTCACAAGACACCAGTATTAAGATCACCAATATTAATATTATTTGGGAGATATGTTGAGAAGGTTATTGGTATTAATATAAAATTTATTAGGTCAAAAAATGGAAAATAATACACAATCATTGATTTCAAGATCTTTTAGACAAAATGAGATTAAGCATCAATATATCACACCATCAGTCCTCAACGGAATGGTTTGGATGAAATAAATAGTAGATGTATCATGAATATAGAAAGAACCATGCAAATTGGGCACAAAATTCCAATTTTCATTTAGAGGAAAGTTTCATGCTCTAGTTTTTATATTCCAAAAATGTTCTTGATAAAACCTGAAACTCATAAGAATCTATATGATACATGGAAAAAAATCCAACCATAAAATACTTCAATTCCTTTAGAACCTCTTATTTCATGAATATCAAGAACAACAATCTGGGGATGTTTGATGAATGGGATAAAGAATCTACCTTTTTGGGATATCTTTCAAATGGATGAGATTACGAGTACTATAGTAAAATCCAAAATAATGTGTGGGAATTTTCATATGTTATAATAATTGAAAATTTTTTATGCTGATGATGAATCTACTAGTTCTTAAATGATTAAATATCCCCAAAAAAAGATATATAAGAGGACATTAATAAAGATAGTTGTAGTTGATATTGACTCTATTGTTACTAGTGAGTAAGTAGGGACTGAGAATTAGGGTTAAAGAAATTATAGGTTGAGTAAATTTAAATAATATGATAATATTATTGTCCAGAAGGATGAACCTATCTAGACCAATAGAAGGATGAGGTTGTAGAACCAAACTACACTTATTTCACATGTCAAGCCTCATACAATTGGTGAGGTATTTGAGCATGTTGATTAGATTACTATAATGAATAAGTGATTAATCAAATAGATAAAAACTCTATATCAAATCTTGTACCAAGACCTAATAACAAAAATGTCATTGGGACTAAGTTGATTTTCAAAAATAAACTAAAGTAGAATGGTGAATTCATAAGAAATAAACAATTATGAGTGTATAAAGGTTTTTCTCAAAATAGAACGAGTTGAATTTAGATAAAATGTTTCCCCTATAGAGATACATGAAGCCCTCAAGATATTTTTTGTAGTTTTAGCACACAAAGGATAAAAGGATTATCAAATGTATGTGAAATATTAATTTTTATATAGTATGTTAGAATAGGATGTGTTCATAAAAATCATGATGGATTTTTTCATGATAAATATGGAATTATGGTATGCATTCTTAAGAAGGATTTATATGGGTTTAATTAATCCCCACAATCAGGGTATTCCAATCTTGATGGATGCTTGATAAGTAGAGAGTTTTTAAATAGAAAGATTGATAGTAATATTTTTGAAAATTATGTGTCTATGTGTACTCTTATTATCAAAGTATATGTCGATGGAATCATATTTACAGGTGACAAAGAGTCTCTCTAAAAGTAATTTATTGAGAAAATGAAAATACATTTTGAAATTTCCATTTTGGGTGTGGTGTCTTACTTTCTAGATTTACAAGTGTTACAATGAATAGAGAATATATTTATACATTAAGAAAAGTACTCTAAGTAATTATTGAAGTGGTTTGTAATGGATGAGTGTAAATGGATCTCCAATAATATGTAAATTGGAACTGAACTAACTAAGGATGATGTTTCACAAGTATCAATCAATGAGACATTATAAAACTGACTTATAGTCGTCTCTCCCGTACAACATCCAGATCTGACATTGTGTTCATTGGGACATTATGTGCCAAATTTTATAGTGATATTAAATAATCCCAATTTCTAGAAGTAAAATTTATCCTCAGATACATCATTAGTATATTGATTTTTTTCTTGTCTTACATATCTAATCCAAAGATGACCTTATAATTTTTTACTAGTATTGATTGAACTAGGGACTATACAAACAAACAATCCACATCTAGTAGAAAATATTTCCTTAGTAAAATCAACATTTCATGTAATATCAAGAAGAAAAGTACAATTATCCTCAGAATATATGATATTGAGTGCATTTCTATAACACATTTTGGTATACATATAATTTACATGTAGGTTTAGCTAGCTAATTTTAGAGTTGAAGTTAATAGACCACTATGAATTTCCTATGATAATAAAAGTTCTATAAATATTTCTATGAATATGGTTCGTTACTTTAGATCTAAACACAATTATATTAGGTACTATTTTATAAAAGATAAGTTGAGAGATTATGATATAAGACTTGAGTTTACTGATAGTAATGACAAAAAAGATGAAATTTTTAATAAGGCATTACCAAAGCAGATATTTCATGAATTGAGGTTGAAACTTCATGTTCATACTTCTCTAATAACAGAAGGGTTTTTTATAGAATCCATCCCTACTATGATTTTATTATGTTTGAAAAGGGAAAAAATGTTTTAAAAAATCTTTTCTAAATTAGAAAAAATTATTTTTGGGAGTGGGTGTCAAATTTTGTTCAAAAGCCATGAATAGTGATCAATGGTGAAGTTTGTTCAAAGTGAGATTGGATGCATGAATTGATGGGGAGATTGAAGTACACTTGGAGTTTTTTTT
The DNA here is from genome assembly GCA_963277665.1 of Viscum album. Taxonomy (NCBI): domain Eukaryota; kingdom Viridiplantae; phylum Streptophyta; class Magnoliopsida; order Santalales; family Viscaceae; genus Viscum; species Viscum album. Next base: position 187,077,832 of record OY728140.1, read on the forward strand.
AATTTTTTATGGGTTTTAAATATTTTCGAACCTTTATTGTGTATTAGTGAATGTTATTGAGATATTTTTTAGATGGCTTGAAATGGTTGGAGGTGGCTTGGGGAAGTACTCAAGTTGTTCTAGAAATCTATAAAAATAATAAATTGAAAAATCATACAGCATAATGCCTGGAGTGTTGAGTGGAGTGATTTTATAGTCAAGCATAATTATTTATCATTAAGTGTATTCCTTTGGAATTTATTACATGAATTTAAGCCTTTGATTATAAGACATTGGTGCTGATCGTAATGATTTAAGACTCAATGTGTAAACCATTTAAGCATAATATGTAAGTATTTGAGATAACATAAGTACATCATCATATTTATTTTAGGGGTTTAAGGGTTTTAATTCCCAATGTAAATATTTAATACTTATATATATTTTGAGCTTGTCCAGGGTGAAAAATCATGTTTCCAAAAATTGAATTTTTGGATGAAATCAAATTCAATGGTGAAAGAACTAAACATGATTGGAAAAATTAAATATAAAATGTAATTCATGTTTATTCATGTAATATTTCAAGTATTGTGATTATTGTTCTTATCTTTTTTAAGTTCTAAGTTGGAATATTTAAAAACATATGTAGTGTTTGATGTTGACATTGTCTGAGAAGAAGCTCCATATATTAAAACTAGAATGTTATTATGATGATGGTGTGCCACTCTTAAGATCCTAAATTACCTACTATTTGGGTAGTGATGCAACCTATGTTTTTGAGATGTTTTTTAAAATAAATTGGAGTAATATAATTCATGTAATGATCTTTTTAGAAGAAAATTAATTATTGATACTAATCCTATTGAGTAAATAAGTGACAACTATAGAAGATGAGTGTTTCAGCTTGTAATGTTGCATCTCAAGTAGTAAGAAGAATCTAATTAACTAGATATATATAATCAATGGAATTTTTTCCATATAATTTTTATAGACATGAAAAGTTGATTCACATGGTTTAATTAATTGGGAAATGTAAATATGGTATAAGGAAAACAAAAATGTGAATTCTTTAATGGTGACTTTTGTTAGAAACCTAAAAATATCTCTAGTTTTCCTATTAAAACTAATGAGTTTTATGGGATATATTTAATTCATTTAAATATAATTAATTTCAAGAATATTGATGATAATAATATTTTAAGATAGTGTAATATGAATATATATGTTATTTTCTTATAATATCTTAGAATTATAAAAAAAATTGAGAAGAAGAATAAGATATTTTGGTGTGAGAAGTTCAGATAATATCATCTACACCTTCTTGAACTAGGGCATCTAGTTAATTCAGTTTTAATATATAGATGTATGAAATAGTTCTACATCAGATACTACATTTTCTTTTTATGATTTTATATATATACTGGAGGTTCATGGTGAATATCATTATCTGTTTCCAATGTATCATGAAGATTAAAGTGATCTATCTCATTTTTTATTACTCATTATAACCATTAAGATATTGTGTTTTTCTAGTGGTAATATATGTATTGGAAGAAATGGGGTTATATGAATTTTAAGGGGAAGTTTTATTCCTCTACACCCATTGTAAGTTGGTGAATAAATTTAGTGTAAAATCTATATCCCGGACAAAAATGGATACAATAAAAAGTAGGCTTTCAAAACATCGTTGAACCTTGTAAAAATAATTGCACGGAATGTTTTATTTATTTTCATTATTATTTCCCAATCCTGAGAGAAAAATATTTCTTTGAGCGATTCATGATCTAAAAATAAGAAAAAATTTATATCAAGAATTATAATAAATAGTAAAAATAAATGTATGCACTGATACCCCCCTCCACTATTAGTGCAGTCACATGATCTGGTGGATCTTACAAATAGATAACATAGGAACCTTATCACATTAATGTTACATAGAATAACATTGAACATGTGATAATATATTTATTAATATTCATGACCTTGAATATATAGGTAATAAAAAGTAAAAATTTGTTGGTTATAGGGAACCAACTCTAACTTACTCCCACATTCACTAGATACAACTACTAATAACTTTGAGTTTGAAATATCTCACATGATATTCATGTTTCTACTAAGATGCAGCTTTAGTCGGTGGGTCCACACATTCTCCTTTATAAAAACTATTATTAATGTAAACTCACCACTTTGTGAAATTTCCCCTAATTGGTGATACATATGAAGTATATTCTTTGTCCATTGATGTGACCTTGTCTCCTTGAATAAAGCCACAACTGCAATATTATAACAATACAATGTGATAGGGTCTTTAATTCTAATCACTATTAAATGTTCCTATAAAAAGTTACATATCCAAATTATATCTTTAGCAGCATCAAAATCGACAATATACTCAGAATCCACAATAGAATCATTGATCACAACTTGCTTTGAGATATTCTAACTCACATCTCCCATAGTAAGGGTGAAGATATATCATGGTTGTAAATTTAGATTATCTTAATCAATTTGGAAACTATAATATGTATATCCCCTGATGACTAGTTCTTCATATCCTTGGAAAACCCTGAACATATATGTAGTACATCTCATATAATTCAGTGATCCCCTAATGACTAAAATATGTACAATATTAACTTATATCCAATGGTGATCTCGTCATAGAGCATGATATCTTCCTACCATGCTCTATTATTAGGAAACATCAATCCCAGTACATAGCTATGAATATTTTAGAAATCATATAGCTTATGATTAAGAAATCTAAGTCATCCTCTATCTCTCCTCTAATAACCAATGATACATTTTATTAGAGATATGCACACCATGTGAATCTGCATAGCCTCTTATATCTATCATGAATGATCTTGAACATTAAAATTTAGGGTACTTCACCCAAGTCCTTCATGGATAAAAATATGTTCAACCATATATTTACTAATTATATTACTAGTATCTCACTTCTAAATAATTAATATTTCATAGACATATTCTACGACTAAAATGATGATTCTCCCACTAAACTACTTGCAGACACATGAATCAAATCTATTTTTATGAAGAATAAATTCTTATGGACTTCTAAAAGAAAATCTTCCTTGATTTAGACACTTTATTTAGTCCATAAATGGATCTATTCAACTTATATGCCTTTTTGGAATCTCTTAGATTCAAAAACCCCTCTGGTTGTTTCATATAGACATATTCGATGAAATTTATATTAAGTAAAGTGGGGTTGCCATCCATCTACTAAATTTCATAATAATGTAAAGCTACTAAGTGAAGTAAAATTATGATGGATTCTAGTATGGAATATAGTGAAAAGGTTTCATCATAGTATATGCCTTGATGTTTTTTAAACCCTTTATCCACTAGTCATTCCTTATCAGTACTAAACTTATATTATATGAATAGTTTATTCTTGTGTACCCATTTTCAGCCAAAAATATTTCAATCTATATGTGAATAAATTAGAACCCAAAATTTATTATGATATATTTAATACATTATAGATTTCTTGGATTCTTGAAATAATTCAACTTATAAGATGGTTATTGGCTCTTTATAGGATAAAGGTTCATCATTTCTAGTAAATATTGAGTCACCCTCTTTGTGACTAGAAAACCATATATTTATGGTTCTTTAATATCTCTAGTGATCATATATAGTGATTGTGTCTTTGTAATATACCATTTCATGGGTACATATGGAATTTATTCGTACGATACCTCTTGTGCCTCTCAAGCATCAAATTTATCAAATTCAATATTCTCCCCTACCACTTCTGTAGATTTTCTTAATCTCAATAAACATGGAATTTCATTTCAATTTCATATTTTTATCTAAGGGGTGGTATAGATAATATTCCCTTATTTCCTTCGGATATTCTATAAATTTACACATTTTTCCTCAAGGTGATAATTTTTTTGATAAGTTGATATAAAAACACATGACAAACCTATGAAAGTAAATTCCACAAAAAAACTTTTTATCATATATTAACTCTAATAAAATACCGTTTAACACTTTAGTTGGATGTTGTTTTAGTTTGTGTGTTGCAGTATACAATGTATTTCCTAAAAATAATAATTAAATTTTTTTCCACTCACATTCTACCTCACCCTATTCAAAAACGTGCAGTTTATCCTTTAACTTACACCATTCTATTTTGATTTATAAGTATGGGTGATTTGAGAAAGAATTTCAAACTCCCTATGATAGTTGATGAACTACTAGTTTATATATTATCCACCTTTATCTAATTGATGTTTCATTATCTTCTTAACAATGTGATTTTCCATTTCATTTTTGAACTCCAAAAATTTATCAAAGCATTTAGACTTATGCCTCATTAAGATAAAACAACCAATTTACTCAATTCATTCAAAAAAGTAATGATTTATGGGTATTAATCGTTACATTAAACAGAAACATGTCCAAAAACATCAGTAGGAACAAATTAAATAAGCTATATGTCCCTTTTACTATTTTAATCAAATGGTGGGTTGTTCATTTTACCTTATAAAAAAGTGATACATCTATCAAGGGTTTCTGTTTTGAAATAATCCAGATACCCATCTTAATATAGATTTTTCATGAAATTATTATTTACATGATCAAGTTAGTGAAACCACAATTGGTTGTGATATAATTCATTTGAACTTGATTAATTATCAACTTTCAACAATTATTTATCATATTCTAGTGCATAAATACCATTATTAAGATGTTTCATACAATAAACTTTTTTATCTTTATAATAGTAGTAGATTGTTTTTTCAGATTTCAATACAAATTATTCAATGTCCAAGATCAAATCCAATGTAATGTTTTTAGAAACACTTGGAACATATTAAAAATTATTCATAACCTAAATCATTTTTATTTGCAACGAAATGTTGTAGAATCTATATAGAAGGGAAAACATTTCTCAATTAGTAGCCTGAAGATTCACCTACCCTTTTACTAAATTCTTGAATATACTTGTTTCTTATATTTGGAAACAAATGTGGGAACCATAATATATATATAATACTCATATTTTAGATACAGATAAGCTGGATTCAATAACTATTTTTCCAAATTAGTTCTAGTTCTATTTGATGTCAATATGTAAAAATGTGTTTGTAGAGGATTTTTGTTAAGAAATGTGGACTTGTTTTATAAGAGATGTTACTAGATTCGTACAAGAAACATTCCTTATAGTGTTTAGAAAAGTTTCTATACTAAGATAGATGATTCTATGTTGATATGGAAGTTCCTAACTTCATAAATATACTCATGATCCAAGTTAGGTTTTTACTCTTATATACATAGTCAAATAATGTATAAAGGATAATAAGTAAAAAACTGCACAATATTATCTAAAGGATAATTTTATTTAGTTTGAGGGAAAAAATTTAAGATATAGTTGTATAATGATTTATTTATGAATTTATCATGATAATATAAAATATTATGAAACAAAGAAAATATGTTCAATGTTTAATGTTTGAAATACACTAGATTGAGGTTGATGGACTAAGTTCGGGAAATGAAGTTAAAATGATAAACATTTCTTGTTATGAAGCCATGGATATGTAGTTGTACAAAAAATATTTATAATTTTTATATTTTGGATGATTTAATTAAAAATTTAGATAAGTTATTATTATTCAAAGGAATGTTATCAAATAGATCATTGTGAATTTTTTACAAAGTATGAGGTACAACATTGAAAGATGCACTAAATAGAGAAAAATTGTGTAGATAATCAGGAAAAGAAAACTACTGAAGATAAAATGATGGATAAATTTATAATATTGCATTTTATTAAAGTTTCATTTGATAGAAACTCAAAATATGTAATGGATGAAGTATTATAATGAATTTTGATAGAGAATTTCAATGTCATCTGATAGAGAAAATTGGAGGCACTTTAAGAAGATAATGGTGTACACAATTTGAGATAAAGTTGAGTTGTATGGGATATAGATATGTTGATACCTGAAGATAAATGTTTTATAATGAACCATTCTTAATCATACAATGATATTACATTATTTTTGGAATATTTATAACATTACAAAAACACATTCATGGGGAACATAATAGTTTAGTTCCTTTGGAAACTTGGAAACATAAACACTAGTCCATAAGTGTATTTTATCATATCACACTATTTTCTTAATAACTATCACCCCTATTAGAAATATCATACATAATACATATCTTCATAATCTAGGATAATGAAATATAATAAAGTGTAATATTATATGCTTATTAAGGGTAAACAAGGGAGATATGTAAGCATAACATGATCATATGGGTGTCAGAACGTGATTATAACATTTGAAAACCACACCCTATATATCAAAGATCATAATCATGAGTCATGGCACAAATATTTTATAATTAATGAGACATGAATCCTAAGGGAATAAAAAAACATGAAACATGAGATCATAAAATTTCAGAAGACATCAATTGTTTTCATACACATAACCATAGAAAATCATTTCAATATTGGTCAAGGCTAACTCCCAAGGCGATCATAATGGAAAACTTCGCTTACGGTTATGAGTTCACTCCTCGTTCCAACCCTATATTAATGTACTGAGATCAATCCCCATTCCAACTCTATATTATTGTACCTAGTTTATTGAATTTTCCATCCATTTCTATCTCATAAGATATATATATATATATATATATATATATATATATCTTTACCTAATGCATTTGAGGGAGAAATAGGCCCCACCCATATCATAATAAAAACTATATTTATGTCTTCCACAAGATCATAAAAAATCATCATATCATAACCCATGAAATGAAATGGGTATTAAAAGCATTTCATCATATCATAATCTATGGAAAACAGATAGGTTCCATAATCATTTCATTATAGCATAACCTGTGAAAATAGGTGGATTTTATAAGCATAAAATATGTGGAAGATAATGGATTTTCATAAACATCATGACATAAAATCATAAATCATTCAAAGAATGAATAAAAATTATGCCCTTGGATAATATCTCTTTTAAGTTATGAGTAACCCCAATGGTTTTCATCTTATATGGAAAATAATTTTGAAAGGAACATTTAAAAATTTTCTTAGAGAAAATATCCTTTCAACTTTGTAAATTATTTTTTAAAAAATAAAAATTTTAAAAAACATTTTATTTAAAGATAAATGTGAAAAAAAATTGATATTTTAATCGACGATTAGTCCTTATTTTGGAATATTATATTATAGTCGTACACATATACACGAATGTTCTATTCCAATTTTTTGTAAAATCCAAATAGGCATTTTCTTGAAAAATGACATGAACATTACTTTATTTTTAAAAAAAAAAAAAAATGGGTTAAAATGAAATTGTTAAAATTATAATAGAATAATAAAACCTTTTTTAAAACCTTTTTAAGAACCTTTTTAGAAAACATGGTTTTGAAAAAAAAATCTTGACTAAAGAAATAAATAAAGATGGGTTTTATTAAAAACATTTTTTTAATTATATTTAGTACCAAATAGTTGAAAAATGTAAAATTACATAAATGTATAATGAATAAAGATAGGATAATAAAATTAATGATAATTATTTAGAGGTCATTAATGATAGTTCAAAATTGGATACTTGATCATAAAAAACCCCAGTAAATGATGAGATTGGTACAAAACATCTTCACCAATTGTTAACATTGAATCATAAGTCCTATTAAGTAATAAAATACAACTAAACATAAAATATAATCAGTATTAATAAAATCATGATACTACATGCCAAAGTAACTGTATAGACACCTTATGAAACAATATAGGTGAATAACATAACATATATCTCAGAGAAGGAAAAGTGAGACAAAAATATCTTACCGATCTGGTAAATTTTGAACCAAAGATCCCATGATAGGGAGATATTAATATCGATATGTAAATACAAAGAATTTAAATTATCACAATCCAAAAGTAAATTCATGGTCAGTATATATAGTACATATAAGAAAGAGGTGGTGGATATAGCGTGTGTCTCACGAATGTAAAAAGTGAGATGAAAATACCTTAATGTTTGAGTAGCTTTTGAAATATATGCCCTATGACATAATAACAAAAATAGATAAATTAATTATCAAAAAAATATGGAGATAAAGGATATATCATTTCATGGGATAGTATATACACCACACAAAAGAAACAAGTGGTGAATATGACATAAGTCTCTCATTAATAAAAGTGAGACTAGAAATCCCCTTACCTTAAGTCATGAATTCCATTATAATAATTACAACCTCATGTATAATAAATATAAGTATATTATACATATATTAAAGAATAATATTCATGTATTTAATACCACATATTATTTTCTTATGACCATTTACTACAACATTATTGAAGATTCCATGTCAAAGTTACCTTTTGGAGTAATAACCAATTTGTTTTTAATAAAAGTTTTGATTTGATATATTTATGACTATCATAATTAAATAATGATTTAATTATCTCTAGATAGATAATCATGATAAAAAAATAAGATTTATTCAGTATATATGTACGTATAATAATCTATAAAATATTGAAATATGAAATTAAATACACAGTTTGTGGAGACATTAGGTCTTACATACGCATGAACATTGTATCCTTTTTATATTCGGATTGAAATAAAGAAAGGAATATTATATATTAATATTTAAGAATCATTTTTATGTCATATATGTCACTTATGTTAATTAAAACCATCCTTAATACAATCCATGTAAAGCATGAATGAATCGCATCACTTCGTTAAACGATAGTCCGTCGTACACACAAACGATGTTATAATATTCCCAAAAAATTGAAAGCATAAAGGAATGTGTGATATAATAATAAAATAATCTTAATAAAATCATTAAAATCTTAAAAATCATATATAAATTTTATTTCCATCATTATTACCAATCTTGAAAGGTGTTAATGGAAAAACGAACCACATCAATTCTCAAGGCGGTAGTCCATTGTACACAAGAATAACGATTTTGTAACCCATTTGATGGAATTTTGTGTGGTTGTAGGTTATAAAATATAAATAAAAATGTATTAATATATTTAAGGTAATACTTTTATTATATAATCATGATATAAAAATATTTTAAGGGGTTTGAGGAGGAAATAAAAAAAATATTTATTGATTAATGTTACCTCTTCTTTGGGTATCTTCTTATGGTTTGCATCATATTAATTATTTGTTTGGATTTAATAACAATGTATGGATTTTAGGATAAAGTTAAGGGATTTTATAGGTAATTTGAGATAGGATTTTATCAACCAAATAGTTTTGAGTTCGTGAAGGAGGGAGGATATTTTAGTGCCCTATTATAGTTGAGGAGGAGTGGAATTCTTGTAATATTTTGAAACAGTGAATCTCATCCATATTTTTCCATGTATTGTGGCTCTAATAATGAACCTATATCAACATTAGAAGATAAAATTTCTAAATATATCCATAAAATATGTTTTGGACAGGTATAGGATCATTTTCACACCTTATTTTCTATGTTTATCCACTTAGTAATCTTGTTTTACCCTTCTCATTGTAATTAATTATAATTCATTTTAATAATCACTTTTGTAAAAAACTAATATATTCTTATTATACAATATAAATTATTATTGTTCCAATTATGGAATCCATTTTTTCAAATTAATTTTATAGAAATGAAAGAAATTAATATTAAATTAACCACTTAGACGTGTCGAGAAATTACGGTTTTAATGTTAAAATGGTAAATGGTTTTCAAAGATTTATATCCACAATTACAAAATGAAATTGATTAAAATGACCTAAATTGGATTAATAGATGGATAATAAAATTAAATATACTTTAAAACCAAGTTAAAATATAGATAATTATATTGATAAATTAATAAAAAATCTGGTTATCAATTAAAATATAGTATTTTTCATTTTTCATAAAAAAATAAAACATTTTGGATAAATCCCCAAATTTTACCCAAAGAGAAATTTGAAATTATGAATTCTAAAATAAGGTTTATTTTCTAGAATTTTCAAAATTAAATTTAATTATTTTTCACAAAAAATATATAAAAATTAATTTTTGAGAAAATAGTATTTTCAAAACATATAAATACTAAACAAAAAATTTTGTATTTTATTGAAATTTTCTTTTGTTTATATAAAATAATTATTTTTAAAAATTATTTTTTACTATTCCTATTACTATGTTTAATGGAAATGTTACCATGGTAAGGTTTAAATAACTTTATTAAAATTATATTTGTTTTGTTGAATATCAATGTCGCATGTAAAGAAAACTAAGTTGGTTTTACATGTAGTGAAATATTATCTTGGCATTTCATATTAAAAATATTTATTTGGTGTAGCGTGCATTGTAAATGATCAAATAAATTTTAATTTATTCAAAAAAAATTCATAAAAACTCAGGGTACTACATTCTACCCACCTTAAAATGATTTTTCCCTCTAAATTTCCCACTAAGATACAAAAATATGATGATACATCTACCTAATTATATCCTTAAGTTCCGACATAGGTTCATAAAACCGGTGATTTCACAAAAACAATTTCACCAGGTGGGTGGTCTTTTTTCGTATAAATTTCTTAGTATGATCCAGAATCTCCACCAGTTTTCCATATTAATAATGATATTACTCCAACAATATGACCTCTAAGTTCAATACATATGAAGGGTCAAGTATGTTCCTACTTAGAAGATACACATTTAAGACATCTTGGAATTAAGAGATGTTTAGTGGAACCACCAAGTGATAGGATTACATCTCAATACGATCAATAATTTCAAAAGGACCAATATACCTAGGGATTGGTTTCCATCTCTTCATGAATCTCATAACCATATTCCATGGAGTAATTCTAAGAAAAACATTTTCAAAAACATTAAATTGTAGTTCACATCAGTGATTATAAGAATAACTTTTCTACCAACTCTTATCTGCCTTGATGTGTTTCTAAATGGATTTATCCTTCACTACCATTTGTTCAGTTATCTCAGGTTCCAATATATTTATTTCTCTTACTTCATTCTAGAATGTTAGATCTCTAAATTTATTTCATTAATGGGCTTCATAAGGTAACCATATAATTTATTGAGTAAAATATATTATTTTATTAAAAATAAAATAGAGGAAGGTGTTGATCCCAACCACCTTTGAAATCCAATGAATAAGATACCAACATATCCTCTAGGGTTCAAATTGTTCTTTTAGACTAGAAATCCATATTATAATGAAAACATTATCAAAATTCAATTACATATAAATTTATTACAAAATAATTCACTATGACATTTTGCTAAACTTTAGATCCTAATAAGATATAATATAATATGGTAATCTATGAAACCTTACCACTTCCTTAATGTATATCGTGGAAAGGTGATCGAGAGAGAAGTATTCTCTAATAGTGATGAAGTGTGATGACTTATTAAGGTGATAAACTACCACCCATATAACATTATGATCTTTTTAGGTTTGAGAGATTTTAATAAAAATATATATGATGATGTTCTCCCATTTCCATTTTGGTATGGGGAATGGATGCAACATTCGCTTGGAACTTTTTATTTCATCCTTAACGTGTTGAAATACCAAAAACCAAGATAAAAACTCTATGGTATCTCTCTCCATTATCCTAATAAAAGTATTATTTCAAATATTTATACATCTTTATAATTTCCAGTTGAATAGAGAATGAATAACTATGATCTTTCTCTAACAACTCCTTCGGAATGTCTCGTCTGGATGTAACACATACAAGGTTACTGAACCTTATCATTCCATCAAGATGTATTTCTTTTATTATCAAAAATTTTAAAGGAAAAAGTGAGAAACTATGAGCTGAACCATAAAATGAAATAATAGAGCCATTAAAATATAACTTAATCCTACTAGATTTAATCTTCCAAAATAGTTTCCAAGATATAGTGTTTACATAAGATTCTAATTGATCATTTGAGAGATATTCGAACTGAGAGACCATATTGTCTCAGGACTAGATGTACTAATCAAGGATAATCTTCCCTTTATTGAATTCCCTTATTAAAATTAGGCCATTCATGTCTATACAGGTACACCTCTCATCATTGGCAGTCACCTTTAATAACCATCCCATCATTCTATCAGTTTATTCTTCTGTTGCATTGATTCCTAGAACAGATTCTACCATATCTTCTTCTGAGATCATAAGAAATTACAAGAATTGATCAATACCAACACCATACTTCCACTGCTAACATTTATCCTTTGAGGAATGGTGGTAATAGTTTCTCGTCTACTTAGTTTTCCACTTATTAGTTAATCTTGTATCCATTGGTAATGGAAAATATGAGTAATCCTTTTTCTCTTTATGGTTTCCCCTCTAGATCTTACTTCTCCATGGGCTGGGAAGTATACCACCTTGAATTTCATTAATCTTCAATATTATACATGGTCGAACATTCACTTGAGAAAGATAAAATTTCTCCCCTTCCTTAATGATTTCCCAATAAATCCTTTACAAATCCATAAATATTGGATGTTTTGTTATCTTCATCATGGATAAGCTAGCATTGTCCTTTCGACTTAAAGCATCGACAACTTTGTTATATTTCCCAGGGTGGTAATGTATTAAGTAGTCATGATATTTTATCAGCTCTAACCATCTCCTATAGAACATGTTCAAATCAATCTATGTGAATATATACTTCAAATTTGATTCATAAGTATATTTATCACACATTTCTACATAAATATAATTCATCAACATATTTAATGAAAATAACCAAAATTAACTCCAAATCATGAGTTGGGTAATTTTTATCATGAATATTCAATTGTCAAGATGCATATTCCATGACCATGTCATTCTACATAATAACACATCCTAATACCTTCTTGGAAGCATCACTATAGAGTAAAAACCCTTATCCACTATAGGTTAATGTAATCATTGATGCACTGACTAAACTTCTCATTATTTCCTTGAATGTTTCCTCACATTCATTTTTCTAGAGGAATGTAGATCCCTTATGATTTAACTTGGTGATCGGATTCGATAATTGTGAGAAATTATCCACAAACCATCGATAATATCTTGATAAATGAAGATAACAATAGATCTCAGTCACCATGGTCGATCTACGATAACATTCAATAGATTTTGTCTTTGATGGATCTATTAATATACCCTCTCCTGAGATTATATGACCCTAAAATGAAACCATTTTCAACTAGAAGTAACAATTTGAAATATCTGCATATATTTTCTTCTTCTTTTTTGGTTATTAGAACAATTATTAAGTTATTATCATGCTCTTCATTACCCTTTCAATATATAATAATATAAACTATAAATAAAATAAAAAATTTATTAATATATTCTATGAAGTCTCTATTCATTAAATCCAAGAAGATAGTAATGGAATTAGTAAGACAGCAAGCCATCACTATGTTTTCATGGTTTATATACCTTGTATGGAATGCCTTAATGGGTATATCCTTCTTCTTAACCCTCAATTGATGATATCCTAAATGAATTAAATTCATGGAAAATCATCAGGCTCCATTAAGTTGATTAAACAAGTCATCAATACAATGATGATGATACTTGTTCATGATCATGATATTGTTTGTCTCCAGATAATCAATGTAGATTGCACTGATCCATATTTCTCTTTTACAAAAAGAACAATTATACCCCAATGTGACATAATTGTCCGAATGAATCCCATGTTAAGGTTTTCTTGGATTTTCTTCCTCAATTCCTATAACTCAATAGAGGACATTCTATAGGGATTCTTTAAGATTGTTATGGCACCAGGTATGAGTTATATAGAGAATTAACATAATATTTGTGGGAATTCTAGGAAATGCTTTTGAAAAGAGATCAAATTATTCATGAATAATAGGTAAATCATTGATGTCGAGTTTCTCCCCAACCATGTGAGATAAACGCCCATTGTGAATGGGAATTAAGACCCATAAATTGGATGTGATCCTCTTTGGAGGATCATACTTATCATAACATTTATAGATGATCATAGGATTGTTTGGAATATCAAATATGATTTTCCTTCATCAAAAATTAATGTGGGATTTATGTATAGAAAGAAAATTTATTCTTAAGATGACATATAATTCATATAGAGGAATAATAATAAAAATTCATGAAGCACATTACCACCCACATCAACGAGATATGAATCATAGACTTGAGATGGAATCATCATACCATTATGGGTATTACTACTAATTACACATATAATCATTTGAGTGGAATCTTGATACACTTACGAAATTATTTTATATGAAATAATGGGTAGATATAGATTCAAATATGACATTAAAGGTTCTAGAGTGGATGGTATATGTTCCTTTCACCATATCGTTATTGTACCCCTCAATAGAAACATCTATCTCATGAGATTTACCCCTTTCCAAAGGCTTAAGAGGTTGCTGATGTTGATCATCATCATTAACACTCAGGATTGGGTAGCAGTTAACATAATTCCTATAATCCTTAAACATTAATCATTGAAATGGGAAGGTTCATTCTCCTTATCTTTGTATCTATTAACCTTTTTAGGTAACTTCTTCCCATCCCTTCAGAAATCCATATCCAGATAACCTTTCCCTACCCACAATAAACATTTATTGGCCCCCTTAAGACAATTTCATCTAGGCTACTTCCCACACTTTGAATATAAAGTAAATTGGATCTTCTTCTCTACAAGGTTTTTATATTTTCCTTTTAATTCCATATTCCTTTTCTTATCAAAACCATGAGATTGATACATAATTCCAACCTATATTTCCACTTTGATTGCAAATAGAACAATATCTTGATAGTTATTGAAGTCTCTTATGTATAATTACCTTCATGAACTTTGTCTTATGTCACTGAATAATCAATCAACCTTTCTTTCAGCTTAAATGATAATACCCAATGAATAACTCACATGTATTGTGAAAGTTTCCTCATAGGTACCAATAGACACATCATCCTTTGGATTTAGCTCATGGAACCCCTTTTCCACCTTTATATAAAGAACATAAGGAAAGTACTTACTTAAAAAATATGTTCTTGAACTAATCCAAATCCATGGATTAAATTTCATCATGTTTCCTCATATTATTGGTAAGAGTACACCATTAATATTTTTTACCTCTCAAATGATAGACAAAAAAATGAATTTTTCATGTTTTGAACACTAGAGAACATAAAATATTTTTTAGTGGTATAGATCAATTGTTTAGTAAATAGTGGATCAGTGGTTACACTGATGGAAGGTGGGAATTACCTCATGATGGACTCAATATAATTTTGTTCTCATATTTTCTTATTTGGAAGCTCATCATGGTTCGTATATTGAGAATCTATGTTAACATAGAAATGATATTTTTCATTCCATAGCCCATAATGTTTGGATTCTAGATAGGAAAATAGTTTTACTATCCATCACACTCATCATTAACATAGTTCCTTCATGTTATATCCATTCAATAAAATAAAAAATAATAGTGTAAGACACAATAATAATCGTGGGCAACCACATAATCATGAGAACTACTTATACGATGTCTAAATCATGATAACTTCTTTTTCATCTATGACGGCTTAGGTTTCTCCTAGGTCATTCAAGGCTATATTCTATTTGAATATTTATTTCTTTTCATATATATTTCATGAAATTCAGAAGAATATCCCTTAGGGGTATCAAAATAGGTTTACAAAAATTCATATTTACATGCACTAGTTCCCGATTGAATCTAGCTCAATATGGTGTTTTCGGGAATGTTACCAATGTGTATAGTTGTTCCAAAGCCACATTAAATTTTAGTATCTAGACATGTATATAGTTTCTTAAAAACCACTTTCTATACCCTTTACCAAAATTCCAAAAAAAAATTCGGATACTTTATCTCATCCGTATAATTATACTTAGACATGTCCTTAGGCATATCACTAAGGTTTTCTCATCTTAGTTTCTAAAGGGTAACTAAAACTATCCTTTGAAACCAACTATAATTATTCATTCTTAAAAATAATTAGACAACATATCTTTTTTGTGGAATATTTTTTACATACAAAAACACATGCCTCGGGGCCCTAATAGTTTAGTGCCTTTGGAAACATGGAAATATAAACACTAGTTCAAAAGTGAGCTATTTCATCTCCCACTTTTCTCTTTATAACTATCACCCCTCTTAGACATATCATACATAACGAACGTATTCATAATATGATGAACAAGAAGCATAAGAAATGGTAAGCTCAAATGCTCAGTAACAGTTAATAAGGGAGATACGTAGGTATAACATGAACACAAAGGCATGAGAACATGATCATAACATTTGAAAAACATAACCTGCATATCAAAGATCATCATCATGAGCCATGGAATAAATATTGGAAGTTCATAGTTGATGAATCATAAGGGAATCAATGAACATGATTCCAGAAAGAATAAAATAGGCATAAGAGATGAATTTATGGCATACACATAAGCATAGAAAATCATTTCTATATTGGTCAAGGATTACTTCCAAGGCCATCATAGTGAAAAAATCCCTTTTCTATATAGATTTCACTCCTCATTCTAGCACTATATTACTGTATTGAGTTCACTCCTCAATCAATTATGGTATTATTGTACCTGGTTCACTCTACATTATATCCAATTCTATCTCGTCAGATATATAAATATTTACCCAATGCATTAGAGGGATATAAAGGTCCCACCCATCTCACAATGAAAACTATATTTATGTGTGACACAAGATCATAAAAATTAATCATATCATAACCCATTAAATTAAATGGGTACAATTAATTTTTTATCATATCGTTACCTATGTAAAATGGATAGGTTTCATTATCATTTCATTTTATCATAACCTGTGGAAAGGGGCGGGTTCTGTATGCATATAACCTATGGATAAGAAACGAGTTTCATAAACATCATTATAGAAAAATATAAACCAATCATATATATAATTTGAATTTTAACCTTGGACAATATCCCCATTAAGGTAGGAGTAACAACAATGTATTTCATCTTAGATAGAAAATAACTTTGAATGGATTGTTTAAAGCTTTTCTTCAGGAAAACATCCATTCAGATTTGAAAACAATTTATAAAACACAAAACCTTTTAAAAAAATTCTTGAAAATAACATTGAAAACATAAAAAGGATTATTCAAAGAAATTATTGGTCATGACATTAGAATATTTTTTTCCATGCTGAACACATAAACCTGATGGTTTCATTCAAATTTTTTGGTAAAATCCAAAGAAGAATTGTTTTGCAAAATGACATGTAGATTCCTTTTAAACATTTTTTTTAAATAAAAACATGTGTAAAATGACTTTTAAAAATATTAACAGGGTAATGAAACATTTTATAAAAAAAAATTAAAACCTTTTTAGAAAACATGGTTTCCTAATAAAAAATGTTTTCAGTCGAAGAGAAGTATAAAGTTGAATTTTCATAAAAAAAGGTTTCTTAATTATCTTAATTTCTAATGAGTGGAAAATGGTTCCATTACATGAAGTTATAATTAATAACTAGTGGATAAGTTAATTCATTATAATTCATGAGAGGTAGATCCTGAGATTTCAACATTGGAGACATGATCATAAAAAATCTCGACAAATGATCAGATTGTAATATTATATCTTTACCACTTTTTTAACATTTAATAGCAATCCCTTTGAAAGAATAACATATAATAGAACATAAAATTTCATGAGGATGAATAAATTCATCATAATACATGTTAATGGGGCTATATATACACCTCATTAAAGAATATAAGTGTATAACACAACATACATCTCAAAGATGGAAAACTAATAAAAAAATATCTTATTGATTGGGTAACATTTTAAGCATATATACCATGAAAGATATATCCTTAAATGGATATGTAAATACATAATATAAATTTTTTCTCATGACTGTAAAAAATTGGGATGGAAATACCTTACTACATGAGTAGCATTTGAATCGTATGGCCCGCGAATGAATAAAATCAATAGAAACATTAATTATAATTAAATGAGTTATATTCATGATATATCATGTCATAGGGTAGTATATACACCACACAAAATAAATGAGTGGTGAATAAGAAATAAGTCTCTCAGAAATAAAAGTGATACTAGAAACCACATTACCTTAATATATAATATATTTAGTGAAAATAGATTATAAAATAATTAAAACAAATTCTATAATAAATAATTCTATAATTATTATCAATTAATATCCATTTCATAACAATTCGAAGTTTAAAAAAATAAAAATATTAATAAAAGATCTAAAATAAGTTGAAACGTTACTCAAAATTTAAATAACCGTATTTTTTTATCCGGGTGACCACTTGGGCTTTACCACATATCATATCAAAGATAGGGACAATATCTATACATTTTTTACCTAGGGGAACCCTTGGTAACATTTTTCGAAACCAAAAAAGCCCATAAGGCTTTTAAAATTAATTTTTTGTCAGGGTACCATGATTCTTTAACATTCAATGGAATCTTAGCCTTGTTTAAGGGGGATATTTTTCTATTTTCAGTGGGGACTAAATTTATTCCCATGCATTACATTCATATTGATATTATGGTTTTGAAATTTTATCATTTCTCATGTTGAACTATTATTAATAATTAAATATATAAAAATGTATACATATTTCTTATATATTGACACATAAAGATTTAATTATATATATAAATATCTAAACATATTTACATATAAAATATATTTCTCAATATATAAACCATATATAAATAAAAAATTATATCTTTTTTTTCAAATTCAAATATATGAATATTTATATACCTATACAATTAATGTATATATAAAGTTATATTTGTGGGTCTGTATTGAAAACCAAATATATATTTATCAATGTATTCTATGATATGAATATGAATATTAATATATAATATATGTAAATAAATATAAATATATATAATTTTATTTATAGATGAACACATTGACATATATATATATACATACATATATGTCTGTGTGTGTGTGTGTGTTTGTATGTATGTATTTATAAACACACAAATACAAAAAAAAAGATATTTTATATATGTATTTAATAATATACATATAAATATATATATATAAAAATTTATAAAAATATATGGATAAAAAAGAAGAAATATATATATAAATATACAGATATATCATGAAATGGAAAACAAAACAATATAGGGGAGTTAAAAAGGTGTGGGAGTATGATCTAGATATCTCTCGTTCGAAAGATACTGAAGGTAGTAGCGCATATAGGGTGAAATTATCTAAACCACTAATAAAGGGGGTAACAAGTGTTGATAATGGGGGGTGGGAAGAACTGATAAAATGCAGGGTGGGAATAGGTCACAATAAAAAATTATCTCCCTTTATCATCAGGGCCTTAATCATCACTTTTTTGGGTTGATAAAATGGGCCTTTAACATCCCTAAAAAAATCCGATAAAGGTATTTTTTTAACAGCACTGGAAAAGCGCTGATAAAGACCCCCTTTATCAGAACCTCTAAAGCACTGATAAAGCCCTTTTATTAGAGCTGTCAAATGCAAGATTTGTAGTAGTGAATTAATTTTAATAGCTTTAACAAATCACTATGGAAAAATTTTATGTTACACATATTAGAAATCATAAATTAGGATTATTCAAAATATGGATTCCATATTTACAAATTTAATTAATATAAGTGGTATAAATTAATTTAAAATTAATCTTGTTGGCATGTTAATAAAGCGGGTTTTTAAAGCCCAAATAATAAACAAATTACAATCTTTTTTATATTCAATTTAAATATGAAATTTATTTCAATGACCTAAATTGTATTAATATATGTATAATTTAACTAAATATACCTTAAAATTTTACAATATAATTTAAGTATATGAATAAATTAAGTGAAAAGGGAGTTATCAATTAAAACACAGTATTTCTTATTATTCCTAAAAAATGTGACATTTTAGAAAAATCCCAAAAATCTACTCTAAGATAATTGTAAAATTATAAATTAAAAAATGAATCCTATTTTATAAAATTAATTTTCAAAAAATGTAAAAAATTATTTTTTTTATTTTACAAAATGACATTAAAAGAATTTTTTTGAGAAAATAGTATTTTCAAAACATATAATTACTTTACTAAAAATTATGTATTTTATTAAATAATATTTTGTATTTATATAAAATCATTAGATTTAAAAATTAGTTATTACTATTCAATTTTCTATGTTTAATGTCTTGGTTTTAACGATCGGGTATAAAAAAATATATTAATATTATATCATTATTTTTGTTAAAACACAGTGTCTTGTGTAATGTAAGCTTAGATGAGGTTGCGTATATTGCAAGATTAAATTATTGTTTCATATAACATAAGATTAAATTAGTTCCAGGTGCAATAAAATCCATCACATAAATTTTAATCTACTGGAAAAAAACTTCATTAAAACTCGGGGTGTTACAGGTGTCCAAACAAGAGTGGAACTAGGTGAATACATATTATATAGAGATTTGGAATTCGAGTCGATCGGATAAAAAATATAAAAGGTTTTACACCAAAAATATGAGTTATTTAAAATCACATCATACAAAAATGTATTGAATGAAGTTCTAATGAGATATATATAAAATTTTAAAGTCATTAAATATGATGATGATAAGATGGTTGTTTAATGAATATTATTCTTCCAATGCTAAGGATGATAAAAAATGGTCCATAACACAGAGTTTAAGGAAGTTTGAAGACAAATTATGAAATTTATATTGTAATAATATTTATGAAGATTACAAATTTATTTAAATAATTCAATGCATAAATGAGATGAGTGGATGATTAAAAATCCCAATTTAACTTGGGTGGTAAAACATATATGTGTTCCTATGATTTCACTTTGAGCTGTTCCCATATAATGGGGTATGGGAACTATAAAAATTAGTAACGCTAATATAAATGGATCAGTGAAATCATTGAATTTATAATATCCTAGTTTGATTATCAAACCATGATTATACTTGTTTTAAGAAGAATGATAAAAATTAGGGTCTTTTAGAAGAAGAGAATCATATCGATTATCATCTGAAGAAGAGGAGTTAATTGTGAGAGTTTTTTTAATAATATCCTACTTGGGTGAATAAGGCTCATGAGGATGAGTTTCATCAAAAGAAGAAGGAGCCACATTATACCAATCATACATTATCAGACATTGAAACATAAGATTGATGGTAACTGACCAGATGTACATAAAACAAATAACACTCGATTAAAGTGCATTGATTTGAGGCATACCAGGAAGAGACTTACCCGAAAAACATTCGGCTCATAAAATGGAGGGTATACCATATAGAGTTCTCGAGATGGAATTCTATTAAGGTATCTTTCTAGATAATGTTACATAGTGATTTTGAGTATATCTAGGCCTTCCTTAAAATAAGAATAATTTTAAAGGACAATAAACTCATCAAATACTTTTTGAAGACCTTTTAAAATAATGATAATAGGAAAATTTTATCAAACATAATTATGGAGAATTATCATATGAAGAAGAAGATATTTCATTAGTGGATCAAAAAATTAAATGAAGAGAAAATATCTAGGGTGTGGAACCAGTCACTATAAATTCTGGTTGATGAGGGGTACAAACAACTATGGAGGAAGTGGATACAAGAGAGACAATTGGGGGTTATAAAAACTTGTAGTATAAGAGTTGATTGTGGGGGGTATAGAACCATAATTATTGGGAGGAACAGTTACTATTATATAGAACCGGTTGTTTCATGTGCCTTTGTAATCATAAAATAAGTTAGTAAAAGAATTAGTTTTAGGGGGATAAACAACCTACAAAGGATCAGGTCTTTTATCAAACCATATAAATATCATGTTCTAATATATTGATCTATATTACTACATATTAAGTGATAATGCGAGATATATCATTAGGTGGTTCATAACTCTAACAAGTTTCATAGGTTTGATTCTTGTGAGAAGAATTTGTAAAAGAAAGTGATCACTAATTCACTCCATCGTCCCTTTAGTGATCATACTATGATATAATAACATCAAGAAAAACACAACTAAATTATCCCCTTGTTTCCTTACTATGATTAAGTTTCTCTTTTAGTTTTTATTATTTCTAAATAAAAAATATGAATCCTGTTTATTTTTCTATTTCTGGATCTTTGGCTTCTTGGTCAAGTGGTGAGTAGAATCCTAAAACATAGAAAGAGTATTTGAGACCTTTTCTAAAACATTCGTTTTTTTCACATTAAATACTCTAACTTTTCAAGCCTTATATCCTTATCTACTTGGAAAATCAGGGTAATAAGAACCAGGCAAGAATCCTTAATATTTTATACAATATAATTCACAATAAAGTTATAAAAGATTGGATTGAGTGATGCATGCATGATATCGATGCACAAATCATCAGGAATCTTAAAATCCGAGCATTCTAAATGCTCAATGTAGCCAATAATCATACAGACATGGGGTCAAAATACACTAATTCTCTAGGATTTGAAGTAAAATGTTCCTTAGAGTCCTGATATTTCTCTTATCTATCATTATCCTAATAAAGATCATGGAGTTGATAAAAAAATTTAGTATGCGTCCAGGTTTCCCTGTAGTTCCTAAATCTCACTATACATGAATCATAACAACAAAAACTGAATATCAACCACATAATCCTAGTGTTTTAAGAAAATATATATCTCTTCCCCAGTCACCTCCTTATATGGCACCACAAAAACATGAGATTCCAACACAAAAGTCTTTCATTATTAGTGTAGTATGATGCACATGTTCTTGTAACAATTTTGAAAGTTTCTACCCGTAAAGAGCTTATATTTCTCTAAAATCGAGTGTAGTGAAACTATTTATGCCATGTTTTGTTCCATTTTCCCCAACTATAATAATAAATATTTTAATAATTTTCTTGATTACCAAAATGTGACATGATAAATTTTAATTATATTCCTCCTTATATTTTATTAATTAACAATATCCCTCGCCATTAGATTTAGACTATCCTATATCATGAATATTATATTTTAAAGTATCCATAATTTCATTCTCAAAAAACAAAAAAGGGTTTGGTCAATTACTCAAAAGTTATATAGGTAACTAGATCTTTCTAACTACATTAACTCACATCTCCCTAGTCGTTGATTGAACTACACTGTCAAGATATCCTAGACTTGTATTTCTTCAATACTTAAATCTATGTTACACACATTCCAGCAATAGATACTCCTATTTATATCAACATGGTTTTGTTAACCAAAAAAATCATTAGAATTTTTTGATAAGTAAGAGTGTCCCAAAAAGGGGTCGACCAGTATTTTGATCCATGGTTTCATCCTAAATCGTGTAATGGATTGTGATAACGACTTGTTATTTTATTTTAGGGATTTTTATCTTTATGAGTAAATATTATTTATTTCATCCCCTCACATGCTTGAAAATATTATATTGATTTTATATAAGTTATTAACCATGTGTTGATAAAATAACTTATATATAATACTTCTATTTTATTACATTTTTCATGCCTTATTAGTTCATTTATTTTATGCGATCAGGATAAATGATTTGATAGACATAATTTATTAACCATAGAAAAGAAATAATTTAAAACAACGTGCCATGATCTTGATATTTTCTAATAGTTATACTGTTGATTAAATGTTAGAAAAACCCAAAACTGTAAGTGAAAAACTACTTAAACCAATTTTGGGTTTAAGGTGGAACATTACACCTATTCACCTATGAATCTCTCTTGTTGATTTCACCTCATCTCCAAAACATAGAATCACCTTCACTATCATAGGAGATCCATCTTTTATATATGTTTTAATCACATACAGGTGAGAAGAACAATTGTCATGGGGTTACAAAAAAAGTAACCATTGAAACATAGACCCACAAATAATAAAGATAAGGGGATGACACAAAGAAAATCATTTTAATTTATTAATAATTATAGAAAATCCATTATAATAATAAATAAAATAAAATAAATATGACTCATGCATAGGTTAGTCAATCTCATGATATTCCACACATGAAATAAGTGTGCATTTAAAATTAGAAAACATTCTTTTAAATTCACTATTTATTAAGATGGATTACTAAAATTAATAAATTAATTATATTAATATATAATTAATACATTTATCTAAATTTTCCATCTAAAAATACATAGAGATCCCCATAATTCTTAATTTGAAGATATTATTTAGAGGGGATTGAAAATCAAAAATAAACACACACCTAGACACCCTAATGGGTCAGGACCCATCTCTCCCCACAAGGATTGCTAAGCATAACTAGACCTAATTTATTACTAATCATGGTTTGAAGGACCAAGTTGAATGTGTCTCAATGAACCCAAGATTTAAAATGTCCTGAATACATCCATCTTGTAACACATAATGCCACATCTTATTACAGAATTCCCCCAGCTTGCAGCATGCCATGACCCCTAGAGCTACGTCATTCCCAACTTCCCTGCATCACGCCACATTGTTATGCCCCATGATATGTAAACCTGGACATATCATGTTGCAACTCTAATTGTTGTGCTATGAGGTTATTATACCCCATCCCACATGGGACGTCAAAGTGTGAAGGGAACTAGAATATAAGTGTTATCATTCCCTTCTCTCTTGATTCATTTATCAGACTTCGACTAGTGTGTCATCTCTCTGATTCTCTATATATCATCATGAATTCCTCACTCATGTCATGCCCTGATGCTGCCAAATAATCATACCCATGTTGTGAGATAGTTTTTCCATAAATGTCATGATAAATCCCCCTCAAGGGGAGGGGGATTCTAGGATTTGAACCTTGTTCGGATATATAATTTTACATAAATTAAATAATTTAATTTAATTTAAAATTAATTTAGTACATGACATGTACCTTGAGAAAACAGAACATGTACCAATATGAACTACATAGGGCCTTCTATGGTCCGTGTCATGTGATGTATACTTACAAGGATTGTGGCATACACAATGTGAAATGTAATTACAAAACATAAATTTTTATGTTTCAAGACATGTAGTCATCTCTACGTGTATGATAGATAACAAAAATTAATTTCTATGGCATGTATCACTTTTAATGACCAGGTGAATTTCATGGTGTGTGAAATGGATTGAATAATAATATAGTTTTGAAATTATAATAATATTTAATTAATCCTTTAATATTCAATAAAAACCATGTCACATGGAATGTACTCCATCAAAATCTCATGTAGTTTTGTTTCAATTTATAATTAATTTGAGACAGTATATTAAATTCTTGTGGTGTACAACCTTGATCAATGTTTACTCCACGTAAACGAGAATGTGTTACATGGCATAACTACACCACTACACACAGTTCACTACTATCTATGGTTGTATAAAATACATTCCTAGGGTTTTTCATGAACATCACACAAATATTTATAGGTTATATGACTTGTTTGATAGCTACACACTGTGTAGTCACAAAATGACAATTTTTCTTGGATTTATGTCACTTCACAATTTATAAAAAATACATGACATATATTTTTTATGAAAACTCATTTGTTTCCCATGGGGAAATTTTTTTGGGTATAAATAATTTACTCTTGTTATAGGTCGTGTAACCCCTAAAATGGTGTGCCAAATGACCAGTCAACATAGAGTATGTAATTAAACCATGTACTCTTCTCCCACGTGATATTCCATTATTTTCATGACACAAATTTGTACAATGAATTTGTATATACAAAAAGTTATTTTTAGTTACACACTTTGTAGTCCAGTGTCATTTTACATAATCTCTAATTCCTCTGGATAGGATCATAATACTCTTAAATTCTATTCTTAGACCTTTTTTGGCCATATGATGGTGAAAAAACATGATATCCCAATTTTCAAATTAAATAATGAATTAAATACAAATAAAAACTAACAAAAAATCTGTACTTTGATCAACATTTAATAAATAATTATAAATTGACATGTCATCCCACTGATAACACTTGATGGTTTTGGGGGGGCAATTTAAGCGGTCCAGACCATGCCCAATAATGGTTTTTCACCCATTTTATCAAATAAATCCCCAAAACTAGATAATTATCAACCTTAGAATCCCCATGTTAGGATCATTCGCATGTGATTTATATAATAGAGAATTATACGGACCTTTACTTCTTTCTTCATTGCCAATTTGGTTGACCAATATTTTCATACCATCATTTTAATGAATGGATAAAGTATAGAATCATTATATTAGTAGTCTAACTATTCTCCATGAACCTATGAAAATTATCACTGAATCATTGTGTGTTGGATTGAATGGATCTCACTACTTGCGTCAATTGTCATTGACTACAATAGGAATTCCTTACAAAACTTAAAGGATTTGTTTTCTCCCAGATACATGAGGAGGAGGATAGGGATTGAATATCTCTTTGTTTTTAAGATTTTTCTTGAGATATTTATATCATTAGGGCCTGAGATAATTCTCTATTTGGAATATTTTCCACAATAATCATCTAACCATATATATGATATATCCAGGTTTATATAGATAGGTTATATAATTGATAATTTCATATCAACCCTTAACCAATCTCTTAATCCATAATAATCCCCACATCAAATAATAATAATAATAATATCCCATTAACATGAGTAAAACTCAACAATAATTTTAATATCATATCTCAAATAAATAAATTAATATTTTTTTAAATTATATTAAATATATCATTACAATTAGAACCTTAATCTGACCCTTAAATCATCCTAAACATATATCGAATGTTGAATAATGGATACTTCTTTAATTAAATAAATATCCCTCCGTTAATCATTCAATTAATAATTGAATATTATATTCACTAAAATTAGGAATAAATATTTGGTTTAATATTAAACCCATGAATATATTCTTTTAAATAACTCATTTTTTAATTTTATTGATCAACATTACTCAAAAAATTATTATTCCTTAAAACTTGAGACTAATATTTATTTAAGTAATAAATTCATATATAATTTAATTAAGGTTATAGTTACACAAGTTTGCAACCCTATAGGACTATTTCTCAATGGCATTAAGTTGACTCACCAAAAGTCCAAGATAAGGATCTAACAGCATGTCAAGGAACCCATAGAGAGAGATGTTAATGTTGAATCAATAAAAACCTCATATAAAAATTAACTATGTAAAATAATAAATTTTTTCTTATATATCATTATAAAGGATACATTTAATGTGTAATCAACATATATGCTTGATATATTTTCTTTGAATTTCCTGAAATTAATGTGTTGATAAAATCATTATGGACATGGAATTTAATTAGAATGTTATATTCCAATCCAATAGATAATGATATCTACTTCCATTAATTTAGAATAGATAAATCCTTTAATTACTTATTCATTAATTTCATATCACTTGTGACACACCCAATGTATCCCACTTCACTGCAATCATATGTCATCATGGTTTTCAATAACACGTATTTGGGCATGACACATTATATGCATTAAAAAAATATAGTATAAGGGAAAATATACACATTGATTGTTAGGAATTCCCAATGATATATAAAATTTAAAATTCCATTTGGTGGGTCTTTTTATCATAACCACTTCTCTTAGATATTACCAAGGGATAATATCATTAGAATAAGTATCAATTTCTTATGATCCCCTCCCCTTGATACACCATATCATTTATGTCCAATCAAATGTTAGAACCTAGTTTTTCTATGAGGTAATCAAACTTTAAATTTCTATATAATCCTTTATCATGGACCTAATATGAATTAATAGTGAGTATATGAAGGAAATAAGGGTTTTCAGGGGATATATGGATCTCATAACTTGAATCAGTGGAAGAAATATCTAGGACTCATTGTTAGTAGAAACTGTGCCACCCATCCCACATGGTTTCTCTTAACCGTGTAGGGAGTATCATATGGAAAAATAGGTTGCATGAATTTCTATAACCATGCACCAAGGGATGCATTCCCTTTACAAGACTCTATAGTTTTTATAATATTTCAATAGCATGGTTGGCACACAGTTACAAAAACCTTGTGGCCAAACCTGGGTTCCTTCTCAAGGAAGTGAGTTGCACATGGTGGGCGCTTGGTTTGGAAAATCATGTGAAAAAACCATGTGACCTAGTATTTTTTGGGAAGAAAGACCATTTTTCCTTAAATTCTTTAAAAATTGAACCTATTATTTCCTTTCTAATTTCCAACAGACATAGGTTCCATTCCCTCTTGGATGAGATCGTAATCCTATCTTCATAGTTCTTGATCTTGTTTCATTATCTGACCTCTAATTTGAGATCCTTTCATCTCATTGGATATAAATCAAGTGTTGAACCATTATTCAGTTTTTTATAAATCCACGATAATCTAGGGATAGATACAGGATGAGGAGAGTGATATAGGCTTCAAGTAGTTGGTCTATGACTTTTCACTAAAAGTCGATTCGTTAATAAATTGTAGTTCATGTGCATGCACTAATTCCACATGGATTTTACCCTTAAATTAATATGCCTTTATTACAATAATTTTACTCATGTTATATATACTATTCTATTCTTTTTATTTGGTCCATTAAATGTAGGTACCTCAATGCCATTCACCCTAACTAGGGTGCGATCACTTTTATGCCTTTAGTGAATTTGTTATAACTATTTGTGCGACCGTTCAGGTGTGATATGACTTGACCGTTATAAGGTAAATATTTTATTTAATTGATGAGTATTTTCATTTTTATGTGAAAGTATAATTATAAACATCACTTTTCTTAGTTAAATTAAAAATTGAGTTGTAATTAGTATAATGAAATTAAATCTCCATATCATAATAAATGAAAGGAAATGGTATGAACCTAATAAATGGTTATGTCATCAAATTTAATAGTGTTTGAATATAATTAGTGCACCTTATTACGTATAATTAAAGGTAATGGAATAAACCTAATAAAATATTAAGTAATTAGAGTGATAAATAGTTCCATGTTCTTGATTAACCTTGTCATGTTGATGAAATGTAACAAAATGAACCAAATGACTTATTTAATTACATGATTATTACATGGAATAAATTAAATAATGATATATATATATATATATATGTGGTGAATATTTCCTAAATAACTTTTTTTATTTATAGTATTGGTAATTCTTGAGCCAGCCTTGGATTTTTAGGGGGTGTCTTGAGAACTCGGAGGACAACATTCTGATTCAAGGAGCTGGTTTCCATGGGAGAGACCCATCATGGAACAAGGACCTTGTCTACTAATGGATTCCCAACATGATTCCATTGGATCCCATTACTCTATCAAGATATTAGTATGCCTCAAATACACTCTTTGGATCCATCACGATATCTTCAGACATGTGGAACTTGGGATTAAATCCACTAGGTTGGGCCATGATTAGCATGTGATTACAAGGGATGAGATCCTTGGACTCAGTTAAAATCATTTACAGTGGAATATCTTGGGTATTTACCCTTGTATTTCATTTAGGTTCTTTTTATTTCTAGACTTCATGAGTTCGGACTATGTGTTGGTCGACCCTTGAGGTCATGGATTCATTGGTTTCACATTGGATCCTCTTTTATTATTATTATGACCTCATTCAATTTTGAAGACTCGTTCTCATGATTTATCTATATAACCTAAACCAAAATGAATCAATTAAATGATATCAGGTTTGGAGACATTACTGGATAAGGATTAAGAAGGTATTATTTATTATTTGGTCATTTCATTACCTTTATATATACCTTCACACTGCTCAGTTTATACTCACAGACTTGATTGTGTTGACATCATTGGTGGTCACCTACTGAGATTTATCTCACACACTATCTGAGACACTTTTTTTAGTCGAGTAGATTATATGATCACATGAGTCATTAAGTGGAATCATCTCACTTTGGGCACCATACTTTCATAATTATATGTGGTTTGGTAGAAGATGATTGTGAAAGTTCTTGCGATACATGGATAGTTTTTGGTCTTTTGGTCTTTTGGTCATTTGTATAAAATTTATTTGAGTACATTCTTCTACCTTGTATACCTATTTTCTTGATCTATAGAGATAGAAAATTACATCATCATATTTTTTATACCCTTCTATTCAGCTTTTTATTTGATTATTGTTGATGGTTTTCAATCATTATCTTCCACTGTTAGTTTTAGTAATTATTTTGATTCCTCTATTATTATACATCTATTTTATATATCTTTTTATATTGTTATACAATTTTAAATTATTTCATTTTCTCCCCATGGATACTCCTTAGTCCCTCGTTATTATTCGGCATCCTCTGGAATATGGGGAGGCACGGTTGAGGCCATATGTCTCATTGACTTGGGGAACCTTTGAGGGGGACACAGACCAATACATCAAAAAATGGTATCATAGGTGTTTTATTTTGTTTTTTATTATCATTTGGAAATATATATAGGAGATTAAGAAAATTTTGGAATGTGGTCATGATTCATGCCTGGGATTTTCTAACCCACATTTGGGGAAAATACCATTTTATTTTGGAATGAGAAATCATTGTTCTGTACTCTACTTATTACTGTATATAAACTTCCACCATTGGGTGATGAATGTGAATTATGGTATTTTTATATTCTTTATGTATATTTACATTGGCTTGGTATGATAAGTATAATTGTTTCATGAATCATCATAGGCACTTAGAATTCACATGTCATGTCATATAGGTGTATTTTTCTACTTTTATTGCTTGTGTTGCCTATGATTATTGGGTGATCCATAGTTGTTATATATTTCTCATGTGTCTAAAATATTATAAAGGTTATAATAATTGGTTATTAAAAGTTTCAACATCAATCCAAATACTATTTTACTATATTGGTTAATGGTAACATCTTAAATAGATTGTTTCTACCCATTTCATATATGATCTCTAGTTACATGAGATGAGTTTTTTCTATGATTGAGTGGATAACGATTTAAATTTATGGGTTGTATTGGAAATTATGAATTAGATAGGGTAAATAAATTAGTTGAGACATCATATGTTAGTTGTTACATTCTGAGAGCGAATTGTACGTGGACAAATTAACATTAAATGGGTGTTTATTTCAATTATAAAGAGTATAAACCTTTATTAGTTGGTAATGAGGATCCATTTAATTAAGCCTTGTTATATATATATATATGAAAATAAAAACCTAAAATGTAAATCATGACTTAAAAAATTAAATGGATGCCATCAAATTAAGAGGGATGGTGTTATTGACCCTTCACCTACTGGAACCCTTATTAATAAAACCTGATCACTTATATATACCCTGGCCTACTAAGCAGGTATTTAGGGGTATTATAAATTAGGTAGTGATCCATTTTCCTTATGATTTGATACCCCTAGTGTTTCTACCTTTTTTTAATTTTTTTTAGGAATGTTCTTGGATTTTTTTAGAGCTATGACACCACAACATCCTCTAGTCATGCTCCAAGAGGATAGTGATGATCACAATTTAGAGGCAATGGTCCCTAATACACCAATGATCCTTCCTATATTGTTTCATTATGAACCACATATTATTATCAAAATAGCTCTGATTATTATATTTGAGAGATTTTCAAACATCTGATGCAGTCTATATTGGGTGATCCATGACCGGCACCTACCATGTATTATCAAACTCATGAGTTCCAGTAGTAGGATCCACTCATATTTTAAGGATATAGCAGTCCAAATGTTGATGAGTTTGGGATATATTTATTCATTCTATCATCAATAATCTAAAGACACCTCCATATCGGAGGGACAATATTTCCACTTATATCTATGTGATTTCACTAAGCACTAGTGGGATGTGATTACTTACAATGGTCATCAGCAGGGCATGGTTTGGGTGGACTTCCAGATTTCCTTCTATGATTACATTTCCCTTAGATTATAAAATCCAACCAAGCCCGAGGGTTCATGCACATGGAGTAGGTTTTTATGTCTATCATGGATTATTCATCATGTTTTACTAATTTACATTGCATTTCACCTCTTTTAGATCGTGATGATTTATCACGAGTGAGACATTTCTTATATGGGATCGAGTATTCCATCTTCTCATAGGTGAATGTAGTTTTTATATCTACCTTTTTGTGATTTTAAATTAGGATCTTATCACTAATTAAAACATGAGGGAAGTAGATGGTACCAGTCATAAGGGTTTAGTACCAAGGAATAGATGTAGTTCATCTAATATTAGGAAGCATATCCTTGAGGTTTCTAGATAGTGAAGGGGAGACTAGAGTATCTAATCTAGATTATTCTTTATATTCCATTAGTAAAGATAATACGAAAATATAAAGCCTTAGTGTGATATAGACCCCATTGAGTGCTGTGATATCGGCTATTTGGGGAAACATTAGTGGTTGTTTCATATTATTCCAACCTCTTAGAGTGGAAGATGACCCATACTATCTCAATATTCAGGAGTAGAATCAGTTACACCACATCATCCTTGGAGTTGGTGTAGAACTAACCAAACAGGATAAGGAGGCGGTTATCGTCATGGTATCCAAACTTCTGGATATTAGTGCCAATAGAGAGGAGCTACTCAAGGTAGTCCAATTGTATCATATATCTATCATTCAATCTATATGCATTCTTTACGGTCGATACCTAAGGATCAGAGTGAATGACCATCTATTGTATGAGTTACTATTCTAGTAGCCTCTACTATTGTATATGAATTATTTGATACAGATTCTTCTCACTACTTTATCTCTTTATCGACTGTGGAAGGTATCTTGTTAGAAACTTAGTACTATTGTGGAGTAATAACTCTAGACACACCATTGGGTGTATGGTTAGAGGGTAATTTCCAATGTAAGGATTATCCCATTGAGGTAGAAAGTTATCCATTATTTTGGGACTTCTTCATCCTTGATATAACATTGATTTCATTCTACAGATGAACTTGATGGTTCCCTACCACACCTTTGTAGATTTTTATCATCACAAGATATAATTAACATCACCATAGGGTGGTAGTTATCTTCACAAGGGTGATTGAAATGTTTAAGATAATCGATATGGACCAGAGCATCAAGGGTGGGGTGGGATGACGTCACAGAATGCTAGTATTTATCTAGATTAGTTGGGTCTACATCTGAAATATTTTCCTTTTATTTTAGATCATTTCAGGTATATTTTTCCTAATGTTTTTTCTAATTTACCTCTTAAGAGGGAGGTAGATTTTACAATTTATCTTGTCCCAACAGCATCTCTAGTATCTATTCCCTCATATATGATAGAACCTAATGATCTCTATGATATAAAGAGACAATTTTAGGTTATAGAATCTAAGGGTTTTATCAAAACCATCACTTTGTATTGGATTTTACCTGTTATTATCTCCAAAAAAATGGAAGAGACCCTTAGGTTATGTGTGGATTTTCTATTATTGAACCAGCTTATAGTTGAGAACCACTTTTTGTTTCTTCATATTGATGACAGATTTCACTATGTGAAAGTATCTAGGGTATTCTTGATTATTGACCTAAGATCGAGTAGTCATCAGGTGTGATTTTGGCCTTCATATATACCATTTATGACTTTCTAAAGTTTGTATAGTCAATATATGTATGTTGTTGTACTGTTAGGTCTTACCAACACACCCATTATATTTTGCGTTTGATGAATAAGGTTTTACACCCTTAACTGAATTATTTTTTCATATTTTTCATTAATATAATCTTGGTGTGTTCACATACTAGATGAAACCAGGCTAAACACCTTGAGATTGCTTTGAATACACCAAGATAGAATCAACTATATGCTAAAATTATTAAGTGACACTTATTGATTGAAAGAGTTCACTTCTTGGGTAATATTACATTAGAATCAGGAGTATCAATTGACCCAAAGAATATGAGTTTCATGGTTTCTTAGGAGGACCCAAAGAACATGTTTGATATATGAAGTTTCATGGTGCTGGTTGATATTACAAGAATTTCATATAAGACATCTCACACCATGATACACTTCATAGTAGTCTTACTAATAAGGGTGCAAAGTCCCTAGGATATAAAGTAGGTGTGAAATCATTTCAAGAGCTTAAAGGAAGGATTTCCATTGCACAAATTCTAATTTATACGGATCTTGGAAGATGATATATAGTGTCATGTGATTCATGAAGATTCAGGATAGGTGTTGTAGTAATGTAGTAGGATAAATTAATTTTATATAGGCCCCACAAGTTGATATCTCACAAGTGTGACTACCTGACACATGACCTTGATCTAACACTAGTTTTTCATGCTTCACACTATTGGAGACACTGTCTAGTTAGTGAGTTCTTTGTGGTGTATACAGACCAAGAGTGGCTCAAATTTATCTTCATGAAACATGACTTTAATCTTAGCTAGAGAATATGGGTTGAATACCATTAGTATTTTGACATTGATATTTTATATATTTCTGGAATGGAAAATGTGGTGGCTGATGTGCTATGCTATAAAAATCAGGCACTGACTACAAAGGAATCTAGTGATAAATGAAGATTGATGGCCCTCTTTTTTGAGTTACAATAGGAATTTCAAGAGAGTCACAACAAACTATTTCTTATATATTTTTTAGTTAACTATCCTCTCTTTAATAAGGTAATGAGAACATGGTTTTCAGAGCTTGTGTAGTTGGTTCTCAAAGAGAGTATTTCTAGTGAGGACCCACCTCCAGATTGGTCTATTAATGCAGATGAAATCCTATGTATACATGGTCATGTATGGGTTCCGACAAATGTGAGATAAGAACTTATTTTATAGTCCCATTCTTCTCAGTGGGAAGTTCATATTAGTATCTCCAATATATATTGTGATATTCTTTTCCAATACTGCTGGCCTGGGATAAAACATCATATAGTAGGTTTTAGCACTAGGTGTTATACTTGTCAGCAGGTAAGGACAAAGAACTGGAGACATGCTGGCTTGTTACAGCCATTACCATTCCCAAAATAGAAATTTGAAGATGTTGCAATGGATTTTTTAGTTATCTTACTGAGGTTTCCTTCATGTGGTGGCATGGTTGAGTAGTCATGGATCGACTGATGAATGTATCCCACTTTGTTTCTGTCTAGGAAACTTTCTATATTGATGAGATAGGAAGATTGTATGTATGTGAGATCATGCGGCTACATGGGGTCCATTTTACTATCTTTTCAGATAGGAAAAATTATTTCATATCAAGATATTGGCAGGGGTTATAGAGATCTATAGGTATGTACGTGCTTCTGAGTATAAATTTTCAATCTTAGACTGATGGCCAACTAGAAATCACAATACATGTGTTGGAGGAGATGCTCCAAGAATGAATCTTTTATTTCAAAACTTCATGGGAGAGGCATATCTACACCATCAATTTAACCTACAATAATATTTATTATATGATTATTTATATGGCTCTGTATGATCCCTTATATGTCAGGTTGTACCATTCCCCCCTGTATTAGTTAGAGGTAGGAGAGGCAGGTCTACTAGGTCCTTGCATAATACAGGAGACTTCAGAGTAGGTGTAGTTGATCAAAAACCATGTGTCTACTGCTCATTATATAAAGAAATGTTATTCTAATCACTGTCAATGACCTCTAGAGTTAATAGTTGGGGATTGTTTTTCTTATGGGTATCATCTAGAATTGGGAATAAATAGATACAGAGGTAAGGGAAGTTAGCATCATCCTTTTTTATAAATGTTGAGATCTTTGATAGTGTAGGTCTGATAGGCTATCGGTTTCTTCTACCTTATAGGTACTATTTCATGCACGATGTCTACCATGTTTCATAGATTTTAGAATATAATGATGACCCATCTCATAATTTTGATCAGTGGATGGTGTTGTTCTCAAATGATGTTTTTCAACCCTTTGAAGGGTAATTTGGGGATGAGTTCCTCTAAGGGGGAAGACTATAATTAATCGAATTTTCTATGAGTTACAGACCCTTTAAATTATAAAACAATCATTTATCTTAGACCTAATATGAATTTCTAATGAGGATATGGATAAAATTAGGGTATCTAGGGATTTTTCAGGGCTCAAAACCCCAACCAGTGGAAGAAATAACTAGGCCACATGGGTAGTAGAAACCACGCTGCCCAACCCACAGAGTTTCTTCTCGAAGTGTATAGAATTTCAATGGGAAAATAAAGGACCATTAATTTCCCTAACTGTGTACCAAGAGCGGTATTCCCATTCAAAAACTCCGCAGTTCTTAGTAGAGATGAATAGAATGGTTGGCACATATATTTGTAAAAAATACGATTTCCCTTATAAGGAAATGAGTCACACATGGTGGTTGCATAGATTGGACAAATATGTGGCCGAAACACGTGACTTAGTAGTTTTTTGGTAAAAACCCATTTTCCATTAAATTATTTAAAACATGAACCTGTTTTTTCATTTCCTATTTCCGATTGATAGAGGATCCATTTTCTTCCCGGATGAGCCCTAAAGATCTCTTCATAGGTTTTGATCCTATTTCATCATCTTGTGTCCAATTCCATATTTTATTGTCTCAATGGATAGCCTTCAATCATTGATTTATTATTCAATTTTTCCTAATATAGGACAAACTAAGGGATGATTGTAACACCCCGAGATTTTATGAGAAATATTATTTTTAATTTTATTGATGTTTTGTGTTGTACGTTACAACAAAGGAGTCTTGCACAACATGAAACCCTAACTTGGCTGCATTACACACAATCTCAACCTTTCTCGATAGCGTGTGTTGTACGCAATACCGAGTTTCACTAAACAACGATATGATATTAAAATATTATTAAAACTAGCCGTTATGAATAGTAATAACCACTTTTTGAAATTTTGTAAATTTTATCTTTCAAAATGGACTTAATTTTTGGATTCGGAATATCGAAATTAGCCTAGGGTGAAATTTTGGTATTTTTTCTGAAAACATTCAATTTTTGATAAATAGTGAAAACACTGGGTTACTATTTAAAAACCGACTTTTTATTTAAATAATTATTTATATTATTTAAATTTATTTTAGGTCAAAATTGACACATAATACCTATATAAGTTCAATGTAATTCATTGGAGTCATTTTATAATAATTTTAGATATATAAAACTTTTATTGAACTTTTGACCATCTTTTACCCACCTCCTAGGAGAATTTACAAATTTACATAAAACATAATTTTAACACTTTTGTGAATGGAATTTCAAAAATACGAGAGACATGCTTGATGTCAGTAAGTAAAATGTGGCTCAATGAGATGAAAATAATTTTTGGTGAATAGTAACTTTTTACTTTTATTTACCAATGTTAAAAGTAAATAGGGTAATTAAGGGTAAAAATGATATTATTATTACCCTAACACATGTCCTAATTCTATTAGATAAGTGTAATTAGAGCAAAAGAAACCTTAAGAGTAAAATATTACCATTTAGGCCCACTTGGATTAGATTAGGACATTTAATATTAATTTATATAAAGAAGGGTTAAAATAGATAAAATCAATGTTTAATAAGTAAATCATTTTTAATATAGGGTTATACATAAGATAAATTCGACTATAAATATTCATTAGAAAAATAAAAATATTTACTACATAATGGTATTTTATTTATAATTTTTAGACATTAAATAATTAAATTTATTTTTGACACAATGATGATGTAGTAATTATCTTATTATTGAAATATTGACATAATTGATGTTATAAATACCCAAATAAATGTAATTTGAGACTTTTTATGAATTATACTAATTTTTTGGTTCATATTACATGTTAGTATTTATTTAGTTAACTTTTTTCTAACTAATCATTCTGTTATGATTTTCACAAAAATAAATTACCAAATAGTGTCAAAATTGACATAAAATAGTTTTTTAAACAAATATTATATTATTAATTGTTATTTTATTCCTAAAAATCTAAGGCTCGGCCAAATGACTTAGATAAGGTCATATATATTAATAATAAACAACTTGGGTTAATTTGGATTTTTATAGTAAGTTTATTAACCTTATAGTGTAAGAACACAAAAAGACACGGTAAAAGTAAAATTATCTAACTTAAAGTTTAATCTAAATGATAAGGTTAAAATAATAAACTAAACTTGTCCAAATTCTATTGGAGGAGATTATTTCGACCCATCCCCACCTTATTATCTAAATAAATCAATTTTGAGCTATTTAAAACCGAATATGGCTTTATAATAAAATAATCTTTTTAGTTTTTCCAAAGTTGTCCCTCTCCTCCCTTATAAAAGGGCACCTCCTCCCTCTCTTCCTCACACCACTTTGAGCCTTCAACCTCATCCAAAACCTTACAATTTATCTTCTCCACTTCCCTAGAAACATCCTATAGGTCCTGGTATTCTTCAAAGACCAATTTTAGTGCCCTAAAAGTAGGTCTCAAAGAAGCGCTTCGAAGAAGAGGAAATGTCTGTTACCGATTTTTCAGCTTTATTTCATCTTCCACTTATTCTTCTATAGTTGTTTCATTATGAAGTAATAACATCAGTATAAATAATATACTGATATGTTATTATAATTATTAAACTACCCTATTTCATCATCTATCCATCCTACGGAAAATGAAATCACCACGTGTGCGTACGTACGGAATACCATCTCCACGCCGTGGTGAAATCTGTTTTTCCACCAACACCTTACATGGATGGGTATAATGGTTTAAAGAATAACTATATATGTTTATTATAACATCATAATGATTCTGATATATTATACCATCCACTGAAATTTTATTCAATAATTATGGGAACGATATCATCGCTCGTGCATACGTATGGACTACTGTCTCCACGATGCGATGAGATTCATTCTCCATGTTAACCATATATGAATGATCATATAGTTTATATAATGAATAATAATGAAATATATTAAATAATAATGCTACTTGATTTATGTGTATATATATATTTATATATGTGTGTGTATGTCATCTATTTAGTTTCATTTAATTCAATAAGGAAACGAAAACAACGTTCATGCGTACGTACGGCCTACTGTCTCCATGAACGGTGTATTTCCTTCCTTTTATCGATCTATAATATACATATTTATATGATGAATATATATTATATATAAATCATGTTTTACATTCTGGAATTATGTAAATCTTGATATAAGTAATAATATCAAGAACGACAAGTCGAAACACATACGATAAATGAAATGATTTTAGCCAAAATCTTGCTTTAACATGAAATTTACAAAAGAACGGGTAATATAAAGTCATAAGTGAATCATATATGATATCATAACAATTAATATGATTCTGTAATAAGTCAATGAAATTATTTAAATCTTTATATAGGAGGTTCGGATACGTACGAAGTGTATCAGACCTAAGGTAAGGGATAATTGTGCAAATCTCATTTTTATCCGAGACTACTTATTCGTAAGTATTTACTGGGGTTATTGCTATCATACATGTCCATGTTTTATAAAAGTGTATTCATTTATGTTTAAATTCCTTTTTACCCATTTTATTTTTACCCCATGGTATGGAAGGAATCTTTCTTTTATTTACCCTACAAGGTACTTTTTGACTTTTCCGACAAAAGTTCGTTAAGAATGTTTTTTTAACGTATACGGCATGAAAGGATTTTTACGGTTTTATAAAGCCTTGTTTTCATGATGCTTCCTCCATAAGATTTCATGACTATCTTCAAAAAAATCCTTTACTTTTAAAATTGCATTACATTTTGTGACAATAAAATGATTTTGAAGAAAAAAGGATATTTTCCTCAAGAATTCATTTCATGTGTTTTATCAAAACCATTTTCATCTAAGATGACATTATTTCACATGTGTATGTTTCAAGTATCATGTCTCTATGATTTACATGGTTTCACTTTTCTAATGATGAAATGATATCCAATTTTTTTTATGGATTACGTTATGATGGAATGATGTTTATCAAACCCATTTTATTCTTGGGTTATGATAAATGATTTATGTTTATATTGTGGCACACAAAAGAATGATTTAAATATGAGATGGGTGGGACATATATCTCCCTCCAATGAATTGGGTAAAGATTTATATCTCATAAGATAGATATGGCTGGAACAGTAAGTTAATCCGGTCCAGTATTACAAGACTGGAACGAGGAGTGAACTCGATTCAAAAAGGGACTTTGTCCACTAAGATGGTCTTGGCAGCAATGCCTTGGCTACTATGGAAATCATTACATG
Source organism: Viscum album (assembly GCA_963277665.1). Taxonomy (NCBI): domain Eukaryota; kingdom Viridiplantae; phylum Streptophyta; class Magnoliopsida; order Santalales; family Viscaceae; genus Viscum; species Viscum album. The sequence goes on from OY728140.1 coordinate 187,118,125, forward strand.
TGCTTAATTGATTCCACAATCACATGTTTTATTTCCATTCTATTTTATCATGATTAATGTTTCTTTATGATCTATTCCTTATGTTCTTCCATGTTTTATGTCGTTGCTCAAGATTTTGTTATTTAAACATTATGTTCGTGTTTTTAAGTTCAAATGTTTATGATTTGTTTTATTTTATCCATGCTTACACTTACTGAGCATTTAAGCTCACCATTTATATGTTTTATTTTCCCCAGGATATAAAGAATGTTATTTTGGTAAGAATAGAAAAGGGGAAGATCTTTATGGGAGATGTTGAAGATCTTTCACCATGATTAGAAGATTGCGTTATGAGTTTCCAAAGACACTAAACTATTACAGTCCTTGTGTGTCTATTCTTGTTATGTATTAAGTATTCCGAAAAAGTAATGTAATGTCCATGTACGTCAAGCTTTGGGTCTCTACAGTTGGTATCAGAGAAAAGGTTTAGTCAAACTTTGGAAACTAGGATACAAAAACATTAGTGAGATCCCTAGAGATATTTCTAAGGTATGTCTAGGGATGTCCCTAAGGATAAGTATAAGTATAGAATATAGTCATTGAACTATGGTAACGATCATAGAATTTAACCTATGATGTTAGATATTGAGGGAACTCCCCCTTTACTATGTTGTTTTCCCTAGAATTATTTTTGTCTCTCACACTATTCTTTTTGGGTTTTAGAAAATTGTTGGAAACAGGAAGATTCACAAAAATGGAGGATATGATAGACAATGGAATGATATTCTTCATGAGAAACCAAATGAAATGGTATTTGGAAGTCCAAACATCATTATTATGCCTAATCAGAAATCTCATAATTTGATCAATAATCTCAACTTTGGTAAGTTTCCCGACTCAGATAATAAGAGAAATATGAAGTTTCATGACGATCATAGATGAAATAAAGTTCAATTTCCCTCATGTAAATCATGTGGGAAGAGGCATCAAGGAGATTGTTTCAAAGGAACTGGAAGATGCTTTGGATGTGGAAAAGAAGGACACAAAGCCAGTAAGTGCAAAGAAAAAGTTTCAGTTAACACCATGGACAAGGATAATGGTATTTCTACGACATCAACAATGATTAGATGTTTTAAATGTGGAATGTACGGACATTATGAAAACCAATGCCCTAAGGGAAAATCTCATGAAGAGAATCAGCATGGTCATATGGGTAGTATTGATGTGGATGATGATGAGGAGACTACAAATGATATATGAGCTGAAAGAAGTGTTGAAGCTCAATCAGTTATTTTAGAAGGTAGTGTAATGATTGTATGTTTATCGAGAGTTATGTTGTATAGTTAATGGTACTATGGAATAAATAATCATCTAAGGATTGTTACACTATTGTTTTTCCTAAAGTATTTGAAAGTATATGTTGAATGGTACCAGTAACCATGGAAGGTTATTCAGATATTTTTGGAAAGTAGATGATATGCACATAAAGAAGGAATAAGAAGATAATGAAATGTTTGATTGTATTCATGAGTCATGATTGATATAAGGACTAAGTGATATCATGGTTTCAGTATATAGAATTTTGAGGATTTTGGTATGTATAAAGTGTTAACTTTTAACTGCATTCATGTTTTCACTAAGGTTCAATGGGTATTCATTTTTTAATAGAATACATGATTAAGGCCTTCGAATGTTTGGAATGTGACCAACAAGACATATCTTATGATATATGGGGATCAATGATGGTATTAACATGCTTGTTGTATGAAATCTCTGGTAATTGTTTTCACTATATTATGAGAGTGGACTGTAGTATTATGGATAAGACTAAAGATTGGAATAGATTATGTTGGACATAAGTTAGTATTGTTTAAGGATAGAAGTTTTTTGGATACTATTGATGCGATGTTATAGTAATGTAGTTTTAGAAAAAGGGAAACCTGTAGGATGGGCGACAGCCCATCACGTCGGTCAAGGCTCTAGGAATCGAACCCACTACCGAAGTGCGACTGGCCTTTATCACCTACCACTGGCCTACAGGAAGTCCCTGGTTAGTAGAAACTAGTTTTATTTTATTAAGCGGTATGATATATGAAGTATAAGTTCATTTTTGAACCATAAACGATTAATCTAACCATAAGATGGACTTATAACTTTTGCTAACATTTTGTTTGGAAAAGATGGAATGACCCATCATTCTATCACATGATCTGATAACACATCACGAATAACAAATTCAACTTCATTTCTTTAAGTGATGAAGTGGAAATTGTTCAATTCACGAACAACAGTGAGATTTTAACAAAATCATGTATGTATTTATTCTAATACATCAACTTTAGGGAAATGATATTGAAAACCAAAAATGTTGTCCTAGTTCCCTTATATCCGATGAATCAGATGGTACCTTAGATCATCACAAATCTATATCTTTGTGATTGTTGGATTTTTCATAGCCATGTTCTTTACCACTCTCCATCAGAACATGATGGTTAGGTTTCTCTTCCATATCAATATTTTCAACTATGTTCTCCTATGTGGAAACCCAGTGATTAGTTAATTTGGGTAACCATTATGTTTTATACATTAGTTTTTAAAGATTGGTTTTGGTATTCCTTTTTACGATGTGGGTTTCTATTAAAGAAACTTTCTAGTAGTAAACCATTTATAACCCCGACGAATTTCAAGGGCGAAATTAATTTTAAGGGGGGTAGAATGTAACACCCCGAGATTTTATGAAAAATTTTCTTTTTAATTTTATTGATTCTTGTGTTGTATGTTAGAACAAAGGAGTCTTGCACAACACGCAACCCTAACTTGGCTGCATTACACGCAATTGCGACCTTCCTCGATAGCATGTGTTGTACGCAATACCGAGTTTCACTAAACAACGATATGCTATTAAAATATTATTAAAACTAGCCGTTATGAATAGAAATAACCACTTTTTGAAATTTTTTAAATTTCATCTTTCGAAATTGACTTCATTTTTGGATTTGGAATTTCGAAATTATCCTAGGGTGAAATTTTGGTATTTTTTTTTGAAAACATTCAATTTTTGATGAATACTGAAAACACTAGGTTACTATTTAAAAACCGACTTTTTATTTAAATAATTAATTATTTTATTTAAATTTATTTTAGGTCAAAATTTACAAATTATTCCTATATAAGTTCAATGTAATTCATTGGAGTCATTTTATAATAATTTTAGATATATAAAAATTTTATTGAACTTTTGACTGTCTTTTACCCACCTGCTAGGAGAATTTGAAAATTTACATAAATCATAATTTTACTGCTTTTGTGAATGGAATTTCAAAAATCAGAGAGACACGGTTGATTTCAGTAAGTAAAATGTGGTTTAATGAGATGAAAATAATTTTTTGTGAATAGTAACCTTTTGCTTTTATTTACCACGATTAAAAGTAAATATGGTAATTAAGGGTAAAAATGATATTATTATTACCCTAACACATGTACTAATTCTATTGGATAAGTGTAATATGACCAAAAAAACCTTAGGAATAAAATATGACCATTTAGGCCCACTTGGATTAGATTAGGACATTTAATATTAATTTATTTAAAGAAGGGTTAAAATAGTTAAAATCAATTGTTAATAAGTAAATAATTTTTAATATAGGGTTATACATAAGCTAAATTCGACTATAAATATTCATTAGAAATCTGAAACTATTTCCTACATAATGGTATTTTATTTATAATTTTTAGACATTAAATAATGTAATTTATTGTTGACACAATGATGATGTAGTAATTATCTTATTAATGAAATATTGACATAATTGATGATATAAATACCCAAATAAATGTAATTTGAGACCTTTTATCAATTAAACAAATTTTATAGGTTAATATGACATGTTATTATTGATGTAGTAAACTTTTTTTGAAATAATCATTCTGTTATGAGTTTTACAAAAATCAATTACCAAATAGTGTCAAAATTGACATAAAATAGTTTTTAAAACAAATATTATATTATTAACTGTTATTTTATTCCTAAAAATCTAAGGTTCGTCCAAATGACTTATATAAGGTTATATATATTAATAATAAACAACTTGGGTTTGTTTGGATTGTTATTGTATGTTTATTAACCTTATAGTGTAAGAACACAAAAAGTCATGGTAAAAGTAAAATTATCTAACTTAAAGTTAAATCTAAATGATAAGGTTAAAATAGTAAACAAAACTTGTCCAAATTATATTGTATGAGATTATTTCGACCCATACCCACCTTATCTTAGAAATAAATCAATTTGGAGCTATTTAAAACCGAATATGTCTTTATAGTAAAATAATATTTTTTGTTTTTCCAAAGGTGCCCCTCTCCTCCCTTATAAAAGGGCACCTCCTCCCTCTCATCCCCGCACCGCATTGAGCCTTCAAGCTCAGAAAAACCCTGACCATTTCTCCTCTACACTTCCCTATAAAAATCCTAGAGGTCCTTGTCTTCTTCAAAGACCAATTTTAGTTCCCTAAAAAGAGGTCTCAAAGAAGCACTTCAAAGAAGAGGTAATGTCCGTTACCGATTCTTTCAACTTTATTTCTTCTTCCACTTCTACTTCTATAGTTTTTTCATTATGAAGTAATAAAATCAGTATAAATAATATACTGATATGTTATTATAATTATCAAACTACCCTATTTCACCATCTATCCATCCTACGTAAAACGAAATCACCACGCGTGCGTACATACGGAATACCATCTCCACACCGTGGTGAAATCTGTTTTTCCACCAACATATTACATGGATGGGTATAATGGTTTAAAGAATAACTATATATGGTTATTATAACATCATACTTATTCTGATATATTATACCATCCACTGCAATTTTATTCAATAATTATGCGAATGATATCATCACTCGTGCGTACGTACGGACTACCGTCTCCACGACGCGATGAGATTCATTCTCCATGTTAACCATACATGAATGATCATATAGTTTATATAATGAATAATAATGAAATATATGAAATAATAATGCTACTGGATTTATGTATATATATATATATATATATATATATGTATCTCATCTGTTTATTTTCATTCAATTCAATAAGGAAACGAAAACAGCGCTCATGCGTACGTACGGCCTACCGTCTCCATGAATGGTGTATTTCATTCCTTTTATTGATCTATAATATACATATGTATATGATGAATATATATTATATATAAATCATGTTTTACATTCTGTAATTATTTAAATCAGGATATAGGTAATAATATCAAGAACGACAAGTCGAAACACATACGATAAATGAAATGATTTTACCTAAAATGTTGCATTAACATTAAAATTTACAAAAGAACGGGTAATATAAAGTCATAAGTGAAACATATATGATATAATAACAATTAATATGATTCTCTAATAAGTCCATGACATTATTTAAATCATTATACAGGAGGTTCGGATACGTACGAAGCATATCAGTCCTAAGGTAAGGTATAATTGTGCAAATATCATTTTTATCCGAGATTGCTTATTCGTAAGTATTTACTGGGGTTATTGCTATCATCCATGTCCATGTTTTATAAAATTTTATTCATGTATGTTTAAATTCCTTTTTATCCATTTTATTATTACCCCATGGTATGGAAGGAATCTTTCTTTTATTTACCCTACAAGGTACTTTTTGACTTTTCTGAAAAAGTACGAGAAGAATGTTTTTTTTAACGTATACGGCATGAAAGGATTTTTACGGTTTTATAAAGCCTTATTTTCATGAAGATTACTCAAAAAGATTTCATTACTATTTTCAAAATAATCCTTTTCTTTTAAAATTGCATGACATTTTGTGAAAATAAAATGATTTTGAAGAAAAAAGGATATTTTCCTCAAGAATTAATTTCATGTCTTTTATCAAAACCATTTTCATCTAAAATGACATTATTTCACATGTGTATGCTTCAAGTATCATGTCTCTCTGATTTACATGGTTTCACTTTTCTAATGATGAAATGATCCAATTTTTTTGTATGGATTACTTTATGATGGAATGATGTTTATGAAACCCATTTTATTCTTGTTTTATGATAAATGATTTATGTTTATATTGTGGCACATGAAAGAATAATTCAAATATGAGATGGGTGGGACCTATATCTCCCTCCAATGCATTGGGTAAAGATTTATATCTCATGAGATAGACATGGATGGAATGTTATGTTAATCCGGTTCAGTATTATAGGACTAGAACGAGGAGTGAACTCGGTTCAGAAAGGGACTCTGTCTACTAAGATGGTCTTGGCGGCAATGCCTTGGCTACTATGGAAATCATTACATGTTTTTAATGGATGCCAAAATCACATTTTTTATTCCCATGCTATTTTATCATGATTAATGTTTCTTTATGTTCTATGCCTTATGTTCTTCCATGTTTTATGTTGTTGCTCAAGATTTTGTTGTTTAAACATTATGTTCATGTTTTTAAGTTCAAATGTTTATGATTTGTTTTATTTTATCCATACTTACCCTTACAGAGCATTTGAGATCACCCTTTATATGTTTTCTTTTCCCCAGGATATAAAGAAAGGTTTTAGGTAAGAAAACAAAAGGGGAAGATCTTTATGGGAGATGTTGAAGATCTTTCACCACGATTAGAAGATTACGTTCCGAGTTTCCAAAGACACTAAACTATTATGGTCCTTATGTGTCTGTTTTTTTATGTATTAAGTATTCTGAAAAAGTAATGTAATGTCCATGTACGTCAAGATTTGGGTCTCTACAATGATACTAGGCTAGAAGAGTGATATAGGCTTGAGGCAGGTGGTCTATGAATTTTCCCTAAAATTATCATCATTTATAAATTACCATTGATGTGAGAACTATATTTTCATTGGTAATTTCCTATTAAATTTATATGGATTTATTTTAATCATAGAAATCATGTTCTGGATCCATTTATGATTATTATTTGGGTATTTTGATGTTGGAAACTTAACATCGTTCAACCCAAGTTGGGTGTGCTATCTTTTATGCCTATATTGGATTTGTTATGACTATCAACACCATTATTCTCAGTGGGAATTTCATATTCGTATCTCAAATATATATCGTGATATGCTTTTACAATACTGGTGGCCTAGGATAAAAAATAATATAGTAGGTTATAGCACTAGGTGTTATACCTGTCAGCATGTAAGGGGAAAGCACTGGAGACATGATGGATTGTTACAGCCATTACCAGTCCCAAAATATAAATGTGAAGATGTTGCAATGGATTTTTTAGTTATCTTACTGAGGATTTCTTCAGGTGGTGACATGGTTGAGTATTCATGGATCGACTGATGAATGTATCCCACTTCTTTTCTATCTAGGATACTTTCTCTATTGATGAGATAGGAAGATTGTATGTATGTGAGATCATGCAACTACATGGGGTCCATTTTACTATCATTTCAGATAGGGAAAATTATTTCATATCAAGATATTGGCAGGGATTATAGAGATCTATGGGTATGTAGGTGCTTCTAAGTATAAAATTTCAACCTTAGACTGATGGTCAACTAGAAAGCACAATACATGTGTTGGAGGACATACTCCAAGCATGAATCTTTTATTTCAAAAATTCTTGGGAGAGGCGTATCTGCACCATCGATTTAACCTACAATAATATTTATTAGGTGATTATTTGTATGGCTCTATATGATCCCTTATATGGTAGGTTGTACCATCCCACCTATATTGGTTAGATGTAGGAGAGGCAGGTCTACTAGGTCCTCGTATCATACAGGAGACTTCAGAGTTGGTGTAGTTGATCAGAAACCATATGTCTACTACTCATTATATACAGAAATGTTATTCTAATCACTGTCAATGACCTCTAGAGTTAATAGTTGGGGATTGTATATCTTGCAGGTATCATCTAGAATTGGGAATAAATAGATACAGAGGTAAGGGAAGTTGGTATCATCCTTTTTTATAAATTTTGAGATCTTTGATAGTGTAGGGCTGGTATGCTATCGGTTTCTTCTACCTCAGAGGTACTATTTCACACACGATGTCTACCATGTTTCATAGATTTTCTAATATAATGATGACCCAACTCATAATTTTGATCAGTGGATGGTGTTTTTCTCAACTGATGTTTTTCAACCCTTTGAAGGGTAATTTGGGGATGAGTTCCTCTAAGGGGGGAGACTATAATTAATCAATTTTTCTATGAGTTATAGACCCTTTAAATTATATAACAATCCTTTATCATGGACCTAATATGAATTTCTAGTGAGGATATGGATAAAATGATGGTATCTAGGGATTTTTCAGGGCTCAAAACCCCAACCAGTGGAAGAAATAACTGGTCCGCATGGGTATTAGAAAACACGTTGCCCAACCAATAGAGTTTCTACTAACATTGTATAGAATTTCAGTGGGAAAAGCAAGGACCATTAATTTCCCTAACTGTGTACCAAGAGAGGTATTCCCATTCAAAATCTCTGCAGTTCTTAGTAGAGATGAACAAAATGGTTGGCACATAGATTTGTAATAAATGAGAGTTCCCATTTAAGGCAGTGAGTTGAACACGATGGTTTCATAGTTTGGACAATTTTGTGGCCAAAACACGTGACCTAGTAGTTTTTTGGTAAAAACCCATTTTCCATTAAATTATTTAAAACATGTCCCAGTTTTTTCATTTCCAATTTTTGTTTGATAGAGGATCCATTTTCCTCCCGGATGAGCCCCAAAGATCTATTCATATGTTTTGATCTTATTTCATCATCTCATGTCCAATTCCATATCTTATTGTCTCATTGGATATCCATCAATAATTGATTTATAATTCAGTTTTTTCCTTATATATGCCAAAATAAGGGACGATACTGCGCTAGAAGAGTGTTATAGGCTCGAGGAAGGTGGTCTATGAATTTTTCCTAAAATTATCATCATTTATAAATTACCATTGATGTGTGCACTATATTTTCATTGGGAATTTCCTATTGAATTGATATGGATTTATTCTAATCATAGAACTTATGTTCTATATCCCTTTATGATTATTATTTGGGTCGTTTGATGTAGGAAACTTAACATCGTTCAACCCAAGTAGGGTGTGCTATCATTTATGCCTCTAGTGGATTTGTTATGACTATCAACGCCATCATTTGGGTGTGCAATGAAATTTTGTTGATAAGTAATGTGTATTAATTAATTAATTAATATTTTAACTGTTTAAAGGAAATTATATTAATAAACATCACTTGGACTAGTTAAATTATAAATTGAATGGAAATTGGTTTCATGAACTTAAATCACCATATCATACTAAATTAAATGAAATGGTTTTAACATATTAAATGACTATGTAATTTAATTTGATAGTTTATTCATATCTTTAATAGGCCTTGTCATGTATAATTAATGTTAAAGTAATGAACAAAATAAATGATTATTTAATTAAAGTTACAAATGGTTTCATGTCCTTGATTAACCTTATCACATTGATGAATTGTAAAAAAATAAACCAAATGAAAAATTTAATGGTATGGGTATTACATTGACTAAATTAAATAAAGATATATGTATAAGGTTCCTATTTCATATGAACCTTCTTATCTTTATAGGAGTGGTTAGAATTGAGCCATCCTTTGAATCTTGAGGGAATTCCATGAGCACTTAGAGGATATCATCCCAATTCAAGGAGCCCACTTTCAAGGGAGATATCCACCTTGGAAAATGGTCCTTGTCCACTATAGTATTCCTGAAAATATTCTATTGGATCCCTTCACTATGTCTTCAGATATTAGGATGCCTCATATACACTCCTTGGATATAGGTTGATTTCTTATGATATAAGGTTCCATTGATTCACCCTAATGGGCCTAGTAATGCTTAACATGTTATTACTTTGAATGAGATCCTTAGACATGGTTATAATAATTTATAGTTGAATTAATTTGGTGATTCCCATTAAATTACTCTTAGACCCCTTTTATTTCTAGACTGCATGAGTTACTATTATGAGTTTTCTAACCCTTGAGGTCAAGGATGCCTTGGTTTCACTTTGGATCATCCTTTGTTATTATTATAAACTCTTTCATTGTTGAGTAAACCTTATCAGGACTTATCTATATAAACTAAACTTAAATAAATTAATTAAATGATTTCATGTTCATAGATATTACCAACTGATGCTAAAGCAGGTAAGAGTTATTATTTTAGAATTGCATTACATTTTTATATACCTGAAAAATACTATGTTTATATTCATTGAATGGATTTTAGAGATGATGTTGGTGGTGGAATACTAATATTTATCACACACCCTACCAAAGTCGTGGTTGGTACCTGAGCATATTATATGATCATAGGTGTTGATAAGGCGAAGAATCCCTCTTGGGAAACCGGACATTCTTTATTTATTGGGATAGAGAATGGTAGAAGATGACTTGGCCAGTGCTTGATATTCATGGACAGTTTTTTTCTTTTTGTTTTTTGTATAGAATGTGATATACTATATATATGTTTCTTTTTATGATTATTTTATTACTTTTTAAATAAATGGAATTACATCATCATATTTTTGATACCATACTATTAAGATTTTGTGTCTATTAATTTTGATGTATTTTTATTCTTATATTCTTTGAGCTGTTTTATTCATTATTATTCTTACACTATTGTTATCTGTATATTATATATATATATATATATATATATTAATCAGTTATGCTACACTATGACATGAGGTAATAGTCTCCTTATGTACACACCTTAGGCCTTCACTGCTATTCGGTGGCCTCGAGCATATGCGGAGGCGTTCTTGAGTCCATTTGTCCCATCGACTTGAGGAACCATTGAGTGGCACTGGGGTTGATACTTCACATCATACATTTTCATTCATCCATAAAAACTCCTTTAATAATATTATCATAACACTTCATATTCCTCATCATAGTGTGGAACTGCTATTACCTTTCGATGCGGTAGCTAATCTATAAACATTTTCATATTAATTTTATGTAGAATATAACTCATCATGTTATAATGTATTTATTAATATTCAAGAACATGAATATATAATTAAAAAAATTCTAAAGTAACTGGTTCTAGGGAGTCAACCCCAACATTACCTTACCATAACTATGATCCGATGTAAAAGTGATCTAAAAGAAGATTTGTTTTTCTCTCCTTGATAACAAGTTTTATCATTTATCCATTAATTATAAACTTATTAATTTTTACATTAATGAGTATTGGTAGACAACTTTGATTTCTAGCCTTTATAGTTCTCATGGTTTTTTTATATTCCCATTTTATGATTTACACAAAAGCAAGATCAAAACACTGTATATATCAAGGAATATGAGAATGATTCCATAGTAATATTAGGAATATGTTGTATATTTATCCTAAAAATCTCTTTTATGTTTTCACACATCAAATGGGAGAGATTTCGTGCCATATGACATAAGAAATAATTATTTTTAAAATTGGACCATCTTGTGTTTTTGAACACCATGTCAACATATGTACTATGATTAAATCTAATCCACCCCACAAATCTACTTCTATAGATCTTTTTCCCCTAGAATGGGGTTTCTATTTAATTCATCCTTGGAGAAATCATTTTATTTAGTGTTAATTAACTATAAGAATAATCATCCATTTTTGATATGTTATCAGACATATTTAATAATGAATATAATAATACTCTCATTATCCTATTGTAGACATCTAGAACATATTAATTTGAAATATATATTCTTTGATCATAGTCTTTGATTTAATAAATAAATGGATTTTTTAATCTTTAAAACCTTATTTGAATTTTTGGGTGTTACAAAACCATCTCGAAACATCATATAGACATTTTCCTTAAGGTATTTCCATAAAGGTTGTCTTGAATTCCAATCACTCAATAATGATCTCAGAATGTTTCCATAAAAAGTTAAATTCTAATGTACTTTATCATTAAATAATGTTATAAGATTTTATCATTGAATATATATAGATATAAATTGAACCTTGAATAATTAGTGTATTTTTATTTCAAACAACTTGTTCCATCCACATGTAGTTTCTCTTGAATACCAAACAATATCTTTCAATCGATAGAAGAAACATGCAAAATGTGAAACTTGATTTTGGTACATAGAATCCATTTTTAATTCATTTTAAATTTCAAATCATATAAATTTTCTAATTATTGATTCTTTATAGTGTTAGTAATTCTTATTTATGAATATATCACATATTAGTGGTTAATATAAAACCAACACTGTGGTTAAAAATTTAATACACTGTATGTGTCTTAGGAACAATTCCTCCCACTAAAACTAGTGTAGTTTAGTGTTCTAATGCTATTGTACGTGCCTCTTAATCCTAGAATTCACTTAAGTCTAGAGTTATCCCATTATCAAAAAGGAGATGTGATTTCCTCCAAAAATATAGTTGTTTTTTACTAATATTTATAATATTAGGGATATTAATATCCTAAGATTTCATATGGTAAATAACTAAGATGCACCTTCTATTTTTCAATGACGTACATTTAAATCTTTAAATAGATTTAATAAATAGTTTATATTAATATCATAAGGTTTTGACATAATGGAATTCTATCACTTCATAGCGTATAAGATATCAGTTATTCAATATATTTGGCATATTTTTAAATGTTATGGAGTTATTTTTGAAACATGTCTAGGTTGGAATCATGGAAGGTTTTCAATAAATAGAAGTATCTCTATCAATATTATAATACTACCATAATATCTTTGATTTGTATAAGGTAATGACAGTTTAATAAAATATTTACTCTAAACATAAAATACCTATGAATACTTGATTTCGATATACTCTAACAAGCCCACTCAGAGGATCACTTATCATCTTACCAAGTGAATTCGTTTTTCCTATTATCATTTATAAAATTTCTTAAATGAATCTCATAGAGAATATGAATTCACCTCAACATTCTACCTATAATAGTTTAAATGGTCAAGATGAACTAAATCAAGAATCTTTTTGGTGTGCCTTTATTTTTGAATATTAATTTTTTAAAACATAATAGTTGATTATATAGATAATACCAATGGATTTTATCTCCAATGAGTCTAATAATCTTTTAGATATATCCTTCATATAAATAAATAATTATCTATCCAAAACTAGGTATGGTTCCTATATTTTATATTAATAATTCATTATAGATATTGTAAATATATAATTCAATTATAACATGACTATTAGTTTAGTATGAGATACTATAACAAAATTCATTCTATAAATTAATGTCTCATTATGCCTAACTGGACACTGAGATAAATGTTTTAGTAATAGATAATAATAGTATTCTAGAATTAATCAACTAAGAAAATAGACTTTTTTTTCCTCTTATTAGTTGATTTTGGAATCAACCTTTCTATGATTTCAGAGAGTTAAGTTTATTTTTTTCAATTTTTATGAAATTTGTTAGTTTAGGTATTTTAATACAAGTATATTTTGATTGAATATTTTATTAAATGAAGAATAATTCAAATAGAAATATTAAATTTAGTGATGAATATATATGAATGGGATGTTTTTCCTCTATTTATATGTAATCTATTGAAGTTCCACTTTTAGTGAACATTATGGGAACATGATAATTAAATAACTTTTTGTTCACTAAATTGACTTATCTTATGTATTTTGAAAGAATTATAATGGTTCCATCAACATTACAATTGTTCATGGGATTTATAACCCTGTATTTCACTTGTTTCATCATAAGTAATGAGAAACAATGATTTCTACAATACTTATATTTATAGATAAGCATAGTCAAAATATTCTTGAGTAGATTTTCAATATTATTCCACCAATAGTTCTTGATAAATATGGGATATTTGGGTGATAATGACATAATATGAAATTAATGGATAATTAACAATGCATATAGAAACCCAGCTTCACAAACTGATCATGGAACATTAATATTTTGGGTGATATATCATTAACTATGTTCCCCTTCTTCCTCTTCACACTGTTATAGTGTAGTTAAAATAGTTTTCTTTATTAATACTCTAATTCACATTCTAATGAGATATGAGATGAGATTTCATTGTATATGCATCCATATCTTCATGTTTCATATTTCTCTATCTAGATATATCTAATAGCATGATGTAAAATACATTTAAATAATTTTCTGTATACCTCTTGTAGGAATTTTTTCTCACCTACAATCACTTGTAGAGGTGGAAAATTAGAGTAAGGGACTCCAACACATAGTATAATGGTTATATTAGTAGTGAAGTGTATAAATGATTGTACCACTATTAAAATTTTATGATAGTAAGGACATGTTTTTTATCTATAAATTATATAAGTGTTCATGTGTTTTCACTTTCCATTTTCTATATTAAGTAAATATTATGTTAGTACTTCATTTTGATTACAAAATGTGAAGTCAAAATGTGATTTTTAGTTTCCCACTATTTTATAATATAGCATTATCCCCCAGCTTTGGAATCATAAATCCTATTGTGGGGGATATTCTAGTGGAAAGGATCCATATTTAACATATCATAACCCTAAAAAGGATGTGTTTAATTACTATAAATAATTTAGTTAGGAAATATTTCTAACTATATTTACTCAAAATTCCTTGATTTGTTGGCTAGACCCCCCAATACTGAAATCTCAGACATGGATTTCTTCAACACACTCCTCCACGATACACCATGTATTATAAGGGAAAACAATATTTATGCTAACATGGTTACATCAACCCAAAAGTTTCATTAGAACACTCCTATAGATGGATTTTTTCTAATGAGGGTTAGAGGAACACTTCAATATATGGTTTCATCCTGAATCAAGTAACTAAAGGTGATGCGAAACTAAATATTTTCTTTGAGTTGTTTTTATCGTATAAGTAAATTTTTCCTTATTTTATCCTTCTCATAATTATTAATATTATGATGATTGTATATATATTAGTTCACCATTTCGGATAAACTAATTTATGAAAAAATAATTTGTTTTATTTTATTGTGAATTCATGTTTATTTATTAATTTTATGTGATTGCATTTAAATAATCACACATCACACAAATAAATAACATACATATGATAAAACAAAAATAAAAATATGTTATGATCTTGATCTTTTACCACTAGATAGTTTTTCAATAGACTGATAAACCAACCGTTGACCTTAGGGAATAAATCCCAGAAAAGATATTGGTCTGAGTTGCAGCATTCCACCTATACCCAATGCATATCCTTAGTTGGTTTCACCTCGAATTAGGTTCTGAATCACCTAAACTCCTTAGATAATTATCTTATTCAAGTATTTAATCACTAATTGGTGAGTATAACTATATTTATGGGATTATATATAATAAACCATATACACCTAAGGCCATACATAATAATGGTTGGAAGAATAACTTGTAGTCCATCATATTTAATTTAATAAAACTTTTATCACAAAATAAACCATAGAATAAATATTAAACTAAATCAAAACCTAACACATATATTTTTCAGTCAATCTTATGATCCTTCACATATAAAAATACTATTTATTTAGTAAAAATTCTATAATTATTGAATTTTGTTTTTTATTAAGATAAATTGATTAAATTACTTATCATATTAATTAATTTATTTATTTATCTTGATTATACATCTGAAAATTCTTAGATAAACCCATCCTTTGTAATTTTATATATATTAAATAATGTAATTTTATTTATAATTAATACTCACATAGTGTGTAATGAATGTGTACTTGGAGTCTACCCATCTGGTTAGTTATAAATTTATTTAGGAAGTTAAAATGATATGTATTGAAGGAAACCCAAAGTATACCCTTCTCCTCCACATGTCATGTATTTTTACTCGTACAGAATGTGATTTCACCTTGTATGGTCTTTGTCATTTACTGTGTACTTACACAACATGAAGCATATATTATGCCTCATCATATACATAGTGTGTAGTTATATAACTCAAGCCATAAAGTTATCATGATTTTTATTGATTCATGACACACCATTAATCTAAACAACATCTACTTCTAGAAATTATAGAGATGTACATAGTGTATATGACAACCGTAAAGACCATGTATTAGAAGAAAATGTGAAAAATAATTATTTCAATAATTTATCCCACAAGGAATGTTGGAAATCACTCGATGTGTAATATTTGTGAGAACCATAATCACACAACGTAGACACCAACTACATGATGTGTTGGTCAATTTCTCTCGAATTAATATTACTTTTTTGCATGAATTTACTCATATTAGACAATCATTAAAGTATATTCCTAGCATGATCATCATGAATTATATGGTGGGTACTCTAGATACATGGTGTCAAATGAATACTTATATAGGTTATACAACCATATACACACTCTTTAATATCTTTTATCCCATGTTTATTGGTTGGTGCTCAATATAAAATGAATTTATTAATTTTATGTCTTCTACATTAACCACATGAACACCACATCGTGTAGGGTTACATGATATTTACACCAACTCTACTCCATTGATCTCTATAAACTGTGTTTTATATTACTATCTATACATGGTGAATAATTTTAAATTCTATGTAATAGAATCCAAAATATGTTCCATTATTAATATGGAACATCCTAGTGTCGTTGAATGGAATAAATAGTTTTTGGTTTTTTGTTACAAGATCTATAACTATGTCATCTGTCCAGAATTACCAACATCTTTGAATGGAATCCATAATAATTTTTTATTATTTATATTTAATATGAAGTTAAAAAAAGTTATATTGACTATTAAATTTAGATATAATAAAATAGAAATGAAAAAGTAACATCATATTCATAAATTAATCAACTAATGATAAATAATTATAAATTGATATATGACCACTATGACCCCACTTGAAGGTTTTGGGGAAAAACAAAATTGGCTGATCTAGTTCCCAATAATGTTTTTCATTAGTCTCATTGGATGAAATCCTTAGAACTAGATGAATGGAACAAAATAATATTTTATGATATGATATTTTTTCATATAATTTATAATTAATTTATATAATTATAATTACCTATACTAATAATTATTTCTTCATTTTCAAATCAGTAAAACATTCATATCATACTATCATTGTGATTTAGGATTCAAGAGTAGAATCCATCTACTGATATCTACAAACACATCACAAATATTTAAATGTTTCTATTATAATTCCATTTTCAATCATGGAGGATACAAAAAATGAATCATTCTACATTGATCACAAAAATAATCTTTCCACTTTTGAATGGATCTATCTTATTCTCTCAATTTATTGAGAGTGGGGAGGAGGATCACCAGTATCCATTCATTATAGTGTTCTTAAGGATTTATCTCTTGGGTTATATATAATTCTCTATAGAATTTGTTGTGTGCACATTTTTATATATACACTAAAATTATATATCTAGATTTATATACATGAGCCCGATAATTCTTTATTACACAAGGACCCTTAACTGATATCTTCTTCTAAGTAAACCCATTGTAGAATAATAATAATAATGTTATTATTATTGTTTTTTGATGCATGAGAAACTAATAGATATTTATATATCATTTCATATGGACACTTAACTCAGCCCACCAATCCTCCCCGGTGTTTGTTAAGCCTTCCATAATAACTATTTATTTAAATAAAAAAATTACTATTTTATTCATTCAATAAATATATATATTATACTTCCCAGTAGGAATTTTTTTTAATATTCACATAATAAAATAGATGATTAAGTAATTATTTGTTACCATGTGACTAAACAATAGATAAATAAATAATATATATTCTAGTAATTATCTATTTTCTAGAAAACAAATAGTTATTTAATATTCAACTCATATGAATATTCTTTTGATTAATTGATGATTTTATTAATTCATTTTTACACATCCTTAATAATTATTAAACCACAATTTAGGATTAATCATTTTTCAAACTATTAAATTCATAAATTATTAACTGAGATTTTGGATGCACTTAGGGTATGACTCTTTAAGCCCTTTCATAGTGGAATTAAGTGAAATAGAAAAAAGTAAAAGATCAGTGTCTAGAAACACATCAAGTCACCCATAGATAAATAAGTTAACATCATAATGAAAATAACCTTATACAGATGCTTGTTGTGTAATAGAATCTCTTTATCTCACAATCTCATCAGACATGTTGAATATTTCATTTCATCAACCTATATTTGTGATTTATATATTTTTTGACTTCCTAAAATGATCACATTGACATATACACTATGTATATGGACTTATTTGATAGTTATATTTCAATAAAAGGGTCATAGATATCTACATCCATTAATTGGAAGTGAAAATAATTTATTGACTTATTAATTAATATCATATCTCTTGTGACATACCCAGCATATCCAACTTTGTTGTGAGCATATGTTTTCATAGTTCTCATAAATACAAGAAAATATGTGAATCATGATATTCATTAATATTAATCTCAAGATAAGAACCAATACACATCTCCATATATAGGAATATCCAATGACACATACAATATGTGAAATTACTACAAGTGGGTCTGTTCTAATAACCCCAAAACGGGTATATTACAGAGTGTGAACTTTATAAAAAGAAGAATAAATGTCTTATGAGCCTCCAAATATTGATATAATACATAATCTATGTCTCATATGATATATTTCATCAGTCCATATAACATATATTTAATAATATCATCATAACATTTCAAGGTTATCGTCATATGGGGGACTTCTATGACCTGTAGATGTGAATGATTCTCTAATGAAATTATCACTAATTTTACATAGAATAAAAACAATTATTTATTAATACATTTATTAATATTCATGTATTAGAATATATAGGTAATCAAAACTATAATGTATTTGGTTCTAATACACCAAATCTCATAGAAAAAAATTCAAAATAACAATGATAAAGTATGAAAACAAAGGATCTCCCTGAAAATTCCCCCTTGATGGAACAATGATACTAGTGAACACACAATTAACCTTCACCTTTTAAAAAACCATATAAATTTACATCATAACATTTTATACCCATACATCATGGAACCCACACCATGTTAATGTACATTCGTGAAACCTCCAATACACTCTTTCCAAAATATCCATTGTATCACATTTCAATTCCAGGGATCCCTTCTTCGAATCTAAATAAGTTTTCATGGTGTGAATGATTTATTCCTCAATAATTTATTTACTAGTGGTCAACCTTTTGTGCATGAAAGAACATTTCAATTTTATTATAATGGTTGGTAAAACCTACATTAATCTAGTTGACAAAACATTTGAATATATTTTATATTTGAAAATGGTAATAAATTATAAAACTGAATTTGGATTCATGAGATACAATGCGGAAAATAAGATTTGAAATCCACCCCCCTTAAAATACTTTTCATCTCTTGAGAAACAATAATGTAAATACACTTAGTAATTTTAGTAGAAATATAGATTTATTCATATTAAAAAACATGTAATAGAACTTTAAAACAAGTTTCTCGAACGGCCACTTCATATACAACCCAACAAAATATCTCATATGTAGTGACCCAAGTTTCTCTTGAATGATACTTATCTCAATTTTGAGTTTCATAGCTTCAGGACCACCCATATGTAAAATGGTAATTCTACCCTAGCATACGAACAAAAATAAAGATTTTTCTGTTGATCTCAGAAGTGGTGTTTACCCCAGATGTTTAAATTTGGCGAATTTTTAAGAATATTGAATTTGGTGGGATTTTTATTATTTATTATTTTATTAAATATTATTTATTGCGCGCAAATGGTTATTTTACAACCATGTTTTTTGGTTTTTGAACTTTAGAATATTTGTGCATTATTTTTTGGAGGAAATGTTGAGCCGATATAGAACTACATATGCGATAGGGACTTTATAGTAAAATTTAAAGATTAAAAAATTATTCTTCACAATAATATTCATAAAAATTATGATTTTCCATAAAATTTAAGAATCATAAAGGAAATAATAGGTTGTACATGAATTAGGAATAATCGTTTTACCCTATTAATGGTATACTTTGATTTCTCTTAGAGATTATTGAGGGGTTTTCATGGGTGTATTTTTTTAGGAATTCATGTGAAGACTAATTACTGAAAAATAAAAAGACGAGTAAAGAAGATGACATAAATTGAATATGGATGTATTAAAAAATTTCACTATCCAAAAGAGTTTGATCCACTCTGACCTGTTAGTGTAGGTTGATCAATAGAAAATTCATTTGAGGATTTCACCTGGAAATGATTCAACTATTATGGAATTGGATTTTTTTTAATTTTAAAAAGAAAGAGAATCGTGGATATGTGGAAGATGAAAATTATGAAAATACTAAAAATAAGAATCGGATGAAGAAAACCAAGACTAAAAATAAATTCTGTGAGTTTAAGAATATGTTTTCGATAAAAAGAGGGGAAACATAATAATAAAAGAAGAATATGGAGACACTTCATCCCATAATAAATATGAGGATGACTGGTATGAAAATATCATGAAATTTTTGTAACTTATAAATAATTAAAAACCTCATCAATAAATGAATTAGAACATGGTGAATAATCGTATATAGAACACATGATCAAATCTATGTTGAAATATTTCCTTCATAAAAACACAATGCTCAAAATGGTAGATAAAGATATGAAGAAAGAATATGGGAAGAAGATTGAATAAACTATATAATTTCAATTGAAATAAATTTAAGTCATTGGGGAACTCAAGAATTCAAAGATTAATGTTTCTGATAATGAAAATATGTTAAAAGATATGGAAGTTAAATTGGTTTCCAGGGAAGAGGAACAAAGAAAGATGGAATCCAAATATATTGAAACTAAAATGAAGATAAAAGGAATCATAGATGACTTCATGAAATATTTTAACCTCAAGGATGAAACATTTGCGTTAGTTAATAAAGACAATACATCATTTTAGGTAAAACCAGCACCAGAATGTTCTTTAAAGGTACAAATTTTTTTACTTAAAATTTTCGGATTTGATTCAAAATATGGAAAATATTGGGCTAGAAAAGATAATAAAAAATACATTTCTATGTCAATGTAATTCTGGAAAATTAATATTAAATTAATTACCTTTAATAATTAGAATGTTTATAGGATATTTAGCTATTAAAAAAGTATGGAATACAGTTTTTAGATCATATCTATGTTTAAAATGGATGATTCAGATTTGTTGGTCATTTCTGATGTTGTGGGATTTTTGTCACAAGGCATTGAAATTTTAGAACAACATGTATCTACTTGAAATGAAGTTGGAATTTAGGGAGGTTGATGTTGTGAGATTAAAATAATTGAGTCGCTATAGATAAAATTATTGAATAAAGTAACATAAAATCTTTATACTTGGAATAGTTTTGAATGTTTGAAAGAAATGTGTTGTATTTTGGAGTTAATGTCCTAGAACTGGCTAATGTTTTAATTTATATTAATTTTATATTCATGAATTTTAATAGTAATAAATAAATTATAATATATTTATTTCTCTCTACATGACATTAATATGAAAATGTGCTATAATATTTGTCACATTTAAAATGTCATGATAGTCCCATGCTATGATGAGAACATTGAAATGTTAAGCCAATATTCTTAAACATTATTTTATGGATGGATAAATTCTATGATGGGATAAATAGTATGTTGTTTGTTAGGTTCGAATACTCATAATTATTCAAGACTTCCTCTCATGAAGTTTTCACTTGTTAATCTATATGATGGGAGATTATGAGAACATACATACCTATAGGAAATCCACATGTTTATGTGTCATTGGATATTTCTTTCTGTAGCCATGTGTAATAACCATTTAACATTATAATTATTATTAATAAATTTTATGATGCATGAAATTTGATGAATTTCCATAAACTGCAGTAACGTATGATTGTGGTGAAGTTGGGTACATTGGGTGCATCATGGGTGATTTATTATTAATGAATAATTTGATAAATAATCCATTATTTCCATCTATATGAATGTTATTTTCTTTGATATTTGATTGAAATATAATTTTCATGTTAAATTCTAGGTACATGGTGTAATTGTAAGTTTATTCTAGATAATCAGAGAAAGATGTATTAATCATATAGGTTGATCACACAGTTGTACAACCTTCTTGATGAGATAATGAGATAAAGGGTTTATATTACACAATGAGTGTTTATATGTGGTTGTTTTCATTGTAACATATCTTCTTCCTCAATAGGTACCTTGACCTATTACAGGATAGTAATCCTATAATTTAGGAAATTCCATCTAATTCCACTGAGTAATAATCCTAGAGGATCACACACAATGTTTTCTCATTGAACTCAATTAAATATTTTTTATATTTAACAGTTTGAATAAATATTATTCGTAGAATCAAGAAGTGATATCTATTCATAATTTCTTGATAACAAATATTAAATATCTATTATTAAGGTATATTTTTTATTACATGGATAAATATAATATTTATTTATCACATGTTATTCACAAGTTAATAAATAATTATTTATTAGTTAATTAATAATTAATTTAATTTTTTGATTATTAAAAAAATTATATTCCCTTGAATATGAATATAATAATTATCTCATATTATTTTCAAGGAAATAAATAAAATTATTAATAAATAACTTAACTAATTCTGTAAATATTAAAATAAATATTTTTTATTAACAATAAAATAAATATAATATTTATTTATTATAATTAAATATTTATTGAATAATTTAACAAATTTCAAAGAGGTTGAGAAAAACCGGTTATTGGTCTGGTGATAAATATTTATTTACCAGATCATAAAATTATATTCATTATTGCGCAGTTTAACGCATGTCATGAAATAAAATAATATTGTCATTATTTTACATGGAATGAGGTCTATTATGCGATTAATATGTTATTAAAGGCCACTATGAAATTAATTAAATGTATTATTCCATAACCTTGGGTCAATAAATATACTACTATAAATATTGTGAGTGGTTGGCCATTGTGAAAAACATTCTATTCCCTGGATAATTATCTCTCAATATAGAAAGTCTCTATGTTTTTCTTTGAATATTGAGAGATACATCTTACTCCATCCCTTCCTCTAAATCCATAGAGATCAAGAGACATTCCTTCTATACTAAAGGGGTTATATTAGCGATCAATGGAGTGATGCAAGATGATCGGTATCAATGTGCTAGCACCAGAGTACCATCAACAGTGTTTTGAGATCAAAGGACCATATGTTGAGCATGACTAGAGGGTCTATACTTTGGGTCCCCATCAGTACAATGAAAATAAGCCTGAATGATTTTAATATTATCAATACATGCATCAAATAAATAACATAATACCAAGGTATTTATTTTTGCTATTAAATAAATTATAAATTTAATGTGAAATAAATTCTCTCTTGGTTTCAATGTAATTTGTCAATATTATTTAGAAATTATTTTATTATTCATGGTGTTCTTCATCATGCACATTACAGATGATTCATTTAATTTGACAAAAACTAATTTTTAGATAGGTCTAGTATGTGCTTTCACTATGTCTAGAACCAAAAAAATGGTGTTAAAGCAACCATGATTAAACATGTAATCATTTTCTAGTTGTTCAAAAGTTATTCATTTAAAGTCAAATTTAATTTATACTTTATTAATTATTATAATCTGATTGATGGGATATATCCTTCCCCTCTTGCTGTCTCAATCATATAAACCATATTGATTAGTAATATACAAAGATACCCGAAGAACTTTACAGAGGTGTCATGTGGTTTGTATAGCTACACGACATATAAACCACCAATATATTATATTAACCCACATGATGTAATGGTCATTTATTCAACAGATTAAAATTAATTTATTAAATCACACCTAGAATAATTAATTTGAAAAAAATTAATTAATTCTCATGTAGTGAAATGTATACAAACACAATGTAATTAATTTTCATGTGATGTGATTAATTCACATTCCATGTAATTAATTCACGCATGGAGTAATTAATTCATACACAGTGTAATTAATTCACATGTCATGGAATTAATTAAAACATGGTGTAATTAATACACATGGGTGTGATTAATACACACATGGTGCCAAAAATTTACACAAATGAAATTAATTTACTTACCACATAATTATTTCACACACTCTGTAATCAAATTCCTATAACATAATTCATACTCGTTTATGCAAAATAAATTAAAATCCAGTTGTGCACTGTGTAAATTAAATTATGAATAAAATAAAAAATTAATTTATTACTATATAAACCTCATAATTATGGGTTTTGCGTTTCATTTATAGATTCATACACACCATAAGTTGGGTTTTATATAATATTAAATTCTTAATAAATTTACATATACATTTTGAAACTAAAAGTTGTGTATGGTCATTACATATTGTATACACGACATGAATTAAATTGGTACAATTAGTGTAATTTTATTGTGTCATGTGTATTGTATATTGAAAATACATGCTAGTAAATTATGCCACATTTCATGGATGTGATATGTTGTGTGAATGAACTATATACAATAGGGATTACTCCAAGTTGTTTCAATGGTAATACTCCATGTTGCCTCCAAGTACAAGCTATGTACGTAATTGAATTTTTAATAAAATTGATTAATTTAATTTATTTTAAATCACAAAGGATGGATATATATAGAACAAATTGGATGGATATTATGATAAAATAAATTAATTTATTAAATAGACAATTAAATAGATCAATTCACCCATTTTTTATCTTGATAAAACAAAGAATCAAAATGAATGCTAGCCATTTATTTTAAATGTGTATTTATTACACGTGTAGATGTTCATGATCCTATACTAACCTGTGCATGTGTGCAGTTTCTTTTAAATTAATCTCAACTATTATTATTATTTAATTAAATTCATGGCCAATAATTCATCCCTCCATCCTTATTTTGTACATGCCCGCATGCCCATAGCTTTTTTTTGTAGAACTCCATATTTGGGTCCCTTCACTTGTGTGTGAAGTTTATGCATTGAAATGATGGATCACCAAAGTGAATGGAGCTATTTCATGATACATCTAAGGTGAAACCAAACAAAGGAGATACATATAATAGTGGTGTAATGGTGCAACTCGAGTAGAGATCAGATCAAGTAGTTTTTTCCCTTGGGTTAATGGTTTGTTTATTTCCTAATCAATGAAGAAATCATTAACTAAATATCATTATCATGCCTGTAACATCCTAGGTAAATAAATAATAAGACATATTTCATATTTATTAATATTTTTGAATTAAATATTAATTTTACTTTAAAAGGGTTTCTATGTTCGATAGCATACCTGATACACAACAACGGGTTTCTTTGAAATCTTATGTTGCACACTAATAATATAATAATATTATTTTAAATGGTAGTTAACACCTAGTCTTTGTATTAGCGGTAATGAACAAAACTAACTACAATATAATCATACATGTTTTTTAAATGTATTTACATTTATCCAATAAAAATTATAGGCTTAAAATGTGAATAAATCTAATTTTAAGCATAATTTACATTAAAAGGACGATTTATCGTCTTTTAATGGATAACCCTTTTTAAATCTAGTTTTTGCCAATTTAATACATTATATATGACCAAATAAAATCGTTATTTAGAATGGGGACATCAAAATTTATTTTGTGTAATTTTTTGTAATTTTTCTGAAAACGTTCATTTTTAAATGAATACTGAAAATTATTGTATTTTAATTCAAAAGTGTCTTAATATAATTTATTTATATGGTTATATTATCCTTTTAATTGGTTTTAAAGTGTAAATAGATTATATTTTTACCATTTAATCTAATATTGGTCATTATAAGCAATTTCACATTTAAATTGTATATAATCAGCTGTCAATCTTTTGATAGTTAATATTTCTTAAAAACACGCCTTTTGTTTTGACATCGCGAATTAATTTTAAATTAATTTCTACCATTTCTGTGTTATGAATTTGAAGAAATGGATTCCATATTTGTAATCATTAGGTTAAAATTGTGTAAATATGTAACTTTTATTTTTAGTCATTTTAAATATTTACCTCAGTATATATTTTATTTACCATGGTTAAAGGGTAAATCAGGTAAATAAGGGTACAAATATAATATTTATTTACCCTAAAAGGTGTCCTAATCCTATATTTTGAGTCATATCCGAACATGGGAATCCTTGTGTAGATTTTATGACCCCATGGAGCAACCTAAAAGTGATTATGACACTTCATTTTAATTAACTTAATGTAAAGGCAAAAATGAAATAAACAAATATCTTTTAGTAAATTAATTTGTACAGGGGATAATACAAGTTATATTTTCAACTATAAATATTACATGAAAATATAAAAATATTTCTTACATCATGGTATTTTTTTTATAATTTTTAGACATAAAATATATTAAATTATTTATGACACAATCATGATGCAGTGTTTACCTCATTAATAAATCATTTAAATAAATAAGATTATAATGATACAAATATTATCCAAAACATGTCAAATTTTTATTTGATGATTTTATTTAGATTATTATTCATATTATATTTGACCTTAATGATTTTTGGAAAATTATAAACGGAATATAATTATATAATAAAATAATTTTTAACACTTTCCTAAAAAGCCCCTCCTCTCCCTGATAAAAGAAGACCACTTCTATGCAATTCCTCACACCTCTAAAGCCATTGGGCTCGTCAAAAATCTACCCAATTAAGATCTAAACATCCCTCTCCTCCTCTTAGAAGCCTTACCTTAGGCATAAGGCTCTTCAAGAACTCCTTCAGTTCAAACCAAAGGGAGTTACCCAAATTTAAGGTAACGGTTTCTCTTAAATTGTTTTCTTTTATTTTAATTCTCCAACCCCTAAACTATTTTTATTTCTTTCTTTTGTAGAAACAAAAGTATCCTCAATATAATAGTATGTTTTTATAATAATTATTAGAACTACACTTACACACACCCCCATCTAACGGATGATGAACATAATGTTTCTGTGGAAGGAAAACTAACGACTCACAAAACGATGATTGTTCAATTACATCTTACTGCCTCTCCTGGTGGACATTATGATGGAACTATATTTATATATGATATATATTATGTTTTTGATTTTTTTAGGCTTCTGTACTTCCCATTTATATTATTCCTTTATGGTTTCCATAGTGGGTAAATACGATAATCTCATTTGAAGAAGTACGGACTACCGCCCCCTCAAAGTGATTTGATTCGTTAATGCCTGATGTGGGATTTATAAAGGATGGTGTTAATGATTTTATATATGATATTATACTGGAATTATAATATACCTATGAAAAAATATGTTTTATTTCCCTTAAAATAAGAAATAGAAATGAAAGTAGCGTTCATGCGTGCGTACGGCTTACTGTCTCCATGAACGGTGCATTTCATTTCTTATCTATAAATGTAATGTACTATTATAAATAGATGTATATACTAGATATATATGATATATATGATATATAAATCATTAATATTATTCTGGATATAATGAAACCTTGACCACATGAACAACATGTAATTATAAGAATTCCATTTTTGACTCAAGTACCAAATATCGACAAAACGAACATTATTAACTTAAATGATTACATAATATTTATAACATAGTAATAAGTGATATAAAGGAAGAATAAACTTGAAATATTTTCTTTATCAATTATAAATTAACTTTAGTTTATTATTCATGATATTGAAGAATGATCGAGTCAAGTTAGATACGAAGTAAGGGATCCTACCTCTCTCTTTCTTTTAAGTAATATCTTTTATGTCACTTTTTTTAAGCACATCTTTCTTATATTTGGGGATGTTTTTTATATTCCTCTTACTGTAATTTTTATTTTAATATTATTAGAGACCCTATTTTATCTCATCAATCCAGTTTTGGATGTTTTAAGTGGCGCCGTAGGCTGCCAAATTTTGGTAAGGGATTTCTTATCTCACTTTCAAATCTGTGAGATTTCCATTGTTCTCCACTTATTTATTGAATGTGGTGTATGTACTGCCCATGAATGTATTCCCTCTGTAATAAACTTTAATTTATGGGTAATTACATCTTTATTTTATGATCCTTCATTCATGTGGTGTATGTTTCAAAAGTTACCAAATCGGTAAGGGAACCTTTCACCCTCCTCTTTTTAAAAGACTTCTTTTTCTTATGTCTTTTAACTTACATCTTATTATGTTTGGCTATGTTCTTCTGTATCCTTATTGATGTAATCTTTATATAAAAGTGATTATATTCCCTTTTTAATCTCATCAACTCATTTTCTGAATTTTAATGTGATGCCGATAGACTGTCAAATTTTTACAAGGGAACCTCTTAACCCAATTTCAATTCTTCGGGTTCAACTTGTACTTCTTGAATATGCCATCCTATGAATATGTTTGAATGAACTATGATTGTTTTACACATAATATCCACTTATATTGTGTGTATTTATATTTGTCACACATAATTATGTGGTTTATTTATCCTTAATTTTAGGATACCATCTTTATAAGGGATTTTATCTCAATTTACATTTCCATTGAGACTTCATTGTTGTTATGCACCAATTCACTCTTATATGGTGTATATACTATCCTTTGAAATATTATATTATGAATCCCTTTATTCTCATGATATTATAATGTTATGATTAAAATTTATTCTTCAATTATTTGTGTTGAAATGTCTCTCATTTTGTTAAAAACTCTTCAAATAAAATATCACGTTAAATGTTTTAAATATTTATTCTTCTAAATATTTATCATCAATGTCTATGTTTTGAAAATGGTTTTGGGATTTATTTATATTGACATTAATGTTTTAAAATTTTAATTTCATTATAATCTTAAAAGTGGTATTGGACACTTTGATTCAAAAATCTATTTATTAAATGTTTTAAATGGTTATGAAAATGGTTTGATAAAGCATTGTTTATTTCAATATCTTTATATGATATATTGTGATTGGAATGTGGAAATTTTATCTTTCCTTTATGCTTGTTTTATGTGTTATGTTATGGTTATTGGGAATTATTTACGTATACGGTTGGTTCCGAGATAAACCTAGGGCGGGTGATCCCAAGATAGCTCTTAATTGCATTGGGTAACGTGACGGAGGTAAACATGAATGTTTCTCCTAACAGATTTAGGGTATATGCTGTGATGGGTATTCCAATTGTGACTCTCTATGTAGATGTGATACCTACAATGTTAGTATGTAATGAATTCCATAAGTTACCTTTATGATTTATGATTTCTATGTGTTATTCATAAATCTTATGATTTATTAAGATATGTTATGATTGAAAAGTGTTGGTTTCATTGATTTGTAATTATTGATGGGATAATGTATTCTTTCCTTATTTTATAACCCTTAATGAACTTTTTATGCTCATTCCATATTTTTGAAATGTTTTTCACAAGAATTAAAGATGAATAGGGTCAAGAAATGGAACATGGAAAAGTCGTGCTGTCTAAAACATGGAACTAGATGTGTTTATTTTCAATAGTTTTTATTTTATGATAAAATGGATACTGAGTAGTATTGTATACATATAATATTCATGTTTTTATATATTAGTTATGGCCTAATTCTATAAAAATCTAAACGTAAAAAGATCCTCAATGTGAATTATTCGTTTAATTCAAGATTATGTAATGTTTTTAGGCCGGGTCCTTATAGTTGGTATCAGAGGTCGGTTTAGACAACTTTAGGGGTTATGAGTTTTTATTAGACACATGGTTAGTTCCTTTGTCTATTATTTCAGTTAAATCCTTGTTTTATAACTTTTTCAGATCAAGAAAAGTTAGTTACAAATGGATGGATGAGGATCTCAAAAGACATTTCTATCTCTTCTTGATGACATGCTTGCAATAATTATTGCAAAGTCATGTTCGGATGACTGTGAAACTTTTTCTAGCATACAACTCACTTGCAAGCTATTGTTTGAGATATAAAACACCTCCACTATACCATGTTTTCATCGTGGATCATGGCTTGTACTTATAAAAACTCATATTTTTACAATACTCTCATATTTTCAAGAAAGGTAAATATTATCAAAGAATTTTCAAATATTTTACCTTATCACAAGATTTTGAAGCATATTATGATTTTAAAAAAGGTGTTGAAGAAGGAGACCCTTGTGCAACCTATTTATATTTGATTTTAAAATATATTCTCTCATTACATACTTATGGTATTTTAAAATGACCGTTAATTGAAAGTTTCAACTCAAATTCAGTTCGAATGTTTTATAGAAATCAAGTTTTATCAGATATTTTGAAATTATATGTCATACATGATTATTTTCCAAAACTGTTTTTCTGTGAACACCCATATGACCCATGTTGTACAAGGTGTATTTGGATGGAGGAAGAAAATGATTTTTAAGGATCTCTAAATAATTTTTGCAATGAATGGACCTTCTACCTACGTGAACAAGATGACGATGAAACAAAATGGACACCATGATCAAGGTATGATGTTCTTCATTTTGGGGATTGTTTTATTTTATCATTTTGTGGTGAAATAAGACTTCAAGAATTAATATGTTGAGATCGCAATGAATTTGGATGAAAATGAGAGGTATAAAGAACCCATTGAGGTTAAAACATGTTATGGTTATTTTTTTTAATTTTATAAAAAGGACAACCCGTAAGATGGGTGACAACCCGTCACATCTGGCAAGGATGCAGGAATCGAACCCACAAATGAAGTGCGACAAGGGTGCATCGCCTACCACTAGCCTACTTGAAGTCCCCAGTTAGTATAACTTATTATTTTTAGTAAAATGTTTTTATGGAACAAGAATAAGTTGATTTTTAGAACTTATGTTTTATCATATGGATATACTTAGTATTGAAAAATGATTTAGTGATTAAGTGATAAAAGGTTGTTGTGTAAGACGTTCTCTCTTTTGAGGAAACACTATATGCCTAGGGAAGATAGAATACTATGGGATTTCAATTGTGGAATAATGGTTAAAATTATAGTTTGGAAGAATCTATGTTTTTATTATGGACACATGATGATTTGATTTATTTATTAAAATGATTAACCTATCATGGAGAATATGTGATTAGGTTAATTACATTTCAATACGAAACTTTATGAGTTACTGGTGTTACTTGGAGATAAATGTTAAGATGTATCTTGGAATTCTATGTAATTAAATCCTTATTATATTTGGGTTATAATCAAAGTATGGATTAATTTTGAAGAATTGTAGTGACAATTATTTATTCAATGGTGTTTGTTGAACTCTAGGTTTTGGTTAGACAAATTTTGGAGATTAAGAGTAGTTTCTCTTTACGTAAAAGTTTATCTTTTTGGGGTATTATCTGATCTTATACTAAACTTTTTGGTTTTAGTTAATATCTAAATACATGGGAAATATATAGTTCATATTTTGTGGATTATTTGATTCTCTTGAAGTTGATTATAGCGCTCTTAATGTGAAAAAAGTCATCCTGAATATTCATCGTTTGGAGAAAATATGAGTTTTTGTTAGAAATCTAGTAAAATATGAATGTCTACATGACAAGTTAGTATATTTCCTTATGTTTTTTGGTTAGGATCATTAATAAATTCCTCAATTAAAAGTAACTTTAAACAAAAAACTTGTCCGTTAAATTTTCCTACTGGGGAATCAAAGACTATTTAACCCATCATAAGTTTGTGATTTTCTGGTGGTTAACTTTCTACTAAACATGTTTGCTAACAGTCTCCATCAGATAGGGACACTTTGTTTTTTCTTCCATATCCATGTTTTTAGGGAATCTTAGTATGGGTTAACTTGGGTGACCTTTGTTTTTCTCTTTTTTTCTTTTAATGTGGTAGTTTTTCTGACACTTTTTCCGATGTGGGACTTTCAATGAAGTTTCTGAGCCCTTTTTTTTAAACTGCGAGGACGCAATTCCCAAAAAGGGGGGAAAGATGTAACATCCCAGGTAAATAATGAATAAGATATATTTCATATTTATTAATATTTTTTGAATTAAATAGTCATTTTACTTTAAAAGTTTTTCTATGTTCGATAGCGTACCCGATACGCAACAATGAGTTTCTTTGAAATCTTACGTTGCACACTAATAATATAATATTATTATTTTAAATGGTAGTTAACACCTATTCCTTGTATTAGCGAGAATGAAAATAAATAACTACAATATAATTATACATGTTTGTTAAATGTATTTACATTTATCCAATAAAATTTATAGGCTTAAAATGTTAATAAATCTAATTTTAAGCATAATTTACATTAAAAGGCCGATTTATCGTCTTTTAATGGAGAACCCTTTTTAAATCCAATTTTGGTCACTTTAATACATTATATATGACCAAATAAAATCCTTCCTTATAATTGGGACATCAAAATTTACTTTGTGTAAATTTTTGGAATTTTTCCGACAAAGTTCATTTTTAAATGAATAGTGAAAATTATTGTATTTCAATTCAAAAGTGCCTTTTAATCTAATTTATTTATATGGTTATATTATCCTCTTAATTGGTTTTAAAGTTTAAATAGATTATATTTTTACCATTTAATATAATATTGGTCATTAGAAGCAATTTCACATTTAAATTGTATATAATCAACTGTCAATCTTTTGATGGTTAATATTTATTAAAAACACGCCTTTTGTTTTGACATCGGGAATTAATTTTAAATTAATTTCTACCACTTCTGTGTTTTGAATTTTGAGAAATGGATCCCATATTTGGAATCAGGTGGTTAAAATTGTGTAAATATGTAACTTTTATTTTTAGTCATTTTAAATATTTACCTCAGTATATATTTTACTTACCGTGGTTAAAAGGTAAATCAGGTAAATAAGTGTAAAAATATAATATTTATTTACCCTAACAGGTGTCCTAATCCTATTGGTTGAGTCATATTCGACCGTGGTCATCCTTGGATCGATTTTGGGACCCCATGGAGCCACCTAAAAGTGATTATGATGCTTTATTTTAATTAACTTAAAGTAAAGGCCAAAATGAAATAAACAAATATCTTTTAGTAAATTAATTTGTACATGGGGTTATACAAGTTATATTTTCAACTATAAATATTAATTGGAAGTATAAAAATCTTTCTTAAATCAAGGAATTTGTTTTATAATTTTTATACATCAAATAAATTAAATTATTTATGACACAATTATGATGCAGTATTTACCTCATTAATAAATGTTTTAAATAAATAAGATTACAATGATTAAAATATTATACAAAAACATGTCAAATTCTGATTGGATGATTTTTTTTCGATTATGAGTAATATTATCTTCTACATTAATGACTTTTGGACCATTATAATCCGAATATAACTATATAATAAAATAATGTTTTAACACTTTCCTAAAAATACCCTCCTCTCCCTTATAAAAGGAGACCACTTCTATGCAATTCCTCACACCTCTCAAGCCATTTGGCTCATCCAAACTCTGCCCAATTAATATCTCAACATCCCTCTCCTCCTCTTAGAAGCCTTAACTTAGGATAAAGGCACTTCAAGATGTCCTTTGGTTCAAACCAAATGGAGATACATAAATTTAAGGTAACAGTTTCTCTTAAATTGTTTTCCTTTATTTTACTTCTCCAACCCCTAAAATATTTTTATTTCTTTCTTTTGTAACAACACCAGTATCCTCAATATACTAGGATTTTTTTATAATAAGGATTAAAAATACACTTACACACACCTCCATCTAATGGATCAAGAACATAATGTTTCTGTGGACGGAAAACTAACACCTCACAAAACGATGATTGTTCAATTACATCTTACCACCTCTCATGGTGGCCATTATGATGGCACTGTATTTATATATGATATATAATATGTTTATTATTTCCTTAGGCTTCTGTACTTCCCATTTATATTATGTATTTATGGTTTCCATAGTGGGTAAATACGATAATCTCATTTGAGATAGTGCGGACTACCGCCCCCTCAAAGTGATTTGATTCGTTAATTCCTTATGTGCGATGTATAAAGGATGGCATTAATGATATTATATATTATATTATACTGGAATTATAATATACCTATGTATAATTATGTTTTATTTCCATTAAAATAAGAAATATAAATGAAAGTAGCATTCACGCGTACGTCTGGCTTACCGTCTCCATGAACGGTGCATTTCATTTATTACCTCTAAATGTAATGTACTATTATAAATACATGTATATACTGGATATATATGATATATATGGTATATAAATCAGAAATATAATTCTGAATATAATGAAACTTTGAACACATGAACAACATATAATTATAAGAAGTCCATTTTTGACTCAAGTACCAAATATCAAAAAAATGAACATTATTAACTTAAATGATTACATAATGTTTATAACATGGTAATAAGTTATATAAAAGGAAGAATAAACTTGAAAAAAGGTTCTTAAGAAAGTAGAAAATAACTTTAGTTTATTATTCAGGATATTAAAAAACGATCGAGTCATGTCGGACACGGGGTAAGGGATCCTACCTCTCTCTTTCGTTTAAGTAATCTCTTTTATATCACTTATTTTAAGCACCTCTTTATAATTTTGGGTGATGTTATTTTGTATTCTTCTTACTTTAATTTTTATGTTCATATGATGAGAGACCCTATTTGATCTCATCAATCAATTTTTGGAAGTTTTAAGTGGTGCCGTTAGGCTACCAAATTTTCTTAAGGGATTTCTTATCTCACTTTCAAATCTGTGAGATTTCCATTGTTCGCTACTTATTTATTTCATGTGGTGTATGTACTGCCCATTAATGTATTCCCTATGAAATAAACTTTAATTTATGGGTAATTACATATTCATTTTTTGATCCTTATTTCATGTGATGTATGTTTCCAAAGTTACCAAATCGGTAAGGGAACCTTTCACCCTCCTCTTTTGAAAAGACTTCTTTTTGTTATGTATTTTAACTTACATCTTATTTTGTTTGGATATGTTCCTCTATATCCTTATTGATGTAAACATTATATCCAAGTGATTATATTCCCTTTTTAATCTCATCAACTCATTTTCTAAATTTTAATGTGATGCCGTTAGACTGGCGAATTGTTACAAGGGAACCTCTTAACCCAATTTCAATTCTTCGGGTTCAACTTGTACTTCTTGAATATGGCATCCTATGAATATGTGTGAATGACCTATGATTGTTTTAAACTTAATATACAATTATATTGGGTGTATTTATATTGTTCACACATAATTATGTGATTGATTTATCCTTAATTTAAGGATACAATCTTTATAAGGGATTTTATCACAATTTACATTTCCATTGAGACTTCATTGTTGTTATGCCCCAATTCACTCTTATATAGTGTATATAATGTCTGTTGAAATATTATATCATGAATCCCTTTATTCTCATGATATTATAATGTTCTGATTAAAATTTATTCTTCAATTATTTGTATTGAAACGTCTCTCATTTTTTAAAAAAATCTTTAACTAAAATAGCATTTTAAATGTTTTAAAGATTTATTTTTCTAAATATTTATCATCAATGTACATGTTTTGAAAATGGTTTTGGGATTTATTTATATGGACATTAATGTTTTAAAATGTTAATTTATTTATAATCTTCAAATTGGTATGGGACACTTTGATTCAGAAACCAATTTATTAAATGTTTTAAATGGTTATGAAAATGGTTTGATAAAGCATTGTTTATTTCTATATATTGATATGATATATTGTGATTGTAATGTGGAAATTTTATCTTCCTTTTATGATTGTTTTATGTGTTATGTTATTCTTGTTGGGCATTTTTTACATATACGGGTGGTTCTGTGATAAACCTAGGGTGGGTGAGCCCGAGATAGCTCTCCAATGCATTGGGTAATGTGATGGAGGTAAATGTGAATGTTTCTCCTAAGAGATTTAGGGAATATACAATGATGGGTATTCCAAATGTGACTCCCTATGTAGCCGTGATAGCTACAATGTAAGTATGTTAAGAATGCCATAATTTACCTTTATGATTTATGATGTCTATGTGTTATTCATAAATCTTATGATTTATTAAGGTATGTTATGATTGAAAATTATTGGTTTCATTGATTTGTAATTATTGATGGTATAATGTTTTCTTTCCTTATTTTATAACCCTTAATGATATTTTTATGCTCATCCCATGTTTTTGAAATGTTTTTCACGGGACATAAAGATGAATAGGTTCAAGAAATGGATCAAGGAAAAGTCGGGTTGTCTAAAACATGGAACTAGACGTGTTTCTTTTCAATAGTTTTTATTTTATGATAAAATGGATACTGAGTAGTATTGTCTACATGTAATATTCATGTTTTTATGTATCAGTAATGGAATAATTCTCTAAAACTATAAACCTAAAAAGATCCTCAATGTGAATTATTCATTTAATTCAAGATTATGTAATGTTTTAAGGTCAGGTCCTTATAGTTGGTATCAGAGGTTGGTTTAGACTAATTTAGGGATTAGGAGTTTTTATTAGACACATGGTTAGTTAGTTTGTCTATTATGTTAGTTAAATCCTTGTTTTATAACTATTTCATATCAAGGAAAGTTAGTTACAAATGGAAGGAGGAGGATCTCAAATGACATTTCTATCTCTTCCTGATGACATGCTTGAAATAATTATTACAAAGTCATGTTCAGATTATTGTGAAACTTTTTATAGAATACAACTCACTTTCAAGCTGTTGTTTGTGATATCAAACACCTCCACTGTACCTCGTTATCATCGTGGATCATGGATTTTATTTAGAAAATCCTATTTTCACAATATTCTCATATTTTCAAGAAAGGTAAATATTATCACGGCATTTTCAAATATTTTACCTTATCACAAGATTTTGAATCATATTATGATTTTAAAAAAGGTGTTGAAGGAGGAGACCCTTGCGCAACCTATTTATATTTGATTTTAAAATATAGTCTTTCATCACATACTTATGGTATTTTAAAAGGACTGTTAATTAAAAGTTTCAACTCGAATTCGGTTCGAATGTTTTATAGAAATCAAATTTTATCAGATGTTTTGAGATTATATGACATACATGATTATTTTCCAAAACTGTTTTTCTGTGAACACCCATATGACCCATGTTGTACAAGGTGTTATTGGATAGAGGAAAAAAATTATTTTGAAGGATCTCTAAATAATTTTTTTAATGAATGGACCTTCTACCTGCGTGAACAATATGATGATGAAACCAAATGGACACCATGATCAAGGTATGATGTTATTTATTTTGGGGATTGTTTTATTTTATCATTTGGTGGTGAAATGAGACTTCAAGAATTAAGATTTTGGGATCACAATGAATTTGGATGAAAATGAGAGGTATAAGGAACCCATTGAGGTTAAAACATGTTATGGTTATTATTGAGTTTTATAAAAAGGACAACCCGTAAGATGGGTGACAACCCGTCACATCCGGCAAGGCTACAGGAATCAAACCCACAACTGAAGGGCGACAAGGGTGCATCACATACCACTAGCCTACTTAAATTCCCTGGTTAGTATGACTTATTATTTTTATTAAAATGTTTTTATGGAACAAGAATAAGTTGATTTTTAGAACTTATGTTTTATCAAATGGATATACTTAGTATTTAAGAATGATTTAGTGATTAAGTGATAAAAGGTTGTTGTGGAAGACGTTAACTCTTTTGAGGAAACACTATATGCCTAAGGAAGATAGAATACTATGGGATTTCAATTGTGGAATAATGGTCAAAATTATAGTTTGTAAGAATCTATGTTTTTATTATGGACACATGATGATTTGATTTATTTTTGAAAATGATTAACCTATCATTGAGAATATGTGATAAGGTTAATTACTTTTCAATATGAGACTTTATGAGTAACGGGTGTTACTTGGAAATAAATGTTAAGATGTATATTGGAAGTCTATGTAATTAAATCCTTATGATATTTTGGTTACAATCAATGTATGGATTAATTTTGAAGAATTTTAGGGACATTTATTTATTGAATGGTCTTTGTTGATCTTTGGGTTTTGGTTAGACAAATTTTGGAGATTAAGAGTAGTTTTTCTTTATGTTAAAGTTTATCTTTTTGGGGGATTATATGATATTATACTAAAAGTTTTGGTTTTAGTTAATATCTAAAGACATGGGAAATATATAGTTCATCTTTTTTGGATTATGTGATTCTCTCGAAGTTGATTATAGCGCTCTTAATGTGAAAAAAAGCCATCCTAAATATTCATCGTTTGGAGAAAATATGAGTTTGTGTTAGAAATATAGTAAAAGATGAATGTCTACATGACAAGTGAGTATATTTCCTTATGTTTTTGGTTAGGCTCGTTAATAATTTCCTCAATGAAAAGTAACATTAAACAAAAAACTTTTCCCTTAAATTTTCCTACTGTGGAATCAAAGACTGTTTAACCCATCATAAGTTTTTGATTTTCTGGTGGTTAAAATTCTCCTAACCATGTTTCCTGACACAATCCATCAGAACTGGACACTTTTTATTCTTACATATCCATTTTTTCATGGAATCTTAGTATGGGTTAACTCGGTTGACCTTTGTGCTTCTCTATCTTTCTTTTAAAGTGATAGTTTTACTAACTCTTTTTCCGATGTGGGACTTTTAATGAAGTTTCTGAGCCCTTTTTTGAAAATTGTGAGGACGCAATTCCCAAAAATGGGGGAAGGATGTAACATCCTAGGTAAATAAATAATAAGACATATTTCATATTTATTAATATTTTTTGAATTAAATATTAATTTTACTTTAAAAGGTTTTCTATGTTCGATAGCGTACCTGATACGCAACTATGGGTTTCTTTGAAATCTTACGTTGCACACTAATAATATAATATTTTTATTTTAAATGGTAGTTAACTCATAGTCATCGTATTAGAGGGAATGAAAAAAACTAACTACATTATAATTATACATGTTTGTTAAATGTATTTACATTTATCTAATAAAAGTTATAGGCTTAAAATGTGAATAAATCTAATTTTAAGCATACTTTACAATAAAAGGCCGATTTATCGTCTTTTAATGGTGAACCCTATTTAAATCTAATTTTGGTCACTTTAATACATTATATATGACCAAATAAAATCCTTCCTTATAATGGGGACATCAAAATTTACTTTGTGTGTTTTTTTGGATTTTTTCCGACAAAGTTCATTTTTAAATGAATAGTGAAAATATTGTATTTTAATTCAAAAGTGCCTTTTAATTTAATTTATTTATATGGTTAGATTATCCTTTTAATTGGTTTTAAAGTTTAAATATATTATATTTTTACCATTTAATCTAATATTGGTCATTATAAGCAATTTCAATTTTAAATTGTATATAATCAACTGTCAATCTTTTAATAGTTAATATTTCTTAAAAACACGCCTTTTGTTTTGACATCGGGAATTAATTTGAAATTAATTTCTTCCACTTCTGTGTTTTGAATTTGGAGAAATGGATTCCATATTTGGAATCAGGAGGTTAAAATTGTGTAAATATGTAACTTTTATTTTCAGGCATTTTAAATATTTACCTCAGTAAATATTTTATTTACCGTGGTTAAAAGATAACTAAGGTAAATAAGGGTAAAAAATAATATTTATTTACCCTAACAGGTGTCCTAATCCAATTGGTTGAATCCTATCCAACCATGGGCATCCTTGGGTCGATTTGGGGACCCCATGGAGCGACTTAAAAGTGATTATGACACTTTATTTTAATTAACTTAAAGTAAAGGCCAAAATGAAATAAAAAATATATCCTTTAGTAAATTAATTTTTACATGAGGCTATACAAGTTATATTTTCAACTATAAATATTAATTGGAAATTTATAAATATTTCTTACATCATGGTATTTTTTCATAATTTTTAGACATCAAATAAATTAAATTATTTTTGACACAATCATGATACAGTATTTACCTCATTAATAAAGTATTTAAATAAATAAGATTATAATGATTAAAATATTATACAAAAACATGTAAAATTCTTCTTTGATGATTTTTTTTCGATTATGAGTCATCTTATCTTCTACCTTAATGATTTTTGGACAACTATAAACCAAATATAATTATATAATAAAATAATGTCTTAACACTTCCCTAAAAAGCCCCTCCTCTCCCATATAAAAGGAGACCACTTCTATGAAATTCCTCACACATATCAATCCATTTGGCTCATCCAAACTCTGCCCAATTATGATCTCAACATCCCTATCCTCCTCTTATAATCCTTACCTTTGGAAGAAGGCACTTCAAGAAGTCCTTTGGTTCAGACCAAAGAGAGTTACCCAAATTTAAGGTAACAGTTTCCCTTAAATTGTTTTCTTTTATTTTACTTCTCCAACCCCTAAACTCTTTTTATTTCTTTATTTTGTAACAAAACCAGTATCCTCAATATACTGGTATTTTGTTATAATAAGTATTCAAACTAAACTTACACACACCTCCATCTAATGGATGAAAAACATAATGTTTTTGTGGATGGAAAACTAACGCCTCATGAAACGATGATTGTTCAATTACATCTTACCGCTTCTCATGGTGGCCAATATGATGGAACTGTATTTATATATGATATATATTATGTTTATGATTTCCTTATGCTTCTTTACTTCCCATTTATTTTATGCATTTATGGTTTCCATAGTGGGTAAATACGATAATCTCATTTAAGGAAGTGCGGACTACCGCCCCCTCAAAGTGATCTGATTCGTTAATGCCTTATGTGGGATGTATAAAGGACGGAGATAATGATATTATATATGATATTATACTTTAATTATAATATAACTATGTATCATTATGTTTTATTTCCATTAAAATACGAACTAGAAATGAAAGTAGCGTTCATTCGTACGTACGGCTTATTGTCTCCATGAACAGTGCATTTCATTTCTTACCTATAAATGTAATGTACTATTATAAATACATGTATATACTGTATATATATGATATATATGATCTATAAATAATGAATATATTTCTGGATATAATGAACCTTTGACCACATGAACAACATGTTATTATAAGAAGTCCATTTTTGACTCAAGTACCAAATATCGACAAAACAAACATTATTATCTTAAATGATTACATAATGTTTAAAACATGGTAATAAGTGATATAAAAGGAATAATAAACTTTAAAAAGGTTTTTAAGCAAGTATATATTAACATTAGATTATTATTCAGGATATTAAAGAACAATCGAGTCAAGTCAAACACGAGGTAAGGGATCTTACCTCTCTCTTTCTTTTAAGTAATCTCTTTTATGTCACTTCTTTTAAGCACCAGTTTCTTATGTTGGGGGATGTTAGTTTATATTAATCTTACTGTAATTTTTATGTTAATATGATTAGAGACCCTATTTGATCTCATCAATCCATTTTTGGAAGTTTTAAGTGGCACCGTTAGGCTGCCAAATTTTCGTAAGGGATTTCTTATCTCACTTTCAAATCTGTGAGATTTCAATTGTTCGCCAATTATTTATTGAATGTGGTGTATATACTGCCAATGAATGTATTAACTATGTAATACACTTTAATTTATGGGTAATTACATCTTCATTTTATAATCCTTCTTTCATGTGGTGTATGTTTCAAAAGTTACCAAATCGGTAAGGGAACCTTTCACTGTCCTCTTTTTAAAAGACTTCTTTTTGTTATGTCTTTTAACGCACATCTTATTATTTTTGGATATGTTCTTATATATCTTTGTTGATGTAAACTTTATATCCAAGTGATGAGATTCCCTTTTTAATCTCATCAACTCATTTTCTGAATTTTAAACTGATGTCGTTAGACTGCCGAATTTTTACAAGGGAACCAATTAACCCAATTTCAATTCTTCGGGTTCAACTTGTACTTCTTGAATATGTCATCCTATGAATATGTGTGAATGACCTATGATTGTTTTAAACTTAATATACACTTATATTGGGTGTATTTATATAGGTCACACATAATTATGTGATTTATTTATCCTTAATTTAAGGATAACATCTTTATAAGGGATTTTATCTCAATTTACATTTCCATTGAGATTTCATTATTGTTATGCACCAATTAACTCTTATATGGTGTATATACTGCCCTTTGAAATATTATATCATGAATCCCTTTATTCGCATGATATTATAATGTTCTGGTTAAAATTTATTCTTCAATTATCTGTATTGAAACGTCTCTCATTTTGTTAAAAACTCTTTAACTAAAATATCATTTTAAATGTTTTAATGATTTATTCTTCTAAATATTTATCATCAATGTCCATGTTTTTAAAATGGTTTTGGGATTTATTTATATGGACATTAATGTTTTAAAATGTTAATTTCTTTATAATCATCAAAGTGTTATGGGACACTTTGATTCAAAAATCTATTTATTTAATGTTTTAAATGGTTATGAAAATGGTTTGATAAAGCATTATTTATTTCAATATCTTGATATGATATATTATGATTGGAATGTGGAAATTTTATCTTTCCTTTATGCTTGTTTTTTTTGTTATGTTATGGTTATTGTGAATTTTTTACATATACAGATGGTTCCATGATAAACCTAGGGAGGGTGAGCCTCAGATAGCTCTCCAATGCATTGGGTAACGTGACAGAGGTAAACGTGAATCTTTATCCTAAGAGATTTATGGAATATACTGTGATGGGTATTCCAAATGTGACTCCCTATGTATCTGTGATAGATACAATGTATGTATGTTATTAATTCCATAAGTTACCTTTATGATTTATGATTTCTATGTGTTATTCATAAATCTTATGATTTATTAAGGTATGTTATGATTTAAAAGTATTGGTTTCATTAATTTGTAAT
This sequence comes from Viscum album, assembly GCA_963277665.1. NCBI lineage: Eukaryota > Viridiplantae > Streptophyta > Magnoliopsida > Santalales > Viscaceae > Viscum > Viscum album. The sequence goes on from OY728140.1 coordinate 187,161,059, forward strand.
TATTGATGGGATAATGTTTTCTTTCCTTATTTTATAACCCTTACTGAGATTTTTATACTCATCCCATGTTTTTGAATGTTTTTCATAGGACTTAAAGATGAATAGGGTCAATAACTGAATCAAGGAAATGTCGTGCTGTCTAAAACATGGAACTAGATGTGTTTTTTTCAATAGTTTTTATTTTATGGTAAAATGGATACTGATTAGTATTGTCTACATGTAATATTCATGTTTTTATGTATTAGTTATGGCCTAATTATATAAACTCTAAACCTTAAAACATCCTCAATGTGAATTATTCATTTAATTCAAGATTATGTAATGTTTTATGGTCGGGTCCTTATAATGCCACGATTTATTTATTTTATTTATTTATTATTCATGATGTATTTTTGGGATGCATGAATGTGATCACATAAATAAATGGACTAATATAAATATATGGAATTAATAGAATATAATTGTCCATAAATAAATTCATACTACATGGATAATAAATTAATTACAATCTATTTGATATTAACAGGAATTGTAAAAGGTGAAATAAAAAAATTTACATATAATTAAAAAATTACTCATGTTAATTTTAAGTAATTACATATTCTAATATTCAATTGAAGATGAAACAAGAGTTAAAGTGTCAGTGTATGCCTTTTCTGGGGAAACTTTTAATTATTAGAAAATCTAAAATAAATTGGTGGGTTGAGTTAACCAAAATTGTATTGGATTTAATAACCTTTGTCTATTCAATAAAAATTTAGAAAAAAGTGTTAAGGAAATTTTTGTAAGGATTTAATGATTTTGGTGTCCACTCAATAGAATATGGTTTTTCATGTTTGTAGTTAGAAATACACCATATTTATAAACCTTTTTAAAATTTTCATGGCCTTTTTATGGATTATAATAAGGGAAATATAGATCATTTCTACTAGAATGTCCATGTGATGGGAAAATATGAGTTTAATGGTGAGGGTCATTGGGACTTGATACAATGTATAAATATTTTTTAGGTAAAAGATGAGCATAAATGACCAAATTGTATTACTTAATATACGTTTATACTGATATAATAGTGGGAATAGAATTCCATGTATTACATCATAGGTCTACCTAAGGAAATTTGGATAAATGATTCTATTTTGGTAATTTTGGATCGAATCATGAATTTGACACACTTCCTCCCAATTAGAGAGTCTAACATGTTATAGGATTTAGTAGTGATATATATTTGAGAAGTGTTCAAGTTTCATGGAGTCCTAGTTTTGATCATCTCAAACAGAGGTCCTCAATTCAATTCTTGATTCTAGATATCATTGCAATAGGATTTCAGAACTCACTAAATATGATCAGGACATATCATCTTCAGATGGATGGGAAGTTTGAATGAATAATTTAGACATTAAAATATATTCTTAGATCTTATGTCATGGACATTGGTGGATCATAGGAAGATTATATACCTTTCCTATAATTATCATATAAAAATAGCTACTAATATATTATACATATCGTACTATTTGTGGTATTATATGGTCTACCTTGTCGTTCTCCGCTATATTGGGAAAACGGTAGATAAACATCACTTATTGAACCTATTATTGTCCATGAGACTACAGAGAAAGTATATATGACTATGAGGCAAATGGACACAACAAATAGATGATATAAATATTATGTAGATCACCATCCATCACCTTTATCTTTAAATAATATTGACCATGTATTCATTAAAGTTTCATTGATACTTAGTTTTCAATGCTTTGAAAAGTAAGGTATGTTTGAATCCTTGTATTTTGTAACATTTGAGATTGTTGAATGGATTGAAAATGTTTCATACAAGTTATCCTTACCAATAAAATTAAATTAATTCCATAATTCATTCCAGGAATCTCAACTAAATAAGTGTCACCCAGATCCTAATCATGTGATTAGTTGGTACAATGTTACTCTTGAATTATATATATCTCGTTTATTGATGTAATAATCTGAATTCAGGATAAATGGGTGAATACTTAGTGATGGAGAACTATTCCTTTAGTAGGATTATTATGGAAGCATGGATAAATTAAATAAGAGTATTGGGAGTGATATAAATTCATATAGGAGCTATGTCTGAACCTACTTCTGCATTCAAAGGATGAAAACTCCAATTGTGGGGAGAATACAACACTCCCAGTTTGAGGAATTTTCCTTTTTATATATAATTTAAAGTTAATAAATGTTTGATATAATAATCGGAAAGTTAATAAAAGGTTTGAAAAGATTTTTTAAACCTTTCTTATGGTTCAAAATTTGAGAATAATTATTAAAAACCATGCTCAAGTCTCTAGGAAACTATTCAAGGAGTTTAGGGGTCTCTAGGAAGTTGTATGGTTGGTACACGGTATAGAAAAACCATACATCTATTAGTTAAACTTATAGTTCATTGAGCTAGAAATTTATTCACTTGGACAGCTCATGGTTTTTCAAAATTTACAACCTAACCATGTGATAGAAAATAAATTTTTTGTAAATTGGGTTTTTAGCCCGAAAGTTACTCAAACCCTCATATATCTCCTATACTCTTAAGATCAGGAAACCTAGTGACCATCCTGGATATTTTTTATGAACATGGACCTCTATCCTTTTATTTAATCAATTATCTGAGTTTTTCAACTTGGGAATCAATGGTAAGAACTCTATCCTTCTTGTATGTTCTAGATCTGATAATTTTCTCTTGAATAGAACCCTTAACTCGGGCTTCCATACATGGATTCTTGGGATTAGATAAGTTTTAATGGAAAATTATTATGATTAATTTGAGTAATGGAAGAATGGTCGTATATTTATATATTTGTCTCAGTTTTTTTTCATTGAACGTATTTGATGTAGAAGGGTTTATATTATTTCCACTATTATTATAATCTAATGACTCTTATGTTTATTTGAAGAACTCTATTATAATTTCAAATTATTTCAGCCTACTAAAACTCTATAGGATTTTTACTTACTAGATGTTTCTTGAAATTATAGTTGTGGGCATCACCCACAACATGTATGAAAAATTATTTAAATTGTGTTTTCAATGAAATGTTGTTTTTGATTTATATTATTAGAATAGCTAGGTTCCATGGGTTCATGTGAATATGGGATGGATCGTGGTCAGATGTACTATCATAGAATAGAGAAACATGGGATGGATTGTGGTTCGAAGTGCGATGATGAAACTATGTCACCAATAGTCTTCTTGGTGAAAGGATGAATAACAACTTACGAGTATAGGGAGTTCCAGGTCATTATTGTACATGTGTGAGTGAGTGTGAAAACATGGGAGGGTTATGAAAAATTTAAATTAAAAAATCACTTCAACTACCCAAAAAAACTCATTGTTTTTATATTCATTTTGGAAATTCTCATCATAATATTTATTTAATATTTTAGAAACCTCTTTATCAGCTTTGATATTCTTTTTGACTATTTCATAATCTTGTACCCCAACTTGTTTATAGTCTTAGTGGAATATGAGATAAAATTATTAGGGATTTTTTACTGGGTATGATTACTCTCCCCCTTCATATTCACATTAAGGAATATATATATGTTATTTTAAATGATACAAAAAATGAGCAACCTTTTTCTTTCTCTAGAGGTTATTCTTAATACAAATGTCATATTTGGTGGAGATGGAGCTATGGTGAGTTTCATGTCATGTTCTAGAATGGTTCCACCTTAGTTCTAGATTCATTTACTGCATTTGAGTCTTAATATTATTATTTACACTATTTTGGTATTATTATGATGTTGGTTTCAATACATTGATTATTTTTGGTTTTTTGGATGAATCATTTATATAAACATCCTTGATTTTATTTATTTCATATTAACCATGTAAAGGTTTAGTATGTACATAAATTGAGTAAGTAATTCCCCCTTGTAACATTTTTTAATCCCTTGGCATTTATTTCCATTCTTTGATGTTTGGGAAATATCACATAAGGTAAGTATCACCTTTGACCTGACCCAAGCTAATGGGTTGGGAAAGATGTTACATGAGTTCTCATAAGTATATGAGTCTTTATCTCTTTAAATTCACACTTAGTAATCTTTAGTATGATATATTATGATAATAGAACTGCATGAATGGAATCTAAAATTTTATGTTTCATTTTTTAATCTTTTTTGTGAGCATGTGTAATGATGCTTTGAATTTAAAAATATTTTTAATACATTTCAGGACTCGTGAACTTTGATGTATTGTTGTAAATCATGATGACATATAATTATAAAAAATTTAAATATGTTCGATGTGTCACAAATGATATGTTAAAAATTAATAAGTCAAGGAATGATTTTCCCCTTCCATATTTATGAAAGTTTATATATCATCGATTTGGTTGAAATAAAACTATCACATTAAATTCTTTGTCCATGATGTATTGGTGAGTTTCTATCAGATAGTAAAATAAAGATCTATCAAGCATATAAGTTGATGACATGGGTGTTAAAGCTTTTTTATAAGATACTGAGACAAAGATATTATATTAGATAATGGTCATTAATATGTGATTATCTTCCTTGAAACATATCTTCTTCCTCTATGGGTGATGTGACTTGTTTCTAGATAGTAATCTTGGAATTTAGGTAAGACTTCCTAATGAAACTAAGAAATAATCCTATAGGGTCACACACAATGTTTCCATTAATATTAGTTAAATATTAAGAGTTGAAATATATATTATTCTCAAGATTTAGAAGTGATATTTATTCAGTATTTATTGATTTTAAATATTTAATATTTATTCGAAAAGAAAATTGTCTGATTACATGAATAAATATAATATTTTTTTATATCTTATTATTAGAAGGTTATATTTATTTATTTATTTATTTATTAATAAATAATTTATTTTAATATAAAAATATTAAAATCAATGTTTCATTCTTCGGATTCTGGATATAATATTTATTTATTTATTTATTTATTGTATACTATTTATCTCTTTTTATTTTCATGGTAATAAATAATGATTTATTAATAAATAATGATTTATTAATAAATAATTTTTTAAATTATGTAAATATTAAAATAAATATTTTTTATTATCCAAGAATTTAATATAATGTGTATTCACGACATATAAAAAATTAATAGGGAATTAAATAAGGTTGAATAGGAAGAGTGGACAAGTTATTAGTTGGGAGATAAATATTTATTTACTCGATTATAAAACAATATTTATAACAGTACGGTTAAGTGCATGCCCTGAAATAAAATAATAATATTATTATTTTACAATTAATAGAGTTCATTATGAGATTGGCATATTATTAAGGGTAATTCTCCAATTAATTAAATATATTAAACCATAACCCTACATTTATAAATTTATTTCTTTGAGTATTAGGAGAGGTTGGTTATTGTGCACAACATTATATTCCCTATATAATTCAATATCAAAAATGTATTACTCTTGGGTTTTATCTCCAGCTTGAGATATTCTCTCATGCTTCTTCCCTTCCTCTGATGTCGTGAATATCAAGAAAATGATCCTTCCTGGAAATTGGTATCATGGAAGAAATCAAAGGAGTTATGCAAGATGATTGGTTCTTCCATACTAGAACCCGAAATACCATCATTAATGTTTTCAGATCAAAGGGGAAAATATAGATCATCACTTACACTGAAGAAAGAACTCAAGATTAAGGTATTTATTTTGATATTAAATTAATTATAACTTTAACATGAAAAATATTCTCTCTTGGTTCTGATATTATTTGTTAATATTATTTCAAAAAAAATCATTGGTCTTGATATTCAATGTCATGTACATTGAAAATGATCTGTTGAATATGAAAAAAATTGAGTTAGCCATTGACCACATAGGTTCTTCTACAACTTCCAGAACCAACATGGAAGGCATGGGAATCCAGAACATTATACTAAAAAATGTATTAAAAGTATACCTAGAAATATCTTCTACCAAGAAAATGGAAAGAGAGTTTCAAAGAAAAAAATCAAGATTTGAAGTCACTCTTTATAGAGGTGGCCTTCGTGGAAAGCAAGAAAGTAATACCTTGGATACTTTATAGTGGGAAATATTCACATATGGATAGAGAAACTAAAATACTCAAAGGAATTAAGAAATATAAATTAGGTGAAATTACTTTGGGATATGAATACTCACATGAGATCACATGTACTGGAATCACTGAGATTGTGTCTAAAGGACTCCAGTGTATAGATTTATTGTTCGTGGAAGTGATAAAACATCATTTTTTAGTGTTATCTAATAGATTAAAGTGGTAAATGAAGTTCTATTTCAAAATAACTCATGTGTTCTCAGAGATTCCAAGGATGGAAGGATTATTACAGGAGGTGAAAGAATAAGTACAAACATATTTTAGATTGGTGACCCATATAACTCAAGCTACATGAGTGAAAAATATGAAAATGACCTATTACATAGGATAATTGGTCACCTCCAAAAAGAAAACATGAGTAGGATATCTAAATATAATTTTTTGGGAGACCTTGAGAATCTCAACAATGAAAGAGAATTTGTTTCTGAAACATTTCTGAAGGGTAAAATGACTCAACAATCACACAATAAGAGAGAAATACAATATACCAGACCATTGTAACTAATACACAAAGATGTATGTGGTCCCACAAGGAGCAATTCGACCGATGGTGATTTTTATTTCATTACATCGTAGATGATTTCAACTGGATGTGAAATTTTTTATTCATGAGACAGAATTCTGATTCACTCCAATTTTTAAAAAATATTGGGAGCCAAGTTGAGAAGGTTCTTAGTATTAATATGAAAAGGATTAGGTTAGAAAATGAAAAGGAGTACATAATCCATGATTTTGAGTTATTTTTAAAAAAACATGGGATCACTCATCAACATATCACACAATACAATATTCAAGGGAATGGTGATGTATCATGGAAATAGGAAAAACCATGCTAATTGAGCACAAAATTTTAGTTTTATTTTGGATAAAAGTTAAATGCACCACTTTTTATATTCTTAAAACATGATTGATAAGTCCTAAAGATCATAAGGATCTATATGATATGTGTAATAACAAAATCCAACCATAAAATACTTAAATTTATTTAGAATCCCCTATTATTAGAAGATCAATAAGAAAAATCTAGCAAAGTTGTAAGAAGTGGATAAAGAAAGTACATTTATGGTATATCATTCAAATGGACCTGGTTACAAGTAATGTAGTAAAATCTAAAATATTTTTATAGAATTATCAGATGTTAAAATAATTGAATTCTTTTTAGGCTGATAATGAATCTACTAGGTCTAAAATATGAAAAAAATCCCAAAAAATAGTTGACTGAGAGGAAATTAGTAAAGTATGTTGTAGTGGATATTGACTCCATTATTACTAGTGAGGAATTAGAGACTAAGAATTTGGGTTAGTGGAATCATAGTTTGAGTAAATATATTATATCTCAAAATATTATTGTCCAGAAGAATGAACCTGTCTAGACCCATAGAAGTTAGAGGTTAGAGAACCAAATTGTATTTATTTCAAATATCAATCCTCATAGAGTTGTCGAGGTGGTTGATCATGTTTAGTAGATCACTAAAATGAAAAAATTTGTTAATTAACTAGATAAAAACTATACATGGGATCATTTACCAAGACCTGATAACAATAATATCATTGTGACCAAGTGGTTTTTTAGAAATAAGCTAAATGATAAAGGAAAATTCATAAGAAATAAACCATGAATAATGTGTATAGTTTTTCTCAAATAAAAAGAGTTGAATTTGAAAAAAAATCCCAAATGGAGATACTTGATACCCTCAAGATATTTTTGGAAATTTTATCACAAAAAAAGACTCTTGATTTAACAAATGTATGTGAAATATTTATTTTTTAATAGTTAGTTTGAAGAAGTTGTTTTTATTAAACTTCATGTTGAATTTTTCCTTGAAAATATGGAATCATGGTATTCAAGTTCCAGTAGTATTTATAAGCATTGAAAAAATCCCCACAATCCTTGTATTCAAATATTTATGGATTGTTGAGAAGCATGGGGTTTTCAAAGGGAAAGAATTATAGTAATATTTATGTAAATCAGGTGTCCACGTGCACTCTTATTATCATAGTATATGTCAATGAAATATTATTTAAAGATGAAAAAGTGTCTCTCTATGGGGAATTTACTAATGATATGAAAATTCATTTTGAAATTTCCATGTTGGGTGAGGTGTCTTACCTTCTATGTTTATAAGTTTTTCAAGGAATTTAGAATATATTTATATATTAACAAAAGTACTCCGAGGAATTATTGAAGTGGTTCATAATGGAAGAGTGTAAATGGATTTCCAATTCTATGGATATTTAAACCAAACAGACTAAGGATGAAGTTGGCACAAATGTCAATAAGAGAGACTTTAGAAAACGACTTGGTATCCTTCTCTACCATACAACATCTAGATCTGAAATTCTATTTTTGGGGCATGTTGGTCCCAATTTTAGAGTAATCCCAAATAATCCCAAAAATTTGAAGTGGAAAAATCCTTATATGCATCAGTAGTATATTGATACTCATATTTTTTTCAAGATCTAGTCCAAACATTACCCTACAAGGTTTTAATAACGTTGATTGAATTAGTGAGTATGTTGACATAAAATCCACTTCTGATGGCACATATTTCTTTTGTGATATCTACATGGCATGGAATATCAAGAAGAAGAGTGTAGTTTCTTTGAGCATGTCTGAATCTGAGTAGATTTCTCTAACATATTTATATATGCATATGATTTTATTCAAGTTTAACTGGATAATTTTATCGTTGAATTATATAGACCATTATGCATTTCCTAAGATAATAAAATTTCTATAAATATTTCTATGAATATGGTTCTGTAATTTATATCATGTACCATATTTATAGGTATCCGTTTATAAAAGAAAAGGTTAAAAATTGTGATGTAAGACATGAGTTTAGTGTTAATAAGGACCAAGTGGAAGACATTTGTACTAAGGAATTACCGAAGGAGATATTTCAATACATTAGGTTGAAACACCATGTTCAAAATTCTCTAATCACCAAATGTTTTTTTCTAGAACCCATCCACACTATGCTTTAGATTGTGTTGAAAATGGAGAGAAATTGTTCCAAAACTCTTTTCTAAATGGGTGAAAATTCTTATTGGGAGTGGGATCCAAATTTTTATTTGAAGCTATGTATAATTATCAATGGGGATTTTTATTGAAGGTGAGATTGTATAAATGAATTTAGGGGGATATTGAAGTAAACTTGGTGTTTTTGTTGATTTTTTTACTAGTTTTAATTTTTTGAAAATATTTATTGAGTAGTAGTGAAAGTGTTTGAGATGTTTTTTAGTTGGATAGAAAGGGTTGGAGGTTCCATGGGGATGTACTAAATATGTTCTATAAATCTAAAAAACTAATAAAATTTAAATATTATCAATCCTTAAGCTTTGAGTGTTGAGTGCAGGGATTTGATAGCTAAGAGTATGCATTTATCTTTGAGTGTATGACTTGGGCAATGATTATAAGACATTAAGCTTTTGAGCATTAAACTTTAGTGTTGATTATAAGGATTTAATTCTCTAACTACAAACCATTTTAGCATCATATGTAAGTATTTGAGATATAATATGTACTTCATCATAAGTATTTTATGTTTTTAATGATTTTAATTCATATTTTAAATATTTAAGGTTTAGATAAACTTTTGAGATTTGTTAGGGTGAAAAATAGAGTTACCCAAAATCGAATTTTTTGATTAAATTATATATGAGGATGAAATGACTGAACATTAATAGAAAAATCAAATATAAAATTTGATTCAAGTTTATTCATTTAATATTTCGAAAATGGTGATTATTGTTTTATCTGTTTGAAGTTCAAAATCAGAATATCTAAGAAATATGTAATGTTTTTAGTTGATTTTGTTCAATAAAACAATCTGTATATTAAAATTGGAATATTATTATGATTATGTTGTGTTTCTCATAATTACCAAAATTTCCTTTTATTTGAGTAGAGACTTAATTTATGTTTTTTAGAATGTATTTAAAAGAAATTTGATTAATATTATTCTTGTAATGATATTTTTTAAAGAAAATTAAATATTGAGTTTGATAGAGTTGATTAAATAAGTAATAACTAGAGAACATGAGTTTTTTAGCTAGTAATGTTGTCTCTCAAACAGTAAGAAGAATTTTATTCACTAGATATCTATATTTAATAGACTTTTCATCATATAATTTCATGAAATGTGAAAAGTGACTTCACATGGTTTAATTTATAGGTAGTGTAAAGATGGTAGAAGGAAATTATAAATGGGAATTCAGTAATGGTTCTTTTTGGTAGAAACCTTAAATTATACATGGTTTTCCATTTATATCAAATAATTTTGATGGGATCCATTTAATTATCTTAAATTGGATTCACTTATAAAAAATAAATTATAATAATATTATTAGATAGTGGTATATGAATGGAGATTTTTTTTAAAGAAAATCATTGAGTGATAAAAACATTAAGAAGAAAAGGAAGAGATCCTGATGTGAGAATTTTTGATAATATGTAATAATTCTTCATGAACTATGGAATATAGTGAATGATATTTTAATATTGAGATATAATAAATAGTTCAACATTATATTCTACATTATGTGATAATTATGACCTACATATCATGGATTCTCACAGTGAATATCATCATTTTTTTACAATGAAACCTGAAGCTTCAAGTGATCTATCTCATTTCTTATTACTCATTATAATCAACATGATGTTTTGTATGACTAGTGGGATTTTATGTATTGGTATCAATGGGATGCTATGAATTTTTAGGTCAAGGTTTATTCCTCCGCACCCATTTTAATTTGGTGATTAAATTGTAGTGTATAATCTATATCCAGAACAAAAATGGATACAATAAAAAGTAGGATTTGACAATGTGGATAAACCTTGTAAACATAATTGTGTGCCTTGTTTTATTTGTTTTATTCATTATTGTCTAGGTATGATAGCATAATATTTCTTTTAGTGAGTCTTGCTCTAATAATATGAAGAGGTTTATATCAATAATAATAAGAAATAGTAAAAAGAAAAGTATGCACTGATTCACCCCTCCCCTCTTAGTATAGTCACATGATCCCATGGATCTTATAGACATATAATATAAGGTACATATCATGTTAATGAAATATAGAAGAACACCCATCATATGATAAGATGTTTATAAATATCTATGACAATGAATACATATTGGTAATCAAAATTAAAAATTAGTTGGATATAAGGAACAAAATCTAACGTACTCCCACTTTCACTAGAGACAACTAATAACAACTTTGAGTTTGTAAGATCTCACATGATATTCATTTTTCTACTGAGATCTCTATTTATTCAATGGTTCCACCACATTCTCCTCCATTGAAACTATTCTTACTATGAACTCAACCCTTTGAGAAAAACCCCTCAATAGATGATACTTTTGAAGTATATTCCTTTCCCATTGATGTGACCTTGGATCCTTGAATAGAGTCATCAATGCAATATTATACCAAAGCAATGTGATTGGGCCATTAATTCTAGGAATCAAAACATGTTACTAGAAAAATTTATATATCCAAAATATATATTTAGATACATCAAATTCCTTAATATACTCAGAATCCACAATAGAATCAGTGTCCACTACTTGCTTTGAGATCTTCCAACTCACAAATCCTACATTAAGGGTGAAGATATATCCTGGTTGTATATTAAATCATCTTAATAAAATTATAAACTATAATATATATATCCTTTAATGACTAGTTCCTCATATCCTTCATTTACAAATAAAATATATGTATTACACCTCAGATACATTAGGTCAGTTTTAACTTCTATCCAACGATGATCTCCTAGTATAGCATGATATCTTCCTACTGTACTCAAGGATTCAGAAACATCAAGCATAGTACATAGCTAGGAATACATGATAAATCTGGTAGCTGATGATTAAGAAATCCTTCGCATCCTTTCTGTCCTCTTATAACCAAGGATACAATTTATTAGAGACATGCACACCATGTAAAATAGGGAGAAATCCCTTTTTATATTTTTCTATATTGAATCTATTCATTATATTTTCAATGTATGTACCCTAACATAATCCAAATAACCTCTTAGATCTATCCTGAATGATCTTGATCACTAAAATATCGGCTGATTCACCCAAGTATTTCATGGATACGAATGTGTTAAACAACATCTTCACTAATTGTATTACTAGAATCTCATTTTAAATATGTAATATGTCATCGATATATACTAACAATAAAATGACTATACTCCCACTAAACATCTTATAGATATAGGGCTCAATTTTATTTTTTATGAATATAATTTTTATTATGGCCTCATCAAAGAAAATTTTCTGTGATATAGATTCTTTATTTAATCCATAAATGGATCTCTCTAACTTACACTCCACATTTGAATATATTAGATTTAAAACCCCATATAGTTGTGTCATATAGACATATTCCATGAGATTTACATTAAAGAGAGTGGGGTTAAAATATATCTACAAAATTTCATAATTATGTAAAAGAACTACTCACTAGTATGTTCCTTGATTTTTTGTAAACCCTTTAGCCACTAGTCATGCCTTATCTGTAGTCAATTTATGCTCAATGAATAGTTTCTTCTTGATTACCAATTTTCACCCAATATGATTTACATCTACTGGTGAACAAATTAAAACCCAAACATGATTATGATATATTGAATCCATAATAGAATTCATGGATTCATGAAATTTTTCAACATCTATGATGGTTATTGAATCCTTACAGGATAGAGGATGATTGTTTTCAGGAAATAATCAGTCACCATCTTTAGCGATGAGAAAAGAAGATATCTAGGGTTTTATAATCTCTCTAGTGATTCTACATATTACTTGTGTCTTCATAAAATACAATACCATGGGGACATATGGAATTTATTCCTATCCTAACTCTGGTGTATCTCAAGAATCAACTTTATCAAAGTCAATATTCTGCCACTAAAACATCTGTATATTTTCTACATCTCTAGAAACATGTAATATATTTTCATTCTTTTTATTTTTATCTAATGGTGGTATAGATAATATCCACTTGTTTCCTTAGGATATCCTATAAATTAACACTTTGTGCCTTAAGGTGCTAGATTTTTCACAAGTGACTTTAACAAACACCTCACAACCCTATTCATCTAAATTAAACAACACAAATTTAGTCACAAATATTAACTATTATGGAATACCCCAATTTTAATTGGCACATGGTTTAGTTGTGTGTTACATTCTGCAATGTATTTCCTAAAAAAGATACCTAAATATTTTTTCACTCAACATCTACTTCACCATGTTCAATAAGGTGTGGTTACTTCTATAACTTACACAATTCCATTTCTATTTATAAGAAGTGAGTTGAGATAAAATTTCAAACCCCCTAAGATAGTTGATGAACTACCAGTACAGATATTATCCACAATGATATGATTGAAGTTTCTTTATATTCTTACCAATTTGATTCTATAATTTATTTTTGAACTCCAAAATTTTATCAATTCATTTAGACTTATACCTCAATAAGTATACAAAACCAATTTACTCAATTCTTCCATAAAAGTAATGAAGTATGGGTATCCAACTCTAGATTCAATATGAAAATTTCAAAAAACCTTAGTATGAACCAATTTCAGAAGCTCTATGTCCATTTTTCTCTTTCCACCAAATGGTGGTTTTTTCGATTTACCATATAAAAAGCGATACATCTATCAAGTGGTTTTAGTTTGAAAGAATCCAAATTCCCATCTGATAGATCTTTTTCAAGCACTTATGGTTTACATAACCAAGCTAGTGAAATCACAATTGGCTATTATATAAGTCATGTGAACTAGATTCATTATCAATTTCCAACACATTGTTATCATATTCTAGTACATAAAGACTATTATTTTGGTGTTTCATACCATAAATAATGTTATCATTATAGTATTAGTAGCTTGTATTTATATATTTTAAAAAAATGATTCAGTATCAAATCTCATAAAATTATAATGTTTTTATAAAAACTATGAACATAATAAAAATTATTCAAGACCAAAATCATTTCTATTTGCAATGTAATACAATAGAATCTGTATCAAAGGCAACCAGTTTTTCTCTATTGGTAGCCTGAAGATCTACCTAACCTTTTATAACCCTCTTGAATATACTTGGTTCTTCTATTTGGATACAAATTTTAGAACCATAAGAAATATTTAATACCCAACTTATTGATATGGATAAGTTACATTTGGTTACTATTATTCCAAAGTGATTTTGGTTTCTTTTGTTGTCAAAATTTCCATATATGTTTGCATTGAATGTTTCTGAAGAATCTTGGAGAAGTTTTTGACAAGAGATGTTAGTGGACTCATAAAATAGAATTTATTTATGGTTTTTAAGAATGTTTCTATACCAAGATAGATGATTTTATTACGTTATTCAATTTCCAAAAATCATAATGATAGTCATCATCAAAGTTGGTTTTGTACTCTTATTTACAATGTGAAAGAAAGTATAAAGGGGAATAAGTAATAATTTACACAATGTTTTTAGATGAGTAGTTATATGTAGTTTGAGGAATACAGTTTCAAGATAGAGTTTTATGAAGATTTATTTATGAATTTATCATCATCATATAAAATATTTTCAAATAAATAAAACATTTGAAATGTTAATGTATAAAATAAACTAGATTGATGTTAATAGACCGAGTTCGCATAATGATGTTAAATGTGAAAAATTTATTGTTATGGATGTGTGGAGATATAGCTGTGAAAAATTTAGTTATAAAATTATGATTTGTGATGATTGGATGAAAATGTCAGATAAGTTTTTATCGGTCAAAGTAATGTTATCAAATAGATCTGTGTGATGTTTTTACCAAGTATGAGGTATATGATTGAATGATGCACTGAACAAAAAAATAGTGTAGATCACTAGGAAGAGAAAAATAGTGAAGTTCACTAGATATAGAAATACATAATATTGAATTGGATTAATGGTCCATTTTATAGACGCTAAAAATATCCAATATATAGAGTATTAGATTAAATTTGATGGAGAATTTCAATATAATCTTGTGGACGAAAATGAAGGAACTCTAGGAAGATAAGGTTGAAAAAATTTTGAGATAACGTAGAGTTGTATCATATAGATATATTTTGAGACCAATAGATAAAGGTGTTATAATGACACATTCTTGAACATAGATATATATTACATTATTTTTTGGAATATTTATTCCATTACGCAAACACACATCTTGGGACCATAATAGTTTAGTGCATTTGGAAATGTGGAAACATAAACACTAGTCCACATGTGAACTACGTCATCTACTACTACATTTTTCATAACTATAAACCCTATTAGAAATATCATACATAATAAATATCTCCATAACCTAAGTGAATGAAATATAAGAAAGAGTAAGCTCATATGCTCAATAAGGGAAAAAAAGGGCGATATGTAAGCCTATTATAAACGTATGGGTGTAATAACATGAGAATAACATTTGAAAACCATACCCTACATATCAAAGACCAAAATAATGAGTCGTGGAATAAATATTTATATTTTATAATACATTAATCATAAGGGAATCAATGAACATGATCCATGAGATCATAACATTGGAATAAGACGTCAATTTTTGGCATACACATAAGCATAGAGAATCATTTACATATTGTTTAAGGCTTACTTCCAAGCCTATAATATTGGAAAAAGTCCTTTAATATACCAAAGTTCAATCCTCATTCTATCCATGTATTATTGTACTGAGTTCACTCACCGTTTTATCCATGTATTATTGTACTAGGTTCACTCCACATTCCAGCCATGTCTATTTCATGAGATATATAAATCATTACCCAATGTATTGGAGGGAGATATAGGTCCCACACATATCATAATGGAAACCATATTTATTTCTTCCCTATGATCATAAACATCCATCATATCATAACCCATGAATTGAAGTGTGTATCAAAAACATTTCATCATATCATAATCTGTAGAAAATCCGTTGGTTCCATAATCATTTCATCATAGCATAACCTATGAAAAGAGGTTTCTTCAATAAGCATAAAACCTATGGAAGGGAAATGAGTTCCAAAAACATCATTCCATAAAAACATAAACCATTAATATAAATAATATGAATGGTACATTGGATAATATCCCTAGTAATTCTGGAGTATCACCAATGGATGTCATCTTAGATGGAAAATAATTTTGAATGGAACATTTAAAAAAATTATTAAGGAAAATATACTTTATTATTTAAAAACTATTTTTAAAACGAAAAACTTCAAAAACATTTTTCAGTTAAAATATCATTTAAAACATAAAAAAGGAATATTTGAAGAAATTATTATTTACGACAATGGTATATTCCCTTCCTGTTATACACTTACACTAACATGTTGGTGTTCTCCACCTCTTCTGAAAAAGGGATCTATAGGGATCATTTTGATGCTCAAGTGAAAACTGTTGTTGTAAGAGAATTCAACCAGAGAAAGATGTTGGTATCTTCTTTTTTTGAAGTCATTTGAGAATTATATCAACATGTTCACTAATGTATAAATAGTCTACTCATATTGGACATCAATTTAAGGGTGATTAACCATGATGAAGTTCAACTTAATATTTAGAGCTTGTTGGATAATTTTCTTGAACATAGAGGTGAAGCTTGGATCTCGATTAGATTCAATCAATAGTGGTACTCTATGAAACCTTACCAATTCTCATATATATATTTTTTCAAGTTGATCTAGCATGAAATCCTATGGAATTAAAATAAAGTGTGTTGTCTTTATAAGATGATCCATAATAACCCATATAGAATTATTCCCTCCTGATGCCTTTAAGAGACCAGGGACAAATTCCATGGTGATGTTTTCCCATTTCCATGTTAGTATAGGTAATGGTTGAATAATCCCCTTAGACTTCTACCTTTCATACTTTACGTGGTGACATACCAAGAACTTTGATGTATATTCAGCGATCTACTTCTTCATATTGTCCCACCAGTAGTGTTCTCGGAGATCTTGATAAATCTTTATGCTTCATGGGTTAATAGAGAAAGTTTAACTATGTTCATTATCCAATATTTCCTTATTTAACTCGGTATTTGATGGTATAAATAATCATGACCCAAATCTCACAAATCCTTCTTCGTTAACATTAAACTCTGAGGATTCCACTTTTCTTATAGTTTCCACTTTCATGTGAATTACCACATCATACCTTTAAGAATCTTTTAAACTTTTTAGAATGGATGATTGAGGAATAATTTGTGAAAAGTTTGATTATGTTCCTTAATTTATGGTTCTCATGTCTGTCATTTCTAACTCCAATAAAATCAGATCCCTCTAAATTATCATTAAGGATAGAATTGTTGTATCCTTTCAACATAGAGCAACTTCCACTTTATTCACTTTACCGGGATAATAGTGGATTGATCATTCATAGTCCTTGATCAACTGTTACAATCTTTGTTAGAACATTTAGAGATATTTTTTTGTGAATATATACTTGATTCTTTTGTGATTTTTATATATTTCAAACTTCTCCCTAAATATATAATTCCACCATATATTAAAAGTTAAGATCATATCATCCAATTAAAAATCATTTCTTGGGTAGTTTTTATCATGACCTTTGAACTTCCTTGAAGAAGAGTCTATGACTTTTCTATTCTTCATTAACACAAAACCCAAGCCCCTCTTTAAAGCATCACTAAATATCAAAAAACGATCTCCACTTAAGGGTAGTATGAGCATAGTAAGACTTGTTTTCAATTCCTCTAATCTCTTTCACATTGATAATTCCATGAAAACTTTCCTCCCTTCCAGGTTAGGATGGTTATTGGGTTCGAAAATCACAAAATATTTCTCACAAATCGACGAAAATTCCTAACTAATCTAAGCAAACTGTGAATATATATCATGAATTTTGGCCTCATTCATCCTTAAATTACTTCTATTTTTGAAGTTTCCATAGATATACCATTTATTTTGATGATATTTCCCAAGAACGAGACTTTCTTTATCCAGAACTCACATTTATTGTACTTTTCATAATGCTTCTCCATTCGCATGGCCTTTAACATAGTGCTCAGATAATCCTATCTCTTCTCCTTGGTTTTGGATTATATTAAAATATCATCTATAAAGGATACAACAAATTTTTCAATGTAATCTATAAATAATATATTCGTCAAGTACATAAATATTTCTGTATAATTAGTGAGTCCGAATGTCATTACTATGAATTCATAGTGTCTGTACATAATATGAAAACAAGTCATGGGTATATCCTTCTTATTCACCCTAACATGGTAATATCTTGACTGTAGATCCACCATGGAGAAGTATTGTGCTCCACATAGCTGATCGAACAAGTAATCAATCCATGTAAGAGGATACTTGTAATTTATCATGATATTGTTGAGCTCATGATAATCAATACAATGGTGTACTGCCCCATCCTTATTCATGATGAATAGGACTAGTGTACCCCAAGTTGATGCACATGGGATTATGAAACCTCTATCAAAATTCTCCTATAGTTGTTTCTTTAACTCCTCAAGTTCCATAATATCCATTCCATATAGAGTCATGGATAATGGAAATTTCCCATGTATAATGTCAATTTTTAGAACTATTCCTAGATTTTATTTATTATAAAATATCATTAATGTCAATTTTTAGAACTATTCATTGCTTTGACTTTAATAACATAAAGAACACAAATTAAATTTGAAAAAATATATTTTATTAAATCCATTACCTATTATATTAATATATAAAACCTGTGTATCAGATTAATTAACTCAAATTTTATTACTTTTAATATTTTCAATATAATTTATTTGATTTTTCCATTAATTGAAATTTTACTTCACGAAATTTGTGTAAGCATTTAAAGAAATTATTTTTCCACCAAAAATAGTAAATAAATTTTCCTAATGAAAATAAATTAATAATAGTTAAAAATAATATTTATAAATTAAGATATCTATTATTATCCCCATGTTAAAACCATTATAGTTATAAAAACAAGAGTGGGGCATTTTTTTAATTTTCTATACATAAACTATTATAAAGGTCATAATCACACACAAATGGAAAAAATTCCATAAAAACATAAAGTTGGATGATTATGGATGATTTGGAATAATAAAATAAAATTAATTCAAGTATTAGGGCAATTATATAGTCCTTATCATATTATTTTTAACCTTTAATTACTTTATTTACCCTTTACCACGGTAACAAAAATTAATAAAGTTAATAATCATATTGAAAAAATAATAAAATGGAGATATTTAATAAATTAAGACCCAATAATTCAAAATATGTAACTGATTTTAAAAAATTATAAAAAATTTAGTTGTATAATTTTCTTTGAAATTAAATTGAAAAAACTCAATGAAAAAGGCTTTTTAGAAAAAATTCATTTTCTAGAATAAAATGTTTTTATAAAAAAATCCAATATATTATTAATTTACAAACCCATAATTGAATTATTATAAATAAAAAGTAACTAATGAAATATTAAAAACCATTTAAAATATAATATGACTTTTTAAATACATTAAAAGAAAATATAGTATTCAAGAAAAATAAGCCTTATTCAAAATTCACTGAAAAATAAAAATTTTCAGAAGGATTTCAAAATGTTATCATAGTATAATTTTTTTATGATGATTTAAAAAAACTATCTTAATTTTATAAAATAAAATTTCTAAAATTTTAAAAAATTAATTATATTATTTTCTTTATAAAAAACATTTTAGAAGAAAAAATATCTTTGAAGAATAAAATGGCTTTAATAAAAATTGAGTTCTTATTTATTAAGAATTAATAAATAAATTTATATTCATTATAACTTTTATATATATTTAAAAAATTATTTAATCATATTTATACCCGCAGATTTAATGTCTATGTTTTAATGATCACATTTAAATAAAATATATCATGGTTTTTTACGCTCATTATTGTGTGTTGTGCAAGTTATAGAACATAATGCTCTTATTTTAAAAGATCAGCATATTTCATTCCCCCTCCTTTAGTAAATTTCATTATTATTATTTTAAAATCAATCTGAATAATAAAATATTTATATGTAAAAATATATTTTTTGAAATTCCACAATGTAAAAAGGTTAATAAAAATTATTCTTGGAAAGAGAGAAAGGGAAGTATGAAGGACCTCTATAATAACACATTACTAGGTTTCCATGTAGGTAATAATTAGTGTAATGTGAAAAAATGGATATTGAAGAGAAATTTATCCCTTAAGTACCTATAGATAGTGATTGAGAACATGGCTAGTAAAAATCTAATGATCTTAAAATCGTAAATATATGATGGGGGAAGAGACCATCAATTCATTGGAGATAGAGAAAACATGTTAAAATTTTTGTTTCAAGATCCATTTCCCTATAGTGGAGATATTAATTTATCCTATAGACTAATAAATTAAGTAAATATACTTACTAGACTAGTATAATTTAATACTTTCATCAATTATAATCACAATCTCATTTTATACTCCAAACGAGGAGTATTCAAGATGATTTTTTGATGCATGAAGAACTAAAATAAAATTCTAATGAATCGCATAATCTATAAGATAATAACAAGATATTAATACTATATTTATGCATCAAACAAAACCAAATTGCTTATCATAATTTAAGATAATTCAAAAAATTCATAAACCTTTATTTGGAGAAATAATACATTAATCTCCAAAATTCAACAGTAATGCCCAAAGATGAAACTAAATCAATCCATAAATAGCTATCTTTAAAATTATTCAGAATATTCATAATCAAGATTGAAACCATAAATCATAATAATTTTATCACATATTATTCTAAGATAAATTTAAATTTTTTTTCTAAATAACATTAGTCACTCAATAAATCATATATCTAAAAGGGAATATTCCCTAATCATATAATCTCCAAAATTTGTTATCTAGTTCCATAAATGACCATAATCACCATAAAGACATATTAAGATCATATATTCTTAAAAAAACAATTCAATCATGAATATTCAAATAATAATTAATGTTATGCCTAAGGATTAATTTGATTTTAATATAATTTTTTTTATTTTTCCATTAATTGAATAATTATCGCATCAACTTTGTGTAAGAATTTTAGGTAATAATTTCTTTCGTAAAAATTAGAAA
The DNA here is from genome assembly GCA_963277665.1 of Viscum album. Taxonomy (NCBI): domain Eukaryota; kingdom Viridiplantae; phylum Streptophyta; class Magnoliopsida; order Santalales; family Viscaceae; genus Viscum; species Viscum album. The sequence continues at coordinate 187,182,357 of OY728140.1, forward strand.
TAAATTATCATTATGAAGATAGATAAGTTATATTTAAAAATAAAATTTTTAACTAAGCATATCTTCTTTTTATCCAAATGCTAAAAATGTTATAATTATTAAAATCAAGACTATGAGACTTTAGACTTTTATTTAAATAAAATATTATAAATGTCATAATCACACCAAAATAAAAAAAGGTTACAAAATAGAATATTGTTTGATTATGGATGATATAGAATCATCCAATAAGATTAAGCTAATTGTTAGGGCCATTTTTATATCCAAATCATATTATTTGTAACACTTAATTACTCTATCCACCCTTACTATGGTCATAAAAATTACTCTAGAAACTATTCATATTAACCAAAAGGAAAAGATGAATATTTATCAAATTTGAACCCACTTATTCAAAATTAAAATTGATTTTTCATAATTCAAAACAATGAAGTGGTAAAAAATAATTTGAAATTAAACTTACAAAACATGACGAAAAATACTATTTCATAAAAATGGTTTTTCAAGTATAAAATGTTTTTACAAAAAAAAATAAAGTATAAAAATTTATTCCAAAATTAATAATTAAATTATTATAAATAAAAAACAAAAAATTAAATTTTAAAACTAACTGAAATTGTAATTTCACTTTTTAAATACTTTATCAGATAATATAGTTTTCAATAAAAATTAGTATTCTTCACTATTCATTGAAATATAAAACCATTCTAAATAAATTCAGAATATCACAATTAAATAATTTTGATATAATGATTTCAAAAATTATATTTATTTTATAGAATAAAATTTCTAAAAGTTCAAGACATTAATTATATTATTTTCTCAATAAAAAAACATTTTTTAAGAAAAAAATATATTTAACGAATAAAATGGATTTACTAAAAATTGAGTGCCTATTTACTAACAATTAATCAATAAATTTATATTTATTTTAACCTCTATATATATTTAAAAATAATAATACTATTTATACCAACCAATTTAATGACTGGGTTATAATGGTAATATTTATATAATAATATTTCACGGTTTATTTACACTCGGTGTTGCATCTCGTGCAAGTTATCAAAAATAATGTACTTATTTTTAAAATCCTAGGATATTATAACAGCCCCCTTAAAAGAAAAACAAAAATGAGAACTCATATAGGATGCATGTTCAAAATAAATTTGAAGGGCATAAAGTGACTTTTGGAAGGTGTCACCAAAAATTTCACCATGATGAGGAATGTTTGACTGTGATTCAAAATAAAATAAAATATATTTCTAAACGAATACAGATTCAACATGGAAGAAACACTGAAAATAATTAATTGTGGAGGCATATTTGGATGATAGTGAGAGGAACATACCCAGGATTCTTGTTAGTGACTACTAGTCATATATGGAATGAGATGATAAGATCCTTGAAAATTTTGAGGAGTATGATGGTGGTGTTGTAAAATTTTTGAATGAGAGATCTTTAAAAATCATTAGAATTGGATCTTCTAAAATTAATCCATATTGGCTAAACTCACATGAAGATTTATTTTTTAAGGGGATTACACATAACCTATTGAGTGTTAGTCAAATATGTGATGAAGGAAATGTGGTAATTTTGAATAAGAAATGTTTTCTTATTATAATAATTGTAGATTAATGGGTTATTACAAGCAGATAAAGACCCAATGAAAACATATTTCAGATTAGAGTTCCTAATAATTCCTTCCACCGTTCTCGAGAAGATATTAATCCATGGCACAAAATACTTGGCCACATTGGTTAAAATAAATTGACCAAAATATATAAACTAAATTTAGTGAGGGACCTTCCCAAATTGATCCAACATAGATATATTGTTTCTAAAACATTCAAAATGGGAGAAATAGTTAAATTAAAACACAAAATAATAGATAAATAATCAACAGGATCTATTGAATTAGTTTAATCAGATTCATGAAGACCTATGAGACACAAATCCACAAGAGGTGACTTTCATTTTATTATATTTATTTATGATTATACTGGGATAGAAGGAGTGTTATTAATGAAGACAAATTCACATGTAGTATAAATGTTCAAAATTTATTGAAGAAAATTATAAAGAGATCTTGGAATATATATATCAATAAATTGAGAACTAAAAATGTGAAATAGTACCTTGGAAATGAATTCAAATCTTACCTTAAAAGTATGGAATTAAAAATATATATATGTAACTCCGTACAGGTAAAATAAAAGGAAATTCTAGGGGGTTGGTCATTTAGAATTTGAATTATTTATTTGGTAATGGTGACTCCTTCTAGGTGGAAGGAAAGGAGATGCTTGTGGGCCTTGATCTATATATTCGGAACAACATTTACTTGGATGCGGTCTAGACCAACTCCAAAATACTCTTTAACTCCATTCATGGCATTACTAATACTCCATGGACTACCCCCAATTATATTAATAAGAGTATTAGATTTATCAACAACACATGGAGTGTAACACCCGGGGTTTTGTTTTTATGTCTTATGTTATACGCAACACCAAATTAATCTTTCACAACACACAATACTGACTTGGCTTGCATTACATGCAATCACGACCTTCCTCGATAGCCTGTGTAGTACGCAATACCGGGTTTTACTAAACAACGATATATTATTATGGACTAGCCGTTATGAATAGTATTAACTTCATTTTGAATTTTATAATAATATTTTTCATCTTAAACATTTTCTAGAACATGATAAGAGAACAAAATAAATTTTTCAGGTAAAATAAGTATTTTTCAAAAAATGTAGTTTTGCCGCCTTTTGATGGTGCACCCACATTAAATCTATTTTTTGACTGGTTTATAAGTTAAATTTGACAAAATAAAATTCTCCTTTGGAATCAGGATATAAAAATTTACTTTGGATAAATGTTTGATACTTTTCTAATAACTTTCATATTTTGATGAATAGTAAAAATACACTAATTTTTAATTAAAAACAAATTTTTTCATTGAGATAATTTATATGGTTAAATTTTAACATTGAATGGTTTTAAAGTATAAATTGAATGTATTTTCACCATTTAATATAATTTATGTCATTATCATTAATTTCACATTGAATTCATAGGTAAAAACATGTCAATCTTTGGCAATGTTTTAACTTCTAAAACCTGTTTTCTTAACAACGGGATTAATTTTAAATTAATTACTGAAATTTATGTGTTTTTAATTTTAAAAAATGGATTTCATATTTCGAATCAGTGGGTCCAAATTATGTTAATAGTATACTTTTTATTTTTGGGCATTATGAATAGTGACTCTGGTAAATTTTATTTACCATAGTTAAAGATAAATTGGGTAATTAAGGGTAAATATAAGATTATAAAATTACCCTAACACCTTCCCAAATCCTATTTTATGAATTAAAGTCGAACCATATCACCTACGGGCCGAACTATATTTATTTCATGGACTTTTGACAATGAAATAATATAATTATTATTAAAACCAAGGAAAGTGACAATATGTCACTCTCTTAAATCTTATGATTATAATAATTTTAATTTAGTGATAAAATTCATGAAACTTAGGATATAAATAGTATCCAGAACGATAATAAAATTATCTACATCATATGAACTTATTTATAATTTTTAGGGACTAAATAATTATCATTAATTATGACACAATAGTGATGTTGAAATTATTTTATTAATTAAAATATCAAATAAATGTTTTTAAAAATATTAAACTAAATATTATATGAACTATTTAATTTTATCCACTACTTTTATAGATACATATGAAATTTTATGAATCTATTAAAGCTTATAGTTTGAACATATCTTCTGTATATATTTTATTTAAATTCAAATAAATGAATAGTATCAAAATTGACACTATTGTTATTTTATAAAAATAACATATTATAAAATTGTTTAAAAATCACAAAAATATTTAAAAATTATAAATTAAAATTTATATGGTCTACCATGTCATAAAGTGTCAAATTATGGAAAATTCACAACACATATGTAATTATTTATAATAATTTAAAATTTAGAATATTATTACCCCAAATAAAATTATATTGATAAATAAGAATAAATCAAGTTGATAATGTTTCAAATAAATTCCTAACATGTCTAAATTTTATTGGTTGATGATATTACAATCCTATCTCATCTAATATTCTGATATGAGTCATTTTGAAAGTTTTTAAGTGGGGTTGGGATTTAATATAAACTAATATTTCTTATATTTCCAAAGGTGCCCCTCTCCTCCATTATAAAAGGGAACCTCCTCCCTCTCCTCCTCACACCAATTTGAGCCTTCAATCTTGGCCAATCCCTGACCATTTCACTTACCCACTTCCTTAGAAACCTACTATAGGTAATGGTCCTCTCAAAAGACCAACTCTAGTTCCCTAAGAGAAAGTATAAAGGAGGCACATCGAGAAAGAGGTAATACCATCTACCATTTTCTTCAAGTTCCATTCTTCATTTAATCACTCTTATTTAGTTGTTTCATTATGAAGTAATAACATCAGTATCCCTAATATTCGGATAAGTTATTATAAATATGAAACAACCCTATTTCACCTCTTATCCATCCTGCGGTAAACAAAATCACAGTGAGTGCGTACGTACGGAATACCGTCACCACGCCGCGGTGTAATATGTTTTCCACCACCACCCTACTTGTATGGGTATAATGGTGAAAATAAATTACTATATATGATTTTTTTAAAGTGGTATTGATTATGAATTATTATACATACAGTTCAATAAAATTCCACGATCATGGGAATGATATCATCGCTCGTGCGTACGTATGTCCTTCTGTCTCCACGATGTGATGTGACTCGTTCTATATGATCTTCATTGAATAATGATTATATAAATCAATTGAATGAATGAATATGATATTTATTACACTAATACCATTCTGTAAATGATATATTTATATCCTATAAATAGTAATAATAATTTATTCGACAAAACACGCATAAGAACATAAAGTAATAAACACCCGAATAACAAGTGGCAATGAAATATCACTTCTAAGAACATACAAATATGACCATATATGATATCATAAAAATGAATATGATTCTATAATAAGTCAATTTACATTATTTAAACCATATTAAAGTAGGTTTGGATTCATATGAAGCATATCGGACCTAAGGTAAGGGAAAATCTCACAATCTCATTTTTATCCGAGATTGCTATACTTCAGAATTTACTAGGGAATATTTATCGTCCACATCCATGTTTCCTAAATATTTAATATTATTTCCATCCACCTAAATTTTTTTACATCTGATTCTACCCATTGGTGAATTTTTAGTAAAAGATATGAAAGGAATCTTTTTTCGTTTTTAGTATGAGGTACTTTTTGACTTTTCTGGCCAAAGTACGAGAAGAATGATTTTTTAACTTATACGACCTGAATGGAATTTTAGAAAATTATTTCCATGAAGCTTCCTTTACAAGTTTTCAAGTTTAGTTTTAATCAACCTCTTTTAGATTAAAATTGTATGACATTTTAAGAAAGGAAAAAAATTGAAGTAGAAAGGATATTTTCTTCAAGAATGGAGTTCAAGCGTTTTATCAAAATTATTTTCCATCTAAGATAATATAGGGTTATGATTCTATCCATATTTTTAAATTGATTTGATTATGTTATGATGGAATTATTTTTATGATGTCCTTTTATCTTATATTTATTATTTTATGATAGCATGATGTTTAAGAATCCATTTTTATTACATGGGTTATGCTATGATGTATGATTTATGATCTTGTGGAAAACATAAGAAGAGTGTTGTTATAATATGGGTGGGACCTATATCTCCCTCCAATGCATTAGGTAATGATTTATATTTCATGAGATAGACATGGATGGAATGAAAGGTTAAACCGGTTCAGTGGAACAGGACTGAAACGAGGAGTGAACTCGGTTCAGAAATGGACTTTGTCTGCTAAGATAGTCTTGGAAATGAGTCTTCACTACTAAGAAATGAATTTCTATGATTATGTGTGTATTCCACAAAGATTCATGTTTTATGTTATTATTATTTGGATTACATTTCACTTCTATGATTTATCCCATGTTATGATCTCTTTTGCAGGATAATATTTTCAAAATGTTATGTTCTTATGAATATGATATGTTTGATATTTCTTTTGATTAACCTTATGGAGAATTTGAGCTCACGATTTTGTATTTTTTCTTTTCCCCATGTCATGAAGAAGGATATTAATTAGGATATTCCCAAAAGGGACTCTAGATATGATGAAATAAATGGGAGACAACGTAGATGATTTATGAACCAGTTGTTTATGTTTCCCAGTTTCTAAAGACATTATACCTATATGGTCCGTTCATGGTTTTGTTATATATGGTAATAATTATGCTTCAATTTTTAAGTAATAACCATGTATGTAAAGTATGGGTCGTTATAGTTGGTATGAGAGGAAAGGTATAGTCAACCTTTAGAAACTAGGATGTGAATGCCTTAGTAAGAACCCTAAGGATATGTCTAAGCATAGAACACAATCTTAGTGTTTTAGAAATGGCCATTAACAACCTATGATAAGACCTTAAGTGTGAAATTTTATTCTTGATTATGTGGTTTTCCTATTATAATTAGTGTTTCTCACACTATTCCTCTTGGTTTTAGTCAATTGCTGGAACCCAAAGGAATCGTGTTAATGAGTAATGTGGCGGGCAATGCAATGATTGTCCCCTTGATCAACCAAAACTTATGGGATCTAGAATGAAAAATCTTATAGCCATGCTCACACAACTTTCTCAAGATTTGAATCATGCAGGAATTATAAAAAATCAAAGGAAGGAGCAATATTCTGTTGAATCCTTCATGAGGTAGCGTCCACCTTCATTCAGTGGGTCTTCTAATCCATTAGTGGCTGAACAATGGATCAGTTCCACTGAAAAGATATTTTCAGTTCTTCAATGTTCTGAACATGATAAAGTCATCTTATCAGTATATCGTTTGGAGGTGAAGCTGATCAATGGTGGAATCTTATTAAGAATACGAGGCAAAGAGATGAAATTGAGTCCATGGAATGGGACGAGTTCAAGAACTTATTATTCAATAAGTATTTCCCTCATATTCTTCGAACAAAGAGGGAGAAGGAGTTTCTTGAACTGAAGCAAAAGGATAATGAATCTGTTGGTACCTACAAAGTCAATTTTACAAGACTTACAAGGTACGCTTCCGGAATTATTATCCAACCTGAGAGTAAGATCGATCGATTCTTTAGTGTCTTAAAACCAAGTCTTTGAAGGGCGTTATCCATAAGGGGTTTCAATAGATACGAGGAAATTGTTCGATGTTCTCTCAATGTTGAGATGAAGATTGGTGTAACCCAACAGTCACATGGGTTTGATCAGAAGAGGAAAATGGAATTCAAAGGAAGATCTAAAGACCACACTGAAAAGAAGATGAGTTTTCCCTTATGCTCAAAGTGTGGAAAGAAACATAGAGGAAATTTTCTTAAGGGGACAAGAAAATGTTATAAGTGTGGAAAAGAAGGTCATCGGGCAATTGAATCTCAAAATAATGGGAAGAAGATGACTAATGATGCAAACAAAGGAAGGGATACACAGAATGCACCTACTACACTTCAATGTTTCAAGTGCATGGAGATGGGGAATTATGCCAATCAATGCCCAAATCCAAGGGTTGATGATGATGATCGACGTCAACAAACTCTTAAGGCCAAAGACAAATTAAAGTCACATGAAATTATTATAGGCGATGTGGAGTATGACAACGAAGTGGTGAGAGGTACAATTACCATCCACTCTAAAGTAGAAAATGTTTTATTTGATTCTAGATTCACCCACTCTTTTATTTCTGAAGAATTTTATAAGGGTATCGTCGTATTACCTCAACAATTAGATGTTGAGTTGGCTGTGACAACTCTTAATGGCACAACGGTTGCATCAAAAGTTTACAATTCTTCTCCAATTGAAGTTTGTGGGAAAGTGCTTCCTGAAAATATTATGAACCTTCCTATAGTGGAATTTTATGTGATTCTTGGCATGGATTGGCTTTCTTTATATGGAGGTTATCTCAATTGCCAAAGAAGGGAAGTCACATTTCATATTCCAGATCAATCTATGATCGTCTATCGATGCAAGGATGAACATAACCTTCCAGTGGAAATTTCTTCCATCATAGGGGTCTTGATTTCACTAAATGAATGTTATTTATCTCAAATGGTTGGAGGGAAACTCACGATTAATAATATGACCATTTTATGGGAGTTTGATGATGTCTTTCCGGAGGAATTGTTAGGTCTTCCACCAAATCGTGAAGTTGAGTTTTCAATAGAACTTGTACCGGGTGCTTCGCCTATTTCAAAGACACCTTATAGAATGGCCCCAATTGAGTTACAAGAATTGAAGAAGCAACTTCAAGAGAATCTTGATAATGGATTCATACGCCCTAGTGCGTCACCTTGGGGAGCACATTTTCTATTTGTTAAAAGGAAATATGGATCAATGAGACTCTGCATTGATTATCGAGAACTTAACAAGATCGCTATCAAGAACAAATATCCTCTCCCACGCATTGATGACCTATTTGACCAACTATGCGGAGCTCAATACTTTTCCAAGATTGACCTTCATTCAGGGTATCATCAACTAAGGTTCAAAAGGGAGGATATACCAAAGACGGCTTTCTGTACAAGGTATGGACACTATGAATTTATAGTGATGCCATTTGGTCTTACTGATGCCCCTGTTATCTTCATGGATCTGATGAATAAAGTCTTTAGAGACTGTCTTGTTCAGTTTGTGGTAGTCTTTATATATGATATTCTTATCTATTCAAAGAGCGAGGAAGAACATGAAGATCACTTGAGAATTGCATTAAATACCCAAAGAAAGGAGAAGCTTTATGCCAAATTTACCAAGTGTGAATTTTGGCTTCAAAAAGTTGCATTTTTGGGTCACATAATCTCAAAAGAGGGGATATTTGTGGATCCAGAAAAAACAGAGGTTATTGAAAGATGGTCGAGACCAAAAACGGTCACTGAGATCCATAATTGTTTTGGTTTTTCTAGATATTACCGATGTTTTGTGAAAGATTTTTCAATGTTATCTAACCAACTCACAAAGTTGACTCGGAAAAGAGTTAAGTTTGTATGGACGGAGGAATGTAAAGATAATTTCAAGGAGTTGAAAAGAAGGTTATCCAGTGCACCTATGCTCACACTAACTTGTAGTGGAGAAAGGTTTGTGATCTACAGTGATGCATCCAAGAAGGGATTGGGGTGTGTTCTCATGCAAAATGATATGGTGATAGCTTATGCCTCACGACAGTTGAAAATCCATGAGCAAAATTACCCAACTCATGATTTGGAGTTATCTGCGGTAATCTTTGCATTAAATATTTGGAGGCAATATCTTTATGGTGAAAGGTGTGATATTTATATTGATCATAAAATTTTAAAGTATATTTTCACACAAAAGGAGCTGAATATGCATCAAATAATATGGTTGGATCTGATTAAGGATTACGACTACTCAATTAATTATCACCCTGGGAAACCAAACAAGGTGGCAGACACATTAAGTCGACAAGACCGTGCTAGCTTATCCATGATGAGGATCACAAAAGATCCCATATTTATGGATTTACAAAGGATGGATCTTGTAATTATAATGTAAGGGGAAACATATTATCTTTATCAAATGAATGTTCAACCATCTATACATGTGAATATTAAAGAGGCACAGAAAGAAGATATAGAGTTACAAAAGAAGGTGAGAAATGTTCCTGAATTCAACCTTGATTGTAATGGGATAATAAGGTTCAGGATTAGGGTTTTTGTTCCTCCCATCCCTGAATTAAATAAGGAGCTACTGGATGATGCTCATAGTTCTTCATTCTCTATTCATATTGGAAGCATGAAGATGTATAGGGACCTGAAAGAGTACTTCTGGTGGGATGGCATGAAAAGAGATGTTGCTGAATATGTCTCTCGATGCTTCGTTTGTCAGCAAGTTAAAGCTGAGAGACAAAATTCTAAGGGAATGTTACAAACATTACCCATACTATAATGTAAATGGGAAAACATCACTATGGACTTTGTCATCGGACTTCCTAAAACAACCAAAGGCAATAATGTTATCTTGGTTATAGTTTATTGTCTTATGAAGTCGGCACACTTCATTGCTATTAAAGTAGATTTTTCTCTTGATCATCTTTCCAGGATATATGTAAAGGAAGTGATAAGATTGCATGGAGTACCACTTTCCATTATATCTGATCAGGATCCAAGGTTTGCCTCAATGTTTTGGTGAAGTCTTCAGCATGATCTAGATACAAAGTTGAGTTTCATCACTACTTACCATCCTCAGACAGACGGTCAGTCTGAGAGGACAATTCAAACTCAAGAAGTCATGTTGAGAGCTTGCTCTATGGATTTCAAAGGTGGTTGGGATAAACACCTATCTTGGGTGGAATTTTCTTATATTAATATTTTTCATTCCAGTATTCAGATGGCTCCTTATGAAGCCCTCTATGTAAAGAAATGCATAACTCCAACTTGCTGGGTTGAAGTTGGGGAAAGAAAGCTATTACGACCTGAACTTTTAGAAGAGATGGCAGAAAACGTCTGATCTATTCAACAACACATAAGAGCATCTCAAAGTCGAAAACAAATATATGTTGATAACCGAAGAAAAGACCTAGAGTTTTAAGTGGGTGATAAAGTGTTCTTAGGAATATCTCCTTGCAAGAGAGTAATGAGATTTAGAAAGAAGGTAATGCTAAGCTCTAGGTATATCAGTACATTTGAAATACTGGATCATGTTGGGAAGGTAGCTTACTGATTGGAGCTTCCACAAAATCTCTCTCAAGTTCACGATGTGTTCCATGTATCTCTCCTGAGAAAGTACATACCCGATCCTTCACATGTACTCAGCTAAGAAGTTGTACCGCTGGAGCAAGATATTTCTTATAAAGAACAGACAATAGAGATTCTGGATCATATCATAAAAGTTCTACGAAACAATACCACTCGTTTGGTGAAAGTTTTATAGAGGAACCACCAATTAGAAGAAGCTATATAGGAATTTGAGGATATGATGAGGGAGAGGTATCCTCATCTGTTTGTAATGAAGTGACGAATTTCGAGGGTGAAATTCATTTTAAGGGGGGTAGAATGTAACACCCTGAGATTTTATGAGAAATATATTTTTCTATGTCTTATGTTATATGCAACACCAATGGAATCTTTCACAACACACAATACTGACTTGGCTTGCATTACACGCAATCGCGACCTTTCTCGATAGCGTGTGTAGTACGCAATACCGGGTTTCACTAAACAACGATATATTATTATGGACTAGCCTTTATGAACAGTAATAACTAGATTTTGAATTTTATAACATTATTATTCATCTTACACATTTTCTAGAACATGGTAAGAGAACAAAATAAATTTTTCAGGTAAAATAATTATTTTTCAAAAAATGCAGTTTTACCGCCTTTTGATGGCGCACCCACATTAAATCTAGTTCTTGACAGGTTTATAAGTTAAATTTGACAAAATAAAATTCTTCTTTGGAATCAGGATATAAATATTTACTTTGGATAAATTTTTGATACTTTTTTGATAACTTTCATATTTTGATGAATAGTAAAAATACGCTAATTTTTAATTAAAAACAACTTTTTCATTGAGATAATTTATATGGTTAAATTATAATATTGAATGGTTTTAAAGTATAAATAGAATATATTTTTACCATTTAATATAATTTATATCATTAGCATTAATTTCACATTGAATTCATAGGTAAAAACATTTCAATCTTTGGAAATGTTATAACATCTAATACTTGTTTTCTTAACAAAGGGATTAATTTTAAATTAATTACTGCAATTTATGTGTTTGGAATTTTAAAAAATGGATTCCATATTTGGAATCAGTGTGTCCAAATTATGTTAATAAGATAATTTTTATTTTTGGGCAGTATGAATAGTAACTACGGTAAGTTTTATTTACCATAGTTAAAGATAAATCAGGTAATTAAGGGTAAATATGAGATTATAAAATTACCCTAACACCTGCCAAAATCCTATTAGATTAATAAAATTCGACCCATATCACCTAAGGTCCGAAATATATTTATTTCATGGACTTTTGACCATGAAATAATATAATTATTATTAAAACCAAGGAAAGTGACAATATGTCACTCTCTTAAATCTTATGAGTATAATAATTTTAATTTAGTTATAAAATTCATGAAACTTAGGATATAAATAGTCTAAAGAAATATAATAAAATTATCTACATCATATGATTTTATTTATAATTTTTAGGGATTAAATAATTATCATTAATTATGACACAATTGTGATGTTGAAATTATTTTATTAATTAAAATATCAAATAAATAATATTAAAGAAAATTAAAATAAATATTATATGAACTATTTAATGTGCTACACTAATTTTCTAGATAAATATGACATTTTATGAATCTATTAAAGCTTTTAGTTCGAACATATCTTCTGAATATATTTTATTTAAATTCAAATAAATGAATAGTGTCAAAATTGACACTATTGTTATTTTATAAAAATAACATATTATAAAATTGTTTAAAAATCACAAAAATATTTAAAAATTATAGATTAAAATTTATAGGGTCTAAAATTTTATAATGTTTTAAATTATGTAAAATTCACAACACATATTTAATTATTTATAATAATTTAAAATTTAGAAAATTATTACCACAAATAAAATTAAATTGATAAATAAGGATAAATAAAGTTGATAATGTTTAAAATAAATTCCTAACATGTCTAAATTTTATTGGTTGATGATATTAAAACCATATCTCATATAATATTTAGATATGAGTCATTTTGGACGTTTTTAAGTGGGGTTTGGATTTAATATAAACTAATATTTCTTAAATTTCTAAAGGTGCCCCTCTCCTCCCATATAAAAGGGCACCTCCTCCATCTCCTCATCACACCAATTTGAGCCTTCAAGATCAGCCAAACCCTACCCATTTCACTTAACCACTTCTTTATAAACCTACTAGAGGTACGAGTCCTCTCAAAAGACCAACTCTAGTGCCCTAATAGAAAGTTTAAAGGAGGCACTTCGAGAAAGAGGTAATATCTTCTACCGTTTTCTTCAAGTTTCATTCTTCTTCTACTCCCTCCTCTTTAGTTGTTTCATTATAAAGTAAAAACATCAGTATCTTTCATATACTGATATGTTATTATAAATATTAAACAACCTTATTTCACCTCTTATCCATCCTACGGTAAACAAAACCACCGCGCGTGCGTACGTACGGAATACTGTCTCCACGCCGTGGTGTAATATGTTTTCCCACACCACCGTAATTGGATGGGTATAATGGTGCAAATAAAAAACTATATATGATTATTGTAAAGTGGTATTGATTCTGAAATATTATACATACACTTCAATACAATTCCACGATCATGGGAATGATATCATCGCTCGTGCATACGTACGGCCTACCGTCTCCACGATGTGATGCGACTCGTTCTATATGATCTTCATTGAATAATGATTATATAAATCAATTGAATGAATTAATATGATATATATTACACTAATACCATTATGTAAATGATATATCTATATCCTATAAAGAGTAATAAGAATTTATTTGACAAAACATGCATAAGAACATAAAGCAATAAACGCCCGAATAACAAGTAGAAATGAAATATTACTTCTAAGAAGATAAAAATATGACCATATATGATATCATAAAAATTAATATGATTCTATAATAAGTCAATTTACATTATTTAAACCATATTACAGGAGGTTCGGATTCATACGAAGCATATCAGACCTAAGGTAAGGGAAAATCTCACAATCTCATTTTTATCCGAGATTGTTATACTTCAGAATTTACTGGGAAATATTTATCATCCAAGTACATGTTTCCTCATAATGTAATATTATTTCCATCCACCTACAATTTTTTAAATATGATTTCCCCATTGGTGAATTTTTATTAAAAGATATGAAGGTAATATTTTGTCGTTTTTAGTACGTGGTACTTTTTGACTTTTCCGGCCAAAGTACGATAAGAATATTTTTTTAGCTTATACGGCCTGAATGGAATTTTAGAACATTATTTCCATGAAGCCTCCTTTACAAGTTTTCAAGTTTATTTTTAATAAACTTCTTTTAGTTTAAAATTTTATGACCTTTTAAGAAAAGAAAAAAAATTGAAGTAGAAAGGATATTTTCCTCAAGAATGGAGTTCAAGCATCTTATCAAAATTATTTTTCATCTAAGATAATATAGGGTTATGTTTCTATCCCTATTTTTACATTTATTTGATTATGTTATAATTGAATTATTTTTATGATGTCCTTTTATCTTTTATGGATTATGTTATGATAGCATGATGTTTAAGAATCCATTTTTATTACATGGGTTATGCTATGATGTATGATTTATGATCTTGTGGCACACATAATAATGGTATCATTATGAGATGGGTGGGACCTATATATCCTTCCAATTCATTGGGTAAATATTTATATCTCATGATATAGACATGGCTGGAACGGCAGGTTAAACCGGTTCAGTGAAACAGGACTGAAACGAGGAGTGAACTCAGTTCAGAAATGGACTTTGTCTGCTAAGATGGTCTTGGCAATGAGTCTTGACTACTAAGAAATGATTTTCTATGATTATGTGTGTATTACACAAAGCTTCATGTCTTAATTTATTATTATTGGGATTACATTTCACATCTATGATTTATCCCATGTTATGATCTCTTTTGCAGGATAAGATTTTCAAAATGTTATGTTCTTATGAATATGATATGTTTGATATTTCTTTTTTTTACCCTTAATGAGAATTTGAGCTCACCCTTTTGTATGTTTTCTTTTCCCCAGGTCAGGAATAAGGATATTAATTAGGATATACTAAAAAGGGAATCTAGATATGATGAAATAAGTGGGAGACAATGTAGATGATTTATGAACCAGTTGTTTATGTTTCTCAATTTCTAAAGACACTATACCTATACGGTCCTTTCATGGTTTTGTTATATGTTGTAATAATTATGCTTAACGTTTTAAGTAATAACCATGTATGTAATGTTTGGGTCGTTATAGTTGGTATCATAGGAAAGGTATAGTCAACCTTTGGAAACTAGGATGTGAAAGCCTTAGTAAGAAACCTAAGGATATGTCTAAGCATAGAACAAAATCTCTGTGTTTTAGAAATGGACATTAACAACATATGATAAGACCTTAAGTGTGAAATTTTATTCTAGTTTATGTGGTTTTCCAATTATAATTAGTGTTTCTCACACTATTCTTCTTGGTTTTAGTCAATGTATGGAACCCGAAAGAACCGTGTTAATGCGGAATGTGACGGGCAGTGCAATGAATGTCCCCCTGAGCAACTAAATTTTATGCGATCTAGAATGAAAAATCTCGTATCCATGCTCACACAACTTTCTCAAGCTTTGAATCATGCAGGACTTCCAAACGAGCAATAGAATGAGAAACATTCTATTGAATCCTCCATGAGGTAGCATCCACCTTCATTTAGCGGGTCTTCTGATCCACTAGTGGCTGAACAATAGATCAGTACCACTGAAAAGATATTTTCAGTTCTTCAATGTTCTGAACATGATAAAGTAATTTTAGCATTATATCGTTTCGAAGGTGAAGATGATCAATGGTGGAATCTTATTAAGAATACGAGGAAAAGAGATGAAATTGAGTCCATGGAATGGGACAAGTTCAAGAACTTATTTTTCAATAAGTATTTCCCTCATATTCTTCAAACAAAGATGGAGAAGGAGTTTCTTGAACTGAAGCAAAAGGATGATGAATCTGTTGGTAGCTATGGAGAAAATTTTACAAGACTTGCAAGGTACGCTTCCGGAATTATTATCCAACCTGAGAGTAAGATCGATCGATTATATAGTGGCTTAAAACCAAGTCTTCGAAGGGCGTTATCCATAAGGAACTTCAATAGATACGAGGAAATTGTTCGATGTGCTCTCAAGGTTGAGATGGAGATTGGTGTAACCCATCAGTCACATGGGTTTGATAAGAAGAGGAAAATGGAATTCAAAGGAAAATCTAAAGACCACACTGAAAAGAAGATGAGTTTTACCTTATGCTCAAAGTGTGGAAATAAACATGGAGGAAATTGTCTCAAGGGGACAATAAAATGTTATAAGTGTGGAAAAGAAGGTCATCGGGAAATTGAATGTCAAAATAATGTGAAGAAGATGTCTATTGAGGAAAACAAAGGAAGGGATACATAGAATGCACCTACTACACTTCAATGTTTCAAGTGCAAGGAGATGGGGAATTATGACAATCAATGCCCAAATCCAAGGGTTGATGATGATGATCGACGTCAACAAACTCTTAAGGCCAAAGACAAAAGAAAGTCACATGCAATTACTATCAACGATGTGGAGTATGACAACGAAGTGGTGAGAGGTACACTTACCATCCACTCTAAAGTAGAAAATGTTTTATTTGATTCTGGATCCACCCGCTCTTTTATTTCTGAATAATTTTCTAAGGGTATCACCGTATTACCTCAACAATTAGATGTTGAGTTGGTTGTGACAACTCCTAATGGCACAACGGTTGCATGAAAAGTTTACAATTCTTCTCCAATTGAAGTTTGTGCGAAAGTGCTTCCTGCAAATCTTGTGATCCTTCCTATAGTGGAATTTGATGTGATTCTTGGCATGGATTGGATTTTTTTATATGGAGCTCATATCAATTTCTAAAGAAGGGAAGTCACATTTCATATTCCAGATCAATCTATGATCGTCTATCGATGCAAGGATGAACATAACCTTCCAGTGGAAATTTCTTCCATCTTATGTGTCTTGATTCAACTAAATGAAGGTTATTTATCACAAATGGTTGGATAGAAACTCACGATTAATAATATTCCCATTGTCCGGGAGTTTGATGATGTCTTTCCGGAGGAATTGTTAGGTCTTCCACCAAATTGTGAAGATGAGTTTTCAATAGAACTTGTACCAGGTGCTTTTCCTATTTCAAAGACACCTTATAGAATGGCCCCAATTGAGTTGCAGGAATTGAAGAAGAAACTCCAAGAGAATCATGATAAAGGATTCATACACCCTAGTGCGTCACCTTGGGGAGCACCTGTTCTGTTTGTTAAGAAGAAATATGGATCAATGATACTCTGCATTGATTGTCGAGAACTTAACAAGATCACTATCAAGAACAAATATCCTCTCCCACGCATTGATGACCTATTTGACCAACTATGCGGAGCTCAATACTTTTCAAAGATTGATCTTCATTCAGGGTATCGTCAATTAAGGGTCAAAAGGTAGGATATACCAAAGACGGCTTTCCGTACATGGTATGGACACTATGAATTTATAGTGATGCCATTTGGTCTTATTAATGACCCTGCTATCTTCATTGATCTGATGAATAGAGTCTTTAGAGACTATCTTGATCAGTTTGTGGTAGTCTTTATAGATGATATTCTTGCCTATTCAAAGAGAAAGGAAGAACAAGAAGATCACTTGAGAATTTTATTAAAGACCCTAAGAAAGGAGAAGCTTTATGCCAAATTTACCAAGTGTGAATTTTGGCTTCAAAAAGTTTCATTTTTGGGTCACATAATCTCAAAAGAGGGGATATCTGTGGATCCAGCAAAAATAGAGGTTATCGAAAGATGGTCGAGACCAACAACAATAACTGAGATCCATAGTTTTCTTGGTTTGGCTGGATATTACTGACGTTTTCTGAAAGATTTTTCAAGGTTATCCAACCCACTCACCAAGTTGACACGGAAAGGAGTTATGTTTCTTTGGACGGAGGAATGTGAAGAGAATTTCAAGGAGTTTAAAAGAAGGTTATCCAGTGCACCTGTGATCACACTACCTTGTAGTGGAGAAAGGTTTGTGATCTAAAGTGATGCATCCAAGAAGGGACTGGGGTGTGTTCTCATGCAAAATGATATGGTGATAGCTTATGCCTCATGACAGTTGAAAATAAATGAGCAAAATTACCCAAATCATGATTTAAAGTTAGCTGTGGTAATCTTTTCATTAAAGATTTGGAGGCATTATCTTTATGTTGAAAGGTGTTATATTTATACTGATCATAAAATTTTAAAGTATATTTTCACATAAAATGAGATGAATATGCGTCAAAGAAGATGGTTAGAGGTAATTAAGGATTATGACTGCTGAATTAATTATCACCCTAGGAAAGAAAACAAGGTGGCAGACGCATTAAGTCGACAAGACCATGCTAGCTTATCCATGATGAGGATCACAAAAGATCCAATATTTATGGATTTAAAAAGGATGGATCTTGGAATTGTAATGGAAGGGGAAATATCTTATCTTTCTAAAATGAATGTTCAACCATCTATACACGTGAAGATTAAAGAGTCATAGAAAGAAGATGTAGAGTCACAAAAGAAGGTGGAAAATGTTCCTGAATTAAACCTTGATTGTAATGGGATAATAAGGTTCAGGAATCGGGTTTGTATTCCTCCCATCCCCGAATTAAAGGAGGAGCTACTGGATGAGGCTCATAGTTCTTCATTCTCTATTCATCCTGGAAGCACGAATATGTATAGGAAACTTAAAGAGTACTTTTGGTGGGATGGCATAAAAAGAGATGTTGTTGAATATGTCTCTCGATGCTTGGTTTGTCAGCAAGTTAAAGCTGAGAGACAAAAGTCTAAGGGAATGTTACAACCATTACCCATACAAGAATGGAAATGGGAAAACATCACTATGGATTTTTTCACTGGACTTCCTAAAACATTTAAAGGCAATAATACTATCTGGGTTATAGTTTATCATCTTACGAAGTCGCCACACTTCGTTGCTATTAAAGAAGATTTTTCTCTTGATCATCTTGCCAGGATATATGTAAAGGAAGTGGTAAGATTGCATGGAGTACCACTTTCCATTATATCTAATCGGGATCCTAGGTTTGCCTCAATGTTTTGGAGAAGTCTTCAGCATGCTCTAGATACAGAGTTGAGTTTCAGCACTGCTTACCATCCTCAGACAGACGGTCAGTCTGAGAGGACAATTCAAACTCTAGAATACATGTTGAGAGCTTGCTCTATGGATTTCAAAGGTGGTTGGGATCAACACCTATATTTGGTGGAATTTTCTTATAATAATATCTTTCACTCTAGTATTCGGATGGATCCTTATGAAGCCCTCTATGGAAAGAAATGCAGAACTCCAACTTGCTGGGATGAAGTTGGGGAATGAAAGCTATTAGGACCAAATCGTTTTGATGAGATGTTAGAAAAGGTCTGATCTATTCAACAACACATAAGAGCATATCAAAGTCGACAAAAAATATATGCTGATAACCGAAGAAAAGACCTAGAGTTTGAAGTGGGTGATAAAGTGTTCTTACGAATATCTCCTTGGAAGAGAGTAATGAGATTTGGAAAGAATGGAAAGCTAAGCCCTAGGTATATCGGTCCTTTTGAAATACTGGATTGTGTTGAGAAGGTAGCTTACCGATTGGCGCTTCCATTGAATCTCTCTCAATTTCATGATGTGTTCCATGTATCTCTCCTGAGAAAGTACATACTCGATCCTTCACATGTACTCAGCTCAGAAGTTGTACCGCTAGAGCATGATCTTTCTTATGAAGAATAGCCGATAGAGATTCTGGATCATATCAAAAAAGTACTATGGAACAAGACCACTCGCTTGGTGAAAGTTTTATGGAGGAACCACCAATTAGAAGAAGCTACATGGGAACTTGAGGATATGATGAGGGAGAGGTATCCTCATCTGTTTGTAATGAAGTGATGAATTTCGAGGGCAAAATTCATTTTAAGGGGGGTAGAATATAACACCCTGATATTTTATTAGAAATATATAATTTTTATGTCTTATGTTATATGCAACACCAAAGGAATCTTTCACAACACACAATACTGACATGGCTTGTATTACACGCAATCACGACCTTCCTCGATAGCGTGTGTAGTACGCAATACCGGGTTTCACTAAACAACGATATATTATTATGGACTAGCAGTTATGAATAGTATTAACTACATTTTGAATTTTATAACATTATTATTCATCTTACACATTTTCTAGAACATGGTAAGAGAACAAAATAAATTTTTCAGGTAAAATAAGTATTTTTCAAAAAATGTAGTTTTGCCACCTTTTGATGGCGCACCCACATTAAATCTAGTTTTTGACAGGTTTATAAGTTCAATTTGACAAAATAAAATTTTTCATTGGAATTAGGATATAAAAATTTACTTTGGATAAGTTTTTGATACTTTTCTGATAACTTTCATATTTTGATGAATAGTAAAAATAAGCTAATTTTAAATTAAAAACAACTTTTTTCATTGAGATAATTTATATGGTTAAATTATAATATTGAATGGTTTTAAAGTATAGATAGAATATATTTTTACCATTTAATATAATTTATGTCATTATCATTAATTTCACATTGAATTCATAGATAAAAACATTTCAATCTTTGACAATGTTTTAACTTCTAAAACTCATTTTCTTAATTAAGGGATTAATTTTAAATTAATTACTACAATTTATGTGTTTTGAATTTTAAAAAATGGATTCCATATTTGGAATCAGTGGGTCCAAATTATTTTACTAGGCTACCTTTTATTTTTTGGCATTATGAATAGTAACTACAGTAAATTTTATTTACCATAGTTAAAGGTAAATCGGGTAATTAAGGGTAAATATAAGATTATAAAATTACCCTAACACCTGAAAAAATCTTATTTTATTAATAAAAGACGACCCATATCACCTAAGGGCCGAACTATATTTATTTCGTGGACTTTTTACCATGAAATAATCTAATTATTATTAAAACCAAGGAAAGTGACAATATGTCACTCTCTTAAATATTATGAGTATAATAATTTTAATTTAGTGATAAACATCATGAAACTTGGGATATAAATAGTGTCCCGAAATATAATAAAATTATATACATAATATGAATTTATTTAGAATTTTTAGGGATTAAATAAGTATCATTAATTATGACACAATAGCGATGTTGAAATTATTTGTTTAATTAAAATATCAAATAAATTGTTTTAAAAATATTAAAATAAATATTATATGAACTATTTCATGTGATCCACTAATTTTCTAGATAAATATTACATTTTATGAATCTATTAAAGCTTTTATTTTGAACATATCTTCTATATATATTTTATTTAAATTCAAATAAATGAATAGTGTCAAAATTGACACTATTGTTATTTTATAAAAATAACATATTATAAAATTGTTTGAAAATCACAAAAATATTTAAAATTTATAAATTAAAATTTATATGTTCAAAAATGTCATAAAGTTTCAAATTATGGAAAATTCACAACACATATGTTATTATTTGTAATAATTTAAAATTTAGAATACATTTACCACAAATAAAATTAAATTGATAAATAAGGATAAATCAAGTTGATAATGTTTAAAATAAATTCCTAACATGACTAAATTTTATTGGTTGATGATATTACATCTTTATCTCACTTAATCTTTGTATATGAGTCATTTTTGGAGTTTTTATGTGGGGTTGGGATTTAATATAAACTAATATTTCTTACATTTCCAAAGGTGCCCCTCTCCTCCCTTATAAAAGGGAACCTCTTCCCTCTCCTCCTCACACCAATTTGAGCCTTCAAGCTTGGCCAAACCCTACCCATTTCACTTCCCCACATCCTTATAAACCTACTGGATTTACTGGTCTTCTCAAAAGACCAACTCTAGTTCCCTAAGAGAATGTTTAAAGGAGGCACTTCGAGAAAGAGGTAATACCTTCTACCGTTTTCTTCAACTTCCATTATTCTGCTACTCCCTCTTCTTTTGTTGTTTCATTATGAAGTAATAACATTAGTATCCCTAATATACTTATATGTTATTATAAATATTAAAAAAACCTATTTCACCTCTTATCCATCCTACGGTAAACAAAATCATCGCACGTGCGTACGTACGGAATACTGTCTCCACGCCGTGGTGTAATATGTTTTCCACCACCATCGTACTTGGATGGGTATAATGGTTCAAATAAATTACTATATATGATTATTGTAAAGTGGTATTGATTCTGAAATATTATACATACACTTCAATACAATTCCACGATCATGGGAATGATATCATCGCTCGTGCATAAGTACGGCCTACCGTCTCCACGATGTGATGCGACTCGTTCTATATGATCTTCATTGAATAATGATTATATAAATGAATTTAATGAATGAATATGATATATATTACACTAATAACATTCTGTAAATTATATATCTATATCCTATAATGAGTAATAAGAATTTATTCGACAAAAAACGCATAAGAACATAAAGCAATAAACACCCGAATAACAAGTAGAAATGAAATATTACTACTAAGAATATGCTAATATGGCCATATATGATATCATAACAATGAATATGATTATTTAATAAGTCAATTGAAATTATTTAAAATATATTACAGGAGTTTTGGATTCATACGAAGCATATCGAACCTAAGGTAAGGGAAAATCTCACAATCTCGTTTTTATCCGAGATTGTTTATACTTCAGACTTTACTGGGGAATATTTATCATCCACATACATGTTTCCCAAATATGTAATATTATTTCTATCCACCTACAATTGTTTAAATCTAATTTTACCCATTGGTTAATTTTTAGTAAAATATATTAAAGGGATCTTTTGTCATTTTTAGTACGAGGTACTTTTTGACTTTTCCGGCCAATGTATGAGAAGAATGTTTTTTTAACTTATACAGCCTAAAGGGAATTTTATAACATTATTTCCATGAACCTTCAATTACAAGTTTTCAAGTTTATTTTTAATCAACTTCTTTGTGATTAAAATTGTATGACATTTTAAGGAAGGGGAAATTTTTTTGATGTAGAAAGGATATTTTCCTCAAGAATGGAGTTCAAGTGTTTTATCAAAATTATTTTCCATATAAGATAATGTAGGGTTATGTTTATATCCCTATGTTTACATTGATTTGATTATGTTATGATGGAATTATTTTTATGATGTCCTTTTATCTTATATGGATTATGTTATGATAGCATGATGTTTAAGAATCCATTTTTATTACATGGGTTATGATATGATGTATGATTTATGATCTTGTGGCACACATAAGAATGGTATCATTATGAGATGGGTGGGACCTATATATCCCTCCAATTCATTGGGTAAAGATTTATATCTCATGATATATACATGGCTGGAATGTCAAGTTAAACCGGTTCAGTGAAACAGGACTGGAACGAGGAGTGAACTCGGTTCTGAAATGGACTTTGTCCGCTAAGATAGTCTTGGAAATGGGTCTTGACTACTAAGAAATGATTTTCTATGATTATGTGTGTATGCCACAATGAATCATGTTTCAAGTTATTATTATTGGGATTACATTTCACTTCTATGATTTATCCCATGTTATGATCTCTTTTGCAGGATCAGATTTTCAAAATGTTTTGTTCTTATGAATATGATATGTTTTATATTTCTTTTGTTTACCCTTACTGAGCATTTGATCTCACCCTTTTTTATGATTTCATCTCCCCAGGTTAGGAAGAAGGATATTAAGTAGTATATTCCAAAAAGGGACTCTAGATATGATGAAATAAATTGGAGACAACGTAGATGATTTATGAACCAGTTGTTTATGTTTCCCAGTTTCTAAAGACATTATACCTATACGGCCTTTTCATGGTTTTGTTATATTTTTTAATAAGTATGCTTCAATTTTGAAGTAATAACCATGTATGTAATGTATGGTTCATTATATGGAGATCCTTTAGACTCACCGGGAGGGTAATAAATACAAGGACTACTGACCGTCTAAGGCCCCCCTAGGTGTAGCAACCAATTTAATCTCTATTTTGGGTTCTTTTTTCCTTAACTGGTGGTACATTATTTATGGGGAAACTCTTGGCCCCCATTATTTTAGGCCGCCATAGATCATTTTCTTATTTTGTACAGTAACATCTGGATTTTTATATTAATAAATTATTATGGTGATTATATAACTGTTATGTAATTTGGGAGAACTACGCTTACCTAAATTTTGAATATCAAAGTTATATTAGATAGAGGTTATTTATGCAACATTACATGTTAAAAATCAATGTATTTTTATTACAACATTAAATATGAACCCATATGAAATGTGGTATTATAAAATCCAACAATTAGTTACTTTAGAGTCATTGGAATTTCATGCTTAATCAAAATCAAATACATAAATCATGCCAAATTTGATGAAAGAGTTATGGATGGTATATTTATTAGGCACCTGTCTAATGAAAAATAATATAGTTCCTAGAATAAAATACTTTACATGGTTTTTGATTTTTATGATGTCAATATTATTGAAATCAAAACCCATAAATAGTGTTCAATATGTAGTAGTTTTTTATGAAATTACTAAATCCTATAAGAGTATTTCTAGATAGATTGGTGAGACGAAGGTTGAAGTTGAACCAAGTGTAGTGATAGATGAATATGATCATACTAGTAATGAGGAAATGGATACTAAGAGTGTAAAACATATTTATCAAAGGATAAAAAAGATCGTGGAAGGAGGAAATATCATTGGAGATCAAAATGCTCTTATATAGGCTCAAAGTAAGAGGAGATATGATGAACCTATAATATAATCTACTAAAATAAAAATGAGGTTTCATAATAATACCTCATTTATTTCTCAAGTTAAACCAAAATTGGTTTATGAAGAACTAAAATATAAATAATTTTTTCATTCTATAGATGATGAACTAAATAAAACTAAAAACAATGTGACATGGGACCTTGTTCCAAGACCCAATGATAAGAATTTAATTGTAATAAACATTTTTTGATAAATAAGATAAATGTTCATGGAATGGTTGTTATAAAAAATTACATACTTATATACAAAGGGTATTCTCAATTTATAGGATTGATATTTTAAGAAAATTTTTCTTTAGTTTCAATATTGGAAGCTATAATAATGTTCCCTTCTATGGATAAAAAAATAAATATAAACACTTCCAAATGGATGTCAAATATTCATTTTTAAATAGTTATCTTGAAAAAGTGGTATATATTGATAATACTGATGGTTTAATGAAATATAATGATGAAACAAAAGTGTTTATATTGAAAAGGAAGATAATAGTTTAAAACAATCCTCAATATCCTAGTATTTAAGGCTTGACACCCACTTGAAGGAATTAAAATTAATTAATTTAAAAGAGGATAAAAACCTATATATCAAAAAAATGAATATAGATACACTTATTATAATTTTATATGTTGATGATATTATTTTTTCAGGTGATCTTGATAATGATTTTCAGGAGTTTTATGATCAAATGTAGTAACAATTTTATATGGACAAGTTATGTGATTTGAGATACCTTTTCAAATTATAAGTGATGAAAAAAATTCATTTTCTTATCATAAAAAATGATTTTAAAATATTTTTTAAAGTAGTTTGAGATGGATAAGTCAAATCCACTTTTGACACACATTCAAGTGGAGAAGAAAGTGTCTAAAGATATCCAAGGTGTGATTTTAAATCAAATATAATTTAGAAATATGATTTAGAGACTTATTTATCTCAATTCCCTATACCATAAATTAATATATACTATGAATATTTGTGCTAGATATTAGAGTAACCCAAAAGTGTAAAATATTATGGGAGCTAATTAAATCCTTAGATATGTTTAGGGGACAATGAGATTTTTGGATACTGTATAATAGATAAAATATATTTAATTTGTCCAGTTTCATTAATGATATCTAGGTAGTTTATTGTTATGATATAAGGTCCACGTTAGGTGAAATGTTACTCTTGAGTGAGATATGTGTGTGTTAGCACTTTCATAAAGAAAACTCAGTCACAATGAGTACTATTAATGTAAAATATATTATTTCTAATAGTTTTTTATCCCAATTAATTTATATAAAGGATAATCCTAATAATTTTTCGGAAAATTTCAAAAATCACTGCGAATTTTTTGTTATAATAAAAGTGATATTGAACTTTTAAAAAATATAGTGCACCATTTAAAGTCTAATAACATTGAAATTAGGTTTCGTTTTATTAATTATAGTGTGGTCAATGAAGATATAATGATAGACTTTCTTCCTACATGAGACCAACTAGCTAATATTTTCACCGTGGTGGTCCCTAAGCATGTATTTCATACCTTGAGGTTGAATATTGGGGTTAAAACCCTCCAAAATAAACAATAATATTTGGGAGAGTGCCCATTAATAAGCCTAGGATTATGTTATTAAACAGGCTGAAGTAAGTGTGCAAATCCTTTCTTAAATTTTGATTTTTCAAAAAGTTAAAATTTGATTTCTATCATTGTATTTCAATGGTTGTATTAATTGTGAATAGTGGGTGTTTATTGAAATGGTGAGTACATGGATTGAGGGTAGATCATCTTATCACTTGTCCTTATCGGTGAGAGATGGATTTATCACAAAAACACTACTCTAACATGTGGTGTTGTTTCAAGATGTTTTTTATTTGAAAAAGGCTATGATTTTGTGTCTCTTAGATGTTAAGTTGAGTTTTAAAATAATTTTGAGAAAGAGTTTCATGGGTTGTAAACAAATCCAAATGGTGATATTGAAGATCTTATATGTTTATTTAAGAAGCTATCTTTTTGTTAACCCAACATGAGAAATATTTTAGAATGACTGTGAAGAATTTTTTATGAGTTTGAAAGTGGATTAAAGTGTTATTGGATGCTTTTAGAAATATGACTATTTTTTTATTTTTGGATATATTAAGATCATATCACATATAAGGAAAATTTATGAATTTATCATATGACTTTGAGATACTATGTACAATAGTAATTAAATGTATGACTTTGTGATTTATTTTGTAAGACTTTTCAGTAGTACACATGAGTTTGATTTAGCATATGTCTTTGATTTCATACATCATAAATCACAAGGTGTCATATGAAATTGTGTTGTATGAATTTGTGTTGTATGACTTATATTAATAACATAATACTTAACCATATGAAGTTTCTGTGGGCATTAGACTTTGGTGGATCATAAGACTCTTTTGTATGACTTGAAATAGATCAGATGTCATGTGTAAGTGTATGAATTTTAATGTTGGATGAAGTTACTTACAGGATGAGTGTATCACTTACCAGATTGAATGACTATAAAATTCAGATAATAAATCGTTAAATTTTGAGTTTATAGAATTTTGGATTCTGAATAAAAGTTGAATTAAATTTGATGATGCTTGTCCAATGTCCTTCTTTGATTAAGCATCATAATGTTTTTTCAATCAAGATGATAATATTGGATCAAGTAAAATCATATTTAAATGGAGTAAAGGGGATTTTCATGTAATAATATATTGTTCTAAATTTCAAAAATATTCAATTTCTTATGTGGAGGAATTAAAATAAATATAAATATATTGATTTCATGGAGATTTTAAAGTAAAAATTATCCCAAAATTAATAATGATTTCAATATAAATTATTAATAATATTTTAAATATTATTAATTATTTTAAATATATATTTTTAAAGTGGGTAGAACTGTTCATTATTCATGGGGACTTAAAATATAAATAAATGAAATCATTTTTATTTATTCCATTAGAAGTAATGTTGAGGTTGTTGAATAGTTGATTTACTTCACTCTGTCATTATGAATAATTTCCATAATAATTATACAAGTATTTTTTTAATGAATTCTATATGAGTGATATATATTAAGGGAGGAGGTGAAAGGTACATAATATATATAAAGAAAAGGTAGATAATTTTCTATTATGATAATAATTTGTATCAAAGAAAGATATATTTTGTTAATATTAACTAACACTGTGTTTTTTATCTTTTAAAGATGTCAAGGAAAAAAATTATTTGAATGATCATCAAACACTAATTTTTGATGTGATGTTAGGGGACCAATTTTATAAATTCATTCTATCATTCATGATCTAATCATTCTAAATTATAACTGAGGGGAGGATGACAATCATGATTTAATAATGTATCCTTTGGCAGTCAAAGTGTTTTAGAATTGGATCTTATTACTGATATTGATGAATTTGGGAGTACTCCAGATGATTTGATTCCCATCAAAGCTCATGGAGTATTTATTGAATAACTGGTGGTCCTAGTATAAATACTACTACACATTTACTATGATAAGTGAATAAAACCTACCCATGAAGAGAAGTGGATAAGTCCTTGTTGAACCTTGTGTGCTGATTGTGTGGATTTTTAATCCCTATTAAATGTAGGGTAAATAAAATATTTGGTTCAACAAAAGGATTTCCATGAGAATGATTATGCTCTGAAATCAAGGTTTAAACTTGTAAAAACTTCATGTGTGTCTCTTATACTTTATATTTCTTACATTATGGTGAGGAAGAGGATCAACAGAGTGAATCATGAAATTAACCCATCATAGGGGTTAAATTCTACAAGAATAATTTATTAAAATAAAAATGTACCACTGATTCACCCCCTTCACAGTGGTACCCTAACAGGATCAATACTTGAAATTTATCCATTTATCATCCAAAATAAAAAAAAATGTAGTCACCCATAGCACTTATTCCATGAAATTGTATGATTTTTGAATCACACTATCATAATTTTTCTTTTCAAAGTGAATCCATCCCATTGAAAAGAAAATACCTTATGACTTGGAGATGATTTCACCCTTATTCTAAAGTGACAATGATCTTTCCCATTCCCTAATGTGGGACTTGTGACTTTATATAAGCACACATCCCTAGCATTATAAGATTCTAGTTAAGTCCATTTCACTAGTTTAATTAGGTATATGCTTCACATGGTACCCCAAATTCTCCCTCAACACTTGCCCATATTGACCAAATCCTACATCCCACTCTAATAAAAAGTTACATAGTACATGAGTCTAGTTATCATCCAAAATTATAAAAAGTATATCCAGCCACCAAAACATATTCCATGAAATTATCCAATTTGTACATGACAGCCTCAAAGTTTTTCTTTTCTTAGGGAATCACACCCATTCTAAAAAAAAGTCCACATGAATCGGGGATGATCTCACCCTTATTTTCATGTGAAAATGACCTTCAAAACACCCCTATGTGTGACTTGTGACTTTCAAGAACATGTACCCCAAGCACTTTAGGAGTTCAATTAAATATATGACCCTTGTCTAATTATGGCTACACTTTACAGGACACAACAACATGATGATGATAAAAAACCCATGTCATCATCATGGTTTGAATTAGAGAAGATTCATCATCAAAGAAGGGATTTTAATTTTTATTTCTTTATCTATTACTAATGATTTCTATATTAAAATTGTGAAATGAGATCATTGTTCTACATCCACTATATAGGGTATGGTAATAATTTATTATTTTGACTTTTTGATTATTATCACCACTTATTTATTATTCATAAAACCCAGTTCCATGAATTCACATTCTTATCCTATGGAGATTATTAGGTTAGGATTTATCCACACCATAAATTTGATCTTGGTTTTCAAAAAATTTCATTAATAGAATGATGAATAATTATGGCCTAAAATTATATTCCATTTACCTACTTTGTTACTTATCTCTCTATTTTTTTCCGCCCTCTCTATCAGTACCTCCAACATTTTTTATTATCAAGTGTGTATGTCATCACTGACCTTAGTAATGGTTGGTGAAAAATAAATGTTTGAGAGATGTGTGGGGCTTGAAATTGTGGAGACATGGAATGAGGTCTTATGTAAGAGGCATTCCATGATGATATAATGTGAGATAAGTAAACTGATTAGTGGAGGTTGTTGTGGCATGGGATGATGTGATAGGGGTTAATGTATAGTTTCCAAGATGTTAGTCAGCTAGCTGTTGGGTGTCCATGACATTACTCTACCAACAAGGGGCCCACCCAGGCCAGTGGTATTCTTTGAGATCCACCTCAATCCCACCTATAATAGACTACAGTATGGTGACTATCATTGAGTATTCATATCTCAAAATATGGGAGGTCTTAACATATAATAACCTATAAAAACAAGTCTTCAATTCCCAATATTTCCCAAAATACTAGTAGGATATATATAATCAACAAAATAATATGCATTTTTTCATGAGATAATGAATATTAATACATCACAGGAGGTAAGTACAAGGGAAACAATTTATCTGAAAAGTCTCTGAAACATGAAGTATCGAGAAGCTCCTCCACACTACATGTACTTATAGACCATTATCCAACCACATTTATCAACACTACAATCACAAATCACCATGCATCATAATGCATCACCAAAAATGACTGGTTGTCAACTCTAAACAAGCCACCCAAGCTCTGTGTCTATCCATACCAACACAAAACCTATACATCTCTAGAAAATAAAAAACACATGTGAGAATGAGATCCATGAAAGGGTGAGTATAAAAATACCCAATAGCATACACTAAAAACCAGGAAAAAATAGTAATTCCACTAAAATAATATTACAAGGGATGGACATGAGGAAAATAAAGAGGACAAATGAGAACACCAAGTCAACACAAATCTCCAAACACTAAATTTTAGCAACAAGAAATAAAAATAACAATAAACTATATATTCTATATAGTAAGAATTACCATGGATGAAATAATGTTCCGAATAATCACTATTCTAAACCTTTATAAACATACCACATGAGAAAATATAGAGAATTGAATACAAAAGAGACCATAAAGCTTGAAGTAAATCCCCATCTATGTATCACATCTAAAAGGAAACCTTTGAGATTCCAAGGAATCACATCTCCAATATAATTATATACTATATGTACTTCCAATAACAATTCCACCTCGAAAATCATTGAATTAGTGATCACTCATCAATGAAGCATGCATGTCAGTAAATGGAGTACCAAAAATTCTAGTTTATTGATATTGTAAAAACAATTGAGAAACAGAACCACCTAGGTTTTAAATTTGATGAAATGATTAAGTGAGTAATAACCCCGATAGAGGACCCATGCCATGAATGATTACTTTGCGAGGGAGTATCAAATCTATAGACAGATTACTTGCAACAGAAGTGTGTATGGGGGTACCACCCCTACCTATATATAGGAAGTGGGGGACTTTCACCATAACATAATAAAGACACATAGGGAGTACTGAACCCACCTATATAAAGGAATTTTGGGATCCATTCCTTGCATCCAACCATGCACTATACACATCATGATGGATACATTTATCACTACCACCAACTCCCATAGTTTGCATCATGTGCAACCTCTCTTCCACCATTGCTACCCACTATTACGGCTCACAGTTATCACATTGTCAACTACTGAAATGGGGTACCTACCCCTCAATTTCCACTTCATACCTAAATTTCTACAAATGAACACCTCTCCCATGGAAATTTGTCAACTCCTCAAGTATCTACCTCCCTTCGTTCTATTATTAGCTAACACCAATAACACACTAGACCATCACCCCACATCACTTCCATCAGGAACTACCAAGGCCAATGATTCTTTGTTAGCATGTGACATTGAGATGGTATTGTGAGAGGGGAAAGAAGGGGGCAGGATAATCTAGGTGTAATTATCAACCAATAACCCAAACCATTATTTATTCTCCATTAATCACCAACCACAAGATCAAGGTTAGCATGGGGTGAATAATGAAGAATGGAGAATCCAAGCATAAAATCAAGCCCAAATTCCATAAATGAAGGAAAATTAAGTATTTACCGTATATTTCCAACTATAATTCCACAAATAATGGAGAATAATAAAATAATTAAGCCTTACTTTGATTGTGAAACTCCATATCTACAATTTTATCAAAGGTGTAGGTCCATTCCTTTTTTCCATTGTAGATCCATCCATTCATTCTCTTCCACCACCTTGGGTTATCTAAAAATCACACAAGGAGCTAACCCTAGGATGATACCATAACAAGTGTTTTTTAGATAAATACAAGGGTTTATCTTGGAATAATCCATTTAATTAGTTAATTAATTAAATAAAATTAATGAATCAATTAAACCATCCATGATAGATCAAGCTCATAAACAATTATGTGTACCTGTATTATAGATCCCCTAGGGAAAGGGATATATCTAGCTGAGAAATTTACCTTAGAGTGATCCAATTTTATTATCCAAGAAAGAATATGGTATTCTATAGTGGTGTGTGGATTACTGGAAGATGAGTCAGGTTATGGTATAAAATAGGTTCCACTACAAAGGATAATTGATATTTTTGACCAATTGAGGGAATCCCAATGGTTATCTAAGATTTACTTATAATATGGATACCATCAACTTTGGTTTAGGGTTTAGGGTGTTCCCAAAATAGTATTTGGCTATAAGTATGGGTTGTATGAAAATTTCAGGATTTTTGTGGCCTAATGAATTCACTATAAATGTTCACAGATCTCATGAGCTATATTTTCCATCCTCACCTCAACTCATGAATCATTGTCTTTATAGATGATATCTTTGAATACATATGGAACTAGGAGTTATATAACTGACTTTTAGAGATTGTGTAGAGTACACTTGAAGCACACCATCTCTGGGATAAATTATCAAAGTGTCATTTATTGATCCAAGAGTTATGTTTTCTTGGTCATGTGATCTCTAATGAAGGGATATTATTTGATATGAAGAAGGTGTAGGTAGTGATTTCTTGGTCATGAAATAAGAATATTTTTTATATTCATAGCTTTCATATTGGTTGGGTGTTATAGGCAATTCATTCTATACCTCTCCCATTTTGAAGCACCCATGACTATGTTGATGAACATGGGGTGAAGTTTGAATGGATGAACTAGTATGAAAAGGCTTTTTGAGAGTTATAGAGAAGGTTGAAAACATCTCCTATATTAATTATTCTAAACCCAAAAATTGGGTACACAGTATACTGTGATATGTCAAGAGTTGGTTTGAGGTATGTATTAATGTAGGAAGATAAGGTAGTAACTTACAGGTCACATCATCTATCACCCCATAAATGGAACTACCCTATATATGATATAAATTTATCTATTAAGGTTAATTACTTAAAATGTTTCCATTATTATATTTTTTGTGAGAAATGATTCATCTATACTAACCACAAAATCTTGAGATATATTTTCTTACAGTGAGACGTGAACCTTTGATAAAGGGGTTGGTTTGGTTATTTACATACAATAAACATTAAGATGGTGTATCCCCTTAGAAAATGAAATTTTATTATGGATTATATCAGTTAGAATAAGTGATATCTTAGAAGATGAAAATTTTAAGAGGAGTGGAAGATAATGAGAATATTAGAATATTGGTAAATGGGTGTATCTAAGGATCATTGGATGGTGACTTATTATCCCTTGGTCACCACTTCCACATTAGTGGATTGAGTGAATTCCATCCATTAATCTGATTCTGACTATTGGGTTGTATTAGAATTGTTAATGGGAAATGAATCTATTCTATTATGTTACTTATATTGGAATGATGTGATTCATATCCATATTAGGGTAGAACTTCACACTTTTAATAGGGACGAATTGATGAGGTAATCCCACATATCATAGTGCGCCTAGAATCAACTAAGTTGTATCATGGAATTAGATTTTACTTCTAGGGGTCAGGTATGAGGAAGGATAGTGTGGGTTTTGTAGCTCAATACCTCACATGAGATAGGATAAATGTGGATCACTAGAAACTGAGTTGGTTACTTCAAACTCATCTAATGTCGATATGGAAGTGGGATAAGGTGACTATTGATTTAATTATGGGGTTACCCAAAATCCTGAGGGGTCTAGATGATGTGTGGGTGGGGTTTGATCAATTGAATATGGCTACGCACTTCTTGAATTTTTGAGAGACTTGATCTGTGGATGAATTGAGTAAATTATACATTTATGTGATCATATTGTTTAATGGTATTCCTAGATGTACTCAGTTAGATCAGGATACTTTTGTAACATAGTTATTTTGAAAAGTAATGTAAAATTCAATGGGATCACATTTTCGGATGAGTACAACATATCATCCTTAGACCTTTGGATGGTATAAGAGTATGATCTAGATCTAGTGGATATGAATAGAGCATGTGTGTATGATTTTTATGGAACATATTATGACCATGTATCCTTTTAAGAGTTTTAATGTAATTAATTCTCCATGAATCATTTAAAATATATTATTCTGAGTCTATTTGTTGTATTCCATTCTTTTAACTGCTCTATTTTTTGGATTCAACAATGATTGGACTGAGTATAGTGCATGAAAATTATGATAACGTGAAATTGATTCAAAACTAGTCAGTTACTATGAAAAGTATCCATTTTTCATATTTGGAATGGATAAGAATACCCTTGGAGTTTATCAAGGGTAAAAAGTTATTCTTAAGGTTCCACCCTGATTGGGGAATCAGTGGTTGAGTAGAAAAAGAAAGTTTTTATCGTGCGTTATTAGCACACACGAGATCATGGGATGGATTGGGATAGTGGATTATCATATGGATCTCCCAAGACAACATCAAGGTATGAAATTGTGTTTAATATTAAGCTGATATAAAATAATGAACTAGATCCTATATATGTGATTTATAGTGATGATTTGGAGTTAGATATGAATGCTTCACTTGAGGAATGTATAGTGTGGATTGTTGTATGGAGTGCAAAAATATTGAGAGGAAATAAGGTACATATAATTCATGTATTATGGTGTTATGGGAATAACAAAGAAGACACTTGGGATTGGGAATAATATGTATGGTAACAATGGGTGGATTTTTTCAAGAGGGTCCCTTAGAGACACTTCTCTGGAATGATAAACCCTTAATGGGGGAGGTTTATAATGCTTCATTACCAATAGAATCCCTTAGAGGGGGTTTTATAATACCCCTTGGATATTAATGTGTTTAGAGTTTAAATTTTTGGGTTATTTATATGCCTCTTGATGGGATTTGGTTT
The DNA here is from genome assembly GCA_963277665.1 of Viscum album. NCBI lineage: Eukaryota > Viridiplantae > Streptophyta > Magnoliopsida > Santalales > Viscaceae > Viscum > Viscum album. Next base: position 187,217,418 of record OY728140.1, read on the forward strand.
TTTTGTTAGTCATAAGTTGTTAGTGGTCGTGTTCCTAGACAAGAGGTTGGGATTCCATCAATCTTATTCTATGAATTAGATTTCATGGAATGACACCTTATGTCACACCATAAAAATATTAAATAATGAAAATGGGATTTTTCCTAAAAACTCAAGATATGACCCTTAGGGTCATGTCGTAAATCCTTCTGGATAAAAGAATGTATCCTTTGATGGAACCATGTTCACACCATGAAAACTATGTTCACATCATGAACCACCCATATATGGAAAATTAAATAAGAATTAACTAATAACTTCCTTAATAAACCCTATTTGATATTACATTTCCTTCTCCTTGATATATATGTGACCTAAGTGACAGGAGATGTTTACATTCGATTATTTTGGCTCTCTTTTTCTCATTTCTTGAACAATCAATGATCAGTTATTTAGAGTAGTTCCATCTCAATGATTTTAAGCCTATCTTATCCCTAGATGTCTCTTTATTTATGATTCTTTATCCCTTAACCCTAATGTAATGAATTTGGGACTAACCATAGAGTTTTATTGTGTGGGGATTGATTTGAGTGTTGATTCTTGGTAAATGTGAGATATTGTAGAACACATTGAACCTCGGAGTGGTAGTGTCCTCTCAAATCTATGGGGCGAGGGTTTTTTTTTTGATTTCTTCCCCTCCCCTCCTCTGGAGAGGATCATGTAGATTAGTGTCTGCATTCGTTAGCTCAGCATCAGTGTGGCTTAGTGTAGAGTCTTCTAGCGTCGTCTGCACAGCTGAGGCACCGGCATCTCAACTCGATAAAGGTCGAGGCTTCAGATTCTTCTTGTCTTGGTTCAAATATCATGAGATGTGGAATCTTCCAACTTTATCTACATAGGAGGGGCTCCGTCTTCGGCTTGGCATGGTGTCGACCTTGCGAAGCTTCATATTCCAACTTCATCTGCTCAGGCCAGGTCCAGTAGCTCGGCTCGGCTCGATGAAGGAAAAGTTTTCAGCTTCTGTTCATCTCGGAACTATTCTTGAAACGTGTGGAATCTTATAGCTTCATTTGCTTCTCCATGGCTTTAGCTTCTTCTTGCCTCGGCACTAACCTTACGAGGTTCCGGTTTCATGTTCCATGGTTTTCAGCTCGATGGAGACTCAACGCAATCCTACCGTTTCTCGCTAGTGGTCCTAGGACCGGGGTCGACCTCAGAGTGGTGTGGAGGGGGAAGTAATCAAGTTTTATTTCCATTTCATGTGGTTCATCTACTGGTTTTCTTTAGGTGTTTTCAGTTCTTTTTCTATTTACGGTAAAATGACGGTTCTGTTGAAATTGTGGTTTTATTGGAATGATGTGCAGTAGATGGTTTGAGTTTTTCACTCCCTATATTTCCTCCCTATCTGTGGTCTTATTGTGTCAAAATATAATGAGAGTTCATATAGGGCTCTAATCTAAGTGAATTCATGCCCCGAGTGGAATTTATGGTTCAGAGTGGCTCAGACCCCCTCATTGGTGACATTACTTTGGTGTGCTATTGGATCATCCAGTCACAAGCGACGATGGATGGACTTTGTATTCCTTGGACCATCTTCTAGCTCCAACAACTGTAGTAATGGTTGGAATCTGGTGTAGTGCATCGTGTTTCATCACTCCTTGTTAAAGGTTTTCTCATGAATGGTGAAAGGGTTTTTGAAGTTTTTTTTGTGATTTTTTCAATGACCAAGTTGGTGGGAAGATGGTGCATCCAGATTCAACCACATGGAATAGTGTTGATTCAATAAGGTTTTCCTTATGACTTTTCCATTCCTTCTTGTTTTGAAAATCACAAACACCTTATCTTTAAGGAAAATTGCTTTTATAAGGAAAATTTCTTTTATAATGAAAATTGATTTTATAAGGAAAATTATCCTTATCATATTTTCATTATCTATATCCATATATTTCTCAAGTATAAGAATCAGATTCTTTTATATATTCTCGGAATCGTTTGAAACTTTGATATAAAGCATTCTGTTTTAGGCTCCGAATTCTGGATACAAACTCTGATAAAGTTCTACTCTGAATTCTGGATACAAACTCTGATAAAGTTCTACTCCAAATTCTGGATACGAACTTTGATAAAGTTTTACTCCAAATTCTGGATAAGAATTCTAATGAAGTTTGACATTTAAATCTAATGACGAATCCTGATTACGAATTCTCATTACGAATTCTGATGATGAATTCTCATTCCAAATTCTCATTCCGAATTCACTTACTAAACAAAATCTGATCGTCTCTGCTTTATACACTTTAAATTTATTTAGACTCCCAATATTATTTTTGGTTAGACTCCGAACTTTCATTTTTCTCACACTTTTATAATTTGTCTACTATTTGACATTTTATTTACACTCTGAACCTTCACTCCGAACTTTTGAGTTAGACATAAAACGATGTCGTACATTCTATTACACTTGTTTTGTTATAAAATGATTTCATCTATTCCATTATAAACTAACTGTTGGTAAAGTGACATGTGTACAGGTCCCTCTGATTTTTAAGGAAAACATGACCATTGGAAAAGAGGTCGACCGAGCCTATAAATAGGAGCTCATTTTAAATAGCTCTATACTGATCTGAAACTGATCTTCGACTCATGTGATTACATGCTTGAAGTGATTTCTAGAGATAGAGGCTCTTATTAACTCTCAAAGCTTCATGCGACTCTGAATGTTGGTGATTACATTCTAGGACTTCTGGGGATAGGAAGACAGAGGTGTCGACTACATTGAAGTTCGAGGGCTTCCTTGCTGAGGAAGACAGAGGTTTCCAACTACCTTGAAGTTGAGGGCTTGTAGGGATAGCAAGACAGAGATTCTGATCTTCATATTGAGGGCTTACCCTGGTGTGGGTATGACAGACTTTCTTGAAAGTATAAATCAAGGGACCTTTATCCAATGTTGTTGGATACCCTTCTCTTTGGGTTAAAAGACTTATATCTTGTAACTTGTAGTTTTACTACTTTTTTGTTTCCACTGCATATTGTATTTTAAGGAAAGTATAACTTTATTATACTTACTTACTTGTACTTTGATAAATTTAAATTCTATATGCTTTAAGGTAGAATCTCATATTGTAATCTTTAGTTAAGTTTCAATTTCCGGATCCATATTTCCGGAACCTACTTTCGGAATCTTCTTCCAGTTTTAAGCAAGTACATAGAACTTGAAGTTGATAACTTAATTCCTTATTTGAATCGTTCATTTGGTGTTAGAGGTGTTGTGAATTTTCTTAGTTTAACTTCGTTAAACTTAGATCTTTCCTTTGTTTAAGGAAATTTTTGAAGTATACAATTCCCCCCCCATCTTGTATATTGAGCATCTACATCATTATTTCGATCCTACAATTGGTATCAGAGGAGGTCTCTGAGATACTTATACTCACGTATAAGTTTTTCTTGCTCACTTTATCATTCTGAACATTATCAATCTGAACTTTTTCATTAAGAATTTTCATTCCAAACTTTGTGATTACGAACTTCTTCTACTAACAAGTTTGTGTTTTGAAGGTTATTTTAAGTATGGCAGGAGTTAATGTTGGTTTCATTGATAATATAAATCCTAAAAGACCACCAATCTTTGATGGTAATGACTATGAGTATTGGAGAGATCTAATGAAGACTTTTTTTATCAATAATAGAGTGGAAAACTTTTTTATGCTTACTGGAGATTATAAAATTCCTGATAAGGAAGTTAGAACTTTCACTAACCAGGAAAAGCAAGAGTATCAACTCAATTATAAGGTAAGCAATACTTTACTATGTTCAATGACTAGAAATATATATAGCCAAATTTCTTCTTGTGAAGCAGCTAATTGTATCTGGAAGAAGTTAGAGGTTACACACTTTGGAACTTCTAAAGTGATTAAGACTAGGAGAGCTATGCTTAGAGTTGAATACCATGGCTTCAATTTTCCTTATGGTGAACCAATTTGTAAAGTTGAATAGAGGTTTATGACTATAGTCAACAGCTTATAGTCTATGGGAGAAAAAGGTTTAGATGATGAAGCACTTGTGGATAATATAATTTATATTATGCCCAGTGAGTGGGAATCCAAAATAACTGCTATAGATGAGAACAGGAAGGTCACTCAAATTTCTCATGATGAGTTATTTGGAACTCTTATCCAACATGAAACCAGAATGAAGAGATATGCTGACAACATCAAAAAGAATAATGGAAATGGTACTGTTGATTTTACAACAACATCAAATCATATGGAAGCTAAGACTCATGAGAGAGTAACCAGATCCAAGTCTAAGAAGATGGTTATCCAATCAGATTCTAGTGAAAGTGAAGTATCAGAAAATGATTTAGAAAATCTTGCTCGAAGGATGAACAAGATAGCTGGCCAGTGAAATTTCCAATCCAAGTATAAGAAAAAGGAAAATAAATAAAGAAAAGATGGAGAAGTTACTTGTTACGAATGCAAGAGAGCTGGACATATTAGACTAGATTTTCCTTTGCTCAAAAAGAAAGAAAGGAAAGAAAGGCATTCAGATAGGAACAAAAATAAGTATTATAAAGACAAAGGTAAGAATGTTCTGAAATCTAGTGATACCTGGAGTGCCAGTGGTGGTGACTCTTCAGATGAATCTTCTGATTATGAATCTTCAGGACATAAGAATCTTGGTCTTATAGCCAGACTACCTATTAACAATCATTGCTTTATGGCTAAGGTACGAAATGCTGAATCATTGACCAATGTATCTTTAAATTCTAATGATAGAAAGTATTATAATTCCTCAGATGAAGAATCCTCTTCTGATGAAGAAAGTACTTCACCGACCTATGAAGAAGTTTCTAGGTTTGCTGAAATTATTGAAATTGAGAATTCCAAACTCAATAAAAAACATGATAAGGCAAACTCTAGGAATTCTATTCTTACGAAAGAGATATTAGATCTTTCTAAAGATCTTGATAGAAAAAATTCTGATTTTGAAATTATTTCAAAAAAAATCTTGAGGAAGTAAGTTCTGAGAAGAACAATATTTCTAAAGAATTATAAAAAGTAATTTCTAAGAAAAGTATCTTCGAGCCTAGATCTAGTTTTAAAACTAATGATTTTGAAGATAAAACTTGGTTATAAAACTCAAGTCCAAAATGTTTTCCTTAAATAAGTGTTTATCGAACTTTAACCATGGTAAAGAAAATTTTGATAAAATGTATTCCCAAATATGACCTTTAAGAAATAAATCCGGATTTGGTTATACCCATGCAAAACCAATTTTCTGTAACAATTATTTTGTTTCTCAAAGTGCCCCATTTTGTACTAAGTGTCAACGTGGTGGTCACTGGGCAAAGAATTATTCCTTAAACAGAACCCAATCTCTAGGATTTCATAAAGCTTATTTCTCTAAGAAGATGTGGGTTCCTAAAATGTTGTTGTCTGGAAATCTCGGATCCAGACAAGTTTTGATTCTGAAAGTCTAATTCTCTTCCTAATTTCAGGAAAATGAAGAGAGTACCAAAGAAACACGTGGAACATGTATAGTGGATGTTCCCAAAACTTGAATGGTAACAAAAGGAACTCAAAAACCAAAGGAGATATCATTCTTCAGTTTATTGGAACGCAAGATCAACTTGCTGATATTTTCACAAAATCTTTGCCTTATGATATATTTGAATATATTAAACAAAAGTTAAGAATGATAACTGTTATGTAATCATTCTTCATTAACTTCTTGTTGAACAATTCTTCTAATATTAATAAACTCCTTTTCATAGGGGGAGTACATTTTATTGTTAGAGTAACTAAATTTTTCAAAGTTAGTTTTTCAAACTTTTCGGAACTAAATTTCCGGAATGATAATTTTCAGAACTGAAATTTTCCAGAATGGATATTGTCGTATAGAAAACTTATGGAATGGGAATTTTCGTATTGGAAACTTCCGTAATGGAAAATTTCGTACTGGTGTTTCTGTAACGAGATTTTTGTACCGAGACTTTCATAATGAGCTTTTCGTTTTCAAACTTTTGTAATGAAATTTTCATGCTAAAAATCTTGTAATGATTTTTCGTTTTCTTTGTTGTGTTTTTCGTAGTGAATTTTGTGCACTATGTCTTTTCGTAGTACAAAGTTTTCATAGTCATTTTTTTCTTCTTCTTTTTTTTCTTCAAGAAAAATGTTACCCATTATGAATAATTCCCCTAAGCTAATCCCAAAGGTATGATTTCCTTACTCATGTTTTCATAATCATATTTTATTAGCTGGTACTTTCTTATATTTTGTTTTCGGATTATAGTTTTCTTAAATCCTTGTTTTAATAAAAACCTCAAAAGGATGGATTCAAGTTTTCTTGAGAATTTATTTTCAATCGTCATATCTGATCAATGTTTTTTCAACCATTAGATGGTTTTGGAAGACCAACGGTCAAATTCTTTGCCTATATAAAGGGGACCCCGAGACTCGTCCCACATCGGTTTTTCAAGCTCCAACATCCCAAAGCTATGCCTCTCTATTTTAAGGTCATTCCGATCTTCAGCAATCTCCGTTCTGAACTTCCCAGATGTCTTCAGATCCGAATGTCTATGGAATTAGCTTCTCAAGACATGTCAACCACTAAGCTGATTTCCAAGTGGTTAGTATATAGAGAAAGGTTGGTTCATCCTGATTTATTCAACAAATACGATTCTATTATATCCAAGAACATAAATCTTAATGGATGGGAAGATGTAGTTGTGTCTAAGCCTGGTAATCAAGATAATGTTTTTTCGAAATTTCTTTTTGATTTCTATGAGACAGTTTCCTTCTTTAAGGAAAATGATAGGGAGAAATTTTCATTTAAGTCTTATGGCAAGACTTATAAGCTTTCTTATGCCAAGGAATCCAGCTTGGTAGGGCTTACCTATGAAGTATAAGCTGAGTTCATCTCTCATGTTTTGCCGGATTCAAAAGGAAGTTTCAACAAGGAAAAAATCTTTGGAGACTCTCGGACTGTCAGATGACAAGGCTCCAAAGATTGCTAGTGTGTCTATGAATTTTTGAATTCTAGAATTATGGGTACAAGGCTTTATCGTACCAATAAAGGGTGACAAATACAGTTTGAAGAAAAGTGAGATATATATTCTAGATTTTCTGGTAAATCTAAGGAAGTTTAATCTGATGAAACACATTCTTATTACCATTGAGAATGTTAAGAAAGGGAATCTGAAAGCTCAGATCATAATGTATCCAGAAATCTTCTTGAAGTTAATAGTTTGGTTCCTTGAGTCTTTCAAGGAGGCTTGCAAGTCTAAGCCAAGAGTTTGAAAAATTATGTTGGTGAGTGATGGTACCCTCAAAATGATGGATGTTGTCTTCGACAAAAATACTGGTGAGTTCTTTGATTTACCAGTTCAAGAATAAGCGGTTCCGAAAGTTGGTGAACCTGAATCTTCTAAGCCAATAAAGAAGAGAAAGTTCAAAGAAGTTGAAGTTGAAGAAGATAATCCAAAATCTAAGGAAGTACATTCCGCACCTCCAAAACCGAAGAAAAATAAAGCTTACCCTGATGATGTAGTTGCTAAGTGGAGGGAAATCAAAGAGAAGAGAGTGCAAGGGGAGCCTCAGTTTGGCTTGGACTCTGCAGAGGATAAGGCCTTGAAGGAAAAAACAGCGGATGAGTTAGAAAAACAAGTGAAAGAAAAGAAGCTTAAGAAGAAGATTTCTGAAGCTGAGGTGGTTGAGACTTTATTAAAGTTTAATGAGATGGCCTCCAGAAACATTCCAGTTCTGAGATCATTTTTTGTGGAATATCTACCTGAAACTTCAGGAAGAAACTATGTCACTCTAGAAGAGGCAGTAGCTAAGCATGTTGAGGAAGAAGCAGTTGCTAAATGTTGTGGTGAGACCAGAAATCATTTGAAGCAAGTAGACGATTATAAGGGGACACCTTCGGAAAATTTGTCACTCCTAACTTCAGAAGTTGATTCTACTAAGTTAGTCACTCTAGGGATGGATGAGGAGAAAGGAGAACAAGAAGTATCTTATCATGAAGAGGAAGAACAACTTCTACATGATATTGCTAAAATGGATAATGTAGAGGATGGTGCTCAAAAAGTTTTTGATGATGAAGAAAATATTGTTCATGTATCTGATAGTGAATAGAAAACCCCGAAAAAGGAATCCATTCCGAAAAAGGACAAGGGAAACAACTTGTTATCGATACCCCGAGCATAGTGGTTGTAAAGAGAAGGGAAGTTGGTGATTCTTCTAAGAAGAAGGATGAGCAATTTTAAGAAGAAAATTCTCCAAGAAAAGTCTCGGATTCAGATTAATCTTCGTTGGGGCATGACTTTTTTGTTCAGTCATTAAAGAAGATGGTGGGTTCTATTCAAACTTTCTCATGTATTGATTCAAGATGTTAGATGCTCCAACATGATTTGAATTAGAAAAAATACTCTGTATCCATGTTTATGGACAAATGTGCTGAGATAGAGGCTCAGTTCAAAACTTTTTTTGTTGGCTATGAAGCCCACAAAAGCTCTTGCAAGAGAATGACTAGTTGGTCGAGGAAAACTGTAGAAGAGATGAGGATGTTTGATGAATTCCAAGATAATGTTAAGGATCCTTTTGAGACAGAAGACAGGAAGCTAAATGAACTCACTTCCTCCTTTGAAGAAAAGTTGACAGCTGAGAAGAATTCCCGGATGCAAGAAGACAGAGATCTGTATGGGAAGCTGAATTATGTTTCTCAAAACTGGAGGAATGAAAGGGATTGTCGGATTGAGATTGAAGAGAAGTTGTTAAAACAAGAAAAAGTTTTAAAATTTCAGGAAGAAAAGCGTCATTCCCAGGAATAAAAGATTAAAGGTCAAAGTGAAAGAATAGTTGTGTTAGAGAAGAAATCCAAGGAAGATCATAAAGATATGAAGAAGATAAAGACTATTCGCAAGGCTCTCATGGAAAAGGAAAAAGATCCAAAATAGACAAATCCGATCTTTTTTTGTATCTTATATTCTTTGTTTTTGAACTTTCAAACTTAATGAAAATTTTTCTTGCTCGTATCTTTTATTGTTGTTACTATTTTTTTCAGGTACTTTGTTATATTTTCCATTCCCTAAAATTCTTTTTGAAAATCACAAAGGGGGAGAAGGAAAAATAATCCTAATAAAGAAAGGAAAAATAACCCTAATAAAGGGGAAAAGGAAAAAGAACCTTAACAAATGGGGAGTTTTTCATTAAAGAAGACATTATTATTCTTAATGGAATACAATTCCGTAAATCTAGAATATTATCCTTAGAGTTTCAAAGCCTAAGGGGGAGTTAGTCGTATTCATCAACATCCATAAGCAAAGGGAGTTAAGATTTAATGTTTTCATTTTTTTTCTTCCTTTCTACTTAGTCTTTATTTTTCATAAGGATGTTTGTGCTTTCCAAAAAGGGGGAGATTATTGAGTCAATAATGTTTTCCTTATGACTTTTACATTCCTTCTTGTTTTGAAAATCACAAACACCTTATCTTTAATGAAAATTGCTTTTATAAGGAAAATTTATTTTATAAGGAAAATTTCTTTTATAAGTAAAATCTCTTTTATAAGTAAAATTATCCTTATCATATTTTCATTATCTGTATCCATATATTTCTCAAGTATAATAATTGGATTCATTTCTATAGTCTCATAATCATTCGAAACTTTGATATAAAGCATTCTGTTTTAGGCTCTGAATTTTGGAAACGAACTCTAATAATGTTCTACTCCGAATTCTGGATACGAAATCTGATAAAGTTCTACTCCGAATTCTGCATACGAACTCTAATAAAGTTCTACTCTGAATTCTAGATATGAATTCTCATGAAGTTTGACATTGAAATCTAATGACGAATCCTGATTACGAATTCTCATTACGAATTCTGATGATGAATTCTCATTCTGAATTCTCATTTCGAATTCACTTACTAAACAAAATCTGATCATATTTGCTTTATACACTTTAAATTTATTTAGACTCCGAATATTATTTTTGGTTAGACTCCGAACTTTCATTTTGCTTACACTTTTATAATTTGTCTACTATTTGACATTTTATTTACACCCCGAACCTTCACTCTGAACTTTTGAGTTAGACTTAAAACGATGTCGTACATTCTATTACACTTGTTTTGTTATAAAACGATGTCGTCTATTCCATTATAAACTAACTGTTGGTAAGGTGACACATTTACAGGTCCCTCCTATTTTTAAGGAAAACATGACCGTTGGAAAGGAGGTCGACCGAGTCTATAAATAGGAGCTCATTTGAAAGAGCTTGAGACTGATCTGAAACTGATCTTCGACTCATGTGATTACATGCTAGAAGTGATTTCTAGAGAGAGAGGCTTTTATTAACTCTCAAAGATTTGTGCGACTCCGAATGTTGGTGATTACATTCGAGGATTTACAGGGATAGGAAGACAGAGGTGCCGACTACCTTGAAGTTCGAGGGCTTCCTTGCTGAGGAAGACAGAGGTTTCAAACTACCTTGAAGTTGAGGGCTTGCGGGGATAGAAAGAGAGATATTCTAATCTTCGTATCGAGGGTTTACCCTGGTGTGGGTAAGATAGACTTGCTTGAAAGTATAATTCAAGGGACCTTTATCCAAGGTTGTTGGATACCCTTCTCTTTGGGTTAAAAGACTTATATCTTGTTACTTGTAGTTTTACTACTTGTTTGTTTCCGCTGCATATTGTATTGTAAGGAAAGTATAACTTTCTTACACTTCCTTACTTGTACTTTGATAAATTTAGATTCTATACGCTTTAAGGTAGAATCTCATATTGTAATCTTTAGTTAAGTTTCAATTTCTGGATCCATATTTCCGAAACCTACTTTCAGAATCTCTTTCCAGTTTTAAGAAAGTACATAGAACTTGAAGTTGATAACTTCATTCCTTATCCCAATCTTTCATTTGGTGTTAGAGGTGTTGTGAATTTTCTGATTTTATCTTTGTTAAACTTAGATCTTTCATTTTTTTAAGAAAATTTTTAAAGTATATAATTCACCCCCCCCCCCCCCCTCTTGTATATTGAGCATCTACATCATTATTTTGATCCTACAAATAGGTCCCATAGGAGGATCAAGAGCCAGAGGTTCATCTTCTCGTAGCTTCATGGATTTGTTTGTTTGATAGGGTTTGGAATTTTCCATTGGATCGGACATGTGCTCTGAAAAAGGACACTAGCTTTCCAAGTTTCCTTACAATGGTGGAGAGCATCATTGTGATTAAATTATAGGGAGGGGCAGCTCCATGTTTTCAATACAGTTTTACTTTATTTTCCTTTGGGTGTGATTTGACTTATGTCCATGAAGTATGTGCAGGTTTCCCCCTTATTCCATTAAAATGGGTCTTTATCATAACAATAATAAATTTGAAGTCCTTCGCACCGTTGGATGGATGGTGTTGATTCATGGTAATTTGACTTCACTATTCATGATATAATAATTACTTACCATGGTACAAATTTTATATAAATATATATGTATTTACTAGCATGTGGGTGCATGTTATTCTCTATGAGAACTATTTTTTGTGATTTTATTAGCTTTTGGGTGCATGTGTAGCCCTATGATAACTCTATTGTGTGATTTGATAAGCAGGTCGGTGGGTGTGTGTATCCCTTTGAGAACTCTTATTCTAGTATCAAATGGATTGTTGAATATTTATGTGGTTATAAATCATCAGATTATTGGGTCATGGAATTCATTATGAGATGTTTGAGTCAGTGAGAGAGTTATGAAAACTTTTTTAGGTTTTGTGGATATCCATCACTAATATGGTTGAGTTGACCATAGAACAATGAAATCTTGATCTAAAAGTGTGATCACCATGATATGAATTCTTTCTATAATGGAGCTAAATTGTGTAGGGATTGAGTTTTTAGTAGTATTATTAGTGTATGATGACATTTCATGTTGTATGATTACTTACACATTTATCCTCTAGTCATTGAATACACATTTATACATATATTTGTTCACATAGGTTAAGGATGTTTCGGTGGTGTCCAATAAGGTTTATACTCACACCCTAATCATGAATCTTGGTGTTTGTATAGACCTTATGATGATGGATCTAGTGAAAGGTAAGGGTCGTAGGCCATATCATTGAGCAAGAGGAGTAGGGTGTACTATGGAGTCACCATGATAGTCTTTGGGATCTTTTATTGTCATGAATCATTTATTTTTCTTTTCTTTGTTTATTCTAGTACATTGATTCATCGCATGTGGAAATGTTATTATATTTATACCAATGATGTTATTTTCTCTTGTCACTTATACAATATTTTTGTTGATATTGTTTATATAGTTACGTATAGTTGTTTTTTTTGTACTTATGATCATTTTTTATCATTTGTAGAGGGCATAGTCTACCCACATTGTAGCCTAGGCCCCCACCACTAGTTGGTAGTCTCTTCTATATGGGGAGGGGGCATGAATGAGGGCATGTAAACCCCAAACCTAGACCGAGTGATTCATGTCAACTTCTTATAAATTTATAGTATATTATATCATTTTTTAGTAATTTATAATAATTTATACTAATTATTATTAATTTATACTAATTTGTAACATTTTTATTAATATATACTAAATGATACTAATTTATTATAATTTATATTAATTTATTGAAAATAATTTTAATTTATGCTAATTTATAGTAATTTATAGTAATTTATATTAATTTTATACTAAATTATGTTAGTTTATAGTAATTTATAAAAAATTATGATATTTTTCAAGGATTTAATACTAATTAATAGTAATATATATTTATTTATACAAATTTATATTAATTTATATTAAATTATATCAAATTATATTAAATTATATCAATTTATAGTAATTTATATTTATTTATTCTAATTTTCATTAATTTACACTAATTTATACTAATGTATAATAATTTTTATGAATTTATATTCATTTATACTAATGTCCACCAATTTTTATTAAATTTTACAAAATTATATTATTTTACACGGTTTTATATTAATTTATACTAATTTTTATGAATTAAAACAATTTATATTAATTTATATAAGTTTAAACTAAATTATGTTAGTTTATAGTAATTTATATTAATTGATACGAATTTTCAAATAATTTATAACAATTTATAAAATTTTTTATTAATTTGGACTAAATTATGTCAATTTATAGTAATTTATATCAAGTTATACAGATTTATATTAATATAGAATAATAATTATTAATTTATAATAATTTATACTAATGGGTATCATTTTTATTAATTTATACATAGTTATACTAATATAAAATAATTTATTTTAATTTATATTAATTTATATTAATTTATATTAATTTATATTAATTACTATAAATATATACTAATTAATATGAATACATAATAATTTTTATTATTTTTTATAAATTTGTACTTATATATACTAGTTGTTATTAGTTTAAACTAATTTTAAAAAAATACCAATTAATGTTAATTTATACAAATTTATACCTAATTTTTTCAATTTATAGTAATTTATATTAATTTTTAAAAAATTTCTATGAAATTATGCTAATTTATAAAAATATATATTAGTTTATTCTAAATTATATCAATCCATATAAAATTAAATCAGTTTTTAATAATTTATAATAAAGGATAATAATTTTTATTAATTTATACTAATTTAAAATAATTTTATTTAATTATACTAATTTAATATTATTTTACACCAACTTATATTAACTTAAAACAATTTTTAGTAAAGTATACTAATTTATACTAAATTTAATGTGCCTTTAATAAATTAAAATAACTAACAAACTATATAAATGAAAAAACTATTAAATATAAAAAAATAATGATAATTTTAAAAATAAAAAATACCTCGAAATTCGTATTTTACCAAATTATTTGTAGATATGTCATGGAATTTACCTATTTAAAGGTTAGATCTTAAAACATAAGGTTTTCTCGGGAGAGAGAAAAGTTTAATAGAGTGAATGTGGGGTGGAAACTGTTGTGGAGATTACCGATCCTGAGAAAAAAATTACTTGCGAAACATTTGTGAAAATCCTTGTGAAACATAGAAGATATATAAAGAAGAAAAAATAAATTAGTGAATTTTATTATTTTACCATGGAAAAACCATGTGATGGAGAGGATTAAAAACAACAAGGTGGCTAAGAAAATTCCACTCATAAATTAGAGATTAAAAAATTCAATTAAATGCGTAAACATGAATTATAATTACATCGTAGAAAAACATGTGTAAAAAACACATAGGCCTATGTATTCTCTCTTAAAATCATTCCCTTGAAAAATATCACCCTTCAATGAAAAAATGACACGCTCTGAGATCCGTCTTTGATAAATGTCACCCTTCTATAACAAGACGACACTTCCTTGGAAACCTTGATCCAGACTTGTGTCATCATCGATGTGATGTTGCAATACCTCTTCGGAGGCTTCTCCTTGATCTATCAACAAAGGCACCCAGGCCTCATGTTTAAGGATTGTCTACTCCATGAAGTCTATATCTCAAGGTTTCTCGCCACTAAATGATATTTCTTAAACCCTAGTATGTCGCTAAAACTTGACACCTGAACCTTATTGACACACCACACATGCTACCGCAAACTCAGAATACCATAACATCAGAGATTCACTGTTTATTATTCTCTCACCATCTCCAATGGTTCACACATGCTACCATAAATGCACCAACACCCTTATTCCTCTAAACTAAATACATATTTAAGAACTCCCTTAATGCATCTACCTCCAGTTTTATCTTTTTTTAAATCCATAGTATGATTATTATTCAAATACATATAAGATAAAAAAATATCTTAAAGTTCAAAAGGTTCACATTAGGTGAAGATAATACCATATCACAAAAATATATATCGAAAAATATATCTACCTTCAAATCCCACGTTCATAACAATGAAAGTTTTTATAAAATTCATTATCTTACCTCCAATTTCAAATAACCTAGACAAAACCTTATCAATATCCCCCTTCAACCCATCAAAATAGATCACATCCAACAAACTCCATTGGATTAAAAATGTGGATGGTATCAAAAAACCATCTTCCAATGTAGAAAATATATTGACTCCTTTTTATAACTCTGACAGAAACCTGACATCTTCCCATGAAAAGAAAATCTCAATGGGTAAGTATTCATTATATATGATTTGTATTGTCTTGATGAACAAGATCCAAATAGAAAAATTAGCTCCTTCATGATAGTGACCACCATAGAATCTAAAAAACACAAAGAAACTAATTGTTCCCCCCATTCAACATCCCTCGAGAAGACTAAAACTTCTATATAATCATGTTGATCTTAATTTTTTAATTCTTTATTGACTAGTGACACAATTGATGTGGAAAATTGTATATAAGATTTCAAACACACCAAACATCCTACTTTTGTTTCTAAACCCTATTCTTCCTCTCACATGTTCCATCAATTCTCTTGAAAGATTAAAAAATCTGACATCAAATTTTAAGCTCAAACCATCAGCTTTGATACTACTACTTGAGATATTAAAGATCTATGGCAGAAAGTTTCTTGAAAAATATTTGTGAAACCCCATATGAAGCATGAAAGTGATATAAAGAAATGTAAATAAATCAATGAATGGTAATTTTTTACCATGGAAGAGGGCTCTGATGTTGAGGATTAAAAACCATAGGGGAACTATGAAAATTACACTAATTAATCATAGTATAAAAAAATAATTAAATTCCCAAACTTGAATGTCCATAACAGTATCGAAATGTCTGTGTAAAAAAATCCCCCTAATATGCCTTTATTTACTCTCTAAAAGTCATCCTAGTGACAAATATCACACTTTTGTGAAAAAAAATATCATTCTTGGAGATCCATTTGTGATAAAACACCACTACCTCATATATTTTTATCCATATATATATATATATCCTCTTTGGTGTGCTACTGCAATACCTATTTGATGGCTTCTCCTTGTGTTTTTATCATGCCATTTTATTTTAAAATCCAAATGTTATTTTTTTTTTATCTATATATCTTTTTTGTTTTATTTTCCATGATTTTTTCCAATTTTATTATTATGTATATGGTATGGTTTTTGGAGATTCTATTGGGTTTTCCCTATGGTCTCTTCTTCTTGGGCCTTCTTTTGCTGGGAATTTGGGCTTTGTGGGAACTTTCTGGGCTGGGTGCTCACTTCTAACCTGATATTGTGGTTTTATCTTAGTGATAATTAATCATGTGTTTCTATCCATTGATTACCCCCAATTAGATGGTGGTTTGGCAGGGTTTTTTTTCTTCCTTGGTGAGTTTCTTCACACTTTGTATTATCAATTGATTTGCACCTCATGTCACTCAACCTTTCTTCTACTGTCACATACTTTCTAAATGTTTAAGTTTAAGAATAATATCCTTAGTGGAATAAATAACCATTAAAGTTTTATATATTACATAGATCAATAAAAATTGTCCATCGTGTAAATGAAATTTCCAATGAAATTGTTCCTCTAAATATTGACATAAGAGAACCTAGAACCATGAGAGGAACGTTGAACGATAAATTTATAATTAATTTATATTAGATCAGAAGAAATAATACCTAATAATATGACCTTTCTTTGATGAAGTCATTAATCATCTGAAACCCCATCATATTACCTTTTTTAAGCTTGTAGGATTCAGTTATAGAATCCCAGTAGCAGAGATCCACATGTTCTCCTATGATCACCGAATGACACTAAATGATTTTTGGGTGCTAAAACAATGGATAAATTTTCTTATTTTGTTCACAATGATCTCTTTAATCTCATTTTGTCTTGAAATACTTCTTCTCATTCTTGAAAAAATGGGAGAAGGTAGAGTTAATAGATAATTCTGTTGTGCACAACAATTATCAAACATTGATTCTAGATTAACCCAACACAACAGACATAACCATCTTTTTATAGATCTAGGATTTGAGTTAAAAATTAATTTAATTGAGTATTGTCCCTTAAATAATATAATTATCCTTATATAACCCAATTCCATATAATAGTATTATTTTTATTTTTATGTATTTTTCTAACTAGGTAAAAGATAAATATTATTTAACTAGATTTTAAATTAATATTTATCACCAGATAAGATCTTGTTCCACTCATCCTTAAAGATTTCAGGCATAACAGAAGCACTAGATGGGGCATTCCCAACACAGATTTTTTTTGTAATCAATGACTAACCTGAGATTTACATGATGAAGAATGTCATGATCAATGGAAATTAATCAAAGAATAATTGATGATTGAATGCCAGAACCAAGATACAAGATCATCACATAATATTTATAATTAATTTAAACAATTAAATAACTTCCTTGGGATTAATTGTTTTTGTTAATGAATTTAAAAATGTTTGTACATCATATTTTCGTTTTATTTTTAGAATCCATATTAGATTCTATTCTCCAACGAGCGTATACCCAAGTTATAGAGGCTCTTACTTAGCATCTAAAAGACCCAGGATCAAATCTGGGTAGAGGTGAATTTCCAGGGAATTGTAGCAGTATTGTAGTAGTTACTGTAGAAGGCAATGTGTGTTACTATAGCATTCGGAACTATTCATATGATTTGGGCCTTCGGGCCATCGGTTTGGACCTATGGATCTCAGGGCCTTCCGGCCACCAAAGGACTTTGATCTACATGGCCTTTAGGCCATAAGGATTTTGGGCCACCAATGTATTTTTGGTTGTATGGCCTTTAGGCCAAAAAAGTCCAAGAATCAGCCTAGGTAGACCACATAGCATCAGACCTAAAAAAGTATTCAATTCAGTAGAAACCATCAGAGCAGTGCTTACGAGATTGGAAGAATAAGAGGGTATCGCAACTGCCATCAGTATCAAGCACAATACAGCTCTGCATGGGGAAATTCTAGCTGATCAACAATGTGAGGTGGGGATCTTTATGCCTTCAATGATATAGACTATGTGGAGTGGTAGTTCTAGTGTAGTTTGGTTGGGGCTTCGGTTCATAATTTGGGAATTGTGCCTATGGGCCTTTGGGTCATGCACTGGGCCTTGTGCCACTGGACCTACGAGTCATGTAAGGGTACCCTCTCAACTAGTTAAAAAGGAGAATATCCAAAAATAAATAAAAAATCATGGCTGATAGAGCATTCAGGAAAGATTATATTTCCTTTAGTGTTGATACACATGTGTTCCATGAACCTTTGGACTTTTCTGTAGGAATCTCTGAGTGATAGTACAATAGATCCTGACAATTTCTTAATTTGGCTTTGATCGCCCTGAAAATCAATTGTAGAAGGATTCTCTTTGATCTCTCAAGACATGAGAGTGGTGGTGGTGGAGTATCTCTCTATGTTCAAGAGAGTTTTCTTAGAGATGGATCTCTCTAAGGAATCAATAGAATTCTCTTCAGATGTCATTGTACACAACCAAATGAATTTGGGAACCCTAAGGAAATAATATAATTGGATTTATATACTCTTAGGGTTAAAAATAATAATTCAAATGCACCCTTAGTATTTTTATAAATTTTTGCAGAAACCAACATCAAAAATAATAATAATAATAATAATAATAATAATAATAACAATAATAATAATATTTTTTCACATACACAAAAATCACAAATTAAATTAAATTTTATTTATTCAAATAATTTTCATATATATTATTTCCAACTACACAATTAAACTCATTCCATCATTCCTTCACAATTTTTATCTAAACTTGAATAATAACTATTTATTTAATAAATAAGTATCACTACATTATTCACCAATATATAAATAAATATTATATTCACTGAATAGAAAATTTATATTTCTTAAATATTCTTCTCACAAAATATTCTCTTTAATAACTAGTGATAGAATATATGTTATTAAGAAAAGATAATTAATTATTAATACATGTGTTGGAATAAAGTTTACTCTATTTTTTAAATAATAAATAATATTATTATCTGACTGAGGTTCTTGATACACTTAGTGTGTGACCGTCTAGGCCTCTTTCTCGGTAGAATTGGGTGAACTAAGCCAAATTCCATGGTTAGCATCTTAAAATACACCAAGAAACTCATAGAGAAATTATTTAATGTATCAATGATATATAAAAACAGATTGATGCTTATTTTCTAATATAATCCCCTTATCTTGATATCTCTATTGAATTACGTTTCATGATGGTACTATCAACCTATCTTCTCAATTTCTCTTTCATTGACTTTCTCGATATTTAACTTGCCTATAGAACACCATTGATAAAGATTTAATTAGGATATATTATTTCCCTCAAAGGGGATAAGATATAAAATTTCATTAAATATCATAAGATAAAGTTCCTTTCTTGAATTATTCATTAATGAAATATTACTCATGACACACCCAACATATTAAACTACACTGTGAACATATTTCATCATGGTTTTCTTCAATACATCAATTTTTGTGAATCATAACATACATTAATAATAATCCTTAATTATAAGGACTAATATTCATTTCTATAGATAGAAACGTCTATTGACACATATAAATGTGGATTACCTACCGATGGGTCTCATTTTCATAATTTCCTACACAGGAAATTACCAAGGGTGTACACCATGAGAAGGTGCCTCGAAGTCATATGAGTATCCACCCTTGATATCCTATATCATTTGTGTCCCTAAAATAATTTCATTTGGATATAGAATATATATTTAAGAATAAATTCATGCCACATATAGGTTCGCATCATAGTGGTGAATTTATTTTACCTTTCAGTGCAACATCTACTCTTATAAAATTATCACATACTATGTCACATAGAAAAACAATAATGATGTGATAAGTATTTTATTAATATTAAAAATAATGAAAATATTTTATAATAAAGTGCACATAATATGGTTGAGGGATCCAAATCCAATATTCTCTCACTTGAATTATAGCCAATTATTGACAACCTTCAGTTTGTTAGCACCCACATGATACCCATGATTCTCCTAAGATAGGCCTTTAGTCAAGGGATCTACCATGTTTTCTTATATTTAAACTCTACTTACTACAAATCCACCCTTACGAGAAAAATACCTCAAGAGGTTGTACTTCTGGTGTATATGCCTTGATTTTTGGTGATACCTTGGATCTTTTACAAGATCCACAATTGTATTATTATCATAATAAAATGTGATATGTTATTTACTAATTAGTACCACATTAATCATCTGTAAAAAGTTTCATATCCAAATGGATTCTTTGGCTGCATCAAAAGATGATATATAATCATAACCCATTGTAGAATCAGTAACAATTGGATGCATTATACTCTACCATCTCATAGATCCTCTATTGAGATAGAAAACATATCCTAACTATAACTTTAAATCATTATGGTATTTTTGAAAAAGAACAACTGTATAACCCTTGATGACTATCTCCCTGTCTCTTCCATACACTAGGAACATATCCTTATTTATTCTCATATACTTAAGGATCGCCTTAACATCAAAACAGTTTTGTTCTCCTGGATTATCTTGATATCTGCCTACCATGATCAATGAATAGGAAACATAAATTCTAGTAAATAACATGGAATGCATGATTTATCCTATTGATAAATTGTACAACATCTTTCTGATTCTATCATTCTCTTGTTTTTTATAAGGACACATTTTCCTAGAAAGATTTATACCATGTGATAATGCGAGCAATCCCATCTTGGATTGTTCCATACTAAATAACATTATTATTTGGGGAATGTATTTACCTTCACTTAGCCCAAGTAACCTCTTTGATCTATCATGAATGGTCTTTATCTGCAGAATATAGGCTAATTCACCTAAGTCCTTAATAGATAAACACCTATTTAATAAGTCTTTAATAGAATGTAAACTGGTATGTAATTTCTAATAAGTAATATGTCATCAACATATACTATTAGTATAATGAACACATTCCAAATAAAATTATTTTAAATACATGGCTTTCATTCATTCATAATGAAAACAAAATCATTTAGAGCTTCATCGAATCGAATGTTCCATGACTTGGATGCTTGCATCAATCTATATATGGATCTATGCAACTTTCATATCCTTTTAGAATCACCTAGAGCCACAAACCCATTTGGTTGTGTTATGTAGACATCTTCCTGAAGTTTCACATTAAGTAAAGCTATTTTGACATCCATCTTCTAAATTTCCTATTGAGGGTAAGATTTTATGGCTTGTATATTTATAATGTATTTAAACATGGAAATTAGTGAAGAGGTTTCATCAAAGCCAATGAATTTATGTTATTAAATCCTTTATCAACTAGCCTATATTTAAAGGTACTTACTATACCTTATATGTCCAGTTTTCTCTTAAATACCCATTTTCAACCTATAATCTTTGCATCAACTAGCTGATCAAATAGAAACCAAACATTTTTTTGAAACGTGGAATCCATTTTCGAATTCATCGCATCATTACATCTTGTATCTTAAAAGATTTGTACTAACGTTTTGTAGGATAAAGGTTTATTATTTTCAACCAATAATTATTCACCATCTTTGGTGACTGTAAAACCATATCTCTTTGGTTATCTTACCACTATGGTGCTTCTATACAGTACTTGTGTTTATGTAAAAACTTCTTCCATGTGGACTTATGGAATATCTTCATGTATTAACTCTTGTGTATCATGATCATCAACTTAACTTGATCCCATTATCTTTCTTAAGTATGAATTCTATCTCAAGAAATATAGTTTGTTTAGTGATATTCACTTTCTTGTGTGAGGTGTTTTATAGTAGTATCCCTTTTTTCAATAAAATACCCTATAAAGATAAACATTGTGACATAGGGTTCTAGTTTGTTTCCTGATAAGGCCTCAAAAAATTCGTCTCAACACCATACACATGTATATAATAGAATAGGTTTCTTTATACTTCATAACTCAAAAGGAATTCCATTTTCCACTTTATTTGGTACTCAGTTTAGTGTGTATTATACAGTTTGTAATGCATATCCCTAAAAGGATAATCAACTATCTATATGACTCATTATTGACCATTCCATGTCTAGAAATGTATGGTTACTCATTTCACTAACACCATTCCATTGTGGTGTGCAAGGAAGAGTGAGTTGAGATTTAATCCTAAACTCCTATAGAAAGCTGATAAACTCTTGCTTCAGATATTCACCACCTCGATCTAATCAGAGATTCTTTATCTTCTTTACATGTTTATTTTATAATTCATTCTTGAGTTCTTTGAATTTTTCAAATGAGTAAAACTTATTCCTCAACAATTTGACCTATTCATATCTACTCAATTCATCAGTAAATATTATGAACTAAGAATGCCCACCTCAATATTCTATTGGAAATGGTTCACACAGATCAGTGTGTACCAATCCTATTAAATCTATAGCCATTTCACCCATCCCACTGAATAGTGGTTGGTTCATTTTTCCTTCTATACAAGCATGACATCTTTTAATTGGATTTTTTTTTAAAAGAGTCTAAATAACCATATTGACAAGTCATTTCCAAACGCTTCTTTTTTACATGACCAAGATGATGATTTCATACCTGGATATTATATGATACTTGTGAATGTGATTCATTATCAATTACCAATGCTTTATTTTCCTAATTTAATACATAATGACCATTATATAAATGTTACATAATAAAACATATGAAGTATTTTTAAAAGAAAAAACATTTATCCCAAATATTATAATAAAACATTTTTATCTCTGAAGATTATAGAAATTATGTTCTTGGTAACTCTCAGTACATAATAATAATCTATTAAAACTAGTATCATTTCAGCAATAACTGAAAGGTGGTAATCACCAATGGCTATAGTATGCACCCTCATACCATTGTAATCTCTCAAATAAACCTCTCCTCTATCAATATTTATCAATCTATTTGTTTTATACATTTAGATATAGATTTTATCCCCACAAGGTGTATCTAATTTCCCATGCGGAGATATTGAAATATTACACTCGATAATGAATGTACCTTTAGCTCCACCTTTCTTTTGGGTGTAGTGACTCTTCATGTTTCCTTTACATAGCATACTGTTTCCTTTTTCTTCCTTTATATCTTCCTCTTATTAGAGGGATGGTGATTTGGAGATTTATACTTATTATAAGTCTTAGGCCCATTTTCCTTGTTCTTACTTTTCTTATTCACCATAAGGATTGTGGGTTCATCACACCCCATGTACTTGTACACTTGGTTAATCTGAGTAATAACTTTTGAAAAAATCTCATTATTTCATAGGTTATAATTATCAATAAATATAGAGAATGTCTTTGGTTGTGAGTATAGTATTAGATCCATTCCCAAATCATCATTTAATTGAATCCCTAAAATGTCTAAACAATCAATGTATCAAATAAGATTTACTAAATGATTACGAAATGACACTAACTCTCCAAGAATAGTTATAAATATTTAATTATAGATCTTGTATCTATCTTTTCTCCCCTTATATTGATAGATATACTTAGGGTGGTACATCATGCTATACACTTCCATGTCCACATTTTTCTTTGGAATATCATTGGTTATGGTTGATATCATGAAACATTGAAAATTTGTGGCATAATTCAAATGTTTCTCGTAGAGAGACTACTCTACCTCATTAGTCTATTTACCAATAGCTTTAAGAATAGGTTCTTATAGAACATACAATTTTCTTTCATGGAGAAGGATAATATTTCATCACATTTTCCAATCCAAGAAATTTTTTCAAATGAGAAGGTTATCCTTATTAAGTTTGGATCATAGTGATATGATTGAACTCATTTTTATTGTCATTTATAAAACTATTATGAGTATAAATTTAGTAATTTATCGAACAAAAGTAGATAATAAATATTTATTATATTTATTAATATCACACTATTTTATCCAAAACCAATACCCCTAATTTACATTGGAATATCCAATTTCTAAAACATTCTAGATTAAATGATCCATATTCCCCTTCTCATCACCCTGAATTTGGTTGGTCAAGAAATTTGAAGGGTTTTAAGGAGGCATTCCAAATTCCAACTGCATGAACTCGTAGTTCTTTGATTTGTTGAGTGGAATCCACAATCATTAAATCCTTAAATTTTACATCCAAAAACATTTCCTCTTAGTTGCACCAAGTCTTAAATTGAATTTCATCCCTTGATTTGAACTACATTATGTTGACCCAAAACGTCATGTTAGAATTCCCTGATAATTGAAATCATCCTGAATTTGGACGGTCAATCACTATGAAATATGGTTTGATTTTAACTTAAGTAGTAGAAGGAAATACCAAATTAATATATATATAATTGAGGGATTTTATATGTATACATTAAATTCCATTTTTTCTTTATTAAATGTTTTTTAATATTAATTTTATTTACTTAAGTATTAATCATGTCTTAGATAAAATTAATTCATAAGCCACTTTTTTAACAACCAGAGATTTTATTAACTATATTCATTCAAATTAATTTAAAATATTTGATATATTGTTTAACAATAGATGAACAATTTATCTTTATTTGTATGGAACACAAACTTTATCTTTCATTTCATGCTACATCAAGTTCCTTTTATGAGTTATGTTGCACACAAGCCTGAGTCCTACTAGAATACAATATAATATTAATATTTAATATGATAGTTATCACCTTGTTGTTGAGATGGAATGATTGAATATGACTAACTAAATTATGAATATATGGTTTACACATTTCTATATAATTAACTAATTTGTTACAAATTAATTAGGAATTATAATAATGTTCAGTTAAATATAAAGGATTTGGTTTTATGAAAACTATTTTTTTGACCAAAATTGAATTTTATCTTAATAAATTAAATAAATACCTATTGTTAAAAGATATTAATAAAATTTAATTGAAATATATTTAAAGATATTTTTTTAAATTCATCCAAAAATTTTAAAATTGGTTAGGACAAGAATATATCCAATTTTAAGTGTAAAAGTTTGTATATTTTCAAAAGGTGCTTTTGCCTCCTTTTAATGGAATGCCTACATTAAAAGTAATTTTGACAAAATTATAATTTTAATATGAAAAAATAAACTTCATTTTTGTAATATAGATATAAAAATTTAATTTGGGTTAAGTTTTAGTATTTTTCTTATAACTTTCATATTTTGATGAATAGTGGATAATTCAAAATTTTTGTTCCAAACTGTATTTTCATCCAATTTATTTATATAGTTAAATTAGTTTTTTAATTAAATTTAAAGAATAATTAGATAAATTTTATGTCAATTAAATCAATGTTTTGAATTTTTAATCAATTTCACATTAAATTTAGATATAAAAACTTACAAAACTATTGAAATATTACTTAAAAAACCCCACATTGGTGTCCCATATGTGGGATTAATTTTAAATTATTTTCTAGAACTTATGTGATTATAATTTGGAAAAATTTAGTCTATATTTATAATTAAATAAATTTATAAAATCCAATAATTTTAACTTGTTTTTTTCTAAAAATATAGGGGAAATTAATTAAAATTAATTACGGTGATTAAGGTAAAATGTGTTTACCTAGTGGTTATAATTTAATCATAATATTCCAAATGGCCTATAAAATATTCAAAAACCCATTTTATGGACATTATTTAACCATATCCCATTTCTATTGAATTGGGATCATTATTGGGGTCACATTATGTAAGGTAGACATCTCAATAGTGTTTACCTTTTGATATTTACTAGAATGTAACTCCCTCTTCACTAAAATACAGCACTCTCCCCTCAATTATGCATACCTCTCAAGCCCTTTTCCCTCATCCAAACCCTTCCCAAATAATCTCATGGCATCCCTCCTCTAAACCTAGAGTCCTCACTTTGGGAAGAATTCTAACAAAGTAAACCCTTTGGTGCAATCCAAAAGGTGTTACCTGAAAAAAAAAGATAAAACTCACTACACCAAAATCATTATTTAGTGGTAGTTTTTAGTGTCAGTTTAGTAATCCTTCGATAAAAAAATTTTATTATTTCATAGTTATTTTTTTAAAACCATCAAATAATATTCAGTTTTCAATAAAAAAACACACTTTTCCTACTCCCCCTACTTCTCCCCCGACCCCCCCCCCCCCCTCCCATGACTCTCGCGACCCTGAACACTAGAAAACCCCCATCCCCTCAATGATATAGCTCAAGACCAATTCATCCAAGCTATCACCATTGTATCCCAAGATCAAGCCCTCCAAGCCTGATCTGGTGGCTCCTAATCCTGAGCCCACCAATCTGTCACCAAAACAGCATTATCCCTTGAATCCCTCACCTGCATCACCCAAGATGGAGCCCTTTAAGCCCTCATAGGTTGAGCCCTCACTGGCTGAGTCCTTGCTGACCGAGCCCTTGCTCGAGCCCTCAGATCCCAATCCCCCCGAGCCCTTACTTGCACTGCGGACACAGCCTCCCAATAGAGGTATATTTACATATGGTTTGATGAATAATAAAAAATGGTATTTATAATCATCAATTATATAGCTACATCATTATTTTTTATGGAAGATGAAGTTAATATTTTGATGATGTTTGTTAGGATATGAATTTTATAAGAAACCTTGAATTAGTGATAGTAATGACATACTATCTAAGCATTATAATTAAGTAACATGGTTCACTTGTATAGACTATATGTACAGACCAGAGTCTCTCTATTTTCTCACCATAACATAGGTCTCAACCAAGGTATCATGGGAGTTCTCAACGACCATACTAGTTCCCCTTTAATTTTAAAATGGATGGTAAATCACCCATATGAACTCTTCAATAAATGATAAAATTTTTACTAACTAAATTTAGTATAAAGCGTAATAAAATTTGTTATTTATAACTATTTGAACTTTCTGGATTGAAATTAAATTAATTTCACCCCAATTATGGAGTTATAGACTCATTTTTTATGATGTTTTACCATTACTAACAAATTGATGCAGCCTTGAAACTATGAAACAATCATTCCTATAATTAAAGAAATGAACACAAATATTAATAAATATGATTATAATATAACATAAATGGACAATAATAAATCATGTATACATAAACAATTGTTCTAAAATATGTATTTAATAAAATTAATTTGTTTATTTAGAGGTTAAAATTCATGTACTAAGCTGAGTTGGGAGTCAAGGTAAAATATTTTCTTTTATGAGACTTATTTTATTAATATATTGCTTATCTAAGGTCCATAATATATTATATGTAATGTAATCAAAATTTTATTACAATTACTTAATTAATTCCAATTACTTTTAAGGTGTTACTTCTCTCTTTTCCTCTAATAATTATTCATCTTTTGTATCCTATATGGTTTTTTAGAGGTCTTTAAAATCTTTCTAGTTATTGATGATATATTCATCATCTCTCTTTAAAACTATTAAAATATTTATAATATAAATCCATTATATTATTTTGGATTCATTATCCTTACTTTTCAAGGGATACTAATTTATTTATGATTTCTTTCCTACTCATTCATTAATTCAGTCCATATGAAGTATATAAAGGAAACATTTACATTTTTCATGCCTTATCCCCCAAGATTCTTCTATATAAAATTTATTTATTTTTAAGATTACATTGTGGTGAAGTTATATTTTTAAAATTTTCATTTAAAATCATTTAATCTCTTTTTGAAAATTAATATTTAATGTGACTCATTTTATATTTTTATAAACAATTCAAAAATAAAGTTATGAATTATCTTTTTACAATCTCTATTTTGTTTCCTCTGTGTTCTTATCAACATTCCTTTTTAATGTATTTTTTATATTATTTTGTATAACCATTTTATATATTGAAATATAATTATTTTAATGAAAAGTTTATACTTTAATGATTAGGAAAATTATTGAATGAAATATATACCCTTTTTTTAAATGTTGTAAATACTATATGATTCATTATCATGATTGATGTTTATTTACCTAATGTTTTAATTTATTTTATTTTATGCTTGTTTTATCTCAATGAGTTATAATTTTATTATTTTTATGGATTTATGATTGTTTTTATATTCATGTGAAACACAAATAAATATTATATATTATGATGAATGGAGTGGCCCTAGGATTATATAGCCCCCAATATATACGATAATACTTAATGCATCATGAGTTATCTATGTTTGGGTTATGTTATGTATGAATCATCCAAAATTTTATACATGAAAATAAGCACCAACCCCTATCATCTTATGAGTTCCCCATTTCATCTTCTGAGCCCCCCCCCCCCCACATCCCTCACTGGCCTCACTACTATATTGATAGGGAATTGTTGGGTTCACCAAAAATTAGTTGACCTATGGTGTTTCTCCCACGATTCTAATTTCCAATTAACAAATTTTTTATTTTTATTTTTCTTATATTTTACATAATATTATCCATGATTGATTTAATTTATTTACTTTGAATTTTGTAGTGCTTATATGAATTTTATTATAATTACTTGGGTTGTGTTTTTTTCACATCTATTTATCTCTTTTCATAATTAGTAATACTTATGTGTTTTAATTAATTTATTTTTAATGGATCATCATCACAAAAGTTTCATCAAAAAAATAATTTTTATTGATGTGGAATTATTTTAAAACAACACTAGTTAATATATGTGATTATGGTTGTAAGGATTAAAGATTTATGATGAAAAATGAAGAACAAAAAATTCTAGAGACATCTAAAGATGGTATATTTGAAGACACTTTAAGGGAGTCTAATAATGAATGATCAAATATACACACGTCCCCCACTTTCACATAATTTTCTTCTGTATCATTCATCCCCCCAAGCCATGTTTTTGAACATTCATGAAACATAAAGCGATTCACTGTCCACTTTATAGAATGATCTGAAGCCCAAATGTTGATGGGGTTACATATTTGCTTAAAACTTATCATAAAAAACTAGTATGGTAGTTGCTAAAAACATGTAGATGGATGTAGAGGTGCAAAAACACAATAGTGAGAGTGAGAGAGGTAGATTCACATTGAGTAGAGGATTAGGGTTTAACAACCCTATGTTCTTGGTTTTTTTGTATGGGGGCTTACTATAATTTTTTCCCTTCCTTTTGAAATATGGTAGGCTATTCTTGTTTCTGACACATCTAAGATGGTGACAACAATCTTGGAATATCCTTGATATGTGAAGATAAATAAGTAACTATAGTTTATACTATATAACTCGAGAAAATGTTTCTAGCCTTCCTCAAACCAAACATGGTGACCACAAATTCGGGAGGGATCCTCTATTCGTTGGAACCAGGATTTGTGGTCACCATGTTTGGTTTCAGGAAGGCTAGTGGTAGGTTGTCGTGTTCTATAGTATCAGCTACAGTTACTTCTTGTTCTTCACATATCAAGGCTATTCCCTATTTTTTTCATGATCTTCTATGAGTCAGAAAAAACAATAGACTGTCCTCTTTCAAAACATAGGGAAGAAAATTGTAATAATCCTCCTTCCCAAAGAACTAGGAACACGGTGTTTTCAATCCCTAATCCTCCACTAAAGGTGAATAAACCTCTCTAACACTCACTCTTGGGTTTGTGAACCACTACTTGTCTCTCCATTTTTTCAGCAACTACCATACCAGTTCACCAAGATAATTTTTAAGAAAAGATGTAACAAAGTCAACATTTGGGCTTCATATCATTATAAAAATTGGACGGTGAATTTCTTTATGCGTCATGAACATTCACAAACATGGCATGTTTGGAGAAATGTTGTTGAAGAAAACGATATGAAAATGGGGGACGTGTGTATATTTGAGCATGTCATTAGTAGTCTCCCTGAAAGTTTCTTCAAACTGACCATATTTAGATGTCTCTAAACTTGTGCTTTTTTTCTTCATTTTTCATAATAAATCTTTAATCCATTTTACCATAAGCACATATATATATATATATACTATTATCCTTCTAAAATAATTACATATCAATATCTTTTCTTTTTTTGATGAAACTTTCAGGATGATAATCCATTGAAAACATATTAATTATGTGTATATGTATGATCCAAAATAATATATTTAATATATTATTTAGATTTCAAGGGTTTGTGTTTCATATAAAGATAAACCACCTCTGCAACTCTCATCAAATATTATTAATATTATAAGTTAACTCATTATCCATTTTGTTCAATATTTTTAATATTTACTCATTCTGAATTTTTCAAATTCACTTATTTTTAAAATGCATGTATTTAATATTATATATCCACTAATAATGTTAAAAATATATTTCTAACTAAATATTTTTGTGTTATTTAGAATATGCCACCCAGAAAGGTCCCCATCATTTTTAGTGGGTCTCTCCCTATTTATGGTTATCCTTAGTTTCTACCCATCTTTTGAGGAAATTGATGTTCGTTAGAGGCAGTGATGTGGCTTAAGTAAGTTGAGCATGTCTTCGTAGTGTTTGGAACTCCTGAAGCTGTTAGAGATCATGTTATTCTAGGTCATCTTGGGGGTCCAGCTTTGAAATAATGGTAGTTTTCTTCCCTCCAATTATGAAATTTGAGATGATGTGGTAATTTTCTAAGTCCATCATTGTTTAATAGTTTATAGTTGAGGAGGTGAATATGAAGAAAAGAGAAGATCTCATGAGTGTCCAACAAGTTCATCAAACGGTGAAGGTGTATGTTGACCACTTAAAAGAGTCAGTTTAAATTTCTCTGAAGGTAGTGTTACAGGATTAGTTGAAAGCTTCTTTTTTCATTAGGGTTCTTCATCCAAAGATCAAGGAGAGAGTCCTCTTCTCCAAGGATCTCCATTTTGAGATATCAGTGGAGGAAGTGTTTTTGGATGATTTGTTGTGAAAGAATCATACTACACATTGGTAACATGTGGTCTTCCATTGATGATTTATTAGTGTTGGGTTGTTTTAGTTAATGATTATTTTGGGGTGAATTTTGATGTTTTCAAATGTTTTGATAATTTAATGATGAAATGTATGAGTTTTTTTTGTGGTTACTTTTTAATTTATATAGTGGTGAAAATAGTTGTGAATTTCGGCCTATAGTGAAATAGTTGCGTCATATTTTATTTTTAAGTAGTTTTTTGTTAATTTAAAGATGAAATCTATGGGTCTATGTATTTTCTTAATTTGGGTAGTTCTGGGCTATGTAATATTCATCTGTGTTTTTTTTGTTAATCAATATTTAGGGGTGGTTCAAATTTCCGCTAAATATGTTATATTTTTTATTAGAGGAGGTTCAGATAGTTACTAAATATGATGTACTATTAATTTAGTGTCAGTTTTCTTCATTTTAGAAGTGGTTATATAGCTAAACAAATTATTCGGCAGTGTTAACCCCCGCTAAATCCACTTTTTTTGGAACACCTTCACGAAAACAAAGAAGACCACCACTAGATACACATTCTATGATGCTTACCAGAAACCACCGCTAATTGGAAGGAACTACCACATATTGGATGCTAACACTAACTTTAGAGATATTTTTTTGAGACCATCATAGAACCATGTGACTGTGGTTTAAACTGCTGCAATATCAAAAAAACCACCGCTAAGAAGATATTTTCTTGTAGTGATTCTTTAACATGTATTTATCTTTAATTTCTCTCTACACCAATTAAATTATTCCTATTAAACGATTATAAAATAAAATACGTATCTTAAATACACCTATATGTTGTTATTTTAATTGCTTGACCTATACCTGCACACACTTCCATCAAATGGGCAATGAAATTACCGTTCGTGTACGGCGAACTACCGCATCACGAAACGATGACGTTCATTTTTACTTTACCACCTATCATGGTTTGTAATAATGATGGACCCCATTTTTTTAAATGATATATATTATGGGTATGTTGTATTAATTTATTTTGAATTTTTATATAACACATACCTTTATGTTTTCTATTTTATGTAAATACGATAACAATGTCTGTGGATGTGTGGTCTTCCGCGTCTTCAAAGAGATGGGATACTTTCACACATTACGTGGAATGTATTAAGGATGGGATTAACTAAAAATATTTTACATAAATATAATCTATATTATATTTTTTACATAATTACCTTTCTGGAAATATAATATATCATTTTCTTTATTACACTTCCATGCACTGAATAGGTGATAACGTCGTTCGTGAATGTGTGGACTACCACCTCCTCAATATGATGTGATTCCTTTTAAATCATAATAAATATATATATATGTATAAATAATAAAATAATATGGTATATATGATATAATTATCATTATGTAAAGATAAATTCTACTTACCTTGTTTCTATTAGGATCTTTGAAAAATGGGAACGTGACTCACGTGTACGTACGACCTACCGTCTCCATGATTTCATAACTATCATTCATGATTGGATTTAAAATGTGTTATTGATATATAAATATTATAATTATAAAGTGATTATTATTATTTATATGTTTATATAACGACCTCATTGACCATAGTCAACATATCAATGTTAATTTTGAGAAATAAGTCGAATGTGGTCAAAACATCCAACTTAAACATTATTGATTAATTAATTGTATATATTTTTTTTATAAGTAAAATAAATGTAATAATAAACTTGTAAAAAGATAATAATAAAGTACAAATATAAGATTATTATTTAGGAACATATAGAACAAGTATGACAAATCAAATTCGAGATAAGGGATTTTTGTCTCACTTTTACTTTTGTGAGTCATACATCATAATCACCACTAATTTCTTTTGTGTGGTGTATCTAATTTCCAATTTGATATATTATATCATGAATTATTTTATATTCAGTTTATTTAAATTTTTAATTTGATTATTATTACATTTTGAGTTTTCTATTTAGATGTTACCACATCTTTAAGGGGTTTCGACTCATTTACATTCCATCGAGACTTAATTGTCATTATGAACCTAGTTACTTTTAAATAGTGTATCTATTTCCATATGATTTACTATATCATGAATTTGAATTATTTAATTATATTAAAAGTTTCTATTTATTTTATTATTTAATTTATCTCATGATTTAAAAGTTAAACATGTAGTAAGGTTTTCTTTTCTCGCTTTTACTTACATGAGGAATATATCATAATCACCACTTATTTATTTATTTTTGGTGTATCTACTGAACATATTGATATATTATATCATAAATTATTTTATCATAGTGGTATTTAAATGTTTCATTTTTTTACTTTTACTTTTGGGGTTTCCAATTCAATTGTTACCATAGTTGTAAGAGGATTTCTAGTCTCACTTTTATTTCTGCGGGACTTATTCCATATTCACCACTTATTTTTGTTTTGTTGTGTATATAATATACATGACTGTATTTGATGATTATTAACCTAAATTTATGGATATTTACATATCCATTTTATTATCTCTCTTTCTTGGGGTTTATAGTTTCAATGTTACCAAGGTAGTAATGGATTGTGTTCATAATTTTCCTTCTTTGTGACGTTTGTCATGTTATACACCAATACTCTTTTATAGAGAATATATACTAGATTTTTCTAATGTTATATAATGAATATATGTATTCTAATTATATTATAAGATTCATTTAATGTTTTCCCTTCATGAGGTTAATGGTTTAAATGTTTCAAAATGGTATAGAATACTTTGTTATGCTTAAAGATTATTTTCTTCAAGAATTTGTTTAATGATATTTTAAGGTCTTTTCCATTCATGAACATAAAAAACGCATATTGTTACTTATCCTCCACTAGGGATATTTTTTATTGATAACATATTTATTCGTTCATTTTATTGATTGTGTTTATTTCAGGTATATTATCATGAAACTCATTTATTTTTCATGGGTTGATTATGACCTAAAGAGATTATTGTAAAACCCATTTATTTTACACAGGTTGATTATGTCGTAAATATATTATTTCAAAAACCCTTTATTTTAAATTGTCTGATTATTTCCTAAATATATTATTATTTAAACCATTTCATTTCCATCGGTTACTCATGTTTCATAGATATTGTTATTTATCCCATTTATTTTCCATGGGTTAAACGTGATTTAATGAGATTGTATTAAAATCATTTCTTTTTAATGGTTTAATCATGTTTAAAAGAGATTTTTATGGAACCCATTTACTTTCTAGGGTTTATTCATGTTTAAAAGATATCTTTATGGAACCCATTTCCATTCCATGGGTTATTCATGATTCAAAGAGATTATTAAGGATATCATCTTCGTTCTATGGGTTATTCATGTTTCAAATAGATTTTTATATAACCCATTTCATTTCCATGGGTTAATAAAGGGGTTAACAGTTTCTCAAAATATTTTTTTAATTATTTTATGTGTGATGTTTTTTAAATGGTACTTGGAAATTTCACAGGTGGTTATGTGATAAAACAATGAAGAGTGGTTCCATGATAGAAGAATAATGGGTGGGTTTGTGATAGTCCTCAGATGCATTGGGTATTGAAGTTAGTCGTATGGTGATTTCATTTATAAGAGTGATATGTATGGATGTAGACCACATAGTTATTCCATTTATAATAGTGAAAAGTATAATGATGTCCCAAAATAACTTTATGTGTTTATTAATTTTTTCTATAGGTCTAGAGTGTTTCTAATGATCAAGATTTATATAACATAGCTTGAGATTATTGATTCCGATGAATCTATTCTTTTCTATGTTTTCATATTTCACAGTCTGGTTATTAATGAGTATAAATTATTTTATGAATCAATCGTGCACTTTGATTATGTCATCAAACCCTTATGCATTCATATACTCATTGATGACATTAAATTGTTGATTATTTTGTTTAACCTTACTGAGTGTTTGATCTCACCTTTCTTATGTTTCCTTTTCTCTAGGTTTTAATAAATAACATTGAATGGTTTATGTCCATAAATTATTTTACAAAGATGATGATGATGAATTAATATTAAATCAGAAAATAGCAGTATAACGGGAGATGATGTTAAACTTTATGAACCAGTTGTTTATGATTATAGGTTGATATGAGTTATTTATGTAATATTTTTCCCTAATTCTATAAAACTCTAAACCTAAAATGTCATTGAGGTTTTACATGATCCAGTTTTTCCTTTTGATGTTATAAGTTGTAGATTAAAAATGTGGGTCATAATTAACAACATAAAAGTGGAAAATATAAAGTTGTGGATTTTAGCATAGGATTAAGGAGCATGGGTTTGTGGCTATTATAAATTTATATTAGTTCCACCTTACATTCTCATTAATTAATTTATTCATGTGATCACAAAAAGAACTCCAAAATCAAATTACCATGAAACTTGACAGAAATAAAATAATAAAGTTGTGTTATCATGAGATTTTACTAATGGTTAGTTTATATAGTGTGATAAATGAGCCCTTAACCTCAGAGAAAACATCTTGAACAATTTTGTGGTTTATGTTTCAGATTTCCACCCTTTCACCCATGTACCACTCGGATTGGATTCTCCTCAACTCCACACTTGATCCACCATCACGATCTTGGTATCTTCATCCATTACATAACCTTTTACTCAAATGTAGGTGAGGGGAACTAAAATATTTGTCATGGGGTTTACATAAAAGTAATCATGAGATTATATGAACTTACATAATGAGAGGAGTGAAAACACGCATTCCATCATTGGAATTTAATAATAAATTAAAAGGAAGTAAATCAATACAAAAGTTTGGTTTATACTCATGATAATATACATACATGGAACTAATTACATATTTAATAAAAATAGAATTCAATTCTAGTCATTGTTATTTAAGATAAATCACACTTTAATCAATTAATTATCTTTGTTAACTAATAATTTTTTTATATTCATTCTCATCTGAGTTTTTCATAATATTATCATCCATAATAATTTTTAACATAATAAATAATATTATTCAAAATTAACAATGTTCAAAAATATACCTCAGAGGTAACATGATGAGTACCTATCCAAAATACCCAACATGTATTATATTTGAATACTATTTTCTCATGTGTAATGTGGCATTCATGTATTAACACGTAATTTCATTGCATGTACTATCAACTTAAGGATTATATGGAACACATGCTATTTAAATATACAACACATTTAATGAATACACATGAGTCATATTAATTCAAAATTAATTCTTGGTTCATTCAACATGGGTAAACGGTGTGTACCAACAAGCTACACAGCATGTAATTTTTTACTATCTAGACAGAATCCAAAACAACTCCTGGTGATTTATTTGAATGTATTTCATTCAAAAAACTAATCAATTTGATTATATTTGTGAGAAATAAGAATAATATTAACATATATCATGATTCAGATTAAATAAATTTTTAATAGGAATTAAAAACTAATTATAAATGTGTAAATCAATCGAAAAAACATTAAATAATTATAAATAATTATGGGTACTCCTATAATTAGACTTGAAGGTTTTGGGAGCAGTAGAAGCATCGTATTGGGAAATCCCAACTGGTAATTCTTCTGTAATCAATTATTAAAATGATATTTACACAACGATGAATGTCATGGTCAATGGAAATTAATAAAAGAATAATTAATTATTTAATGATGGTACCAAGATGCAAGATCATAACATATTATTTATAATTAATTTAAACAATTAATGAATTAACTTTCAATTACTTCATTCTTCAATGAAGGAACTGGAAACATCTCTACACCATACCATAATTTTGATATAGGAATCAAGATTAGATTGCCTCTAGTGGTGATTCTCATGTGTTCCATGAACCTCTGAACATCATTTTAGGAATCTTTGGGTTCTAGCATAGTGAATCCTGATGCTTGAATTGTTCTCCTTTGATTACCCTGAGAATTGCTTAAAATAATACTCTATTTGATCTCTCTAGACCCAAGAATTATGGTTTAGGATGATCACTCTTAGTTATGGAGAGAATTCCTAGAAAGGATTTTCTCTAGGGATTCGAGGGAATTCTCTCTAGATGTCCTTGTTCCCAACTAACTGAAATTGGTAACCCGAAAGAAATAAAATAATTTTGTTTATATACACCTAGGGTAAAGAAATAATAATTTCACATGCACTGTTATTATTTTTCGTAATTCATATGGAACCCCATGTAAATAAAAATAATAATACTACTAATTTTAATAATAATAATAATAATAATAAAAATAATAATAATTCACATGTTCTAAGATCGTGAATTAAATTAAAAAAAATATTTATTCAAATAATATTTAATATATATTATTTCTCTTCATACCATTAAAATCAGTCATTAATTTCTCCATAATATATATTTTTCCTTGAATAATGACTAATTTTTTAATAAATAAATATCATTACATTATTCAAGAATAAATAAATAAATATTATATTCACTAAATAGACAAAAAATTATTAAATATTATTGTCACAAGATATTCTCCCAAATAAATGGTGATGGAATACATAAAGTCCAGAAAACATGAATGATTATTAA
The DNA here is from genome assembly GCA_963277665.1 of Viscum album. Taxonomy (NCBI): domain Eukaryota; kingdom Viridiplantae; phylum Streptophyta; class Magnoliopsida; order Santalales; family Viscaceae; genus Viscum; species Viscum album. Next base: position 187,254,854 of record OY728140.1, read on the forward strand.
ACCATGTGTGGGGATAATATTTATTTAAATTGTTAAATAATAAATAATGTTATTATTTAACATAATTTCTTGATACACTTAGTGTGTCACCCTCTCGGCCTCTTTCTCAATGACATTACACAAAGAAGCCCAAATTCCGTGGTTATTGTTTAGAAACATTCCAAGTCACCCATAGAGAAATATGTTAATGTCACAATGAAATAAAACTACATAAAGATGCTAACTATGTAATATAATTCATTTTATCTTGATATATCTAATCAATAAGGTTGCATGCAGGTTCCATCTACCTATGTGTTTGATGTCTCTTTCTTTGAATTTTCAAAAATTTAATTCTCCTACATAACACCAGGTCCATGGTTTTATTTAGGCTATATAATTTCCATAAAAGTGATTGAGATATCAAATTATATTAAATAATATAAGAGACAAATCCTTTCTCACATTATTCATTAATGAAATACTTCTCATGATGCATGAAATATATACTACTTCATATTGATTCATCATACTTTTTGTCAATATATCAAAGTATGAAACTCATGAAATCTATTACTAATAATATTAAAGTATAAGGACCAATACACATGTCCATATATAGAAACATCCATTGAAAAATATAATTGTGGATTTCTTACTGGTGGGTCTCATTCTAATTATTTATTACACTAGAAATTTCCAAAGTCGTACACAATGATAATGTGCCTCAAAGTCTTATGAGTCCATTCCCCTGATATATAATACATTTGTGTCACTAAAATGATTTTATATAGATATAGAATATATATTTAAGAATACATTCATGACACTTCTGGTTTATCATTATAGCGTGGAACTGTAATGACATTTTAGTTCAACAGATACTCTTAAGACATTATCACATACTATGTCACATTGAAGAACAATATTTATTTGATAAATAGTTTATTAATATTAAAAATGAATATATATTATCATAGAGTACATAGAATTTTGTTCTAGGGAATTTACTCCCACAGACATTCTCGACATTTATTGAATACCCAAATAAATATTTAATTAAATTTTCAATTCATAATTGAAAATAAAAATTTATTAAATATTTAATAAAATATTTTTTATCGATAAAACATGAATAAAATTATTTATCATCCTTGAGAATATTATTTATTCCATTAATTAAATTTGAATAGAATTTAATCGAGAATAATTGAAACACTTTGTGTGTGTCCCTCTATTATTATTTCTCATTGGAATTGGGTAGGCTTGACTAAATTCTAAGATTACTATCTAAAAATTGGTAAAGGGACCTAAAATAATTAACTTAATATTGAAACATCGATAACCACATATGAATGATTAATTTGTTTTGTAATACCATTTTCATAATATCTCATAAAGTATGTTTCACATCTATTTAATCAACCTATATTCTTGATACCTATTTATTTGACTATCTAAAATAAACACATCATATAACCATGGACATGTAATTTAAGGAGATGATTTTATTCCAATCAAACGCCTGATATGTCCACATCCATAAAGATATAAGGTAAAAAATCTTCCTCAACCTATCCATTAATAACATGTCATTCATGACGCACACAAAATACCCCAATTCTCATGAACATATGGCATAATGGATTTGGTTAGTAAATATATTTTTGTGAGTCATGACATGCATTATTGATAATTTTCAATTATAAGATCCATAACACACACTCGTAGATAGAAATATCTTATGACATCAAAATATGTGGAATTCCTACTGGTGGATCTATTCTCATAATATGTCATCTTGATGATAACCAAGTGTGTAATTTATGGGGAGAATCCTCATCTACATATGAGTAATCACACCTAACATTCTAAATACTATATTCCCTGTTGTGGTACGTTATCCAACTGTAGAACTATATTTAGAATTCCATCATTTAATTTAAAACATTTCATCATAGTGAGAAACTGTTATGACCTTGTCAATGTGGTAGATAACCAAGGAAATTATTACATATAATTCATATAGAACAATGACAAATATGTAAAAATATGATTTATTTATATTAAAATCTTTAAATATACATAAAATAAAAGTAAAAATAGTTGTTTCTAGAACACTAACTCCCAAACAATCACACTTGGAATAGATCCAAATACCTGTAGCTTTTAGTCTTCTAGACCTTACATGATGATCTTGTTTATAAAAAGTCAAGCCATTAGTCAAGTGGTATTCCATTTTTTCTTATATGAATATTCTACTCACTGTAACATCACCTATCTAAGAAAAATCCCTCAAGAGATAATAATTTTGAATTATATGTTGTGTTTACTAATCTGACCTTGACTCCTTAGAGAGATCTACCACTATAATATTATCACAATATAGTGTGATAGGATATTTACTTCTAGGTACCACGTCAAGATCATGGAAGAATTTTCATATCCGAACCGCTTCATTAGCAACCTCAGAAGCCACAATATACTCATAATCTGATTTAGAGTTTATCATCATAGCCTAGCTTGAGCACTTCAATATCCCAAAACCTATATTTTGAGTAAATATGTATCATGTATATGATTTTAGATGGTCTTGATCTATTTGGAAACAAGCATATACATATCCTCTAATGACTGGTTCTTAATCTTCTCCATAGACCAAGAATATATCCTTAGTATGCCTTAGATACTTAAGGATAGTCCTAAAATCCATCTAATGGTGTCCACATAAGTCATCTTGATATCCTTATAATAAAAACAAGATATAAGTGACTTCTATATAGTACATAGAAAAACATACATGACTAACCCAATCAAGGATGCATATGGAATCCTTCTCATCCTCAATCATCCCTCATGTGTCTGAGGACACATTATCATAGAAATATCAATGCCATGTGACATTGGAAACAATCCACTATTGGATTGTTCCGTACTGAATTTCATTCTTATATTTTCAATATATATACCTTGACATAATCAGGGTATCCACTTGGATATATCAAGATGGATCTTTATCCCATGAATATATGATGATTCTCCTAATTCCTTTATGGAGAATCATTTATTTAACCATGTTTTAATAGACTATAAGACTGTTATTTCACTTCGAATAAGTAATATATCATCAAACTGTGATATTAATAAAATAAACAAACTCCCAAAAAACCTTTTATAGACATAAAACTCGCATTAATTCTTTATAAAAACAAATTCTTTTATAGATTCATCAAATTGAATGTTCCTTGTCTTGAATGTCTTATTTAATCCATAAATAGACCTTTTCAACTTTCATACCTTATTAGAATACTTTGTATGAAAAATCTCTTCAGATTATGTCATATAGATATACTCTTAAATATTCTCGTTAAGGAAGGTTGTTTCGAAATTTGTTTTCCAAATCTCATAGTCATGGAAATCCATAATAGAATGTATAATTTTGATTCATTTCAGCATTGAAACCAGTGAAAGTTTTTATTTATAGAATATACTTGGTGTTTTTTTAATCCTTTTACAGCTGGTCATTCTTTATAAGTGTTGACATGTCCATCCATGCCCATTTTCTTATTAAATACCCATTTACAACTAACTAGTTTTACAACCATTGGAGGATCTACCAAAATCCAGAATTTGTTTTAGTATATGGAATCCATTTCAGAATTCTTTTTTTGTTCCCACATGGAAGCATCTGTTGCACATACAGATTCTTTATGGGTTAGAGGATCATTATTATCAACTAATAATGATTCACCGTCATTGATGACAAGAAAACCATGTTGTTCTGTTTCTCTAACCTCTCTCATACTACTATGCAGTTATTATGTCTCTATAACTTCTTATTCAGTGGTGATTTGTGGAATCTTTTCCTATACCAACTCATGTGTACCTTGAGCATGGACTTCATCAATGTCTAACTCACTTCCACTATATATTTTAGATATGTTCTCCCTCTCAAGGAATACGGTTTTTCTTTCCACTACTACGTTTTGGTATGAGGGTTCATATAAGTGATATCCCTTTTTCCATTGGGATTTCATATAAAGGAACACTTTGTTCCTTGGGAGGTAATTTTGTTACTAGAAGATACCATAAAAAGTCTGTGTGGACCCATACATGTAATTTTTCAAAAAATTATTTTCAACACTAAATTTTTTAGGGGACACCATTTTCCACTTTAGTTGGATATTAGTTTGGTATTGGTGTTAGTCTCTATAATTTGTATCCCAAAAAGGAAAATGGAATACTTGCATGACTCATTATTGATCTAACCACATCTAACATGGTGTGGTTCCTCCTTTCTCTTAAAAAATTAAATTAGGCTGTATAAGTATGAGTGAGTTAAGATTGATTCCAAAAAACCCAAAAATAATCAATGTAAGTCTTGATTAAGATATTTTCCACCATTTTCTATGTTATGTTTCTTAATCTTCTCAACATTATAGTTCTCAACATCATTCTTGTATTCATTGAATTTATTAAAAGAACCTGACTTATACCTCATCAAATAGACATATCAATATTTACTAAAATCATTAATAAATTTTTTAAAGTATGTGTAACCACCCATTGCTTCAATAGTAAATGGTACTTACACATTAGTATAAACCAATTCAATAATATTTTTTCACTTTCACATTTTACACTAAATTGGGATTAGTTCATTTTTCCTTATAAACATTCCTAACAGAAACAATTGGTTTTTAGTTCAAAAAAAAAATATACATCAGAGTAAAAAAATCAAACTTATTTCATATACATGGCCTAGAGAGTGATGAAAAACATGGATGTATTATGATTTATCTAAAGTAGTTTCATTATCTAACACCATTACATTTTTTTAAAAGGAAATGCCTCCTTTATTAAAATCAAGAGAAATAAGAAAGCAAGGAAAGAATACGGGAAAAATAGAGAAATGAGTCTTACCATAACAATTTTTTCCCTAATAAATGAAGTAAAATTTATTTCCAAATCTGAAAATAAATCCATCTATATCAACTTTGGATATAGAAATAATTTTTTTTGGCAAAAAATAGAATATAATAACATTCTCTTAAATCTAAGATCATTATCAATGGAAATGTGAGGTGGTATTCACTAATAGCCACAATAATAAGTTTTGCTTCATTGGCTACTCATAGATCTACCTACCCTTAATTAATTGTCCTAAATATACTCAGTTAATGTATATCAAAATATATGTGAGTACCACAAGTAGTATCTAATACCTAGTTTTTATACATTGATAAATTAAAATTAATAATAAATACACCTCAGAATTACCCTTGCTTCTTTTATTGGGTGTAGTTTTTCTTTCATCATCCCTTCTTACCACATGTGAAACAAAAAAATTCCTACACCCTTTCTTGACCATTGATCTTTATCATCTTAGAAGGAAATTATTAAGAAGATTTAAACATATAGATTTTTGTTTGACCTTTATTTTTATTCGCTATAAGTACACAAATTTTTTTATGATTACCCTCTTTATCAACTAAGAGAATAAGAGCGAGAAGAACTGGGAGAGACTTCTCAATGTGGTTTATATTAAAATTAATTACAAAGATATAGAATATCTGAGGGTGTGATACAAGGATGAGATCTATGAATAGTTCTTCAGAGATTTTAAACCCTAGAACCTCTAAGATCTCAATTTAGAAAATGATTTTGACTATGTGAGTACTAGGTAGTACACCCCCTCTATTATTACTCTGAAAGTGAACCTTGGATATTTCAAATTGTCCCTATCTAGATATTTCCTAATATTATCCATGGAGATGCTTGGTCATTATATAAGAATCCATTTCTTCATGAGACTTAATGAGTTCACCAGAAATATATGATATCAATAAACACTAAACATTAACCACATCACACAATTGTTTATCATAGATAGAGAAATATTCATCATTATACTACATTCTAGGTAGATCAGGTAGTGAGGAGTCGAGTATATAAAATTTCCATTCCTAGCACAACACAACCCAAAGGAACCAAAACCACTCCTGGAATTTACTTCCAAGGATGAGATGGTCTATATCTAATGATGATCATAGGGATAAGGTGGATAAATAACTATAAATTATTATACAATTATAAAAATGAGAATATTAATAGTACTTGTATTGATTATATTTTTTTGATACATAATGTATATAAATTTTATTAAGTCTCCCACAATTTTATCAAGTCCTAATATCCCTCACCATTGAACTCAGAATGAATTATTTCTTTCAAATTCTATTGGAAAGGATCCATATTCCCCTTTACATAACCCCAACAAGGGTTGGTTAAGCTACAAGAAGGTATTTAGGTGGGTAGGCCTTTCTCAATTATGGGCTTGTAGCTCCTTGAACCATTGAGTGGACTCCTTAGTCTAGAAATTCTATCTTGGATTCCCTCAAAACTTGCATCCAAGTTACACCAAATTTAGAAATGGATGCTCCGATTTATGTAAAATGGTTTATTCAACCCAAAATTTCATAAGAACTCTACTTATAAAAGGAAGTGTCCCATAAAGGGTTGTCTAAACACTTGGTTCTATTGGTTTCTTTTCTACCCAAGTAATGGAAGGCTAAGTCTAACATAATATTAAATTGAGGTAGTGTTTATTTATTATCCATAATTTTTTATTTTTTATCTTTTACATGTCTTGTTAATTTTATTTGGATTATACTTAAGTGATTAACCATATTTTTATGAAATGTTTATGCATGATCCTTTTATTTATATTCCATCTTTTCTCATTACTTTATTTATTTATGTGATTTTGTTCATGTATCTGTAAAATAAAAAATGGATAAAGCATAAATAGATAAATAAATGACCTTATTATTATCTTTTCTAATGATTTATTTATTGAGTGGACAATAAGTCGACCAATGGAATAAGGAAAACCCCCAGTTTGGCAGTCTTATCATGAGTTAATCCTTCCACATATTCGCCTATGTATCATATGAGATGGAATAATCTTGATTCTACCTTGAACCACCTCTATGAACCTTAGAATTCTCCATTTATTACTTGTTCTTATAACTCAAAAGTAGGTAAGAGGAAGGAAAGGATTGGTTAAGGGTAATTTCATTAATAAACATAGACACATATATCCAATATAATAAAGGTGGGATCAATGAATCATATGAGATCATATTTTATTTAATATTTAATAATACTAAAACCATGAAATAAATTAAATTAAATAATTTTAAAGCATATACAGGCCTTGGTAAAGCTCATGATCGGTCACACACATTCAATGGTTACACAAAAGTACACTACCCAACATTCATTTCTATTCATTATTTACTATTAATATTAACACATTTTCATTAATTAATTACTTAATTCATAAATAAATATATAAATACCCTTTTATCTTAATGACCATCTTAATTCTCTTGGATATATCCATCATAAATGAATTTTTAGAAAATAAATGGAAGAACCAATAATTATATAAAATTATAATAAATTAATTGATAATTTAATAATTTTTTAAAAACATTATTAATTTTTTGAAAACACCAGGTGATAATAAATTTAATAAAGTTTTAATTTTTTTAATTAATAATTAAATATAATTTAATTTTGACCTTTATTGGGAGACTACAAGGTGTTTACTTAGGAGATACATGCCATGTACCTCAATTTTTTTGTACCTAGGATATATTCCTAGGGATTTGGAATGTACCTCAATGAACAATATAGTGTATTCAAGCTAGCTACGCACTATGTATCATGCTTTTTGTGTGTTCACTCAATCCATCGAAGGACTCAGTGTATTCTTCGGATACAGGACCACACGACATGTACTCTAGTTACACACTATGTGTTCTTCTAGGTGTGTGTCCTATTGACTCATTGAATGGATAAGAATGTATTTCATATATAGTAATTAATGAACCCCACACTATGTACACCAGCTACATATCATGTATTTAATTAACTCTCTAGGTTTTCAGCCACATGCAGATTTTAACTATTTATTTGACCACATAGTTAGTGATAATTTCACTGATAAACAATGTGGGATACATGATGTTTACCCCAGATACACACCATGTAATCCAACATTACATCTTATAGGTTGTCCTGATCTATACAATGTGTGCAATAAATTTACCATGTCTAGTTACTTATCAGTGCATTGTGTACATCGCAACACGACTATGTAATGTGCCCTTGGGTTCATGGAATGTACACTGTCTACACTCTATGTAACCCATGATATCCTTCCACAATCCTAGGAACATATTGATGGAATATCCATTCATTAAACATATGTTCTTTTTTCCTTTAAGTAAAAAACAAATTGAACATGGATGATTAACATGTTGTATGAATATTAGTTAAATTTAGATTAAAGAATAAATATTCTAAAAATGGAATATCTAACCACTATTGACCATATAGACCAACACTCGAAAAAAATTATAAATTTAAAATGTGACCCCTCTAATACAACTTGAATATTTTTAAGCAGTGGGAAAACCTTCGAAGTTGAAGTAACCACAACGGTTTTGTCGATTTTATTGGCGAATTTCAAATTGTGCCTGATGTAAACACAACGACCAAAAAAAATAACTTCATATTTATATAAGAGAACCCAAAACCCGAAGAGGATATTTTCACATTAAATTTAATAATAATTTATATTAGATTTGAAGAAAGAATACCTGATCTATGGATATATCTTTGATGAAGTTATTGATTTTCTGATACCCATTTTGGATTACATTCATTGTACTTATAGGATCCAGGTACATACTCCTTATAAAATTTATCTTCACATTCCCTTGTGATCTTTGAATGAAACTGATTTATTATAGGATTCTATCATTGAAGATCCATCATTCTGTTTTTTCTACCATGATTGGCTCAAGATCTTTCGAGATTAAAGTAGTAATTCTCGTTTTTCAGAAGATGAGATAAGGAAGAGTCAAGATAAATGTTTTTTATACACAATGATTATCTATCCTTGATTCTAAATTAACCCTATATAATATACATTACCATTGATTAATAGATATATGGTTTAGGTTAAGATATGATTTAATTTCAAATCATCCCTTAAATAATATATTATTTTTAATATAACCCCATACATTATAATAATATTACCATTATTATTTTTATTGATTGCACTAAACAGAAAAATAATAAATATTATTATTTTACCAGCATGTAAATTAATATTTATCACCATACACAATCTTGATATGATCATCCTTCTCTGCATTTATTGAATACTCGAATAAATATTTAATTAAATATTTAATTTGTAAATAAATATTTTATTCCCAATATGATGAATAAATATTTATTAATTATTCAATAAAATATTTGTGATCTATAAAACATGAATAAAATTATTCTTTATCATTGAGAATAACATTTATTACCTTAGTTTAATTCAAATATAATTTAATTGAGATCAATGGCAAAACTTAGTGTGTGACCCTTGAGGATTATTTATCATTGTAATTATGTGGTCTTTCCTAAATTCTAAGACTATTATCCATCAATTAGTTAAGTAACCCAAGATAAAGAACATAATTTTATAACATTAAAAATAATTTATGAATGCTTTATTTTTAATGTAATCTATTTTTCACAATATCTCATCTAGAATGTTGCACATCTGTGTCATCAACCTATATGATTTACACATCTTTCAATGACTATCTGAAATAAAAATGTTGTTGCACCATGGAAATATAATTTAAGGTGAAGGTTATATTATAATCAAATGTCTCAGATATCAACTTCCATAAATATAAAAATGACAAAACTTTCCTTGAATTATATATTAATAACATTTCATTTTTGACGCACCCAGTGCACCCTACTTACCACGAACATATTTTGTCATAGTTTTTCTCAGTAAATATAATTGCTTGAGTAATATTATGCATTAATTATATTCTTAAAGTCTAAGTACCATTAAACACACTCACATATAATAATAACCAATGACACTAAAATAAGTATAATTCTTACTAGTTGGTATGTACTCAAAATCTCTCATCTTAATGATTACCAAGTGAAAAATTCATGATAATTATTCTCATATTTTTAAGAATACTCACACCTTAATATTTACATACTATGTTCCCTATCATAGTAAATTATCCAACTGTAGAAATATATTTAATACTATCATCATAGAACTTCAAAATTCTCATCAAATTAGGGAAATGCTATAACCTTTTCAATGCGATAGATACCCTTGGAAATTATTACATCATAGTCATGTAAAATAATGAGAAAAATTTGATAAGATGTTTTATTAATATTACAATATTTGATATACAAGAAATAAATATAAAAATGGTTGGTTCTAAAACACCAACTCCAACAATTTCCATGATTATTCAAAGTTGTTACGCCAGCCTACTATGTCATCCACCTCACTCACCATAGACCATACCCATGTCTCACCTCGGCTACCACGCATAAAGTCACATGATATATCTTCTATTAATTATACCCCTACCATTTCACTTAACCATATTCTCTACCTTTTTAACTTTTATTCCATGTAGTTCTTCAACATTATTCTTATTCCATGGAAAAGTGTGAGAGCGTGAGAGAGAGGATTGTCAACAAATGAATTTCATAGCCCCTACTATGAAAACTTATTCTAGTTGGGAGCTTACTTCCTACAAGCCCTATTTTAAAACTAATATTATCCTAATAAGTTTTATACCCTGAATCATCTTCATGTACTTCGACTAGAATCTCTCAGGTTCTTAGTTTATAATTTATCCAGTAAGGATGTATTTCTTTTGTTTATTAAAGTTGTATTTTTTTTACAGTCTTTATAGATTGGTGTGTAAAATTTCATCCTTCTTGGGGGTGTATATAACAATCCTTGGACTATAGTTCACCGCAATTCCCTAAAGTGATATCGTCCTCATGAATTTATAGTTTCTGTAGTCTATGTGTGTTTTTATCTATTATTTATTCTCTATTTTTTGGTCTATTTTCATTTAATTTTCATAATAAAAAATCATGGTGGTGGTGTTCCAACCATGAACATAATACCAATGAGGTATAAATGATATAAATACTTTTTTATTTACCTTTCAATATTTTCTTATCATTTTATACGCTATTGTTTCCATAAATTTTCTTCTTTCTTCTGTTATACTATTCTTCTTGAATCATCCTTATTTCCCAATCATTCCATCTTGGATATTTTTTTAAGGTTCATATCATTCAGACTTGCCTCCACCCTCTCAATTGGTATCTGAGAAAGTAATTGGGATTAATTATGTCTTTAGTTAAGTTATATATTGATTATTTGGATGGTGAATACGGTTTTAACATTTGGAGAGTTAAAATGAGAGTTTTTCTTGTCCATAGTGGACTCAAATACATTATCATATATAACAAGAAGCATTTTGTGACTATTTTCACAAATTTTTTGTCATCCTCCACCTATGATGATGTCCACCCTAACGTTCTTTAAAAATCCCATTGTATACCATTGTTAAATGTAAGAGATAAGGTCGTACGTGATGTCATTCATGAAACTATTTCAAAGGAAATGTGGATTAAACTCGAACATCTATATATATGCAAGTCCTTTATTATTCATTTTTATATGAATATTAGGATCTATACATTTAAGATAACCCTTGTTTCTTAACTTTTTGTTCATATGTATGATTTTAATAAATCCTTTCATAACATAGCTTACATAGATATCAATATTAATGATGAGGATTATGTTATTATTATTTTATATTCCCTTGATGATTTATTTAATTGTTTAAAGGATTAAATGTTGTATGGTATGGAGTATATAATGCTAGAAGAAGTTAAATCAGTTTTGTTATCTCACTATTTTCAAACAAATGGTTTGAAGGACATGCGTAGTGGGGTAAAACTAAAACCCCAATTAATTAATTTTAGGATACAAATTAAAAGCAATAGTAAAGAATGGAAGGATAATAACTAGTTTAAAACTTTTAGTGTTTTGAGTTCCATTAAACAATCCACATTTAAATATGCTATATAGATTTTAAAATGAATAAAATCATAGCGCATATTAATGTGGTCATAATTGGTTGTGACTCTACTAATGTTCTATAATTCTATTTTCAACCCTTAGTTAGAGTTAGAAGTAGATTTATACTATCCCATTTTTTGTTCAAATGAATGGATCTACATGCGATTTACAAGGGCCCCATGTGGGAAGAGACAATTTTTATGGGATGGTCTTAATTTTTTAGGTTAAAGAGGAAAATATCTCATGAAAGATTCTATTTTTTGGGGTTTTTTCTACTGTGGTTTTTTTAATAGAATATTATTTTGGATTTTATAGGGTTTTTTTAATTGGTTTTGATTACACTAATGAAGTTTTTTTCTTATTTCTAGATATTGAGGAATCATTTTCATTTCATTTGTTTTTAATTTTTTTGGAATCTTAACTAATATAGGTAAGTTCGATTGTAATGTTGTTTCTTAGTTATGTTTCCAATTTCTATGCATTTTTTAACAGTTTTAATAGTAGTAAATGGGTTGTTTTGGTAGAAAATTTGCTATTATGAAACATGATAAATGAAATTTTTGCAGGGAGTTTATGTTTTTTAGTCTTAGTCATTATATTTATTAAAATATGCATAATCAAACTAATAAACCAGGTTATAATAACATCACTAGTGTTTTTTTTATTTTCATTTTTTTTGAAAAGGTAATGATTTTTTATCTCATTGCCTATATATTAAAATAAAAATAGTTTTTTAGTTTCAGATCTACATGCCTTTTTTATTTTATTTTCCATTATTTTTTTTGAATTTTATTATTATGTAAATGCTACAGTTTTTATAGGATTTTGTTTATTTTTCCATGTAGGGTCTTTTATTTTGGCCTTCTCTTATTTGGAATTTGGGGTTTGAGGGACCTTTCTGGGTTGGTTGTTCATATTTGTCTTGTTTATATGGCTTGATCTTGGTGCTTCTTCAACATATAGTTCTCTTCATTGATTAAACCCAATTAGATGGATGTATTGTATGGGTTTTGTACTTCCTTGGTGTGTTTGTTCAAACTTTAATTTTACGGTTGATCTTCATACCATTCCACCCAACTATTTATTAATGCCACATGATTTCAATGTTCATTCAAAGTAGTTATGCCAACTTTCCATTCCATCTCACTCACTCTCCCTACATCATAAATGTGTCCCACCTAAGATTTCATGCATGACACTGCCTTATCTTTCTACTCTTCATTATGCCCCAATTTTTTCACTTCCCAATGTGCACGACCTTTAAATCATTGAGTCCTAATGGTTATTTAGCATTCCTCTTATTCTATATAAAAGAGGGATGACCAGAGAGAAAGGACTGCTAAAAACTCCATTATGTATCCCCTACTACAGTGTTCGGTTCTAGTAGAGAGATTACTTCCCATAATCCCTCCAATCAAAATCATACGTTTTTAAGAATTTATAACCCTTGAAACATTATTCTTCTTCTTAGACTCTAATTTCTTTCGTTCTTGGTGTAGACTAGAGCCTGTAAGGCTGTATGTAATTTATTAATTAAATCTATGTTATTTTTATTCTTTATTTTTCTCTAGTATGTGTGGTGTGGCACGTGTGAGTCTATATGTCTTGAAGGTGTATGTTACCATCCTCAAAATTTGGTTCACCATAAGTCCATGGAGTGATAGGTGCCTCATGCATGGATAGTTTATATGGTTAATGAGTATTTTTCTTTATTATTTATTATTTTTTTGTATGCATTTTTTTGTTTTGATTTATTTAATAATAAATAATGTGGTGGTGTTCTTGGGATGAACTTATGACCAATGAGGTCCAAATCATGTATATACTCATGTTATTTACCTTTCATAAATTTTTTATCACTCTTTATGCTGTTTTTTAATTGATATGCTTTTTTTGTTTTCCTATACTTCCAAAATCACTTTTCATTCATGATCTTTCCTTCTTCGATCCTGTTGGTTAACGTTCATTTAGTTTGGACTAGACTCCACCCTAAAACCATGGAATATCAATCAAGGCACCCAAACATCTCACATATGTCCTACCTTATCCTTGAAATATATATCTTACATTTTCTCACCACCAGAAATAGTTTCTTGAACCCTAGAACATATCTACTAATTCACGCTTATTCCTTGTAGATGCACCACACCGGCTACCTCAAACATGGTATCTTATCACATTGGAGATCCACCATTGATGTTTCACTCACTATCACCAACGGTGCATACATGGTACAAAAAATGTGACACAACCCATCCTATTTATTGGTGATGGTACCCTACAACCAATTTCTATGTACTTTATGGTTATGTGTATTAATATTTATGAATACTAAAAAAGTTCTTACCACATCGGAATAATTTTTATGGGTGAAATATTATATGATAATGTCCTAAGAGTATCTGTCACACTGAAAATGTCTTAGAAGTTCCCTGATATGATGAGAACCTAGATGTTTCATGATAGTAATATTAAATATATGTCAAATATCCAAATGATATGATTTGATGGGATAAAAATGATACATGATATTATGGGTATAGACTCATAGGAATTTGAATCACTTTCTCGTGGGGTACACCCTTAGTAATTTCAAAGAAAAATGTTATAGGAATAAGACCTTACATTATAAAATGTATATTTATATGTGTCATTGGATGTTTCTATCAGAAAATATTTGTATTAATACTTAAACTTTTTTATTAATATTAATGGATATCCTAAGTCACATACTTTTATGTATTGTTGAAAATCATGACAACATGTTCTCATTGTGAAGTTGGATATGTTGGTTACATCATTTGTAATATTACATTGATGTATAATGTCAAAAAGGATTTTTACCTTCATTTCTTTAATGTTTTTTGATATCACAAGCCCTTTGATGAGAATATAACTTCCAAAATAAATAAATATCTTTGGTACTCTATGGGAAGAATAATTTCTATAAATTCAAAGAAAGAGACATCGAGCACATGGGTTGATGACATCGACATGCAACCTGCTTGATTAGAGATATCATGATAAAGGGATTGTATTAACTAGTGAGTGTTTGTATGAGGTTTTAATTCAATATGAAATTTACTTATTTATCCATGGTTTCCTTGATGCATTTCTAGATGTTAACCTGAGAAATTAGGCACTTCTACCTACTACCATAAAGAAAGAGGTCGAGGGCCACACACTGAGTGTATTCAATATATCAGTTAAATTATATTTTTAATTTAACAAGTTATAATAAATAGTATTCTTTCATTGGGGTTTAATAATTATTTTTGAGTTTTTTGATTAACAAAATTTAATCATGATTTATTCAGAATAATAGATATGTGAGTTAAATAATAAAAAATATTTAATCCTAACATTTTTTCAGTATACTTTTTATTATATTTATTGGAGAATAATGAAGTAACATTTATTTATTAAATAAATAATAATTATTCATTTTTTTGAATACCATGTAAGATATATGGATTACTTTTAATGGTATATTGGAATTGATGTATTAAATATCATTTTAAAAAATATTAATTTATTTATTTAAAAAATGATATTTATTTAACCGTAGGTTCTACACATGTCAAGAAAATAATAATATTATTTATATTATTATATTACATTGGGAATGCTAAGAAATGGGGAATTGGATATAAGACTTTGTGAAATTACAAAACCCTGACCTAACTTTATATATACTCGACTATATTTCCTTCCAGGGTTAGCCGGTTATTGTGCACAACAAACCTATATAGAATTGTCCCTAAGAAAGAATCATCTCAAGAATAGGCCCAATAACTAGATCTTGAATCCTCCTACACTCTAAATACTTTGAGATAATGAAAAGAATCATTCATCCACGAAGAGATTCAAACTGTGATAAATGATGAATGAAATGATCAATTAGAATCATTCATGTTAAAACCTGATGATTTTATAACAACATTATAGGATTTTGATGCATTCCTAGACCACCACATAGGGATTATACCTTTGTATCCAATGATAAAATGATGGCATGATAATAATGGTATATTGATTCATTAATAAATAAAGGATTACATGTCAATGTAATTCTAAAAATATTTTTAATTT
The DNA here is from genome assembly GCA_963277665.1 of Viscum album. NCBI lineage: Eukaryota > Viridiplantae > Streptophyta > Magnoliopsida > Santalales > Viscaceae > Viscum > Viscum album. The sequence continues at coordinate 187,270,938 of OY728140.1, forward strand.
ATTTACAAATTATATGTGAGGATCATTGATTTTGGTTATAGAATTAATAAGTTAAGTAATATTTGATTTAACTTTACTGTTCATGATGGTCTTCATCATGTACACTTCAAATTATACATAAATTAAAATTAAATGTTGAGTTGTCTATTCCCAGTATGCACTTCTTCAGTGCCAGAAATCTACCAGTGGTACCAGAGTCGGTCACAAAATTAAATTATAATTATTTATTAATCATTGATCGATTATATGCACTTGAAATTAGTTTTCATTTCAAGATTATTTTTTCTTGAAAACGAAAATATAAATCAACTATTCTCATTCTTCATTATTAATATCTGAAGACTCTATCAAGATATATCGAGGGTTCTGGTCGGATAACACAAGAGTACATGGCGTGTAACGACCCAGGTATTTATTGAATGATACTTTTTTTCATATTAATATCTACAAAAAAGATATTAATTTTATGTTAAAGAGACGCTTATTCTGATAGCGTACTCAACATGGAGCAACATATTTATCTAAAATCTTTCGATGCACAAAACTTTGAGTTATACCAAAAACTAATATAATATTATTATTATTTTCAATGGTAGTTAACGCATAGTTGTTGTATTTCTGGGAATGAACATAACTAACTACATTATTACTACACATGTTTGTTAACTGTATTTACTTGTATCTAATAAATTTTAGAGGCTCAAAATAATAATGAATCTTATTTTAAGCAAGAAATACTCTAATATTCTTTAAAAGGTCGATTTACCACCTTTTGATGGAGAACCCTTTTTAAAAGTAGTTTTTTTCACGTTTATATATTACATTTGAAAAAATAAACTTCTTCTATAGAAGTGTGGAATCAAAATTTACTTTGGGTAAATGTTTTGTATTTTTCTGATAAAGTTCATTTTTAATGAATAGTCAAAAATACTGCCTTTTAAGTTAAAACTTTCTTTTCATCTAATTTATTTATATGATCATAATGTTTTTTAATTGTTTTTAAATTGTAATTAGATTATATTATTATAATTTAATAAAATTTTGGTTTTTTGAAGTAATTTCTCTTTGAAATTGGACATAAACACATGTTAATCTTTTGGTAGTTTTCACTTCTTAAAAACACACTTTTTGGTTTTGACAATGGGAATTAATTTTAAATTAAAGTCTAAAAATTATGTGTTTTTAATTTGTAAAAATGGATTCCATATTTGTAATCAGTAGGTTTATATTTTGTAAATAGGTAGCTTTTATTTTTAGACATTATGAATAGTAACTTTAGTAAATATTTTATTTACCATGTTTAAGGGTAAATCTTGTAAATAAGGGTAAAAATAATATTCTAATAATATTAAATTACCCTAACATGTATCTAAACCCTATTTTCGAGATATTTCTGACCATGTTAATACTTGGGTTGATTTTAGGTCCTCATGGAGTCACTTTTCTGTGAAAATGACATTTAATTACGTATAATTTAATGTTAAGGACAATATAACCTAAACATGTATCTTTTATGAAAACAATTTTTAAATGGGTTCATATAAGTGATATATTAAAATATAAAAAGTAATTATAAATATAATAAGATTTAATACATAATAGTATTTTATTTATAATTTTTATACATCAAATAAATAAATTTATTTATGACACAATGGTGATGTAGTGATTACCTTATTAATGAAAGATTTAAATAAATGAGATTATAAATATTAAAATAAATTTATTTTGAAACTTTTTATTCCATACACGAATTTTATGGATGCTTATGACTTGTTATAATTTAATTAATGAGGTTTTTTAGAATTAATCAACTTGTTCTAGATATCTAAAAAGGCATGATGTGAATAGTATAAAAATTGACATAAATGAGTTTTTAAATCAATTAATATTTTATTAAATGATATAATAGTCCTAAAAATATAATATTTAGATAAATTACATATATTATCTTAAATTTTTCATTAAATATCCATTTTTTGTCGCTTGGAATTTTATAGTAACTATATTAACCATATATTATGAAAATACAAGAAGACATGACAAGTGTTAATTTATTTAACTAAGGGATAGAGAAAAAAGATAAAGATACTTTTAAGCAAAAAATATGTATAAAACCCATTAAATGAAATGATATTGACCCATTCTCATCTTATATTTTAAATAGATCACTTTTGTGTTATTATAATTCATAAATAAATTAATAATAAAATAATTCCTTCAAACATTTCTAAAGTGACCATCCTCCCTCTTATAAAAGGACACCACCTCTAACCCTTACTCACACATTTCAAGACCCATTATATTGTCCAACCACGGAAAAAATAATCTACCAAAATCCCTCCCTTACTCTAATAAGCCTTCCCCTAGGAACAAGGAAATTCCAGAGAGCCCTTTGGCTCAAATCAAAAAAAAGTTACCCGATTTGAGGTAACGTCTTCTCTCAAGTTCCTTTCCATTATTTTTCCTTATCCAATCTATATGATCTTATTATTCTTTGTTTATATAACAACACTAGTTTCTAAAATATACTAGGTTGTTTTATAAGAAGGATTCTAACTACACTTACACACACCTTCGTCCAATGGGAATAGAACATACTGTTTCTGTGGATGGCGAACTACTGCCTCACGAAACGATGATTGTTCAATCCTCTCCTACCACATCTTATTATGGAAATTATTATGGAACTGTAATTATATATGATATATATGATATATATTTTATCCATATTCTACTTTAATTCTTATTTATAAAATACCTTTATTCATTTCATGTTGTATTAATACGATAATTCCATTTGAGGAAGTGCGGAACACCACCCCCTCAAAGTGATAGGAATCGTTCATTATATGCATGGAATGTATAAAGTATGTAATTAATTAACTTATGTAACATATATAACATATATATTATACTGTAATTAGAATATACCTATGTACCATTTAGTTTTCATTCCATTAAATATGAAAAAGAAATGAAAGTAGTGTTCATGTGTACGTACGGCTTACCATATCCATGAATGGTGCAAATAATTTCTTATATCTGAATGATATAGACAATTATAAATACATATATACTATATATATATGATATATATGATATCTAAATAATGAATATAATTCTTGATACAATGTAATTTTGACCACAAAGACAATTTTTAATTATAACAAGTTCATTTTTGACTCAAGTTCCGAACATCGAAAAAATATCTAATATGAACTCAAATAATTAAAAATTTGTTATAGAAAGGTAATAAGTGATATAAAATAAATAATAAACTTGAAAAAATTTCTTAATCAAGTAGAAATTAACTTATGTTTATTATTCGTGAAATTAAATAATGAATGAGTCAAGTCGAATACGAGGTAAGGAACTTTGCCTCAATCTCCTTTCATTGAGGCATGTTTTGATATGGTGTATAATAAAACCCTTTGACTTTTACATTCATTAAAACAGAATATTTTATTTAAGAATCATTTTAATAAATGAAAAAATGAATGTTTTTAATGATTTTCGGTGACAATGACCTCTCATTCGCTATAATCGTTATTTGATATTTAGCTTCCTCTATAAGGCATCGTGTTTTTTAAAAGGAAAAAAGAAACCCCATATTCACTTTAGGGTATTTTGGTTTTGAAAATAGTTTTAAAAGTGTATTTAATATTTCAATATCTTGAAATTTTTTCTTGTGATTTCAAATGAAATTTTATGATTGAAATTTTTATATATGCAATCTTTTATGTGTGATGATTATATAATGGTACTTAGACATTTTTTGGGTGGTTACGTGATAAACCAAATAATGGGTGGTTCCGTGATAAAACAAGGACAGGTGTTTACATTATATCCTCCAATTCATTGGGTATGTAAGTTGTTCGTATAGTTATTCCATTTATAATAATGATTTATGGAAGTCGACAATATAGTTATTCCATTTAAGTATGATTATGTCCCAATATTACCATTTATATGTAATGTGTGTTTTCTATGGGTTTTACGGTAAAATTTTGGTAACAAAAGGGTAAGAAATGAGCTTTTATTTAGTGAAGAGTATTTACTACTTCATAAAGGTGAAAATTATTACTTTTGATAAAGTATTCATGGTTTACATGTTGTTTTGAAAAACAAACAATTTTCTTTCTTTGTGTATCCCTTACTAAGATTTTTATGCTCATCCCATGTTTTTTAAATGTTTTTCATATGACTTACAGTGGAATAGAATCAAGGATGGGATCAAGGAAAATTCATGTTGTTTAAAACATGTAACTAAGCATTTTTTTTCTTATAAGTGTTTTTATTTAATTATAAAATGGATACTAAGTAGAAGGGTCTATATGTAATATAAAATTTGTTATGTATAAGTTATGACATAATTCTATACATCTCTAAACCTAAAAAGATCATCAATGTGAATTATTCTCTTAATTCAAGATTATGTAATGTTTGTGATCGGGTCCTTACATGGCATCTAGACTAATTGAACACATCATATACCCATTTTCAATATAATAGGATGACTCATATTAAAATCACATCATCATGTTTTAACAAAACATTAAATGCATTTAATGCACAACATGTGTTCACCGAGCTAAGTAGGATATGGTTTTCCAGACTACAGATTTTTTAACTCAGTTACACATCATGTAGTCCATGTATTTTCTTAGTAGAAAAGATGGGGTCCATGTTTTGTTGTTTATTTACTACATGACATAGGGACTAACAAACCATGTAACATAGGGGCCACGTGATATATAGCCATAATATTCATCATGTACATCATACACATATGTGGATGACAAACACGCCTCGTTCTTGGGAATGTGTTGTAGACATTGGTATAAGATATCACATGTCATGGAATCCAAGTATACATCGTGTAATATATTGTATCTTTATGCTTTATTTAACATGGACAGAAAATATTATTATATAATTAAATAGATTTACATGTGTTATGTGTGTCATTTATTAGATATAACAATCCATGTCATATGATTATGAATTATATATTTAATTATTTCCCTTGTTAAATTCTAATCTTTAAGATTTGTATGATCATTACTTATATTGTACTCCATGTTTGTTAATATAATTACATGGAGCATAATTTACATGTGTTTATGTATCATTTATTTGATATTACAATCCCTTTAATTACATATCACACTATAAAGGCTGGGTCCCAAGTGAATACATAGTATAAGGACCATGCCATGTAGTTTGGATGAGTACAAGTGTTTTCATTCAAGTATACATATATACTTTATTATTTTCAAATAAAATTATCTTTTAAATTTTTTATGGATGAAGAAATTTTAAACATGGATTGGCTGGAATTAAGAAAATATGAATTTATTTATTAATAAAATTAATTTTTGGTGATTTTATCTTAATTTAATATCAAATTGAATTTAATGTTAGAATGATAGAAAATGTATATATTTGTTTCATGTGTTTGGATGGTCATGAAATTTAACCAATTCCATGGATCTGATTGGTTTCTTTTTAATTTATTATCATTAAATTAAATCAATGGCTTGTGTGTCATCCCCTCCACTCATTATGTAAGGATATGTGTGTTTTTGTTTACTTTTATGTATACCACTTAAAAGATGACAAGATTGTTTACAATGAAATATAACTAAACCACCATTTGGTGGAAAAGGTGAAACAACCAATGAGATTCTAGAATTTGTAAACACTGATGTGTGTAGATGTTTTCTAATAGAATATAGTGGTGGGTATAATTACTTCATAACTTTAAGTGATGACCTGAGTAAATATGGTTATATTTACTTGATGAGGTATAAGTTTGAATCCTTTGATAATTTCAAAGAATTCAATAATAAAGTAGGGAATTAATTTGTAAATAAGGTAAAAAAACATTAATTTGACAATGGGGGTGAATATCTAAACCAAGAGTTTATTAACATTAAACACAAGCATGGGATTCTATCTAAAATCACAACATTGAATACAATGAGGGATTTTCCAAAATTATAATCTTCCTTTATTGAATGAAAATAAAGTAACATAAGTCCAATACAAATACACAAATAATACACCACATTGGAATAATGTTAGTGAAAGGAGGAATTGTACCTTTCTTAACATGGTATGTTTGACGATGATTCAAACAAGTATTCCATTATCCTTTTGGGATATGAATTACACACCATAAAGTACATGTTAATACAAGTACTAACTAACGAATGGTGTTTTATTTTAGTTATGTAGTGGAATGAAACTCATATTGTCATAGTCATGCATGGGGATGGGATGCATTTGTTAAGTCTAACTTTGGAAAAAACTGGAACCTTAAGGAATAAAGTTTATTTGTATATGGTATCCCATAAAAATAAGGGTAAACTATATATACAACAAATTAGATAATATGGTGACCATCACAATAAAGCCCATTTTTCTTAAGAGAGGGAACATATTCAGGAAGGATAGTGGATGAAAGATTGTATGCAATGAAGTTAATGTGAAAGATTGACAAGATCTGGTATAGGAACACATTCTACAGGTCTCAATTATTAGGTTATTCTAAAACATAAGTATTATTTTGGGTCATTACATAGGTTAGTTAACTATAAAGATATGATTATATAGCCACTAATGATGGTCCTCTCACCTAAAAAGAATAATTAGAGTGCTCAGAAGATAAATGATAGAAACAATCCATGAATTCTAATATTGATCCATGTATTCAAATGAAGTTTGTCTTTTGGTTGATCCTCCAATTGATGTAAATCTAATTGGGTGAAAATCGGTGTTCAAGAGAAAATAGGACATGAAAAGTAAAGTGAATAAAGAAAAACTAGTGGAAAAAGAGTTTAACTAGATTCAATGCATTAAATAACACAACCGGAATGGTTTGTGACGCCAGGTATTTCGAAAAATATATAAAAGTTACATAGATTGAATTATATATTAAATAAAGAACTCAGATCACGAAACATTAGTTTATGAGAAGCAATAAAATAATTTGGTTTCATTAATAATAAATGTGAACCACGTGTTTTGGACCTCATGCAATTAATCATTAATTCCTATAAGGCTAATCAAATTTTGAAATTTATAAAGACTCAAACTAATGCCACTGACTAGTTAAACATAGTAAATATAAAGTGTGAGGTTGAACCCATGAAATAGTTGAGTGGATTTTTAGGAATGATATAGTGTGTTTTTGAGAAACAAATGAGTTCAAGATGAGAGAAGATGTCAAGAATTGTAATTTCTAGGACTGTGTGGTAGAGGAATGAATTGTATGCTCAGTTGGTTAGGTTGTTGTTAGAGTCAAGGCTAGGAAAACCCTTGGTCTTGGTTCTTATGCACTATTTCAAAAATTCCCCATTTCATATGATCAATTACATGGGTTTGTTATTTATCTAGGCGTCTCGATACCATATTAAAACATAATTATTTTAAGCTACATGATGTTTATGTGTAATTCAATACAATTAGTCATGAAATGTACAGTTTCTCCTAATTCAATTACAATGTCCATGTAACAAAGAAATGACAGATATTAGGAATTAATGTACGACTACATAACCTAATAATGACAAAAAAATAATTGGATAATTTCCACACAATCCACCTTCCATTACATTTCTCAATAGTGATATAATTTCACCCTAATATTAAAAATTAAAGGTAATAAAAAGAAATAAAAGAGGAGGGGAGGGGGAAAGAATGAGAGGGATAGGGAGGGAGGGTGGGAGTGAGTGAGGGAGGGAGGGAGGGAGAGAGATGTAATTATCTCCAGAATTCCAAATTCCGCAATGTATTTTAAACATCTTCAGTTTCATCTATATATAAGAAAATAAATCCTCAATTTTATCCCTTTTTTATTTGAAATATCAAATAAAAGTCATCTTAGTCAACACTAGAATTCAAGATTTCATATCTTCAACAATTCCTCCATGAATATCAATAAGACCGAACTTCAAATTACTACAGCTTGACTAAGGCTACATCATATAAATTTATGCTTAGCTATTTTTTTGTCCATTTTCAATATTTACTTTATGTTAATGGGGTGTGAGGTGGTACGATATCATTTTTTTCACTTTGAACATGCACGCTGAAACCCAAAAATATATGAATCTTCAACATGGAACGCAAGCCACACCATGGCCATGGAAGTAGATGTTTAATGTTCAATATCCTCCTGTGAGCCACGGGTTCATCCTCCATGGAGTAGTTGTAAATACAAACCAAACAAGATTGTTTTTCAAAGAAGTGTCTTTCCCATGTGGCTGGATCTTCCCCATGCATTTTTCCTCTTTCCCAAGTATTTATTTCATTTAATTCAAGTAATTTATGTTGCTTTGATTTTTGTTACATCAATTAATGATTCAATTTTTTGGTGTCTTTTAATATGTTGGGAATAGTCTATAAATAGGGTTATAGTGTAGTCCATTAATGTGTGTGAAATATAATCTTTAAATCATTCCTTTTCATTGTTCCATTTTTTATTCCTCTTATTTACTAGCATGTATATCCAAAAAACTCATACCAGATGTCGGTACAAAGACATCCTAAAATTTTCAAAGATGGCCACCACAATCTAGAAGTAAGTTTTAATTTTTTCTAAGTAAAACAATAAAATGTGGTCATCTAAATTATGGAATTGCTTAGGTCACATAAACTATGGGATTTCGGCACTGATGGGTATATATTACCCACTATGGAGAAGGAATTCTCCTTCACAAATGAAGAAAAAAATACTATCAAAAATCAAAATAAAAAATACAACAAGGCATTTTTCCTCTTCTATAAATGGTTGGATGAATCAACTTTTTAAATTATTATTGATGCCACGTCAAGAAATAAATCATTGGATACCCTTGGGAGTCTCTTCAAGGGAATTGTTCGAGTAAAGCAGGTTTGACTTAAAACACTAAAACCATAGATCGAAGTAGTGTTCATGAAGGAAGGTGATAGTATCTTTGATTACTTATAGTGATAAATTTTTATTATTAACAATATAAAAATAAATGATGAAAAAGTGTAGGACATTCATTTCATTGAAAAACACTTTGATCTCTCACCAAAAAATTGATCATGTGGTTGTTGAAATTGAAGAATCAAATGACCTAGAAAATTTTTCCATTGAATAATTGATGGGATCGTTGCAAGTTCATGATAAAAAAATGTAAATGAATATTGGCTCAATGATATAGCATGACATAGAGTCCAATTTTAATCTAGATTTAAAAAATAATGGATAAACACAACGAGGTGGTCACAGAACTAGAAATCATGAAAGAGGCAGAGAGCATGGATATCATCCAAGACATCAACCAAAAAAATAAAATTTTACCATCTTTAATGAAATAGGAAATGGTGGAGGTTGATTCACACGTTTTCATGGAAACAAAAATAACATTCAATTCCACAAATAAAATAAATTCATCCATTATGCTTTTGAGTGTTGGAGGTAAATTTATCATAAAGAATGATCCAACTATGCTAAATAATCTTACCATGAAGAAGAATTCACCACACTCATCCTCGCACAATAATAGGCATGGTAATGGATAGATGTGTTGTATCTCAAAACGAGTGCAAGAAAACATATGAGTTTTAACAAAGAACTATTCAAGGAACACACTAAAGAAGTTTGTGGTGACGTGAGTTTTGGTAACTCATCAAAGTTACCCGTGAATGGAAAAGGTAAGATTAAAATATATCAGAAGAATCGTGAGTCAAATTACATCTCTAATGTGTATTACATACCAAAAATAAAAAATAATATCATCATTATTGGATAACTCCTCAAGAAGGGGTATGTCACACATATATAGAACTATTCTCCCTCTATAAGAGATGCTCACAAGACACTTGTTGCTCAAGTAAAAATGGAGAAGAATCATATATTCTCGCTGCAGATTCACATGAAGGTTGAGGAGTATATTCTTGGACTCATAAAGAATGACTCGTGGATATGGAATCAATGCTTTGGGTGTATCCATTTCAGTAGCCTTAAAATTTTATCCTCTTCAAGCATGGTGTGTACCTTTCTGGGTATTGAAGTTCAAAATCATGTATGTGAGGAATCTACACTCGGTAAGCAAAAAAGGAAATCCTTCCCAAATGGAGTGTCCAGAAGAGTAAAGGAACCACTTCAGTTGGTCCATACTAATAGTTGTGGACCCCTTGAAACACCCTCACATGGAGGTAATAAGTACATCATTACCCTCATTGATGATTTTTGTAGAAAACTTTGGGTGTACTCCATAAAATAATAATCTTCCACTTTTACTATCTCTAAAATTTTTAAATCCCATACTGAAGCGGAAAGTGGGAAAAAATCAAATTACTCTAGTCTGACCGAGATGGATAATAAACTTTAAATGAATTTCAATACTTCTACAGGGAACAACTCATAAATATGCAATACATTGTATCCTAAATTCCACAGTAGAATGGAATTATGGAATGAAATAACTACATTATTCTCAACCTGATGAGGACCATGATAAAGAAGAAAGGCCTCCTAAAGAGCTTCTGAGCAGAGGCAGTTGCATGTGTTACCTACCTGCTCAATAGGTTTTAACCAAGAGCATAATAAATTGGACACAAAAAGAGGCATGGAGCGGCTAGAAATCTATTATGGTGTACATTAGAATATTTGGTGTGTCTCCCATGCTCATGTTCTAGAAGAAATAAGAAGTAAGCTTGATTATCATCGTGAAAAATGAATATTTATCAGCTATAGTGAAGCACCTAAAGCCTAAAAGATCTATAATCCACTAAAAAATAAAGTATATGTGAGTATAGATGTGATATTTAGTGAGTAAGAATCTTGTAAATTGAATGATGAGGAACCGAAAAAATATATTCTATTTGAAAAAGAAGATCCTAAAGAAAGTCCTGGTCATCAGGAAAAAATGCCCGCAACACCTATTTCAGGCACATCATCATTTGACAGATGTTCAGGAGTACATTGTATCCCTCCTTAATGCACTCCATAAATTCAAAATATTGCCACCTATTCCTCACTCATGGTTTCTTTAAAGACAAAGAGCTTAAGATACATCTATGAGAAAATTGAAGAGGTAAATCGTTTTCCCATATTCAGATCATGAGCCTCTAACATTTCAGGGATCCATAAGATATTAATGTAGTAGAATTTTTATGAAAGAATAAATTCATTCCATAGAGAAAAATGACACATGGGAGTTGAATACACTTCCTAAAATCTAGAAAACCATCAGCATCAAATGGGTGTGCAATATCAAGCTAAATGTTGATGGTGAGATCAATCACTACAAGGAAAGTATCGTATAAAAGGGGTATAAACAGAAGTACGGTGGGGATTATGAATAATTATTCTCTCTTGTTGCTCATATTAACATTGTGAGGTCAATAATCTCCCTTGTTTTCCATCAAAGTTAGATGATCTACCAACTAGATGTCAAATCTGCATTTGTGAATGGAATTATAGAAGAAGAGGTCTATGTTCACTAGCCGGAAGGATTTTTTATGTAGGGAGAGAAACCCAAGGTGTATCGACTGAAGAAAGCTCTCTATGGGTTGAAGAAAGCTCCAAATGATTCAAATACATGCATCTACAACTGTCTTCAAGAGAATGGATTCACCCAATGTCCATATGAGCATGCAGTTTACATAAATAAGAATGTTGGTGGCAATATACTTATAGTATGCTTGTATTTTGATGATTTTTTTTTTACAAGGAACAATAGAACAATGTTCGATGAATTCAAGAATTCCATTTTAAAGAGTTTGAGACGATTGATGGAGGTATTATTTCTTTTTCTCTAGGAATATAAGTAAATCAACAACATGGACGAATTTATATATCTTAGAATAAGTATTCTAAGGAATTTCTTGAAATGTTCAAGATGGCCAGTTGTGACACCGTAAAAACTCTTGTGGCAACAATCTTAAAACTAATAAAATATGGAGAAGGAAGAAGCATTGACTTGACTTTGTTCAAGAGTCCAATTTGAAGCCTAAGGTACCTAAAAATCATAAGGAATGGTATTCTCTACAGTGTTGGGATTTTAATAAGGTACCTAGAGGTACCAAAAGAGTCACACTAGCTGGCATCAAAATGAATCTTCAGGTATGTTAAAGGAAAAACAAAATTTGGTCTTTTCTATCCATAAAATGCTGAAGAAAAGGTATATAGTTACTCAAAAAATGAATGGTTAGGTGACCAATATGAAAGAAAAAGTACAATTGGATGTGAATTTTTTCTTAAATGGACTACTTTCTTAAAGAATTCAAGGAAGAATAGTGTGGTCACCCTATCCACAAATGAAGTAGAGTACGTGGAAGAATTATCCATTATTTGTGACGGAACTTAGTTGAGAACCCAACTAAAGGAGATGAAGAATACATTGTATGGATCCACAGTAATATATGTGGATAATATGTTGGCAATAAAATTATCCAAAAATATGGTACAGCATGGAAGAAGCATACACATTAATACCCAATACCATTTTCTAAGAGATCGTGTAGAGAAAAAACTAATAAAATTAGAATATGTCCATACCACAAAACAAGAGGCTGATATTTTCCCAAAGGAATTACTCAAAGATACATTCAATCAACTAAGAATGATGCTTGTAATGAAGCTAGTTTTGGTTTGAAGGGGTGTGTTGGAAATATAAACCAAACTTGTTGGTTTTTCAAAGAAGTGTATTCCCCATGTGGCTGGATCTTCACCATGCATTTTTCCTCATTCCTTAGTATCTGTTTCATTTATTTCAAGTCATTTAATTTGATTTTTTTTTTGTTACTTCAATTAATAATATGGTTTTTGGTGTATTTTTATTTGTTGGTAATAGTCTATAAATAGGGTTCTAATGTAATCTATTAATGTGTGTTAAATATAATCTTGAAATCATTATTTTTCATTGTTTAATTTTTTCTTCCTCTCATTTCTGAGATTTGATAGTCAATAGGAATAGCCTAGGTCATTTCAATTCCTCTAAGATCACGATCCATCCTTCCTTCTTCATTATCCTTGAATTCATGCTTCCACGATTATCTCTTTGCTAAAACACTCAGGTTTGGCATTTGAACTATTCCTATCAACCACAGGATTTCCAAAAACTGTGTAGAATAATGTTTTTGGTCATTTTTCTACTTACAAGGCATGCATCATGACTAGTATCCCATTTTAGTGGGAATATTGGTCACGAACCTTCCATATACAATAAGGCATGGCCTTCTATGGTGTATCGGAGGTCATGGTCCCAACAATTAAAGTGAATGCTTTATCTTTCCCGTTCAACTTCACATGGGGAATCATCTGAGATTCGAGTGGAATTCCAAGGTTCTTTCAGCCTTCTCGGTGGCTCAAAGATCAAGACTGAGCTTACCCAATGGCGGTTATGGTGGTTCCCTCTCAGAAGAGATCTTTTTATGGTTATTCACCTGACCTTTTAACCTTTTCAACTCAACAATATGAGGTTACACTACTAGAAAATGTAGTAATCATGCCCCATGGAATGGGCACCCTCAAATAGAAGTAACTAAAGGAAACTATCTCTGACTTCCAAAGGCAGTTATTGAGTCCAATTTTAAAAAAAGCACCCTATCTCCCCCCAACCCTATCCCTCCTCACACCCAACCTCCCTCTTCATCACTGACCTCTCCCAGGCGCAACCTCACGCCGATGTTTCTGTCGTCGCATCATCACCAACTTCTCTCCCACCCACCCTCACCTCGGTTGTTTCCCTTCTATGTGTTTACATTTTGAAATGTACATACCCTAACATAACAGGTGCTAACTATGAAATTTCTATTTTGAAGTACACATACAACCTTTCTTTTTTCCATAATTTTTTTGACTCCCCCCCCCCACCTCATAAATCAACCTCAACATTTTTTCATCCTATATCATTTGTTTTGTATTTTACTATTTTTGATCTTGACTTTCATGGTACTGTAGATTTTTTTTTGAATTATTCGGTTTTTTTATAACTTTATAAATATCTTCAGTCAGTCAATTAGTATCAATATTTTATCTATGCTAAACTGGATATTTAATTATCTCATTGATAATTACCACTAGACAGATTTTTTATATAATCTCGTTACGTATAAATTTTTTCATCATTATTTCACTCATAAACTCATTAATATTCTCTCTTCAACTACATGTTTATTTGGTGGATTCAATTATTTACAAACTACAATTCAATTACAAAATTTCCATGACATACACTATTCATATTTTGGATTTGGATCAACTGCATTCATTTGAATGTTTCCTATATAAATTTTATTTGTTTATTTTACATGATGATTTTGAAACAATCAAGTGAATAGATTACATATCCATTAGTTTTATGAGATTTTCATAGAGAATCATGAGTATCCATGCATCATTATTCAGGTTTTAGGTATTTTCATATAATGTTATAATGATATATTCACTGTTAGTGTTCTCTTTTCACCAATATTTGTTTTTATTCAGTTTTAGTATGTTGTCTTCAATGTACATGTTTCCAATTTATGTTGTTATGTTTTAAAAAATATTAATGTTATGTAATTATTATGTTACTATCTATGTTTTATTTTGTTATTATATGAATATTTGTAATATCTTTTGGGTCATGTGAAATATTTAATTATCCTAATATGAAAAACAATACTGGATAAGGAAAAATTCAAGAGACTCTCTTGCTTAATTTTCCTTCATTATCAATCAAGTTCACAACCTCTTGCAGTATCAATAGGTCAGTCTTTCTCTTCATTGGCAACCATCATCATAAGGAAAATGAGAGATGAATACTCTACATTTTATGGTTTCCACTTCTTAAGAATTAACAATATCTCATTTTTCTTATGTTCAATTTTTACAAATTACATCCAATATTTAGAATTAATTTTTTGAACTTGATTGATAATGAATTTCAGTGAGTAAGAAAAGACCTGAAGTATTCACAAATAAGAAAAAGGAAGATGTGAATTAGTCACACTATTCCCTTTAATATCATAATTTCAATGAGGATTATTTTAATAGAGGTTATACTATTTCTCCTTTCATTTTACTTAATGTATGTCATTTTATGATGCCCAAACCACCACTTACCATTTTTAACCATTGAGATAGTTCCAGTTTGGTTATCTTATGGTTATTTTTTTTTATTTTAAATCCATTGGATATTGGAATAGATATTATTAATTTAAATTTTATGGTTGTTTGTAACAATTTTATTTCTATATAAATACCTTTCCTTAATGTTTCATTTTTTTAAGTGTTGTTGTATTTTTAAAATTTCTATCTAATTTTCCACTAAGTAATTCTTTCATTACAAAAGTTTTTTTTTCTTATGCAATCAATTTCAATTCTTCATTACACTTATGGTTGAAGCTCAACTACATTTACCATATATTATGTTCATAGCCTTATAATATAACCAAAAAAATATAGCAAAAATTAATGAACTACAAATATATTTGTAAAGAAGAATGATTACAAAAAAGAATATAAATGTCTCAAACAAACCACTTATACATGTTAGGATATCAATGTTTTAAAAATGTACCACCGCCTATACAGGTTTATAAATGTTTTTTACTATATTTTTAAGAAGTATGTCAATTTATTTTTAATATTTCAATTGAAACTATATATTCATTAGATTTGAATTATGTGTTTCAGTTATTTGAATATTTTCAACCTCACCAAATGTAACACCTAAAGCTTTCATGGTATGTTTCCCTTTGAATAATGCAATAGCTTGCACAGTACGTAACTTTGAGTTTTAGCACACCATGACAAATAAAACTAACCATTATGAATAGTAATACCCACTTTTTGAATATTTATAAATTTTATTTGTCAAAATGGAATTCATTTTATGGTTTGGGATATCAAAATTATCTTAGGGTTAATTTTTGGTATTTTTATGAAAACATTCAATTTTTGATGAAGAGTGAAAAACAATGTGTTATTGTTTAAAACCGACTTTTTATTTAAATAATTATTTATTTAATTTGCATTTATTTTATGTAAAAATAGATATATAATACCTATATAAGTTCAATGTAATTCATTGAAGTAATTTTATAATAATATGAGACATGTAAAGTTGTATTGAACTTTTTACCGTCTTTTACCCACCTTCTAGGCGCATTTGCAAATTTGTATAAAACGTAATTTTACCACTTCTGTGAATTTAATTTCAAAACTATAAGAGTAAAATTTGATATCAGTAAGTATAATATGGTTCAATAAGATGAATATATTTTTTGGTGAATGATAACTTTTCACTTTTATTTACCACGGTTAAAAGTAAATTGGGTAATTGAAGGTAAAAATGATATTATAATTACCCTAACACATGTCCTAATTATATTGGATAAGTTTATTTCTACCAAAATCAACCTTGGAAGTAAAATATGATCCTTTTCACCCACTTGGAATATATTAGGACATTTATTATTATTTTATTTAAAGAAGTGTTCAAAGTGTTAAATTAAAATTTTAATAACTAACCATTTTTAATATAGGGTTATACAAAATATAAATTAGACTATAAATATTCATTAAAAAGATAAATAAAATTTACTACATAATGGTATTTTATTTATAATTTTTATACCTTAAATAATTAAATTTATTTATGACACAATGATGATGTAGTAAATACCATTTCAATGTAAGGTTAAAATAATTGATGTTATAAATATCCAAATAAATGTAAATTGAGACTTTTGATGAATTACACTAATTTTTAAGACTACTATTACATGTTAGTGTTTATTAATTAAATTTTATTCTAAGTAATCAAGTTTTTTGGACTTTACAAAAAATCAAATACCAAATAGTGTCAAAATTAACATAAATGAGTTTTTAAAACAAATACAATATTATTAATTGATATAATATTACTAAAAATCAAAGGTTCATGAAAATGACTTATATAATGTTATATATATCAATAATTAACCACTTAGTGTTTTCTTGGTATTTTATAGTAAGTTTATTAACCATTTATTATAATAATACATGAATACATGGTAAAAGTTGAACTATTTAACTTAGAGTTAAATCTAGAAGATAAGATTAATATGGTGATCTAAATCTGTCTAAAACATATTGGTTGAGATTTTTTCAACCCATCCCTACCTTATCCTAGAAATAAGTCATTTTTATCCATTATAAACCGAATATGATTGTTTAATAAATTAATATTTCAATATTTTTCTAAAGTGGCCCTCACCACTCTTATAAAATGGTACTTCCCATTATCTCAAAATCACATGTCCAAAGCCATTTGGCTCAGACAATACCTAATCAAATATACTTTAAACTACTATCACTTAGATCTATAAGCCTTACTTTGATCAGAAAGCCAACCGATGAATCCCTTTTGATCAACTCAAAAGGAAACACCGGAAGAAGAGGTAGTAATTTCACCACCTCTTTCAAAGTTCATTTCTTCTTCCACTTCTTCTTTATTTGTTGTTTCCATACCAAAATAATAAATCTAGTACCTTATACATACTATGATTTTATTATAAATATGGTACACCCATATTCATTATTCTATCCATCCTATGAATTAAAATTCACCATATGTGTGTACGTACGGTTTACCGTCTCCACGTCGTGGTGTAGTATGTTATTCAAAAACTTCATTATTTATATGGGTATAATAATGAGTATAACTAATGTAAATAAAAAATAACATGTTAATTATTCTTTATATATGATATAACAACCAGTTATAAACAATTTCACCATAAATAGAATGATATTGTCGCTCGTGCATACGTACGGATTACCATCGCCACGAACGCGATGAAATTCATACACCATCGTAACCATTCAAGAATAATTTTCATTTTATGATTAAAAATAATGTTTAAGAACTTAATATCATTATGAAAATAAATAAAATACATTATTCCCATAACAAACATCGGTTACGTAACCAAGCATATAAAATAAAATGAATCAGTTAACACCCAAAACAATGATACTACCAAAATATTATTAACGAAGAAATATTAGAAGATCATATGTGATATCATATTTAAGTATGTGGTTCTTGTATAATTTAATAACAATGATTTAACTATTATACAATAGGTTAACATACCCTCTACCAAGGAAAAGTACAAGGTAAGGGTTAATTCTACAATCTCATCATTATCTGAGGTTGTTTATACATGAGTATCCACTGGGACCTCTTTATCATCCCCATCCGAGATTCTTAAAAAATGTATTTCAAAAAAATTACTATTTCAAATAATATGGGTTAATTTCATTAATACCCTTGTTTTACTTTTTAGAAAAAAAATCCATAGGAATCTTTCTGTCATTTTCCAAACAAGGCACTTTATGATCTTTTGGACGAATTAATGAAAGAATGTTTTTTTAACTTATATGACGAGTGTGGATATTTTCATCCATTATAACACCGTCAAATATTCAATTACAAGATTATAAGAATATTTTCAAAATAAATGTTTTCATTTATAATTATGTGACTTTTAAATGATTTCAAAATAGAAAGAGATATTTCTCTCAAAAGAGTTTTGATTTCATCTATGTCAACATCCTTTGATAGATTTTACACTTGTTTGAAGTTGATTTTTTATGATACAATATTTCATATTGTAATGAAGGTTTTGTGATATTTTTTATTGTGGATATGTTATTTTTATACCATTCATGGTTTATAGATAAAGTATTGACATTTTTTATGCTAGTTTTAATACAAATGTTTATGTTATGATTCAACCTTTACATATGAGAAAGGCATTGGAATTAGTAAGTGATGGGTGGAGCTTGCTATATCTCCTTGATGCATCAGTAGGTCTAATGAGAAAAAATAGATTCTTGGAACCAGGCCTTGAAAAAATCTTATTTTTAGTCTTGGCACGAGGCCTAGACTATGTGGTTATGAAGTCTGGCATTATGCATTACATCATTATAAAATTAGATATTGATATTACATGTGATTATTCGACTAGTAGAATATCCATGTGAATAAGTAAATGGAATTATTTGATTTATATTTCTTATATTAGGATACTTTTTAAGTTTAAAAGGCTTATTTTTTAGTCTTATACATTGCCTTAAATGTTTATGCTTATTTATGAAAGTTTCTGCTATATTGTTATCCTTACTAAGCATCTGAGCTCACCCATTTCTATGTTTTATTTTTTCTAGGATGTGAAGAAGTATTTTATGGTTGACTTGTAGGGATAGTCTAAGGGATATAAGTGTGTTCATAGGAGACAAAATTTTGTTTTTTTATCTCATGATGTAATGTAAAAATTATTTTTGTATCTAGTACTTCCAAGGCTACTAAACTGATCGGTATTTAGGGACATGATCCCTTGTTATCATTAAAATGTTATGTAATAATTCACTGACTCTAGGTAACTAGGGTCAGGGAATTACAGATGGTATCAGAGGAATTTTATTAAAAACCTTGGAAGCTATATTTAGAAAAACTATGATTAGAGAACATAACCCTAAGATAGACTTTGAGGATTAGTGTAGAAGAACTTCCTAGAATTTTGGTAATGTATAGATTTTGTGTATTTTCCAAGTAATACATCCCATTCTGGATACAAGCAGGTAGAGGCAGCTCTACCACAGATGTACCTAGGAGTCAAAACTCCGACAAAGAGTTTCAGGCTTGACTTAGGGTATCCTGGCACACAACAATGGGCCTTACTACACTCTTTGTTATGACACTCCTTAGAGAAATGCATAGGATAATTCAAATTTTCAATTACAAACCATTATGAAGGATTTATGAGTATATTCCTCCTTAAATAAAACATTTTATGATTATGGATTATATCCATAAATTTTTCAATTTATGTAATGTGTTTTACAAGTTTGAAATTCTGTATTGCGATTCATAAACTAATCTAGTGTATGCCATTGTTTAGAAATGGCATCTAGTGGAAGGAATGGAAACCGTATCAACGCACGTAATACATGTAGATATTTCCCTCTTACTCAAGATAATTATAGTGGATTTGGTGATGAAACTGGTGTTGATCATCTTATCACCATACTGGGAAAACACGCTCAGGTTATGAATAATAACCTTACCCGTATGGATCACCCCGATCCACAGTGCGGAGGATAAATTTTTGACTGCTTCATGATGAAACAACCACCAACATTTAATGGGACTACAAATCCATTTAAATCTAGGAAATGGATAAGTTCCTTAGAGAAAATATTTCATTCTTTGGGTAGTAGTGAAAGGTAAAATGTTTTTATGGCAGTTTATCACCTCACGGGAGATACAGATCAATGGTGGTCATTAATTCAAAACAAAAAGAAGGATGAAGAAGTATCATATATTCAATGGAGGGAGTTTAAAGATATTTTCTTAGAAAAATACTTTCCTTGTGACCATTTAGCGAATATAGAAAGACAATTTTGGAGTCTGAGGCAGAAGGAGGATGAAAATGTCGCAAAGTGTGAGGCTAACTTTACAAGGTTAGCAAGGCATGCTGCATATTATATAAGTAACCTAAGTAGTAATATTGATCGATTCTTTGATGGGTTAAAACCATTTATGCATCGAGCATTAGTCTCACAATATTTCTCATCATACGAAGATATTATCTCATGTTCTATCAAGAAAGAAAAGGAATTCTCTGAGTCTTAAGACTTTAAAGAAAAGAAAGAGAAGAAGAGATCTTCTAAACACTTTGGAAATGGAAATAAGGGGAAGAAGGGAAAAGTTGAATTTTCGTCCTGTGGTAAATGTGGTAAGAAACACATCGGTACTTGCTTTCAGGGAATGAGAGTTTGTTACAATTGTGGTGAAAAAGGCCACCAGGCTTATGATTTCAAGGGAAAGAAAGAAGTTGTCGATGTTCAATGCTACAATTGTAAAGAAAAGAGGCATTATGAAAAAGAATTTCCTAAGAACCAAGGAAACTTACCACAGAAAAGGACAAGGGAGCAAGGCCAAGCTTATGCGATCACTACTGTTGAGGTTGAACCTCTGAAAGATGTGGTGGTAGGTAATTTAATGGTTTCCTCATGTTTATCCAATGCTTTATTTGATTATGGATAATCGCATTGTTTTATATCTTCCTAGTTTCCTATGAAAATTAGATATTTCCAATTTGATTTAACAAATGATTTGTTAGTCAAAAATCCTCAGGAATGTATCATTGCAATAAAGTTTTGTGAATCAATTCCCATTAGGGAATATAAATTTTCTCTATCTGCTGATCTCATCATCATACCCATGACTGAATTTAATATAATCCTCGATATGGATTGGATTTTCAGCCATGATGCGAAAATTTATTGTAAGAAGGAGGTTACAATTTTCGATGATGATAAAGAGTACTTTCTCTTTAGAGAAAAAACATCACCATATGATTCTTATCTAGATCCACCCCCAGTAGCTCTACTAGATTCAATTATTGGGGAGGAAGAGAATGAAATAACTATGGGTGGGGAAAAGAATGTTCAAATAGAGGACAAACCTATTGTATAAGAATAAGTTGATGTGTTTCCAGAGGATTTACCTGGACATCCTTTATAATGATAAATTGAGTTTTCCATTGATTTAATTCCTAGTTCAAGGCCCATATCGAAGACCCCTTATAGAATGTCTACTGTGGAATTAGTGGAACTAAATAAAAAATTAGAGGAATTGAGTAATAAAAGATTTATTCACCCTACTGTTTCTCCATGGGGATCCCCTGTTCTTTATGTTAAGAATAAAGATGGATCTATGAGGTTGTGCATTGACTATAGGGAGATGAATGCTATAACGATAAAGAATAAGTATCCCCTACCTCATACTGATCATTTATATGATCAAATTAATAGAGCTCGATATTTTTCAAATATTGACCTTCGATTAGGATATCATCAGTTGTGTGTGAAGAAGGAATAAATTCCAAAGACATCATTTCGTACAAGGTATGGGCATTACATGTTTATAGTAATGCATTTTGGACTAACTAATGAACCCTCTATTTTCATGGATCTAATGAAAAGAGTTTTCAAGGAGTATCTTGAAGACTTTGTAGTAGTATTTATTGATGATATCTTGGTATACTCAAAAAGCTACGAAGATCATGAAAATCACTTGTACACTATTCTGAAAACCCTCAGAAGAAATTAATTATATGAGATGTTCAGAAAGTGTGACTTCTAGATTCCTGAAATTTCATTTCTTGTCAATATTGTCTCTAAGGATCAAATCTATGTTGACCCTTCAAATACCAAGTCAATCCAAGAATGTCCAGCAGCGACATGTATAACTGAGATACGCATTTTTATTGGTTTAATAGGTTATTATCGACGCTTGATCCATAATTCTGCCCGATTGGCTAAGCCATTAACCAAGATCACACGTAAAGGGGATAAATTTGTTTAGACAAAAGAGTGTGAAGAATGTTTTGAATAAATTAAAATAAGATTAGTCAATGCTATTATATTGACTCTACCATCAGGGAATGAGGGGTTTTTATTTATAGTAATGCATCAAAATAAGGACTTGGTTGTGTCCTTATACGGAATGATAGAGCTATTGCCTATCCATCACAACAGCTAAACATTCATGAAAAAAACCATCCCACTCATGATCTTGAATTATAAGCTATAATATTTTCTTTGAAGATATGGAGACACTATCTCTACGGTGAAAATGTGAGATATATAATGATCATAAGATCTTGAAGTATATTTTCTCACAAAAAGAACTCAACATGAGGAAAAGGAGATGGCTCGAGCTACTCAAATATTATGATTTCACTATAAACTAACACCCAGGGAAGGTAAATAAGGTGGAGGATGATTTGAGTATAAAGGATCATGGAGTTTTGAACAAGATGAGAGTTGAAAGGGATCCTATTTTCATGGATCTAGTAAAGATAGATAAGGGAATAACCATGGAAGGTGAAACATAAATAATTTTTGAAATGGTTGTTAAACCATCTTTACTAGAAAGGATAAAAAGTTCTTAGACTGATGATGAGGAGTTTCAAATGAAAATTAAAGCTGTGAACGATGGGAGATTGATTGACTTCGTATATGAATAAGGAATTTTGAAATTTGGGAAGAGACTTTTTGTTCCAGACATACCTGATCTAAAATGGGAATTGTTGGATAATGCTCATAGCTCTAATTTCTCTATACACCCTGATAGCAATAAGATGTATAGATATTTGAAGGAACATTTTTTTAGGGAAAAAATAAAGAGAGAGATTGTTGATTATGCATCAAGATGTATAGTTTTTTAATAGGTTAAGGCTGGAAGACAACATCCTGGAGGAGTCATGCAACCTCTTCCCATACCTAAGTGGATATGGGATGATATTACTATGGACTTTTTCATGGGTCTACCAAAGACTCTTAAAAGGAATGATGCAATATGGGTCATTATTGATCATCTTATCAAGTCCGAACATTTTCTTTCTATAAGAGAAGATTTATCACATGAATGTTTAGAAAGACTATATACTAATGAAGTTATAAGACTTCATGGAGTACCCTTATCAATTTTTTCTTATTGTGATCCCCATTTTACATCAAGATTCTGGAAAAGTCTTCAGAAGGCCCTGGATACTGAACTTCCTTTGAGCACTACCTACCACCCTCAAACAGATGGAAATTCAGAATGAACTAATCAAACCTTAGAAGACATGTTGAGATCTTTCTCACTTGACTTTCAAGGTTTGTGGGATCATTATTTACCTCTGGTAGAATTTTCCTATAACAATAGATTCCTTTCAAGTATTCATATGGCACCATATGAAGCGTTATAAGGAAAGAGATGTCGCACTCCAACTTGTTGTGATGATTTTGGTGAAAGAAAACTCATAGGCTAAGAACTTGTTGAGGAAACAATTGAAAAGGTGAAGGTTATCCAAACCCACATCAAAGCAGAACAATGTAGGCAAAAGAGCTATGACAATAACTGAAGGAAGGATTTGGAATTTCAAGTAGGAGATAATATTTTCTTGATGGTATCTCCATGGAAGGGAGTTATACGATTCAGTGAGAAGGGTAAATTGAGTACTAGGTACATCAAACCATTCAAAATTCTAGAACTAATTAGATTTGTAGTTTATCGTTTGGTAATGCCACCAAGTCTCTCCAAAGTTCATGATGTGGTCCACGTATCACTGTTTATAATATACATGCCTAACCCAACGCATGTACTCACCTATGAAGAAAAATGAACATGACCCGACCTGTCTTATTGTGAAGATCCTATCATAATTCGTTATACCAGAGAACACGTGTTGAGAAACCATATGACTCGTCTAGTGAAAGTTCTATGGAGAAACCATAAGATGGAAGAGGGAACGTGGGAACCTGAGGAACTTATGATGAAGAACCACCAGAATCTTTTTGTACAGTAATATTCTAGAAATTTCGAGCATGAAATTATTTGAATGAGGGAATAATGTAACACCCCAAGATTCCATGTTACGTCTCCCTTTGAATAATTCAATAGCTTGTGTAGTACGTAAATTGGAGTTTTCGAACACCATAACAAATCAAACTAGCCGTTATGATTAGTAATACCCACTTTTTTAATCTTTATAAGTTTTATTTTTAAAAATGGACTTCATTTTTTGGTTTGGAATATCAAAATTATCTTAGGGTGAATTTTTTGTATTTTTCTGAAAACTTTCAATTTTTTATGAATAGTGAAAAACAGTGTTTTATTGTTTAAAACCGAATTTTTATTTAAATAATAATTTATTTTATTTAAATTTATTTTAAGTCAAAATAGATACATAATACCAATATATGTTCAATTTTATTAATTGATGTCATTTTATATTAATATTAGACATAGAAAATTTTATTGAACTTCTTACCGTCATTCACCCACCTTCTAGGTGCATTTGCAAATTTTCATAAAACTTAATTTTAAAGTTTCTGTGAATAGAATTTAAAAAATCTTAGAGATTCGGTTGATATCAGTAAGTGAAATTTGGTTTAATATGATGAAAATATTTTTTTGTGAATAATAACTTTCGACTTTTATTTACCACGGTTAAAGGTAAACAGGGTAATTAAAGTAAAAAAATGATAATATAATTACCCTAACACATATCCTAATTCTATTGGATAAGTGAATTTATACCAAAATCAACCTTAGGAATAAAATATGATCCCTTTGACCCACTTTAATTATATTAGGACATTTATTATTATTTTATTTAAAGAAAAGTAAAAAGTGTTAAATTTAAAGTTTAATAACTAAACCATTTTTAATATAGGGTAATAAATAAGATAAATTAGACTATAAATATTCATTATAAAGATAAAAATATTTTCTACATAATGGTATTTTATTTATAATTTATATACATTAAATAATTAAATATATTTATGAGATAATGATGTGCAGTAATTACCTTTTTAATGAAAGGTTAAAATAATTGATGTTATGAATATCAAAATAAATGTAAATTGACACTTTTGATGCATTACACTAATTTTATAGATTAATATGACATTATGGGAATTATTAAATAAATTTTACTCGAATTAACAAGTTTTTAGGACTTTAACAAAAATCAAATACCAAATAGTGTCAAAATTGACATAAATGAGTTATTAAAACAAATACTATATTATTAATTGATATAATATTCGTAAAAATATAAGGTTTGAACCAAGGACTTATATAAGGTTATATATATCAATAATGAACCACCTGGGGTTCTCTTGGCTTTTTAAAGTAAGTTTATTAACCATTTATTATAATAATAATAAAATACATGGTAAAAGTTAAACTATTTAACTGAGAGTTAAATCTAAAATATAAGGTTAATATGGTGACTTAAACCTATCTAAAACCTATTGTTTGAGAGGTTTTAGACCCATATCCACCTTATTCCAGAAATAAAAAACATTAGCCATTATAAAACGAATATAATTATATAATAAAATAATATTTCAAACTTTTTCTAAAGTGACTCTCACCTCTCTTATAAAAGGGTACTTCCCCTTCTCTCAAAATCACACCTCCAAAGCCATTCGGCTTGACCAACCCCTACTCAAATATCCTCCCAAAAATCCTCACGTAGACCTAGAGGCCTTACTTTGATCATAAATCCAACATAATTAGCCATTTTGATCAACTCAAAATGAAACACCCGAAGAATAGGTAATAATTTCACCACCTCTTTCAAAGTTCTTTTCTTCTTCCAATTATTCTTTCTTTGTTTTTTTCCATACTAAAATAATAACTCCAGTACCTTATACATAATGTGATTTTATTAAAAATATGTTACAACCATATTCATTATTATTTCCATCCTATGAATGACAAGTCACGATACGCGTGTACGTATAGCTTATCGTCTCCAGGTCGTGGTGTAGTTTGTTATTCAAAAACTTTATTATTTGGATGGGTTTAACAATGAGTATAACTGATGTAAATAATAAATATAACATTTAAATTATTATTTATATATAATATACTATCCATTTTTATACTATTACACCATCAATAGAATGATATTGTCGCTCGTGCGTACGTACGGATTACCATCTCAATGAACGCGATGAAATTCATACCCCGTTGTAACCATTCAAGAATAATTTTCTTTTTATGATTAAAAATAATGTTTAATAACTTAATATAATTCTTTATATTAATCTAGTACATCCTATCCATAACAAATATGTCTTACGTAACCAAGCATATAAAATAAAATGAATCAGTTAACACCCGAAACAATGATACTACCGAAATATTATTAACAAAGCAATATTAGAAGATCCTATATGATATCATATTTATGTAT
Organism: Viscum album; assembly: GCA_963277665.1. Classification (NCBI taxonomy): domain Eukaryota; kingdom Viridiplantae; phylum Streptophyta; class Magnoliopsida; order Santalales; family Viscaceae; genus Viscum; species Viscum album. The sequence continues at coordinate 187,297,728 of OY728140.1, forward strand.
TTGGTTCTTTTATAATTTAATAACAATGATTTAACTATTATTTATGAGGTTAATGTACCCTCTACCAAGGAAAAGTACAAGGTAAGGGTTAATTCTACAATCTCTTCATTATCTGAGGTTGATTATACCTCAGTATCCACTGGGACCTCTTTATCATCCACATCCGTATATTTTAATAATGAATTTGAAAAAAAATTACTATTTACTATAATATTGGTTAAAGTTATTTATGCCCTTTTTTATTTTTTGTAAAAAGTTTTGAAATGAATATTTCCTTTGTTTTCCAAACAATGTACTTTATGACCATTTCAACGAATTAAAAAAGAATGCTTTTTTAACTTATACGGGGAGTGTGGATATTTACCACCATTATAACACCTTCAAAGATTCCCTTAATATCTTATAATAATATTTTCAAAATAAATGTTTTCATTTATAATTATGTGACTTTCAAATTATTTCAAAATATAAAGAGATATTTCTCTCAAAAGAGTTTTGATTTCATCTATGTCAACATCCTTTGATGGATTTTACACTTGTTTGAAGTTGATTTATTATGATAAAATATTCCATATTTTATTTGAGGTTTTGTGATATGTTTGAATTTTAATGTGTTATTTTTATACCATTCATGGTTTATGGATAAAGTATTGACATTTCGTATTCTATTTTTAATACGAATCTTTATGTTATGTTTCAACCGTTTTATATGAGGAATGCATTGGAATTAGTAAGTGACTTGTGAAGCCCGCTATAGCTCCTCGATGCATCAGTAGGTCTCATGAGACAAACTAGTGTCTTGGCATAGGGCCTTGAAAAAATCTTAATTGTAGTCTTGGTATGAGGCCTTGACTATGTGGTTATGAAGTCTTGCATTATGTATTACATCATTATGAAATTAGATATTGATATTACATGTGATTATTCAACAAGTAGAATATCCATGTGAATATGTTAATGTAATTATTTTATTTATATTTGCCATATTATGATGATTTTTATGTTTAAAAGTCTTAAGTTTTAGTCTTATACAATTCCTTAAATGTTTATGCTTATTTATGAAAGTTTCCTCTATATTGTTATCCTTACTGAGCATCTGAAATCACCGCTTTTCATGTTTTATTTTTCCCAGGATGTGAAGAAGTATATTATGGTTGACCTACAGGGATAAGCAAAGGGATATAAGTGTGTTTAATGGGGAAAAAATGTTTTTGTTGTTTTTATCTCATGATGTAATGTAAAACTTATGTTTGTATCTAGAACTTCCAAGGCTACTGAACTGATCGGTCTTTTGGGACTTGATCCCTTGTGATCATGCCAATGTTATGTAATAATGCACTGACTTTGGGTAACTAATGTCGGGGTTTTACAGTTGGTATCATAGGAAGTTTAGTGTAAACCATTGAATCTTGATTTAGAAAAACCATGATTAGATAACATTACCCTAAGATAGACTTTGTGGATTTGTATAGAATAACTTCCTAGAATTTTGGTAATGTATAGATTTTTTGTATTTTATAAGAAATATATCACTTTCTGGATACGAGCATATAGAGGTGACTCTCGCACACCTGTACCCAGGAGTGATATCTCCGATAAGGAGTTCCGGGCTTGACACAGGGTATCCTAGTACACAGCAATGAGCTTTGTTGCACTCTTGGTTATGACACTCCTGGGGGATATGTTTGGGATAATTTGAATTTTCATTAAAAACCATTATGAAGGATTTATGAGTATATGCCTTCTCAAATAAAACATTTTTATTATTATGGATTATATCTATAAACTGTTCAATTTATGTTAAGTGTTTTACAATTTTGAAATTATATATTGCGATTTATTAACAAATATAGTGTATGACATTGTTTAGAAATGGCGCCTAGTGGAAATAATGGAAGTCATATCAATGCACATAATCCATGTAGGGATTTCCTTTCTACTCAAGATAATTATAGTGGATCTGGTGATGCAACTGGTGCTGATCATCTTATCACTATACTGGGACAACTCACTCAGGTTATGAATAACATACTTACCCGTATAAAGCACCTGATCCACAACCCGGATGATCAATGTTAGACCACTTCATGAGGCAGCAACCAAAAACATTAAATGAGACTACAAATCCATTTGTAGCTGAGCAATGGATAAGTTTCTTAGATAAAATATTTTATTCATTGGGGAGTAGCAAAATGGTAAAAAGTTGTCATGGCAGTTTATCGCCTCACAGAAGATGTAGATCAATAGTGGTAATTAATTCAAAACAAAAAGGAGGATGAAGAAGTATAAAATATGGAATGGAGGTATTTTAAAGAGATTTTATTATAAAAATACTTTCCTCATGACCATTGAGCGGATATGTAAAGATAATTTCTGAGTCTTCAGGTTATATATGTAACCCAAGGAGTAATATTGATCTATTATTTGATGGGTTAAAACCATTTATGTGTCATGCATTAGTCTCAAAATCCTTCGCATCATAAAAAGATATTGTCTCATGTGCTAAAAATAATTATCTAAGTCTTACAACTTTAAATTAAAGTAAGATAAAAAAGAGATCTTCTCAACACTTTGGAAATGGAAATAAGTGGAAGAAAGTAAAGAGTTGAATTTCTATCATGTGGTAAATGTGGGAAGAAACACCCTGGTACTTTCTTGAAGGGAATAGTAGTTTGTTACAAGTGTGGTGAAAAAGGCCAACAAGCTCGTGATTTCAAGGGAAAGAAAGAGGCAGTCAATGTCGAATGCTACAATTGTAGAGAAAAGGGGAAGTATGCAAACAAATTTCTTAAGTCCCAAGGAAACTTACCTCAGAAAATACCAAGGGAGCAATTCCAAGCTTATGAGATCACTAATACTAAGGATGAAGCACCTATAGACGTGATGGAAGATAATTTAATGGTTTCTTTAAGTTTATCCAATGCTTTATTTGATTCTGGATCATCACATTTTTTCATATCTTATCAGTTTTCTATGAAAATTAGATATTTCCAATATGATTTAACAAGGGATTTGTTAGTCGAAACTCCTCAGGGAAGTATCATTGCAACAAAGTTTTGTGAATTAGTTCCCATTAGGGCATATAAATGTTCTTTATCTACTGATATCATCATCATAACCATGATAGAATTTGATATAATCCTCGACATGGATTTTCTTTCAGACCATGATGCAAAAATTTATTTTAAGAAGAAGGAGGTTGCAATTTTCGATGATGATAAGGAGTAACATATCTTTAGAGAAAAGATTCCACCATCGGATTTTTATCTAGATCCACCCCCAGTATCTCTACTATATTCAATTATTGGGTAAGAATATAGTGAAATAAATATGGGTGAGGAAAATAATGTTCGAATAGAGTACGTACCTATTGTACAAGAATATGTTGATGTGTTTTTAGATGATTTACCTGGACATCCTCTAGAATGAGAAATTGAGTTTTCCATTGATTTAATTCTTGGTTCAAGGCCCATATCAAAGACCCTTTATATAATGGACATTGTAGAATTAGTGGAACTAAAGAAAAAACTAGAGGAATTAAGTAATAAAGTATTTATTCACCAAAGTGATTCTCCATGGGGAGACCTTGTACATTTTGTTAAGAAGAAAGGTGATCTATGAGGTTATGAATTGACTACAGGGAGATCAATGCTATAATGATAAAAAACATGTATCCCCTACCTCACATTAATGATTTATTCTATCAAATTCATGGAGATCAATATTTTTCAAACATTTACCTTCGATTTGGATATCATCAGTTGTGTGTGAAGAAGGAAGACATTCCTAAGACATCATTTCATACCAGGTATGGGAATTACGAGTTTACAGTAATTCCTTTTGGACTCACTAATGCACCCTCTATTTTTATGGATCTAAGAATAGAGTTTCCAAGGAATATCTTGATTACTTTTTATTAGTATTTATTGATGATATCTCGGTATACTCAAAAAGCTAAAAAGATCATGAAAATCACTTGAGAACTATTCTAAAAACCCTCAGAAGAAATGAATTATATGAGAAGTTTAGCAAATGTGAATTATGAATTCAAGAAATTTTTGTCCTTGGAAATATTGTCTCTAAGGATGGAATATCTATTGATCCTTCAAAGACTAAGTAAATCCATGAATGGCCCGCACTAACAATTATAACTGAGGTATGTAGTTTTATTGGTTTAGTAGGTTATTATCAACACTTCGCCCATTATTTTTGTAACATCCCGGTTCTGGAAGCCACCCAGAGGCGCCCCGTACCCGGTTGGTCACATGGCCTCAAGCACATTTCCCCAAATGCCAGAGGCTTCCGACTAGCAGTGAGGGCCTTGGGAGTGATAGTGGGGAAACTATGCCCTCATTGGCAGAGTACACGGCAGAAGTGAACAAAACATGCAATAGTGAAAGCAGTAAATATCCAACAACAATGCACAGTGGAAGACTAAAACAGTAAACACTGGACCACATATGTATATATGAAATGATGCATGATACATATCTAGGAAAACATCCAAACAGGTCATAATGTTGGAAATACAAATAGTACCAAAACAAGTACAAAAGAAAAGATAAACAGTTCCGCAGCATCACAAGCCTAAGCTTGGTCCCTTCCTCTCTTGCTCCAAAGAAATCAAGTACCCGAAGTCGAAGGGTGCATGCCCTTGTCTATACTTGCAACAACATAGTCTGTTTGGGCCCAAAATCATGACCCAAATAGGGTGTTAGACTAAATCCCAGTAGGCAACCACCCAAAGATCTGTGCCTAACAGTCAGTGAGCATATGGCAGGTAATAGTATAATATGCAGTAAATAGTAACAGTAAAGAGCAGGCAGTAATCAGTAAGCACTAAAAGGATGACATACAATAGTAATCAATCCATAGAACAATAAGCAGTAGTGAAACAAATAGAAAACCACAACAGGGACCCCTTTGGGAAGTACTCGCATCCAACCCCTCTGGTTATATCCAAGAAGTACCAATAACCCTATGGGCAGTACACTCAGCCTAACCCCTCTGGTTTGGTCATACGAAATTATAAGAATCTCTGGGGAAGATCACTCGGTCAATTCCCCGTATAGTATAGGGTAGTCAGGGACTCTCGGAGGAAGATCACGCAGTCTAACCCTCTTATAGCCCCAAGGTCTAGAAACTCTCTGAGGAGAACACTCAGTCAATCCTCTTATAGTCTCAGGTCTATCACAAAATCTCTAAGGAAGATCACTCAGTCAATTCCTTCTCTGGCTTGGAAAGGTTTTAAAGAAATTCAATCAAAGTAAAGACTCTCTGAGGAAGCTCACTCGGTCTACCCTCCTATATTCTATAATATCCCAGACTCTCTAGGAAGCTCACTCGGTCTATCCCCCATAGTCTATAATTTCCAAGACTCTCTGAGGCATCTCACTTTGTCTATCCCTGTACAGCCTATAATATCCAAGACTTTCTCGGAAGCTCACTCGGTATATCCCTTATAGTCTATAGCACCTGGCTCTCACGGTCCCGTGCCAGTTAGTGCATAAAAATGTTATAAGGCCAAAGTACACCTACATAGATGCTTGGCTAACCAATCTACAGCATAACAAGCATGTCAATAATATCATTCCATCCTATGGTCAGAAGTCATGGAAAATAGGTATAACGACCAAAGGCTAACAAGACCCAAACGTAGTAACAAGAACAAGTCATGGGAAAAACATCCAAGCACAGCAATTATACTCAAACATGATCAAATTACCTCTACACAAGCATACAATCAAGGAAGGAAAACAAAAGGGGAAAACAGTAAACACGCAATACCCCGTTCATGGGTATTGGTGGAAATTTCACATAAAACTCAAATAATTCGAAAGGTAAGGCACAAACCACCTACCTTGATATTAAGATATCAATATACTTGAACCACGAGGCTTGATTCTCTTAGAACGACGTAGATCTACGAAAACGCACAAAATGATCAACCCACGATTACTTGAGAAAGAGGGAAAATCATGGAATGAAACTCAAGAAGAAGGAAGATCTCACCGTTGCGGTTCCAACGCAATTGACAGTGGTCGATTCAGCAAACAGACAGTGGCTCGGGGGCTCGAAGGATGTTTGTGGTCGTACAGGTCGCTCTTGGTCGAAGAACCTAGAGAAGAAGGTGTTTCTGTCGATGAGGCGCGACCCCAGTCCGTTTAATGAAACAAAATAAAGTACACGACATGTACTTGGATTTTCCATACTCCGCTTTAAGAAGCCTCCACATCGCCTCTACACACCGTGTGTGTGGCCCTGACACATCCAGTACACGGCCTTGCACGACATCAAAGTACACGGCGTGTACTTATAAAGTACACGGCGTGTGCTTTGAAAATATCCAAAATTTCCTCTTTCTCTCAAAAACGACCAGAAAAGAAAAAACATGCCTGAAATGAAGATTCTGGTTCTTACAAAATCCCCCCCTTAAATAAATTCATCCCTGAATTTCCCTAGTGAGGCATAGAAAAAGAAACTCTAAACAGCTCTGGCCACTGCAATCATACATCGGCCTCCCTCTCCCAGGTCTCATCCTGTACTCGCCTATGCTATTATAGCACCTGTACCAGAGGAACAGACTGGCCACATAGAACCTTCGTACTGTGATCGACAATATATATAGGATTCTCCTCAAACAACGCATCCTCTTTGAGCTCAACCTCCTCGGATTGAAAGACATGAGACGGGTCTGAAAAGTAACATCGGAGCTGAGAAACATTGAAGACGTCGTGCATAGCCCAGTACCTCTGAGGTAACTACAACCGATAGGAAACCGGCCCAACTCTCTCAAACACCTCAAACGGCCCAATGTACCATGGTGAAAGCTTACCCTATCTCTGAATCCTCTTGTGTCCAGACCTCGGTGCGACACGTAGGAAAACCTGATCCCCGACCTCAAACTCCAGAGGTCATCTCCACTGATCAGCATAAGACTTCTTTCAAGACTGTGTTTTAGGAATACTCTTTCGAATAAACTCTATCTTCTATGAGGTCTCCTGAACAAGATGGGTTCCTAGAAAAGCTGCCTCTCCTACCTCCAGCCAGCACAAAGGTGATCGGCATGGCCTACCGTACAAAGCCTCATAAGGTTCCATCTGAATAGTCTCCTGAAAATTATTGTTATAGGAAAACTCCACAAGAGGAATATGTTTCTCCCAAGAACCACCAAAGTCTATAAATCAAGCTTGGAGCATATCCTCAAGCACCTAGATCGTACACTTAGACTGGCCATATGTCTGGGGATGGTATGATGTACTCAAAAGTACCTGTATACCCAAAGCTTTCTGAAGCCCCTTCCAGAACCGAGAAGTAAAGCGTGCATCCCTGTCTGAAACAATGGAGTGTGGAACTCCATGCAGACGTACAGTCTCTCGGATGTACAACCGCCCCATCTCATCAACAATGAAGGTCTCTTTGATCGGCAAGAAGTGAGCAACCTTCGTAAGCATGTCGACGACAATCCAAAAAACATCACTCTCTCGAGGGGACCTCGGTAACCCGGTCACGAAGTCCATCGCGACATCATTCCACTTCCACTCAAGAATGGGTAACTGCTGTAAAAGCCATGCTGGTCATTAATGCTCTGGATTCACCTACTAACAAGTAGAACATCTCATGAAGAACCCAGCAACATCTCTCTTCATACCTGGTCACCAATACTAGCGGTGTAGATCACGATACATCTTCGTGAAGCAAGGATGAACTGCCCAAACTGAAGAATGAAAATCCTGCATCATCTCCTCGGGTATGTCTACTAGAACCCATATGCATCCCTGGAAATGCAAGATCTCATCCTCACCCACTGTCTATCCCGGAATTACCAACAACCCTCTAGGCAGCGCACTGAGCCTAACCCCTCTAGTTTGGTCATATGAAATTATAAGACTCTTTGGGAAAGCTTTCTCGGTCAATTCCCCTTATAGTTTAGGGTATTTATGGACTCTCTAAGTAAGATCATGCAGTCTAACCCTCTTATAGCCCCAAGGTCTAGAAACTCTCTGAGGAGCTCACTCGGTCAATCCTCCTATAGTGTCTGGTCTATCACAGACTCTCTAAGGAAGCTCACTCATTCTACCCTCCTATAGTCTATAATATCAAAGACTCCCTGGGTGCCTTCTGAAACCGGGACGTTACAATTTTTCCCGATTCTCTAACCCATTAACCAAGCTCACAAGTAAAGGGGTTAAATTTTTTTGGACCAAAGAGTGTGAAGAATGTTTTAAATAAATGAAGAGAATATTAGTCAATGCTCTTATATTTACTATACCATTGGGGAATGAGGGGTTTGTTATTTATAGTGATGCTTCAAAGAAAAGACTTATTTTTGTCCTTATGCATAATGAAAGATTTATTGCCTATGCATCATAGTAGCTAAAAATTCATGAGAAAATTGATCCCACTCATGATATTGAGTTAGCATCTCTAATATTTTCTTTGAAGATATGGTGACACTATCTCTATGGTAAAAAATGTGAGATATATACCGATCACAAGAGCTTGAAGTATATTTTTTCACAAAAAGAACACAACATGAGGCAAAGGTGATGGCTCGATCTACTCAAGGATTATGATTGCAGTATACAATACCTCCCATGGAATGCAAATAAGGTGTCATATTCTTTAGAAGAAAGGATCATGGAGTTTTGAACAAGATAAGAGCGGAAAGGGATCCTATTTTCATGGATCTTGTAAAGATGGATATGAGAATAACCATGGAAGGTGAAACATCAATACTTTTTCAAATGGTTCCTAAAACATATTTACTAGAAAGGATAAAAGGTTCTCAGACTGATGATGAGGAGTTTCAAAAGAAAATTAAAGCTGTGAATGATAGGATATTGATTGACTTCGTATATGAAGATGGAATTTTGAAATTTTGGAAGAGACTTAGTGTTCCTGGAATACATGATCTAAAAAAGTAATTGTTGGATGATTTTGAAAGATACAATTTCTTTATACACCCTGGTAGCACTAAGATGTATAGTGATTTGAAGGATCACTTTTGGTGGGACAACATTAAGAGAGAGATTGCGGATTATGTGTCAATATGTATGGTTTTTCAATAGGTTAAGGATGGAAGGCAACGTCCTGGAGGATTCAAGAAACCTATTCCCATACCTGAGTGGAAATGGGATAATATTATGATATACTTTGACATGGGGATACCAAAGACTCCTAGAGGGAATGATTCAATATGGTTCATTATTGATCGTATTACCAAGTCAGCACATTTTCATCCTATAAGAGAATATTTACCACTTGAATGTTTCGCAAGACTATATATTAAAGAATTTGTATGACATCATGGAGTACCCATATCGATTATTTATGATCATGATCCCCATTTTACATCAAGATCTGGAAAATTATTCTGAAGGCCCTGGATACTGAACTTTGTTTGAGCACTTCCTACCACCCTCAAACTAAGGGACAATCAGAACAGACTATTCAAACCTTATAAGAATATTTTAGATCTTACTCACTTGACTTTCAAGGTATGTGAGACCATTAGTTACCTCTGGTCGAATATTCCTATAATAATATCATCTATTCAAGTATTTAGATGGCACCATATGAAGCGTTATATAGAAAGAGATTTCATACACCAACATGTAGGGATGATGTTAGTGAAATAAAACTCATAGGCCTAGAACTTGTTGGGGAAACAACATAAATGGTAAAGGTTATCCAAACCCACATCAAAGCATCTCAAAGTAAGAAAAAGAGCTATGACGATAACCAAAGGAAGGATTTGGAATTTCATGTTGGAGATCATATTTTCTTGAAGTTATCTCCATGGAATGGTGTTATACGATTCTATAAAAAGGGTAAACTGAGTCCCAGGTACATCGGACCTTTCGAAATTCTAGAACTAATTGGAGTTTTAGCTTATCATTTGGCAATGCTGCCAAGTCTCTCCAAAGTTCATGATGTGTTCTACATATCGTTGTTGATAAAATACATGCCTGACCTAACGCATGTACTCGCCTATGAAAAAATATAACTGTAACCCGATATGTCTTATTGCGAAGATCCTATTAGAATTCTTGATACAAGATAATGAGTGTTGAGAAACTAGACGACTCATCTAGTAAAATTTCTATGGAGAAACCATAAGATAGAAGAGGCAATGTGGGGACCCGGTGAACTTATGATGAAGAACCACCCAAATCTTTTTGTAAAGTAATATTCAAGAAATTTCTAGGATAAAATTATTTGAAGGAGGTAAGAATCTAACACCCCAATCTTTCACGGTACTTCTCCCTTTGAATAATGCAATAGCTTGTGTAGTACGCAACTTGGAGTTTTATCACACCACGACAAATCAAACTAGCCGTTATGAATAGTAATACCCACTTTTTTATTTTTTATAAATTTTATTTTTCAAAATGGACATCATTTTTGGGTTTAGAATATAAAAATTATCTTAGGGTAAATGTTGGGTATTTTTCTGAAACTTTCAATTTTTAATGAATAGTGAAAAATAATGCTTTATTGTTTAAAACCAAATGTTTATTTAAATAATTATTTATTTAATTTAAATTAATTTTAAGTAAAAATAGATACATAATACCTATATAATTTCAATATAATTCAATGAAGTAATTTTATAATAATATTAGACATATAAACTTTTATTGGATTTTTTACCGTCTTTTACCCACTTTCTATGCGCATTTTCAAATTCAAATAAAACGTAATTTTACCACTTCTGTGAATTGAATTTTAAAAATCCAAGATACGCGCTTGATATTAGTAAGTAAAATGTGGTTCAATAAGAGAAGAATAATTTTTTATGAATAGTAACTTTTGATATTTATTTACCATGGTTAAAAATAAATAGGGTAATTAAAGGTAAAAATGATATTATAATTACCCTAAAACATGTCATAATTCTATTGGATAAGTTTCTTTCGACCAAAATAAACCATAAGAATAAAATATTATACTTATTACTCACTTGTATTTGATTAGGACATTTATTATTATTTTATTTAAAAAAGAGTTAAAAGTTTTAAACAATCAAAGTTTAATATCTAAATCATTTTTAATATATAGTTATACATAAGATAAATTCCACTATAAATATTAATTATAAATCTAAAAATATTTCCTACCTAATGGTATTTTATTTATAATTTTCAGACATTAAATAATCCAATTTATTTCTGACGCAATGATGATGCAGTAATTACCATTTTAATGAAGGGTTGAAATAATTGATGTTATAAATATAAAAGTAAATGTAAATTGATACTTTTAATTAACTACACTAATTTTATAGATTAATATGACATTTTAGGGTTGACTCAATTAATTTTATTTGAATTAATAAAGTGTTTAGTACTTTAACAAAAATCAAATACCAAATAATGTCAAAATTTACATAAATGGGTTCTTAAAACAAATATTATATTGTTAATTGATATAATATTCCTAAAAATATAAGGTTTAAACAAAGGAATTATATAAGGTTAGATATATCAATACTGAACCACTTTGGGTTCGCTTGGATTTTTATAGTAATTTTATTAACCATTTATTATAATAATACAAGAATACATGGTAAAAGGTAAACTATTTAACTAAGAGTTAAATCTAAAATATACGGTTAATATGTTGACCTAAACCTATCTAAAACCTATTGGTTGAGTTTTTTCGACTCATATCCACCTTATTCTTGAAATAAATCATTATGGATCCATTATAAACTGAATATGATTCTATAATAAAATAATATTTCAAACTTTTCCTAAAGTGACCCTCACCTCTCTTATAAAAGGGTACTTATCCTTCTCTCAGAATCACACCTCCAAATCCATTTTTCTCAGCCAACCCCTACTCCAATATCCTCACAACTACCCTCAATTAGATCTATAGGCCTTACATTTATCATAAAGCCAACCTAAGGATCTCGTTTGATCAACTCAAAAGGAAAAACCCGAAGAGGAGGTAATAATTTCACCACCTCTTTCAAAGTTCTTTTCTTCTTCCACTTCTTCTTTATTTGTTGTTTCCATGGAAAAATAATAAATCGAGTACGTTATACATACTATTGTGTTATTATAAATATGGTATAACCATATTCATTATTCTATCCATCCTATGAATGACAAGTCACCATATGTGCGTACGTACGGCTTACCGTCTCCACGTCGTGGTATAGTTTGTTATTCAAACAATTCATTATTTGGATGAGTATAAGAATGAGTATAAATAATTTAAGTAATAAATATAAAATTTTAATTATTCTTTATATATTATATACCATACAATTACATATTATTTCACCATCGATAGAATGATATTATCGCTCGTGCGTACGTACGGATTACCGTCTCCACGAACGCGATGAAATTCATACCAATCATAACCATTCAAGAATAATATTCATTTTATGATTAAAAATGATGTTTAATAACATAATATATGTCTATATATGAATAAAATTTATCCTATCCATAACAAACATGGCTTATATAACCAAGAATATAAAGGAAAATGAATCAGTTAACACCTAAAATAATGATACTGCTGAAATATTATTAACAAAGAAATTTTTGAAGATCATATATGATATAATATTAATTTATGTGGTTCTTGTAAAATTTAATAAATATTATTTAAATATTATAAATGAGGTTAATTTACCCTCAACCAAGTAAAATTACATTTTAATGGTTAATTATACAATCTCTTCATTATCTGAGGTTGTTTATACATGAGTATCCATTGGGACCTCATTATCATCCACATCTGTGTCTCTTAAAAATGTATTTCAAACCCTTTTTACTATTTCATATAATATGTGTTAAATTCATTTATTACCTTGTTTTATTTTTTATAAAAAAATTGAAAGGAATATTTTTATCATTTTCCAAACAAGGTATTTTATGACCTTTTTGATGAATTAAAGTAAGAATGTTTTTTTTAACTTATACGGTGAGTGTGGCTATTTTCTGTCATTATAAAACCTTAAAATCTTCCCTTAAAATAATATAAGAATATTTTTAAAATAATTTTTTTCATTTATAATTATGTTACTTTCAAATGATTTCAAAATAGAAAGATATAATTCTCTCAAACAGTTTTGATTTCATCTTTGTCAACGTCCTTTGATGGATTTTACACTTGTTTGAAGTTGATTTATTATGATACAATATTCCATATTGTGTTGAAGGTTTTGTGATATTTTTGAATGTGGATGTGTTATTTTTATACCATTCATGGTTTATAGATAAAGTATTGACATTTAGTATTCTAGTTTTAATATGAATTTTTATGTTATATTTTAACCTTTTCATATGAGGAATGCATTGGAGTTAGTAAGTGATGGGTGGATCCCACTATAGATCCTCGCTGCATCGGTAGGTCTCATGAGACAAACTAGTTTCTTGGCACAAGGCCTTGACAAAATCTTATTTGTAGTCTTGGCACGAGTCATTGACTATGTTGTTATGAAGTCTGGTATTATGCATTCCATCATTAAGAAATTAGCTATTGATATTACATTTAATTATTCGACTAGTAGAATATCCATGTGAATAAGTAAATGGAATTATTTGATTTATATTTTCCATATTATGCTGAAATTTATGTTTAAATGGATTATTTTTTAGTCTTATACATTTCCTTAAATGTTTATTCTTATTTATACATGTTTCCGCTATATTGTTATCCTTACTAAGCATCTGAGCTCACCCCTTTCTATGTTTTATTTTTCCCAGAATGTGAATAAGTATTTTATGGTTGACCTATAGGGATAGGCTAAGGTATATAAGTGTGTTCCAAGGGGACAAAATTTTATTGTTGTTTTTGTCTCATGATGTAATGTAAAACTTATGTTTGTATCTAGTACTTCCACAGCTACTAAACTGATCGGTATTTCAAGACTTGATCCCTTATGATCATTACAATGTTATGTAATAATGCACCGACTCTAGGTAACTAGGGTCAGGGATTTACACAAAACAATGTACCATACACACTCAATGTGGATTTATATAATATCAAATGGTCATGTATATAATGTCTTGCATTATGAAGATACAAATTTTTATACATTTCATTAGAATTATTCATTAGTAATTTTTATTTACTAGGTTATGTAGTTATATATTTTCATATGTTTCACTACTAAAAGTTAATTCTCACCAACAACTAATGAAATAAATTTTAAAATTTTGATTTTACTTTAAAAAGATACACGTTTTTATTAATGGCCAATTTTTTAATCATATTATTTTGTTTTTATCAATTTATCCTTTTATGTTAAATTTATGAACATTTTATTTTTAATTTTTAACATATATTTTTGATTGTCTACATGACATTACCAAGTAAAATTATTCCAATTAAAATGATTCACTTTCTTGGTTAGTATAGATCAGCATGGATTCCTGCATGAAATTGATTTTCAATGAATTCCAATAGCTGAGGGACTACCTGAAGTATTCATATATGGGTAAAAGTCAACTTATTATCCTCGATATCATAATTTAAATGAAGATCTTTTAACAAAGGTTAGAATATTTATCCTTTCATGTTATTTTATGTATGTCATTTTATGATGGCCAATTCACTGCTTACCATTTTCAACTATTGAGATTGTTTTAGTTTGGTAATCTTATAGTTATATGTTTTTATTTACCTACTATTTGATATTGTATTAATTACTAGTATAATAGTCTTTCTTGGGTAAATCATTTCATTGTATGTCATAGGAATAAATTTTCTCCATGTGAATTTTTTAAATATCTTTTAGCTATCGTATCTTGGAAATTACATAGGGTTAGAACATATAAATTATTTACAAATGTAATTACACCTCATGGGGTCTCCTTTTGAGTCATATATTGAGACTATAGGCATCATTCATCTATAAATTCCATGGGAACTCAATCATCTCTTATCATTATTATTATGTACTTTATTAAAAAAAATTGATCTTTTTATAACATCAGTCCCATCTGAACATGGTTATATGGTACCTAAAACCCAAGTCAGTTGTGGTCATATCTTCAATTTTATGGATATGGTTGGAAATAACTATGTCCCTATGATGTACCTTAGTCCATGGTCATATGAGGCTGGTCGTAGGGTAGCCATAGGCATTATACTGTTGTGCTAATAGTATATTCGAGAACACCATGCTTTTTTATTGTTTTATAATAAAACTATGGTCAAATATTTATTTTTTAGTAGTGATAGGAAAACATGTTCTATACTCATTAGAACAGAACATATTCTTCTTGTGTAATTTATATACATGGAACATATAATCAATTCTACCATGCCATGGACCTCAATTTTGTGGGATTACTCCCATTGATCCCAATGTGTGGAATAGTTTTTATCTTAAACATGTCACTCGTTTAGGCAATTTAAAAATTTTCTACTAATGGATTAGTATATCATCATAATTTCCCCCAATGCCAATTACATCCATTAAAGATTACCTATTAATTATTATTACCCTACAGAAATATAACCTAATAACAAGATCCAATTAATTGGATATAATATATTGCAAGTCTATTTTTAACCATTTTTTATTTGATTATTTAATATTTCTATAAATGATAGAATTTCTAATTGTATTTTTTCATTAAATATTTTATAGTGAGACTAGTCTCGAACATGTCGTAAGGAAAGGGAGTATTTGGTTTTGATTGAATCCAAAAATAATCATATTTCTCTATTTTTTTTAAAAATGTGATATGACCTCCCAATAAGTTGAATTCGAATAACATGTTTATTTAAACATATATTTTAAATTATAGGTCACCCTCAAATTATCTATTATTATATTAAGGGTGTTAATATTCTTATTGACTATAACTATGAAGCTATGGTACTTCCCACTTCCTGAAACTCGTGAATTTTTATTCTCCAATTCATTGATGGGTTATACATATCAAATACATATACATTTTCATAAATAATTTTCTAATGAATATGTGCTTTATATTTAGTTTCACACATGAAATGGAGAGTTTCACACCTAAAACTAGATATATAGACAATTCATGACTGTTTGTAGTTTGATTGTTGCATCTGTAATAGATATGGATCAATGTTGATTATATAGGTTTTTTGCTGGCAACACTAATCGTGAAATTTCTAATTTATGGAGTATATTAACTATAATTTATTTGAAAAAATATGATGCTTGTCTAATGATGAAAATTGGGGGATGGTGTGTATGAAATGACATCTTGATTTGACCTGTTATGAATTTAAATTCATTTGGTTAGGAAATGATATGAATTCTTTAAACACATCACTTGGGTTAAATTGATGTTGTTTATTACTCATTTAATGTGATGTTATATAGGTCTCCATTATTTTGCACCACTGTTGATGAATGTTATTTTCTTTGAACCTTTGTTTCTTTTTTGGATTCCAAATTCTCTTCCTGTAGTTCTTAATATAGATCAATGATCTAAGGATATGGATATAGGTATATCTTCAACTAAAGATTGGTTTGTTTAGATACCTAGTGCTAATGGTATTTTTTCATCTGCTACATTTTGAAATATCAATAGGACTTTTTTGGTGTCTTAATTTTCTTCATGCAATGCTTGATATAGATTAAATATATAAGGAAAACTATATTTTTATATCTTCTAATAAATATCGATTAGTTTACATTCCTAGTAATAATTGTATTTTTTCATATATTAAATTTTGAAATATCAACAGGACTTGTTTGGTGTCTGAATTTTCTTCATGCATTGCATAATAGAGATCAAAGATCTAAGGCTAATGATATTGTTATATCTTCTACTAAAGATCAGTTAGTTTATATACCTAGTGAAAATGATATTTTTTTTATCTGCTACATTTTGAAATATCAAGAGGGATTGTTTTATGTTTTAATTTTCTTTATAAATTTCTTGATAGAGATCAAAAATCTAAGGCCATGTATATTGTTATATATTTTACTTAAGATCAGTTAGTTTTCATACCTAGTGCTAATGGTATTTTTTATCTACTGCATTTTGAAATATCTATAGGACATCAAATCCATATGTTTGGCAGGGTGATCTATTCTAGGATATGAGTTTTACTAAAAACTGAGCTTCTTTGATTTGGTGAATAAGGAGGAATTAACATTGAATAGATGAGGATATTTAAAGGAAAATTATCATTATATCATTTAAGTGCCTATGCTATGAAAATAATTTAAGGGATTCTATGAATCATATATTTACTATAACTAATTTAGTTGTAGGATTGTGGAGGTACTATATGGATATCATGGATATTTCTATTTGGCAAGAATCATTTGAAATTATCCTTAAATCATGGTTCTTAAGGTCATCGAATAAATATGTATTAATTATCAGTATATAATTCTATGTATACATGCTTTGTATTTTCATTGAAGTGATAGTTAAAGATTTTTGGCATGAATCATTAACCTTATGAGGATTTGAGAGACCATGATGGCCAAAAATATTGATATATCGGCCTTCTTGTGACTCGAAGGTGTGGGATGAGGTGATTTGTTTGGTTATATTTATGAATAGTGGTTTTTTATGGTTTTATTATTTCTATATGAATGATTAATGAAAAAATATAATTATAATAAAAAATAAACATGGTGTTTTTCATTGGAAGTCTATATGTTTTTTTGGGTTATATTCTAGTTTGCTAATGTTTATGAACAAATATTTTTTCAAAAAACATCAGCAGTCTAGAGACCACCTATGGTAGTTGCTAATATAATTTTTCCAAGGAGTATTAGTAACTACCATAGGATATCACTATATCCTTCACTATAAACTACTTTCATGGTGAGTTACAGACACCTATAACGATCACTTTTGGCAGTCGTTATTGACCTTTAGCGATAGGGAAACTACGACCCCCAAAAGTGGTCTAATGGAAGTCACTAAAGGTCATTTTTGTATGAGTGTTAGAAAAAATTTACCCAATTCAGATCAATTAATGGTCGAAGTTGGGTTCTCACTATATATATGGGCCCCTTCCTTTTCTCTAAAATCAGTTTTACTCCCTGTAATAACCCATAGTTTTGAAAGGAAATTTGATTCTTGAACTAAATCTATCTTATATTATATAGTATTATACACATACAGCATATAAAGAAGTTAAAAAATATTTTGTTAATAAATATCATAAATTTTATCCACAACTAAACCCATGAAAATGTCAAACATAACAATGGGACAAAAAATATAAATTAAGAAAAGTAGACTGGGAAACATTGGATCCTTCCAATCTGTTGGAATTATCTCCCCCACAGCCAACACTATAGAAATGAAACAAAATATTATTAAACCAATCAACATATTATAAAATTAAAATTTAGAACCTTGAGAGAAATTGAGTTAAATGATGTATTAAGGAATGAATTGGTATTTATTAATGGTAATTTGACTGTTAGGATAGTAATTTGCCTGTTAAAATAGTAACCTAACCATTGAGAATAGTAACCTGACAATTAGAATAGTAATTTGACAAAAAAATAAGAAAATATGATATAAATAATATTAATCATAATTAATTTAAGTAAATATAAATATTATACTTTGATAAAATAAATATCATGATTAAATAATCAAAAATATATATAAGAATGTTTTTAATAAACTTTATTTTAAGGGGTCGTAAAAATCACAATTATTATATTAAAATTTAAAATAATCTATGATAGAAATTACTTTAATAAAATTTATTTCATTCTTTAATCATCATGTCAAAATTCTTCAAGAGTTATTTTTTAGTAAGTTTATGAAATACTTCAATTTTTAGATGAATGGTAAAAATATAGTTTTCTCATAATTATTATATTTTTAATTACAACATTTAAAATGTAATAATGACATAATCAAGGATAAAAAATTTGAAATGATCTAAAACATATTAAATTTGATAAATGGGTAAATAAATAATAATAAACATGATTTCTAAACCTGTAAAGTATTTTCTAGAGTCAAAAATAAAAAATGTTCCCTTAAAATAATTTTTTTTAATTTATTCCACTTTCTTTTTTATTAAATTAGAGAATTAAAATTATAAAGGGGTTGAAAGTCCTAAAACTGTTATATTTTATTTATATATTACTCATTATTTAAATAATATCACTACTGAAATTTTTACCTTTGATATAATATTTTATTCATTATTTTATTCCAGAAATACCGCTCTCCTGAAGTAAAAATAACATCTCTCTCACCCCATAGAAAACACTCCTCTTCCACCTTAAAAGGACAAATATCTACCCAAATACCCTATATTAATACCCTTATCATCCTTAAGGGTTTTCTGGAGCAATAAAACACCAATATTTTAAGAATTTAAGGGTCATAGAAAAGGAACCACTTCAAGAAAGAGGTAATGTCTTTCATCCTTTGGTTTTGTTTTCCTTTTCTAATCTCGTAACCTCATTTTCATATTGAATTCAAATCTTATTAAACCAATTATACAGAATTTAATCACTATAATTATAATGCTAATATATTGTAAAAATATTATTTTTAATATAATCGTATATTATGTATCTTTCACATCCCCTTTGGAAAATGTCATGTTAATGGTTGGTTAACTACAAATGAGGATGTTGTCAATTATTTTATTGTCACCAACATTATAGATATTAATGAAAACTTATTTATGATATATAAATGTAAAAATATATATAATTTATTGTCACATCCATGATTTTGTTTTGAGTTATTTTTCTGGTTTACATTGTTGTTGAATTCAACCCTTGGTTTTCCTTGGAGTTTTTGGAGAAAAACAGAGTTTTCGGGCTCGGCAGGAGGTGGCGAATAGTTATTTCAAGGTTAAGGGAAACCATGGTCAATACTAATGGAAATTATGCACCCTAGATAGAGGAAATATCTAGGATGTACATCCATCCACATGGGTGTGCACCCTCCCCCGAGAAATTATGGGCCAGTACCCTCTTGGACAAAGGATACCACATGGTTCTCACACGGTTTGGAAAACTGTGGAGGCTAATTGTTTGTCCTAACCATTTTATTAAAAATTGTAATGTTACCATTTCTCCCTCCCCCATTTTAAACCCAAATCACCCATGTTAGATCTATATTGGGTTTTCATCCATAAAAGTTTATTCCTCTCCCTCTTGGTCCCATTAAACTCTAATTTTTGTTGGATTTACACTTAGATCATCAATGAATCATCAAGTAAGTCCTTACTCCAATGGTTTCTACCCTCGTTTTTGGTTTCTTTTCCTCCATCTTTGAGTTATTCTTTTTTAGCGGGTTGGATAACCTAATAAGGCCTCAATATTGAGATGTTGGGTTTAATCTTGATGTTTTTTGTTCGATCATGCCTTTATAAGGTCCTCTTGTGGTTCAGTTGTGGTTTTCCACTATATTCTAGAGTTTTCAAAGTGTGAGGTTTGTGGTTTCATGATTTATAATTATTAGATGATTTTGGTATGATTTCTTGGTTTTATGGGCGCGGTATGTAAATTATGTTTAGGGTATGAAATGTGATTACAAAGGGTTTCAAGGAGCGTATGGGATAGAAAATGGTTTTCTAAAATGAATTTTTTGTTATTCAAGGGTGCTTACTTGTTGTGTTTGTTTAAATGTGTTCCACAAATTGTGTGCATGGTGCGAAGCATGTTTTAAAATATATTTATTGTGTGTATGAATTTGAAAGAGGTTTTACCTATGAAAGATGGTGTTTTTCACATGTACTCATATTTTTTTGGATTGTTTACGTGAAAGTGGTAATCTATGTGACATGTGAAATGGAAATTAAGAAAAAACAACGAATCCTATGTATCTAGGTGTGAGAAATAAAACTAGTACACTAGTTGGATCAGCAAGGTCGATGACTAGTTTCTTCTATCAGGATAAACTCTACAATACTAACTAAACAATGATGATGATTGGAGACCACTAGAACATTTGATATATTTCTATCTAGAGTCTCATGAATGAGAACACTATGTATCATGGTTACTATATCATTATCACTAAGATACGAGGTTCCAAGGGTCCCAATAATTCTAGTACCAATAGGTGTTTCTTATGACATGGTGATCTCATATGATGTGGTGCCCACCATCACCATACAGTAGACCTAATTTTCATTATAATTGTAAAACATGTTTCCATTGAAATATGTTTATTAAAACATATTCCCTTAAAGTTGTTTTGGTTTTTTCTTAAAACCTTTGAGTCAATTTATCCTCTAATGTTATGGCATGAAACCCCTCTTTTGGGTGGAATACTATTGGGATTTGTATCACACCCGACATGCACTATTGGGTGTATATAAACTTTGTTATGTATGATCTATGTAAATGAAATATTTCTTGTGGTGGTGATGGTGGATCTGGTTGTTAGTGTTCTTCTCTTGTAGGTGTTGGTGGAGGTGGATTGAGGGTGATGGCCCACTTGTTTCATGGAGGTTTTTGGGTAATGTTCTAGTTGGTAGCCCTCCTGTTTTGGTACCTTTTCTTGTTTTGGTTTTGGTTAAAGTTCTAAAATGATTAACTTGTATTGTTTTATCTCTTTTGGTAAGGGATATTGATATTGGTGTGATATTTTATTCTTGATATTTTTTAATAGTTATTCGTATTAGGTGAAATCATTCCCAAAAGTGCATTATTTGTACCTAGGAACTAGTTTCCTCCCTTCGAGATGAAGAATTAACTTCAGTCCATTCCATGGGCTGGGTTAGGTGTTAGGTTGGATGAAATCTTTTCGTGCTTCATGAAATAATGGTATCAAAGAAATTATTCACCCTTTCCTTGGGATATATTATTTGGGAAGATTTTTGATAGATAAGAGATCAGATTTTCAAGCCTTTAGGTTTGGTTGTGAGTGGGGTGTCTAGCAAACTCCCTCATAACGGGCCTTGAATCTCCAAGGGATATTGAGAATTGGTTTTAATTATCCTTCATGTGAGACATACAGGCTGCAGACTATATATGGACATCAAGAGGAGGTGGAGTAGTTTGGTTTGGCTTGTTATTGTGATGGATTTCGGTTCTATTTTTGTACATAGAAGTTCTTAGAATTTGTTTTTTTTCTAAAAAATTTTCAAAATGGTGTATTGATGGTTTTTCTTTATGGTTGTTGCTTGGTGTATCAAAAGGACTCCTTAAAGACATACAGTGCAACCACAAGAATAGGCTAGAGAGAGTGATCCCTCACCAATTGATCAGAGGCTAGTGGAATTCATGGTTTGGCTTCACGAAGACTTGGGTCTAGTAGTAGGCCTTATACCTTCTCTAGTTAGGGAAGCTGAATGAGGTCCAAAAACGGAAAAATATTAGGAGTTCAACACACCTCCTTCCTTCCAGGGTAGCATGGATCGCCAGGAGATAGAGGAGTTACTTGATAAAATGGAGAAGTTGTTTGGCTTTCCTAACACTCTTAAGGCATTTAAGGTGATGTTTGATTCATTTTTGTTAGAAGTTCCCAATTGAAGGTAGTGGGAATTAGTGGTCTTGGTGGGAAAGTATTAGTAGATGGGTCAGAAGGATTTCAAGGTTATATTCAACAAGTAGTATTTATTAGAGACCTTGGCCTTTGAAAATATCCATAGGTTTTTGGATATTCACAAAGGGATCATACCATTATGGATTATGCCAATCATTTTGTTGAGTTGGTTCAGTTTTCATCAGAGCCAGTTTCTAATGAGAAGAGGAAGACTCAAAAGTTCAAAATGGGGTTGTGGCTAAATATCCACTCTAAAGTTTTCTTGTATAAGTTTAATACTTATGTGGAGCTGGTTGATCTTGATTTTATGGTGTATATTGATTGTAGTGGAAACCCAAGATTTTATTGAGTGGTGTTAGTAGTGGGATAAGGAAGTGGTAGTTCTTTTAAGAAGAAGATCAAGTAGGATGAACTGGAGAAAAAGGGAGGTGGTAATTCAGGCCATCTATCTAAATCCCTTTTTCCTAGGGCTTTAAGAGATAGATTAGTTTTTTCTGTTAGTGTGGGAAGTTGGGTAATATGTGGTCTTTGGGTTTAGCTCCACCTATACTTATCCATCAGTGTGGGACTATGGAGAATTTACAGTGGTTTTGTAGAGCTACTTGTACTTATCAAGGTGGATTAGTTTTATGTACTTTAGAGGGACATAGACCCAATTAGAGCCATCCAGGATGGTAGGTTCCAGGTTTTGTGTTCATATTTGTAGGTATGGGTCCTTTTCAGGTAAAATTCAGCCTAAGGTAGAATCGTAGATCAGTGGACATTCTCAATATTAGGTAGAGACCAGGAATCTTCAATATTTGGATCAGCCACCAATAGAATATAATGAAGTACCTGTAATAGTTCTAGGTACCATTATTATTACATCATCTTTAGTTGTTTCATTGTTTGATACGGGTGGCTCTATTTCTTTCTTTTCTACCCATCATGTGATTTTTTTAAGTATATCATCTGATCTTATGTCATATGTGATGGATTAAGTAATGCCTCTAGGAAAGAAGAAGGAGAAAGGTTTCAGAAGTTCTTCTTGTTCACTTGTTGTGTCAGTGATTGATCTAGAGTGATATTTCCTAGTTTTAGAGATAGACATATTTGATGTGATCTTTGGTATGGATTGGATGGTTCAATTCCTAGTGCAAGTTGATTATTATCGATGGTGAGTGAATTTTTTGGAACATGAAGGGGGTACCATGGTTTTCAATGTGTATGGGATCATAAGTCATAACGTGTTGCACCCCCACTTTAGTAATTTTGAAACCTCGTTTTCCAAATTTCATTGCTCGCATTGGAGTACAATGATGGTAATCCTGAGATTGAATTACCTTATGTGGTGGATGGGTTTCTAGAGTATTTCAGATGACTTATTAGGTTCTCTGTAGGAGTGGGATGTGGAGTTAACAATTAATTTAGCACCAAGAACACAACTGATATCTCTTACATCATACTACATATCCCCCAAAAAGTTAAGGGAATTAAATTTATAGCTGGATGGTTTGGAATCAAAAGGATTAATTCTCCCAAGTGTCTCACCTTGGGCCACCATACTCTGGTTTTCTAAAAAGGCCGACAGATGTATCTAGTAATGTATTGATTACCAAAAGTTGAACAAAGTAACAATCAAGAACAAATACCATTTTCCTATATTGATAACCTATTTGACCAGCTTAAGGGGGTGAAGTGGTTCTCCAAGATTGATTTACATTATAGATATCACTATGTCATATTCAATGAGGAAGATGTTATGAAAATAGATTTTTAGTATTTGGTCATGAATTTCAAGTTAACAAATGTTCTGTCAGTCTTTATAGTGCTTATGAACCGAGTGTTCCACCAGTACCTAGACTATTTTTATGTGGTATTTTTGGATGACAACATATTCTATTCAGGGACTGATGAGTAGCATGAGTAGAAATGGAGGACTATGTTGGGAAGTCTTTGGGATCGTCACCTCTATGTGAGGCTTTCCAAGTGCACCTTTTTAATCAAGGATTTGATGTTTTTGGGTCATGTGGTGTCCGAATATGGGGTTTAGGTGGACCTTGAGAAGATCAATGCAGTGATTTCCTTGGATTAGTTGAAGAATGTTTTTGAGATAAAGAGATTTTTGGGTTAGGCATTGTATTAGAAGTGGTTTGTTCTTGATTTTTCATGGACTTATTTTCCCATGATGTTTCTCACCCATAAGGGGTGATGTTTGAAAGTGGTTCTGAGTGTCAAGAATATTTTGAGGATATTAAGTGGAGGTTGACCACAACCCCTATTTTTTCTGGATCTATAAAGGGATACATGGTCTATTATGATGTTTCAATTATGGTTATTAGGTGTGTGATAATGCAGGATGATCATGTTGTGGCATATGGTTCTCTCCAACTTACACCATATGAAAATAATTACCTGACCCATGACCTAGAGTTGGTAGTGGTGATGTATGCACTGAAGATGTGGTGTAATTATCTTTTCAAGGAGAATTTTTTGGTGCATTTAGATCATAAGAGTCTGGCCTACATTTTTTTCACAAAAGGATCTAAATTTGAGGTATCTTCATTTGGTGGACTACCTTCATGGGTTTGATTTTGATATCGTGTACACCCTAAGTAAAGGTAATGTGGTTGCAAATGACTCAAGAGGAAAAGTGGCAATGAAAGAATTGAAGAAAATCAGTGATGAGGGGATTTTGATGGGTCTTTCTTTCTAGTTGCATTTGGAAACCAGTGATCATTTTGGAGGTGTGTTCTTGGAAAGTGTTCAACTAACACCTTCCCTTATAGAATTGATTCAACAAGAGCTATTGAGTGATGAGTTATGATATAATTCTATGCAGTTACTAAATGCGGGATAGGTTACTTCTGAATGGTCAATTTCTCATAAGGTATATTCTTCTTTTAGGGTTCGCTTCATGGTTCCATTTTTGTTGTAAAATGTGGTAATGCAGTATAGCCACCAGTTTCAGTGGGACGTTCATCCTGGGATCACCAATATGTTTTATGATGTGTTTTATTAGTTCTGGTGGCCAAGAATGAGACTAGACATAGCTAACTTTGTATCTTAGTTTTATATGTGTAAGTAGGTTAAAACAGAGCATCAAAGGACATCTAGTTTGCTTCATCCATTTCCCATCCCTACCTGTAATTGGGATGTGGTCACCATGTATTTCATTATCATCTTTCCTCATACACCTTGGGGATTGAATTCCATTTGGGTAGTGATTGATCATCAAAAAAATCATCATATTTCATTTTAATCAATGATTCATCCAAAGTGGAGGAATTGGGTGGGTTTTATATTCAAGAGGTAGTGAGGCTTCGTGGGGTGATGTTGGCTATCATTTCAGATAGGGACCCCCATTTTACCAATAAATTTTGGGAATCCCTCCAGAAGGCAATGGGGTCATAGATCAAGTTGAGCACAACATACCATCCTCAAACCAATTATCAGAAAGGTTGGGTGAATCATATACCAGAATACATGATGTGGGCATGTGTTTTAGATTTTTGAGGCTCATGGGATAGTCATTTGGGATTGGATTAAATTTCCTATAATAAAAGTTACAAATCCTCTATAAAAATAGAACCATTTGAGGCACTTTATGGTCGGACATGTTAGTCCTAATTTTATTGGGATGAGGTAGGTGAGACCTCATTGTTGGGACCAAGAATTATACAGGAAACATCTGATAAATTCAAGTTGATCAGGTAGAATCTGTTGATAGCACAGAGTAGTCACAGGTCTTATGTTTCTCAGAGGTATCAATATTTATAATTTTTTGTGCGTGAGAAGTTATTTTTCAATGTGGTTCCTTGTTTAGGTCACTCTCTCTTGGGTAATCAAAGAAAATAACTCCAAGGTATGTTAGACCTTTTGAGATTATCAAGAGGGTCGGAAATATGGAATATTAGTTAGCTTTATCATCCTTATTGATGTTAATTTATGATGTGTACCATGTTTCATAGCTAAAAACATATACTCTGGATCTATCTCATTCACTGAATTGGGAAGAATTTGAGTTGGAACTAGATTATTATTTATTTGAGCAGACAATACAGATTTTGGATTCCTAATAGAAAGTGATATGGGGGAAGTCCATACCATTCGTCTTATTTCTTTGGTATCATGGTAGTGGTGAGCATGAGATGTGGGAGTAGAAGTATTGGGTTGAGGGGAAATATCTATTTACATTCTCTGATCAAATTTTGGAATGAATTTTCTAGGTCATAAAATTTTCAAAATAGGAATAATTTTCACATATGTGATTTTATTTTGAGTTACTTTTTTGGTTTACATTGATCTTGTATTCAAACCTTAGTTTTCCCAGAAGTTTTTGGAGAACAACAATGTTTTTGTTCTAATCAGTAGGTGGTGTACGGTTGGCATAAGGTTAAGGGAAACTGTGCGCTGGACATTATGAAATAGTGCTCCCTAGATAGTGGAAATTTTCAATATTCATGAATAGCTGAACAAGCATGAACCCTCCCCCAAGAAACAGTACAACTGGTTTTCTCTTCGATAGAGAAGACCACATGGTTTTTTCATTGTTTGGAAAACTATGCAGCCTATCCAAATCATTAAAAATTGGAATGTTACTATTTTTACCTCCTCTTTTTAACCACAAATCACCCATAATTTGAGCCATACAGAATTTTCATCCCTATGAACTTCTCCCACTCCCTCTTAGTCCCCTTAAATTCCAATTTTTTAGTGGATTTGTCCTTGGATCTTCAAATAATCATCAAGTAAGTCCTTTCTCGCTTGGTTTTTTTCCTTCTTTTGGGTTCCTCTTCTACCCTATTTGATTTCTTCTATTCCTGAGCGACCTAATAAGGTCCCAATCCTGATTTTTTGGGTTTATTCTTAATATATTTTGTTTGATCTTTCAATTATAGGGTCTTCTTATGGTGCAGTTGTGGTTTTTCATTGGATTCCAAAAGTTTACAGGTGTGAGGTAGGTGGTTCCATGCTTTATCATTATTATATGATCTTGGTATGATTTCTTGGTTTCATAAACATGTTCTACGGATTATGTGTGGGGTTTGAAATGTGTTTCCAAAGGGTTAAAAGGTGCGTATGGGTTGGAAAATGGTTTTCCAAAATTAATTGGTTGTGATTCATGTGAGAATCTTTTTTGTTTTTTTAAAATGTGTTATGTAAATTTTGAAAGTGGTTTCAATCATGTTTTAAAATTTATTTGTTGTGCACATGAATTTGAGAGAGGTTCTACATATGAAAGATGGTGGTTTTCATGTGTACTCGTGTTTTTTGGATTATGTATGTGAAAGTGGTAATCTATGTGATTTCTAAAATGGAAATTGAACACAAAAATGAAATCCAAGTTATCTAGGTGGCCAGACTATGACTAGTATGCTAGTTGAATCAGTGGGGCTGATGCCCAGTTTCTTCTATCAGGATTGATGCAATAACTCTAACTAAACTATGATGATTATCATAGAACACTAAAACTTTGGATAGATTCCTCTCTAGTGCCTCGTTCCTGAGGACGTTATGGGTCATGGTTGTTATACCATTATCACTAAGATACAAAGTTCCTATGGTTCCACCAGTTCTAGTACCTATAGGGATTTCCCATGATGTGGTGCTCTCTTGTGATGTGTTTCCCACCATCAGTATACGGTAGACCTAGTTTTCTTTAAAATTATAAAGCATGTTTCCTTTGAAGTATTTCTCTTTAAAAAAATTCCTTAAAGTTATTTCCATTGTTTTTTTTAAAAATTTCATGTTAATATAACTTCTAATTCCATGTCATGGAATATCTCTTTTGGGTGTCATCCTATAGGGATTTATATCACACCCTACAAATACCCTAGGGTGTATGTAGACTTTATTATGTTTGATCCAAGTAAAGGCAAGATGTATCGTGGTGGTGATGGTGGATCTCGTTTCTAGTTTTCCTCTATTACAGGTGTTTGTGGAGGTGGCTTGAGGGTGATGGCCCTCATGTTGCATGGAGATTTTTGGGTTATCATCTTCTTGGTTACCCTCCCATTTTTGTACCCTGGTTTATTTTGGTTTTTTTTAAGTTATAAAATTTTTCACTTTATTGTTGTATCATCTTTGGTTATAGATATTGATCTTGGTGTAATTTTTTATTCTTTATATTTTTTTTTGTTTATTCATCATGGGTGAAATCATTCCCAAAAGTGAATTGTTGGTACTCCAGAACTAGTTTCTAGCCCATGGGGATCGAGAACGCCCTTCGATCCATGCCACGGGTCAAGTCGGCTGCTATGTTGGATGGCACCATAACTTGGTTCATGACATTTAAGCTTCTGGAATTAATTATTCTAAGGTATAAATTTCATTGAAAAAATAAAGAAAAATAAATGAAAAATTATACATTTTTAATGAAAACATGATATCAAAATGTTCACCATTTAACCATGGGAATTAATAAATATAATAGAATGGTTATAATTGAACAATAGTGAAAAAATTAAAATAATTAACTTCTATTTCAATGTTTTAATAAACCTAATTTTATTATCAATGAGGTGTAAAAGCGATGAAATAATGTTGGTTTTAAGGTAAGGGTGTTCTCATACCCAAAATCTTTCTTCTGGTTTATCTTTTATGTCACATTTATTTCTATATAAATGTTCCCCTAATATACAAAATATTTTCCTTAAATATTCTTTATATTTTCTTCCATGGGTATACATGTTTCTACCCTTTCAAAATGTTTTTGAATCCATTTACAGTTATTTTTTAAAAATACTTCAATTTACAAAAACATCACTTCAATTCTCTTGATTTGTTTTTCTTATCAAAGTATAAAATGATCTTTTATTACAAATTATGATCTCCCTTATTAATTTAGGAATCCAAAAGATCATTTCATGAAGTATGATGGGTGAAATATTTTATAAAACCCATTTCCTTCCATGGGTTGTTTTATGAATATGATTGGTATCCTTCAAAGTGGCATTCATTATTATAAGAATTTTATGATGTAATGGGTGGGCCAGGAATTATATAGCCCTCCAATGCATTGGGTAATGTGATATATCTCATGAGATAATGTTTATTAAGTGTGAACATGATTCCAAATGTGTTCACTATGATGATGTTATAGTTTATACACATATGTTATGCATGGACATGATGATAGCATTATTCACAACTATGTGTGGTATTTGACTGATATGTTATCATGTTTAGTTATTTTTTATAAACCACATTACCTCATTATTATGATCCTATTATTATGACATTATTATGTAAATTTTTCTCACCCATGTACTATTGATTCATGTACCTTATTCCTCCCCTTATTGGGATTTTAGCTCACCCCTTTCTCCGATGTATATTCTCAGGTGACTATATGTACAATGGAGATCATGGAATCTTTATAAGGATAAATAAGAATAATTTAAATAATATTTAAGTTTTATTGTGTACAATTGATGTATGATCTTAATTTTTTGAATACACTAAACCTTTAGATCTAGGATTGTATCACTATGATGTTGTTTATCATAAAAGTGATGTAATAGTCATGTAAGAAAAATTTGGGCCATGTAAGAAAATATTGTGTCATGTAATAGTCATATGAGAAAAAGGTTGAACATGTAATAGTCATGTAAGAAAAATTTGTGTTTATATAGTTAGTTTCAAAGTATGGTTTAGTGAATTTTAGAATTTGGTTGATAAAATGTTAGTGAAAAGCATAATTATAAGTCTATTTATAGGTAAACATCCTAGAAAAATCATTTTAAAAAAGGCTAAACATATGGATCTCATAAGATATTCCTTTAGAGTTAGTCTACACAAAAGAATATATTATTTATTCATGATTTATTAGATTTTATTTTGTTCAAAACCTTTTCTATTTTATAAAATGGTGGGAACCAATATAAACCAAGTGAACAAACCATGTGAGGGACAATGTAGAATTTATTTGAATGACATCCATAATTCCTTGGGAAGTGGAATTAAAAACTTAATGATGATGCTTACCTAGTTTCCCTAGGCTGTGAATAACAACTTAAACCATTTGTAACATCCAAATTCACCCAATAAGGTAAAATTATCCCTTGATTCTATTATATAGCAATGACCATCGATGTTTAGTGGACCTTATGATCCACTTGTTGTGGAAAATTAGGTTAACTAAATGGAGAATATATTTTTTTCTCTAATATTTTGAGAAGGATAAGGTGACTCTAACCATATATCATTTAGATGGAGAAGCCGACCAATGGTGGGAATTTATAATGAAAAATAATCAGAAAGTTGAAATGGAAGAGATGGAGTGGGAAGACTTTAAGAAAATATTTATTAACAATTATTTCCCTTGAACTCTTAAAACAAATATAGCGAGGGAACTCTTAGAGATTAAGTAAAATGAAGGTGAATCTTTCCCAACATAAAAGGAAAACATCACAAGGCTTTCAAGATACACCTTGGGAATGGTTATCCATAATGATAACAAAATAGATATATTTTTTAGTGGTTTAAAACTATGCCTTAAAAGGAATCTAACTATCTAAGACTTTAAGAGATATGAATAAGTATTTTGATATGACCTCAATGTAGATATGGTGTTTAGTGAATGGTTTCATGGTTATGGTGATACGAAGAGAAGAATGGAGTTTCAAGATGGAGGGTAAAATGAATAAAAAGGATGAAAGGGGATCCAACCACCCACATGTCAAAAATATAGGAGGAATCATCATTGGAATTTTCTCAAAAGGGTGGGGAAATGCTTCAAGTATCGGAGGGAAGGCCACCAAGCTCATGAATGTTAAAGAAACATGAAGAAGATGGCCAACATGATGGAGGAAAGGAAGGACCCTCCTAATGAACTACCCATGGTTCAATACTTTAACTTTATGGATTAAGGGAACATTTCAAGCTAGTGAACTAAACCATTGGTCCTTCAGGGTAATTAGAATTTGAAGAAACCAAATCCAAAGAAGAAATGGAAATATTATTCCATCACTACTGGATAATTGGACCATGAAAATGAATTCCTACAAGGTACACTTACTATTAAATCAAGAATGACATTGGTTTTATTTGACTATTGTTCTATAAATTCTTTTATATCCTGCATGTTTTCAAGAACTATTGAATTAAAACCTCGATAGCTTAATGTAAATATATATATATATATATATATATATATTCATATTAGTGTGGTCATTAGATCCCTAGTGTTGAAATCTTTTATTAATAGTGTATGTGGGATGATTCTTCTAGAAAATCTCATAGTCCATGCATTGGTGTAATCCAACACTATAGTATTCATGGATTGTATCTCATTATATAGATCACACATCAACTATTGGGAAAATGAAATCTTTTTATATATTAAAAATTATCTCATGGTCCTCTACCAAAGTAAGGAAAATCATGAATATCCCTTCAATAATCCCTCAATTTTTTGGATAATGATACTCTACAGATAATCATACCTTACCTTAATGGTTGAGTTGAAGGAAAGAATCAACCATGAAGGAATTCCCACTATTAGGGAATATATTAATATATTTTATAAGGATTTTTCTAGAATTTCACCATATTGTGAGGTAGATTACTCAATTGAACTTATTCCTAGAGCCACTAATATATCCAAATTCCCCTATAATATAGACCACATTGAACTATTGGAGTTAAAGAAGAGAGTACAAGATTATTTGGAAGAAATTTTCATATGCCCTAGTGCATCACCTTGGGGTGAACCAGTGTTCCTTGAAAAGAAAAATGACGGATCAGTTCTGATATATATAGATTATTGAGAGCTCAACAAGATCACTATAAATTAAAATTATCCCCTTCCATGGATTAATGATTTGTTCGATCAACTAAGAAGAGATCAGTACTTCTAAAAATAGGATCTTCATTGTAGATATCATCCGCTAAAGGTGAAGAAGGAAGATATTCATAATATAGTATTTTGAACAAAGTATGGACATGATGAGTTCATAGTTTTTCCCTTCAAACATACTAATTCCCCTATAGTATTCATGGATATAATTAATAGAGTCTTTATAGACTACCTTTAAAAATATTTTGTCGTATTTATTTCTTATATTCTTATTTAATCTAAGTTGAAGGTGGAATATGAAGAGTATCAAAGGATTGTGCTGGTGACATTATGGAAGGATAAAATGTACATTAAGTTAAGAATGTGTGACTTTTGGATGTAGTAAGTCACATTCTTGGGACACAAGATCACAAGTGATATAATTTCTAGGGACCCTTTAAAGAGAAATTCTATTGAGGAATGGCCCCAAACTACTAGTGACATAAAAATACATAGTTTTATTGCCTTAACTAGGTAATAATGATGTTTTGTGATAAATTTCTCATGATTTTATATCCCATAAACTAATTTAACATGAAAAGGGGTAAAGTATGTATGGATAGAAGATTGTGAAGAAATATTTAAGGATCTTATGAAGAGGTTAACCACTATAAATGTACTAATTCTACCATAAAGTGGAGAAGTTTTTATGATATACATTGTTTCTTTAATGAAATTCATGGGTTGTGTACTCATGAAGAATGAAAATTTGATATCCTATGCCTCAAAAAGATAAAGTTAGATGAGAAAAACAATCCAATTCATGATATAGATGTAACACCCCAAGATTTTATGAGATATATTCTTTTTAATTTATTTGATATCTTCTTTTGTATGCTACACCAAGATTATCTTGCGCTATATGCAACACCGTATCAGTTTGCAGTATACGCAACAATATTCTTGGCTCGTGCTATACACAATTTCAAGTTATTTTGGTAGAAATTATTCTACAGAACATTGAGTATAGATTTTGTTCAATTTATAAATGAAATAATTTTTGATTATGTTATATACAACACCAAATGAATCTTTCACTACACGCAATCCTAACTTGGCTTGCATTACACACAAAAGAGACCTTTCTCAATAGCGTGTGTTGTACGCAATACCGAGTTTCACTAAACAATGATATATTATTATGAACTAGACGTTATGAATAGTATTAACTGTATTTTGAATTTTATAACATTATAATTCATCTTACACATTTTCTATAATGAGGTATGATAACAAAATCAATTTTTCGGATAAAAGAAGTATTTTTGAAAAAATGAAGTTTTGTCGCCTTTTGATGGCGCGCCCATTTTAAATATAATTTTTGACAAGTTTATAAGTTCAATTTGATAAAATAAACTTCTTATTTTGAATCAGGATATAAAAATTTACATTGGATAAATTTTTGATATTTTTCTGATAACATTTATATTTTGATGAATAGTAAAAATACGCTAAATTTTAATTAAGAACAACTTTTTTAATTGAGATAATTTATATGGGTAAATTATAATGCTGAATGGTTTTAAAGTATAAATAGAAGATATTTTTAACATTTAATGTAATTAATATCATTATCATTAATTTTACATTGAATTCGTAGGTAAATTCATTTCAATCTTTTACAATGTTTTAATAAAAACCCAGTTTTGTTTTCCAACAACGGGATTAATTTTAAATTAATTACTACATATCCTGTGTTTTGAATTTTTAAAAATTGATTCCATATTTGGAATAAGGAGGTTAAAATTGGGTAAATAGATAAATTTTATTTTTGGTCATTATGAATAGTAACTACGGTAAATTTTATTTACCACAGTTAAATGTAAATTAGGTAATTAAGGGTAAAAATAATGTTATAAAATTACCCTAACACATGTATTTATATAATTTTATGATTATATTTCGTCCTAAAATTTACTTGGGTCTAAATGGTATCTATTAGAACCCACTTGTATGTGATTAAGACCATTAATTTATTTTTTTAAATGAAAGTGAAATATGTCTCACTCAAACTTTAATAATTAAATTATTTTTAATATAAGGTCATACAGAATATAAATTTGGTCATAAATAATCATTTGAAAGATAAAATTTTTTTATTTATCATGGTAATTTATTTTTAATTTTTAATAAATATATAATTACCTTAATTTCTTATACATTAATGATACATAAATTATTTATTTAGTGAAAAATCAATAATATAGTTTTTATTAAACTAATAATACCCATAAAAGGCACAAATACCTGACCCAAACTTATTGGTCATGTAAATATAAACCATAATCATCCAAAGGTTTAATTTTTGAGCATTTGGAGTCGTATAAAAGCGATTATGACACTTATATTATTTTATTTTAAATGATGTCAAAGTTGTTGCTTTCATAATTTAATGAACATAGCATTTTAAAAGTTGGGTTTTTTAGAAAATAAATTCAATTAGAAGTATTATTATGAAAGATATTTGATTTATCTTAATCATTGTATATTAGTTTAGATTTTTAGGCAACAAATAAGTATATTAAATAATTATACAAAAAAGTTGTAGTAATTATCTTATTAAGAGAAATATCAAATAAATGGTTTTAAAAATATTAAAATAAATATTATATGAACTTATTAATATTCTCCACGAATTTTATAGATGAATATGACAAGTTAGGAATCTATTAAATATTTTGTTTCGAATATATTCCCTGTTTGTATTTTATTTAAATCCAAATAAATGAATAGTGTCAAAATTGATACTATTGTTATTTTATAAAAATGAAATATTATTAAATTGTTTAAAATTTTCAAAAAAATATTATAAATTATATATTTAAATTTATATAGTCTAAAATATCATAAAGTATCCAATTATGGAAAATTCACAACACATAAGTAATTATTTATAACAATTTAAAATTTAGAATATTATTAACACAAATAAAATTAAATAGATTAAATGAGGTTAAAGCAAGTTGATAAGGTTTAAAATAAATTCCTAAAATGTCTAAATTTTATTGGTTGATGATATTACAACCCTATATCATCTAATATTTTGTATTGGAGTCATTTTTGGAGGTTTTTAAGTGGGGATTGAGTTTATTATAAATTAATATTTCAGAGGTTTCCAAAAGTGCCCCTCTCCTCCCTTATAAAAGGGCACCTCCTCCCTCTCCTCCTCACGACATTTTGAGACTCCCCGCTCGGCCAAACCCTATCCATTTCTATTATTCTCTTCCCTAGAAACATACTAGAGGTCCTTGTTTTCTTCAAAGTCCAACTTTAGTGCCATAAGAGGAGGTTTAGAAGAGGCGCGTTGAAGAAGAGGTAATATCCTTTACCGATTCTTTCAAATTTATTTCTTCTTCTACTTCCTCTTATTTATTGTTTTCATTATAAATTAATATAATAAGTATCACTCATATATAGATACGTTATTATAAATATAAAACAACAATATTTCACCTTCTATCCATCCTACGGAAAATGAAATCACCGTGCGTGTGTACGTACGGAATATCGTCTCCACACCGTGGTGTAATCTGTTTTCCACCACCACCTTACTTGGATGGGTATAATGGTGTAAAGAATAACTATATATGATTATTATAACATGATACTAATTCTTATATATTCTATAATCCACTCCAATACCATTCAATAATTATGGGGATGATATCGTCGCTCGTGCGTACGTACGGCTTACCGTCTCCACGGTGCGATGTGATTCGTTCTACATGATTTTCATTAAACCATGATTATATAAACAAATTGAATGAATAAATCTGATATATATTCTACTAATACCATTCATTAAATTATTTATCTATAACATAAAAATAGGAATAAGAGTTTATTCGACAAAACACACATAACAATATTAAGCAATGAACACCCGAATAACAAGTAGCAATGAAATATTACTAATAAGAAGATAAGAATATGACCATATATGATATAATAACAATGAGTATGATTCTGTAATAAGTCAATAAAATTATTTAAATATTTATACAAGAGGTTTGGATACGTACAAATCATATCGGATCTAAGTTAATGGGTTATTTCGTCTCACTTTTATTTCTCTGAGACATATGCCTTAATCACCACCTATTTCTTTTTTTGGTTTTTATGCTTCCCATGAATGTTATATGATTTTTTATTATTAAGGATATTATATTTACATATGCATGTAATTTTCCTTATTTTATGACACATATGATTTCACCGATTACAAATGGTAAGGGATAATTTTGAAATCTCATTTTTATCCGAGATTGCTTATACGTAAGTATTTACTGGGGTTATATTTATCATCCATGTCCGTGTTTTATAAAAAAAATTCATAATGTGTTTTATATTCTTCCATGTATGTTTAAAGTCATGATTACCCCTTTCTGACTTTTACTGTTTAGTATGGAAGTAATTTTTCTTTTGTTTACTATACGAGTTACTTTTTGACTTTCCGGTAAAAGTACAAGGGAATGTTTTTTTTAACTTATACGATGAGAATTGATTTTTATGGTTTAATAACGCCTTATTTCCATAAATCTTACTCTAAAATATTTCATGATTATTTTCAACAAAATTCTTTTCTTTTAACATCGCATGACATTTTGAGAAAAGAAAATGATTTTGAAGAAGAAAGGATATCTTCCTCAAGAATTCATTTCAAGTGTTTTATCCAAAATATTTTCCATCTAAGATGGAATTTATTAATATATATATGATTCATGTATAATTTCCATATTATTTACATGGTTTTATTTTGTTTATGATGAAATTATATCCATTGTTTTATATGGATTATGTTATTATGGGATGACGTATATGAAACCCACTTTATTCATTGGGTTGTGATGAATGATTGATGTTTATTTTTTGGCACATGAAAGAATGATTTCATTATGAGATGGGTGGAACAAATATCTCCCCCTAATTAATTGGGTAAAGATTTATATCTCATGATATAAAAATTTCTGGAATGGAAAGTATATCTGGTTCAGTAATACAGGGCTGGAACGGAAAGTAAACCCGGTTCAGTAATGGACTTCATCAACTATGATGGTCTTGGCAGCAATTCCTTGGATACTATGGAAATCATATCATGTGCTTAATGTTTTTCCAAAATTACATGTTTTATTCCCATTCTATTTCATCATGATTAAGGTTCTTTAATGATCTATTCCTTACTTACTGCCATGTTTTATGTCATTGCTCGAGATTTAGATGTTTAAACATCATGTTCATGTTTGTAAGTTCAAATGTATATGGTTTGTTTTACTTTCTCCATGTTTTCCCTTACTGAGCATTTGAGATAACCCTTTTTTATGTTTTCTTTTCCCCAGGATATAAATAAAGGTTTTAGGTAAGATAAAAAAAGGGTAAGATCTTTATGGGAGATGTTGAAGATCTTTCGCCATGATTAGAATATTTTGTTCAGAGTTTCCAAAGACACTAAACTAATACTGTCTTTGGGCGTCTGTTTTTGTTATTTATTAAGTATTTAGCAAAAGTAAGGTAATATACATGTACGTCAAGCTTTGGGTCTCTACAATTGAGCTCATATTTGTTATCATCACTTTAAATATTTGGTGGTCCAACCTTTAGAGTGAGAAGTGTGATATGTATATTTATCAAATGAGTCTAAATTAAATATTCAAACATAATAAGATCAATGTAAATCAAATAATATAGTTAGAGATAATCAAGGACTATTACTTATCTAGTCACTAAGATCCAAGAAATTATAATTGTTAGTTGATGCAATTAGAATAAAATAACATGTTACCCTATCTATGATTTATATTGAGAAAGACCTTATCCTCATTGATATAAAATGGATAGATATGGAAATTATAATAGCATGGAAGACATCCAAGCATGACCAATTAATTATCCAACCATCAATACATGAGAATATCAATGAGGCATAATGATATTTTCCAAATCTTCAAAAAATGGTAAAAGTTGTAGAGGAAGGTAAGCTTCAGAAATTCCATAGTGATTATAATGGTTTGATTTAGTTCGAAAATAGGACTTGGGTTCCTTATTCACTTGAGATAAAAAAAGGATATATTGTATGACATGCATAGATTGTCTTTTTCCATTCATCCTAGAAGCACTAAGATGTACCATGATCTCTAAGATCTCTTAGGTTTGGACAACATGAAGAAGTAGATTGCTAGGTACTCCTCAAATTGATTGGTATGTAAAAAAAATAAAACATACTAATTAAAGTCTAGGGGGATGATAAACCCATTACATATACCCATATGGAAATGAGGGTAAATCACTATGAAATTTGTCAGTGGTCTCATAAAGAAATCAAAAGGAAACAATTTGATATGGGTTTTCTTGGATCAACTCACCTAGAATTCTTACTTCATCACTATTCAGGAATATATCTCACTTAAAAAACCTAGAAAGATATATGTAAAGGAAGTGATGAGGATATATGGGGAACCACTTTAAATCATATATGATCTTTATCCAAAGTTCACTTCTAAATTCTATAGAAGTGTCCAACATTCTATGAATACTATATTGAATTTTAATAGGGCCTATTACCCCCAAAATGTTGGCTAATCTAAAAGATATATTCAGACATGCTAAGATATTGATAAATCGAATTTATGGAAGCATGATATCAACTTATCCCATTACTTCAGTTATCAAAAAAAACTTCCACTCTAGTATTCAAATGTCTCCATATGAAGCTCTGTATGGAAAGCGATATAGAAATTTTACTTGTTGGGATGAAGTTATATAAAGAAATCTACTTGGACCTGATCATATGAAAGAGATGACAGATAAGGTTCAAGACATCCAAAAACAAATAAAATCTTCTAAGAGTTGGAAGAGGAGCTATGCTAAAAACCTTTGAAGGACATAGAGTTTGAAGTTAGAGATAAATTTTTCCTTCAAATATCAGCATATAAGAGAGTCATGTAGTTTGGAATGAATGGGAATCTTAGCTCTAGGTACATTTTCTCCTTTAATATCTTTGATCTCATAGGATTAATGACCTATGTCCTTGCACTTCTTCCAAATATGGATCATGTTCATGATGTGTTCCATGTATCTCTCTTGAGGAAGTACATTCCTAATCACTCACATATACTAAATCCAAAGGTGGTATAATTAGATAATGATCTCTTTTATAAGGAGAAGCCGGTGAAGATCTTAGATTGTAGATAAAAATTTCAATGAAAAAAAAACTCACCTTGTCAAAGTGTATTGGTATAATGACACACATATATTTCAAGCATAATTTTTAAACATGTTTTAATGATTTTAAATGGATTTTAATGAAAATACCAAGTATTTAAATGTTTCATTTAAATATTTTAAATTAAAATTAAATAATGAAAATTGGTTTAAAATATGTGAAATTGTTTGATTCTTAGTTTTGAATTTAATAATATATTCGATTAAATTTTATTTTTTTATTTTACATAATTTATATTAATAGATTTATAAAAATAAGGTGTGAGGCCAAGAAAACCCTCAATCATGGATAATAATCCACTTAGCTTGGCCTGCCTAGGCCCAGCTAGCTAAGCATAGTGGATGGAATATCCTTCATGATCCGGCGAGAGTGCATGGCCCGTGGAGGATCCATGAGTGTAGAATTGGTACGAAGACCGCTAGGGAAATGCGGGTGCAGTGTGGCCGATTTATATGTGTGGTGTGTCTATTGGAGCCCACCATATTGTAGTATTATAAGATACTGAATCCACTGATAATATTATATACAAGCGAGGGGATCATATTAATTTCTGACGTGGGATAATAGATATCATGTTATTGTTCAATTTTTGGTAAACGTTTATTGTCCTTGCTTGATCCCCACTCTCTCCCCAACATCATTATCAATTGTCTTACACTTTTGAAACACTGTATATTTCCATCTCTTCTGTTCTCGAAGCTCAACATCAATCCATTCACCAATGTCGAAGCCCAGGGGATCCATGGATCACATTTTGGATGTCAAGTGACTACCATGGAATACTTTTTAAAGTCATAACATTCCATGATTACTGGATCCCTATGGCCACTGTGAAGGATAGATGACTTGTTAAAATCTATTTCACCCCTACCACATCTCATTATCACCTCGAAAAACCACACGTTTTTAAAGGATGATTCCTTGCTCTATCATGTTATCTACACCGACACAAAAATGGAAACCACTGATATCTTTAGTGGTTCAGCCCATCATCTTGATGGGATTTTAGAAAATAATTGAAATATATCATTGATCCTATTAGAACTCAAAAGAAGATATTGAGGACAAAGGATTCGATGATCCTGCTTTCTTTAAAAATAATAGGCATTCCACTGCCTTGGGAGGAGTTTTTTTAGAATGGAGGAGGGCTGCTCATCCATGAAGCTGTATTTCTTTCCTTTATTTTATATTTTTATTTTATTTTTATTTCTTCTATAATTTCAATTTTATTTATTTTATAAATTGAACACATGTATTTTTTTAACTAATTGTGTTCTTTCACCCAAAATTATTCTTCTCTTTTTCTTATTATCCACCTTATATCCTTCTTCTAATTACATTAGTCTTTCCATCTTATTTTCTTATAAACATTCTATTTTATTTTATTCTCTATCTGTCTCCCTTATTTTATTTTTGTTCTGGTTATTTCATTTTTTCTTATTCTATTCCCTCTCTTATTATTTTTATTTTTATTCTCTTCTCTTTCTCTCATTCTCGCAATCATGACCTCTTACCCTTGAAAATGAGGGTCTAATAGAGGCTTTCCTAGGGTGGATGTAAGTGGTGTTTCCATTCATTTTTCACTTCAATTCTAATATTTTATTTTAATTTGTGGTGAGTAAGGAGTAAGTGCATGGGTGTAGTGATTATCCACCATGACACTAAACTCAAACTCAATTCTATTCTTTTGTTTAAATATTTTCCCTCCATTTTACTAAACATAATCCTTTTAAGTGGTGAATTTGATCAGTTTAGTTTATAAAATGACATATGATAGGGTCTGTCCTGGAAGGTTTCACATTCTTGATTGAGTTGTCCCATCAACCTTGATTATGGAGGTGGAATTTAGTCTGATATAGACATTCATGATATCAAAATCACTAAATAAAAGAATAGTACTTTAATAATGAGATTTCATAATTAAACTATCAAACTAAACTGAAACAATAACTGTAAGAATTATAGAACCCATTAACAAAATCATAAAGGCTACATTCTTTATTCATTGTATTTCATTGAATATGATTTTTAATTCTAGCATTTAATTTTTTTTCAAAATCAAAAAACTCAAAATTAATAGTTTTCATTAAAATAATTAAAACAAAAAAATAATTGGTTTTATGTGAATTAGAATTAGTAAGTAAAAAACTATGAAGCACCTCAAGTGAGGCGACCCTAGAAAACCAATATTTTTTACTGGGAAAAGAATTAGAAATTTTGTTTTTTCATGCCCTACAACAGGCATGCATCAAAACTGGTGTTATTATTGGGAATATGATCATAAGATTTATTATTTCTTTTTTTTACACTCAATAGATAGATATTTATTTATTTTAAAAAATAAACCATAAAAATTGTTTTCCCATTATGTGTTTGAATTCATATTATTATACATTGGTATACTACTCATAGGTGCATAAGTAATAAGAAGAATATACTGGTTATGATAGAGCTTTGGTGAAATAACATATAGAAAGTATAGAACAATTGGTGAGAAAAGTAGAAATGGAATTTGAATAAGTTCGTGAATTTATGGAACAAACATAACCTAATAAATAACTTGAGGAGGTCAAGGAGGAAGGGCCACTGGAATTCCCCAATTTCACTAAATAAATCCAAGAAGTTGAGGATAAACTCAAAGAATATCAACTGGCCAACAAATTGAAAAACTAGATCCAAGATAAACATGAATAGCTAGATTGGATTCATGTTGAGGAAGATTTGTCTACTGAGATACATATGGGGAATCAAAAATATCTAGACAATTTCTAGAAAGTGTATGAGGTGCAACATGATCTCCCCATTCCATTCAAAGAAGGTGATTGAGAACCAATATACTTTTCTCTATCCATATAAGAGTAGGAATCCACACAAGTGATGGAATATGAAGAAAATATGGAGGATCACAACTGCTTGCCTCCATCCACTGAGATTTAATTTTATGAGGCACTTTCCAATAAAAAAGTTATTAAACCAAAAACAAAACAGGGAGATGAAATTATTTTGAAATATTTTTTTTCTAATCTTATTCAATAACATTTGAATATCACTCCAAAATTCCTTGAATTTTCATATTTTTTCAATCCTTATTTTTCCTTAGAGGATGATGAAAAAACTACACATGCACCTACTAAGGAACACAATGATCACTCTAGTTTTGAAGAACAATAATTTTTGGAATCCCATGAAGAAGACCATGTAGCTAAGCCTGAGAAAACCAAGATAGAGGCTGGTCACATTGAAAGTGAGAATTTTAATATTGAGAATTCATATTTAAATTTTATTCAAGTGAAATTACCTTCTCACGTTTCCTCTAAATATTCCATTCATGTAGCCCATACTGAACCATCACTATAAAATCAAGAGTAGGTTCCACAAATTTAAACCAAGAAGGAGGATTATCTATACTCAATCCTACCTCCACCATGAAAACTATACTTAATTGTGAAGGGGATGGATCTGGTATACTATGTCCATGGATCATTCCTTGCCACCAACAATGAGTAAGTGAAAGCTAAGAAAAGCCACATGTGGTGGTTCAATTCTTATAAGATCCATACACTAACAAACTATGGATGAAAACTAGAATCTCCCTCTGGAGATAGTAAAACTTCAAGGTCCCCTTGGGGGATCATACCAATATTTATCTTTCTACTTTATTTTTAGGATTTTAATTTTATTCTTAGAATTAGTTTACCTTAAAACCCACTCCATATATTCATTTTGAAATTTAATGACATGATCCTAATTTATAATTGATTAATTTACTCTTTTAGGAACATGATGGAACAAGGTAGATGCTAAATAGTAGAGTAATAGGACAAAAGCTTCATGAAAAAAGGGTGATCACTTTTAAATTTTTTCATTTAAACTACCTAATTTTTTTTCTAGAAAAACCTATTTTTAGCTTTCAAGTAGAATTTTCATGCTCACACATGAATTTATGCTTTACTTAAATTATCTGGGAGACCTGAGTTTTTAGGAATATTGTGATTCCATGATTTATATTTCAATTATAATGAGATTTAATGAGTAAAATGGAGAATTGAATTATGAGAGTGAAATATGGATATTGAAATGAGGAATCATGATTTATGGGAATTAGTTGATTCATGTAAATGAAATTTACCAACCATTTTTAATGCATTGAATTTCTAAAATTCATGTGAATTAATTAGTTATTATTATTCATTCCATGAGTGATTGTCCCAAATCATATGTTCCATTACTAAGAGGATTTATATACCATGTACTTCTTATTTCATCTTGAGCATATTTATAGATTGATCTTGGGAAATAGAACCTTCTAGAACTTTTGTTTGAATTTATAATAGTTATGACTATGCAAACACACATTTATAATTATTAACGAATATTTTAAAAATATTTTATCCTTGAAAACCACCATTAAATTAATCTTTGTTTAGCCTATAGATTCCATGAATGACCATGTTAGGGATAATCCATGTTTCAAGAA
The DNA here is from genome assembly GCA_963277665.1 of Viscum album. NCBI lineage: Eukaryota > Viridiplantae > Streptophyta > Magnoliopsida > Santalales > Viscaceae > Viscum > Viscum album. The sequence goes on from OY728140.1 coordinate 187,341,707, forward strand.
GTTTTTATCCATTACTACCATCCTTTTATTATTTTCATGATAATATTAAATTGAATTGTGGGGGTGAAGGGATTCGATATGGAAGGGATACAATACATTATAATGAAAAATTTTGGGGTGTTATTTTTGGGTATTAAAAAAGGACTATGATTCATTCGGTATAATTTGTTATTTTTCCTTCTTGAAAAAAAAAATAAAAAAATAGAGATTGGTGGTGATTTTAAAGAATATAAAATCATCATTACTTCACCAATTATTTTTATCATATGTGTTTTGGTATTGGGTGTGAGATTCAATTTATTACAACTTTTCAAAACTAAAAAAAATCAATAAGGATAACATCATTTATTATTCTATAATTAATCATGGTCGAACATTGAGCTTGAGAAGAGAGAATTTTTATTTTGGAGGGGAGAATTTCATTAAGATTTTACTTTCATATATCATGAATTGAACTTAAGATATAATCCTTTTGTTTAAGCCTTAATTGTTAAACATCAATTCCTACCAACCTTAATCATATGAGTCATTAGAACCTTGATAGAAATCCCTCAATATTTATTATGTATTTTGTCTTTACAAAGTGGAGAAAGTATCTCTTTTATAAGCCTATAGATAAGAATCATGTTCTCATTATATGAGCATAACTCAATTTTAATTATATAATTAGTGATGAGTGAAAAGATTCAAAGGAGAGGTAAATTATGATTTGATATGTTTAATAATAATGAATTGAGGAAATTTAATTAATCAAAGGATAAGTTTCCACAATCTCAATATGGAAAAATTAAAATTATTATATTGATTGGTTTCCTTGAAAATTGATATTTCATGTGTAAATTTCAAATATCTATTTAACATTTATAATTATTCTTTTATTACCTTAAAATTTAAATATCGGTAGAATTGGTTTCCTCTTTAATTCGATGTTGATATTTTATGCTTGAGGAGAAGAATAGTTTAAGTGTGGGGATATTTGAAACACACATATTTCATGCATAATTTTTATAAAAAAAATTAATGATTTTCAATGTTTTTTAATGAAAACTCTCTTATATTTAAATGATTAATTTAAAAATATGAAATTACAAATAAAGAATAAAAATGGGTTTAAAATAAATGAAATTTTTTATTTTTGACTTTAGGAATTTAATTGTATTTTATGTTGCATTTTATTTATTTTTTTGAAATGATTTATATCCATAGGTTTATAAAAATAAGATTTCAAGCCTAGAAGGCCCTAAACCATGGCTAACAATCCACTTATCTAGTTTTGGTCGGCCAAGTATAGCACACAAGAGAGACTGCATGAGCTGACGAGAGTTAATGGCCCACTAAGGAGTCTTGAGAGTAGGATTGGGAAAAATCTCACTCATCCCCCTATGTGTGTGGTGTGTATCAAGGATCCCACCATGGTGCATGCTTCAAATCCACTAAATCTAGTGACCATATTATATACAAGCGAGGGGATTTGATTAATTTATGTTGTGGGACCACGGTAATTGGGTTACTATTGATTTTTACTAAAACATTATTATACCACCTCAGTCCCCACTCAAATAAAACCTACATCGCTCTCCACCATCATTCAAAATAATCATCCACTTCTAAAATATCGAATATCGCCATATCTACCACCCTAAAAGCTCAACATTGATCTAAACACCACTATCGATGCTCGAGGGAGCCATGGGTCACCTCTTAGACCTCGAGTGAACACTATAGAAACCTTTTTTATGGTGGTTGACACCATGATCACTAATAGAGATCCCTTTAGCCATTTTGAATGTTAGAGGGCTCAGTAAGTTCCATTGTGCCTATGTTACATCTCAATGCCTCCCTGATAAACCATGGTCTATCATCTTGATTTTGAAGAAAGGTACAGTAGGCCACATGGCATGTTTTTTCTTTACTTAATGGTCTTAATTATCATATGAAACTTGTGGGGATTAGGAGGGAGGGTGAGTACTACCTTCCACACTAATGAGTCTCACCATCACCATGCTTCTATTTTAGTGGTTTTAGAACCAAAACAATCACCTAGTCGTATTTGTTTTCTATAAGCATGGGTCTTCTGGGATTTTTGATTGCAGGTTTTGATAATACATTCATCTAGGTTTTTTGGAGATGTGAAATTTTAGTGAAAATAATTTATTCCTCAGCTCATCATATCACCACCTAGATATCAAAGAAATACAATGAGTTTGTTTTCTTCTCCTTTGTTTAATAAATAAGTTTTTCCATTGAAAGGGTGTAGTTATGGAACCAGTTATCTCTATTTCAACTAGGTTTTCTTCCTTGGTTCAATGGGGGAGATGTCAATATGATTGTGGTGGTATATGAAAAATGGAGAGGAGTGATGCTACCAAATAATTCAATACAATACTTTACGGATTTCATGGATACTAAAGGACTCATTGATAAGGGTTTATTTGGAAGTAGATACACCTAGTAAAATAATATAAAAGGAAAATATAGAGTTTGGAGTAGGAAATATAGGTACCTAATGAATTTACAAGGGTTAAATTCCTTCACTTTGGCCATGATTACTCACCTAACCCAATCTCTCTACGATCATACCCTATTTACTAGTTTGTTTAAAGAAAAAAAATTGTACTGAAAATAATTTTCAGTATTCCTATAACTAGAACCAACTGGTGGGATATATGTAGATGTTTCAAAAATCTTGAGAGAAACCAGTGAGAAGTGTTCCTTGACTGGGGATTATGAAAAGGTTACAACATTTAAAAAATTATACTAATGCATGGTGAAATAACAGGAATGAAGGGAATGTGAGGCTAGATCTTATCAAGGAAGAAATATAAAGTATTGAGGAGGATCTTAATATTAGGTGGGATGATGATCTATTTGTTGTGTTAATAGAAACACGTCACAGGTTTGATGAAATACTTCTATAGATTGAGATAATTTTAGGGAAAATTGAAGATATGTATGGATGAGAGAGGGGGATAGAAACATGGCATATTTTTAATCCAATACTGAGTAAATTAAAGTGATAAAAAATATTAACTTATATATGGAAGACAATTCATTATCCTCTGATATGAAATTGGTTGCTTAGAAAGCATTAGATCATTTTGCAATTCTCTTATCTGGCCAAGCATGAGTAGGTGTTTTGGTCTATTAATTATAGATGATGATTATATGTTCAAGGATTGTATTCTAAGGTTGGTAACACATCAGAATAATGTGGTGTTAGAATCCATTTCGGGGGAATTATAAATAAAAAACTATTTTTAGAATTTATCAAGACAATTATTCGAGTCCTGATGGCTTCCCAGAGTATTTCTATGTGGAAGCTTAGAATATTTTCAAGACTCAGGTGTGGGAGGAAGTTCAAGAATACTTTATAGGGGAAACACTTCCCAGAGCATCTTATTCTTCATGTGTGGTGTAGATTCCAAATGTGAAAGATCCTACATCTTTGAATCAATGCAGACCAATTTTTATATGCAACTTTATCTACAAAATTCTTGTCAACCGGATCAATAGGAAGATCATGGAGATCATTCCAAAAAAGATATTAATTGAGTAGCATAGATTTATAAAGAGGAGGAGTATACAAGGGTCCATTGGAATTTCAAAAGAAATAGTGTAATATTTGAATAAAAAGACCATTGGATTAAATTTCAGGAACAAAGTTGATAAGGACATAGCTTATGACATACTAGAGTGTCATTTCATCCCGAGGGTCATGATACGGTTTGGTTTTAATGATAGGTTTTTTGAATCATGTTTTATATGTTACACCTCTATGTGGTTCATGATCTCCATGATGGGAAAGTGGTTTGGGTTCTTTAAATTTGTGCGATGTGCGAGACAAGGAGACACACTATCTCCTAGCCTCTTTATCTTTGCCCAATATTCTTGCTTAAGAAACATCAAATTGGTCCGGATTAGTGGGAGATTTATTCCTTTCAAAAAAATGTTCGGAAGTAGTATTATATCCCATTTAAAGTATATTGATGACATGTTATTATTTATTTATGGTAGGAAAAATTCAATCAATGGGATCTCTTAAATCATGGAATTATATGGAAGCTTGATTGGGTAGTGTATCAATTAAAGGAAGAGTGGTATGTTTATTTCTAACAAGTGTTCAAGAAGATGAGGTAGCATGATACAAAAAACATTGGGAATGCAGATGTAGAAACATATTATAAAATATTATGGAGCTCCAATTTGTAATGGGAGAATCTAGAAAGAAATTTTTGATGATATTATCAATCAAATATCTAGGTGGATTTTCAATTGAAAAAATAAATTCATTTATTTTGGATGTTTCATCACTTTCATTAACAGTGTCTATACTTCAGTGCCTATGTATATATTATCTATCATTAAGCCTCTAAAGGGGAATATTGAAATGATGGATCATCTCAAGAATACCTTTACTTGGGATTCAAATGAGGATGGAAAATATCATTGGGCCTCCTGGAAATGGATTGCATAGCCAATTGAAGAAGGAGGAATTGATCTACGCAATATTGAAGAACCCATGAATTCCTTACAAGCCAAAGCTATGTGGTATATTATTAGTGGAATGTGGGATAATTTTAGGAGGAATAAATATGGAGATAGTTGGGGAGACTATGATAATTAACCCAGTAAGTTCTCCATCCTTGCACACCACATGCTCACCAACCTTGAGTTCATAACTACCAAAACATATTGGATCATTCATTGTGGTGATATTAATTTCTAGTCAAAAAATTGATTGGGTAATAGGATTTATTTTTCAGGTTGTCTTGTTATGAATATATCCTTCCATTAGGCCACCAGGTATCCTTTTTTCACTGATGCCATGTTAAATCTTGATCAGAAGTCATGCTTTAATGATATATACTTGTCTGGTGAGGCCAACCATTTAATATTTACTTAATCATATTTGGGGATTTTTAATGGTAATGTTTATAGAGATATGAGGCATTTTAACAACATGATAGAAAGCTAGTCACTGAAACATTGTTGTAGATATATTCAAAAAAATTAACTTTACTGTCTAGATATTGATAAATAAGTATGTTTCTTTGGATGAATACATGAAGAGAAGGGGAATTGTTTTGGCATTCAAATGTCATTTATGTGTCTCCCCACAACAGGAACCCAACAAACATCTATTCATCTAAAGAGAGTAGTTAAGAGGAATTTGGAATTTTATTGGTTAGGGTTTGAATATACAAATTAATGGTGACTCAATGTAGGATGCAATTATTACATTGTTTCTTAGAATAGGAACATTGGTGGCTGAGGTAAAGGTTAGGGTTGTAATATTTTTTGTTGTGTGCTGGTTTCTCTGGGAGGATTGGAAAAAAGATAGAGAAGGTATAAAAATATCTCATGCACTCTTTCAGGTACGTGTTAGGAAGGTGGAAGATGAATTTAGTGCCCTTGTTCGAGGTGGATTATCTACCTCAACCATTATATTCTTTCTTTCATGTCTTGGGTACTCTTTGGAAAATAGAAGAAGTTACCAAGATAGGTGGGTTCATTATAAGGCACTTTTCATAGGACTCATGATAAATGTGGATGGATCCTACCTTTAAGGTAAGATAATATGTGCCTATATTGTGAGAGACAACATAGGATTAGTCCTAGTGGGTTTCAGTTCTTTTTATGGAGAAGAAAATTTCATTGATGTTGTGCAGGTTGTGTAATATCTAAATCATGAAGGTCGAATCTGACTCAGCTTTGTTGGTTGGATTACTAAAGAGAAAGGTCATATATCCTTGCAAAGTGAAATATATTACTAAAAAGTGTAGTATTCTTATCAATGAGGTTACCCAGTTTAGGCACACTTGGAGAGAGTGTAATTTTTCGGTGGATGTTCTTGTGAGAAAAGGGAGCCCATATGACAACATCAAGATTTATGATGGGGTGGGGTCTCTTCTAAATGACTGTAAAATAAGTTTAAAGGGTGTCTCCCTTAGTCTTCATCATTTCTGACCCCCATGAGTGGTGTGGTATCCTATGAATATTTACTTTGTACATCATAAATAATAAAAATTCACTTTTTAGTCATGAAAAATCATTCACGTGCTGAAGGAGGCTGCCCTGCTTTTCCATGTTGTCCACACCAATAAAAAATGGAAACTACCAATATCATAAATAGTTGAACACATGTTCTTCAATAGATTTTATAAAATAATTAAATATATCCTTGACCTAATTGAATCTCAAAGGAAGACACCAAGTATCAAGGATTCAATGCTCCTTATTCCTATAAAAAGAGGACACAACCCACTACCTTAAGAGGAGTTCATCCAGAGGGGAGGAGGGATGAACGATCGTGAAGTTGAGTTCTTTTTTTAATTTGTTTTATATTTTTATTTTATTTTTATTTCTTCTATAATTACAATTTTATTTATTTTATAAACATAACACATGACTTTTTTAACCAATTCACTTCTTCCACCAAAACTTATTCTTATCTTTTTCTTCATGTCCCCTTATTCTTCTTATTCTAATTAAATTATTTTATCCATATTATATTCTTATATCGATTATTTTTTATTTTATTCTCTCTCTCTATTATTATATTTTTATTTTAGTTATTTCATGTGTTATTCTTATATTCTATCCCTTATTCATTCTATTTTTATTCACTTTTATTCCTCTCATTCTAACCACTTTGACCTCTTACCCTCAAAAATGCGGAGATAACCTTAGGCTTAGACTGAGAGAAGTAATTTGTGTTTTTATTAATTATTTTCTTCAATTCTAATATTTTTTACATCTATGGTGTGCAAGGGTGAAGTGAATGGGTGGTGTGATTGTCTACTATGAAACTGAACTCAAACTCATTTCTATTCATTAGTTTAAATCTATTCTCACCCATCTACTAAACATAAGCTCTTCATGTAATGAATTTGATCCATTTAGTGGATGAAAAAACGTATGATGCAATCAGGTCCTGGAAGGTATCATATTCTCAATTGAGGTCTACCATCAACCTTGATTATAATAGGAGGAGAAATTTTGTATGTCAGAGGATTTCAAGATTTCACAATCACTAAATAAAATAATGGTAGTTTAAGAATAATATTTCATAATTAAACTATCAAACTAAATTGAATAAACAATAAGAAGAATGATATAACCCATTGACCAAAACAAAAAGGCTAAGGAATTTATTCATTGTCTTTAATTTTATATTAGTTTAATTTCTATCATTTCATTTATTTTTAAAATCACATAAACTCAAAAATAAATAGTTTTCATAAAATTAAAAAAAAGTAGTAGTTTTAGGTGAATTAAAATTGTTAAGCGGACAACTATAAAGCTCTTCAAGGGATATTACCCTAGTCATCTATTATTCTACACTATTAAAACAATTAGAAATTTTCTTTCATCATGCCCCGTGACAGGTGTGCATCACGTAAACATAAATTTAAATAGGCTATGTGTGAACCATAGGAACCAATGAAACATAAGTACCCTCTCTTAATCTCAATAGAGAATAAACATTGAAATTTTCTAGATGAAATTTCTAAATGAGGTATGAATGTTACAACCAATAGTTTATAAATTAAATTTGTTTCTTGAAATACATTTGTGTTATATTATATAGTATTATACATATAAAACATATAAAGAAACCGAAAACAATTATTTAATTAAAAAATATCATTAAATTATTCAAAAATTAAACCCAATAAAATGAAAAACATTATAATGGGACAAAAAAATAAAAATTATGGAATGTAGAATGGGAAAATTAAGATCCTTACAATCTGTAAGAATCATCACCCCCATGACCAACACTAAAAAAATGAAACAAAATATTTGTAAAGAAATCAACATCTTAGCAAATGAAAATGCAGACCCATGAGTGAAATTGAGGTGAATAATGAATAAGGGAATGAATTAGTTTCTATATGAGGTAATGTGACTATTGGGATAGTAATGTGACCTTTATAATAGTAACACGATTGTTTTGAATAGTAACATGATCATTAGGAATATTAACATGACCGTTGGAAAATTTATTTGACTCAAAAATAATAAAATATACAATAAATAAACTTTATCATGATTTATTTAAGTAAATATTAATATTTATATTATATAAAATAAATATCATGATTAAATACTTAATAAAAATATAATCACACTATTAATAAATTGTATTTTAAGGTATTTAATAAAAAACATAAATTTTTTATTAAAAATTAAAATAAATTACGTTAGAAAATTATTTTGGTAAAATTAATTTCATTTTTTAAATCAAAATGTCACAATCTTCCTAGGGTAATTTTTTTGGTACTTTTTTTAAATACTTAAATTTTTAGGTGAATAGTAGAAATATAGTTTTTCACGATTGGTGTATTTTTAATTACATCATTCATGATGTAATAATGAACAAATAAAATATAGACAATTTGGATAGACGAAGAACATATTAAATTTGATAAATTAGTCGTTTTATAACAATAAACATGTTTTCAATCCTAAAAATCATTTTCCAAATTCTAAAGTCAAAATTTTCCCATAAAATTGCAATTTTTCATTTATTCCACTTTCCTTTATAATAGATTACTCAATTAAAATTATAAAGGGGTTTAAATGCACAAAAAAAATTATATTATATTTATATATGACTCATTATGTAACAAATATCACTATTAAAAGGTTTACCCTTAATATAATATCTTATTCAATATTTTATTCTAAAAATACCCCTCTACTCAAGTATAAATAACATCTATCCCTACCATTGAAAAAGCACCCCACTTCAACATTCCATACCCCAATCTCTAAAACATCACCTCTCTCACCCCCTTTATAATCCTTAGGATAATTTTGGAGTTATCAAACTCTGAACATCCAAGAAGTTAAGGGTCGTGGAAAAAGAACCACTTCAAGAATGAGTTAATGTCTTTTAATCCTTTTATTCAATTTTCCTTTTCTAATATCATGTCATCCTTTTATTTTATAATTCAACCCTTATTAAAAAAATTAAACATTATGTTAACATTATATTTATAATGTTAATATACTATAAAATTTTTATTTTTAACATAATCATATATTATACATCATGCGCTTCCTCTTTGAGAAATGTCTTGTTAATGGTTGGTTAACCGACAATGATGATGTTGTCAATTCTTTTCTTATCACCAACCTTATGGCTGGAAATAATAAATTATTTATGATATATAAATTTATATATATATATATTATTTATTTATTTATTCTAAGCTTCTATAATTATTTCTTCTAATGTATAAATGACTATGAATCAACATATAGAAATCAAAGAAAAATGGGGAATTTTTAAGGAAAACATAGAACAAAAATTTATTCCATTTAACCATGGAAATAAAAAAATAATACAATTATTATTATTGATAAATAGTTAAAAAAATAAAATAATTCACTTCTAGTTAAATATTTTATTAAACTAATATTTATTGTTTAGGAGGTGGAAAAGTTATGAAATATAAGTGGGATTTAAGGTAAGGGGATTATCAAACCCAAACTCCTTCTTCTGGGTTATCTCCCATGTCCCATATATTTCATTATGAATATTCCCAAAATATTAAAAAGATTTATTTAAATATTCTTTCTATTTTATTTTAGGTATATACTTGTTTCTACCCTTTTAAAAAAATTTCCAAGCCATTTATAATTATTTTTCAAAAAGACTTAAATTTCATAAACATCTCTTGAATACTCATGAGTTGTTTCTCCTTCAAAGAATAAAATGATATTTTATACGAAATAATGATCTCCCTTATTCATTTTTGTATCCTATAGTTTAATTCATGAATTATGTTATGTGAAATCAATTGTGAAACTTATTCCATTTATAGGTTATTTCATGACTATGATTATTATCCTTCCAAGTGTCATGAAATATTAAGATCATTTTATGATGTTTTAGGTGGTACCAAAATTATATATACTTAAAATTAATTTGATAATGTTATATATCTCAGGATATAATTTTTATTATATTTGAATTTGATGATAGATTTGTTTATAATTATGGTGTTATGATTTAAGCACATAAGTTGTGCATGGACAAGATGCTAGCTTTGTTCACAACTTTGTGTGGTATTTGACCACTATATTATGATGTTTCATTATTCTTCATATGAAACATTCCAAGCATTTATCAAATGTTTCCCTCTTGATTATAATGATCATATTCTTATGATATTATGATGTTTACTTTTCAAACCCTTGTATTATTGATTCATGCCCCCTATTCCTCCCCTTACTAGGCTTTTATCTCACCCCTTTCCTTGATTTGTATCCTTATGTGATTACATGTACTAAGGATATAATGAGATAATTATAATATTAAAGAATAATAATTTTTATAATTTTTAATTTTATTATTAAATATTGATGTACGATCATAATTTTCCAATAAAACTAAACCATTAGATCCTGGATTGTATCATGATTATGTTGTTTATCTTAAAATTGATGTAATAGTCATGTAAGAAAAATTTATATATCTACAGTTGGTATAAAAGAATTTTTTAGTTAATTTGGGAATTATAATTATAAAATTGTTGTGAAACCCATAAGTATAAGTCTATTTATAGGTAAACATCCTAGAATAATCATTTTCAAAAAAGGATAAACATAAGAATCCCATAATATATGCCTTTATATTTAATTGTCATATACTAATAAATTATTTATTCATTATTTGTTGACTTTTGTTATTTTCAAAACCCTTCATATTTTAGAAAATGGTGGGAACCTTGAGAATCCATGAAAACAAATTGTGTGATGGAAAATGCAATGGTTTTCTGAACAACATTTCCAATTCCATGTAAAAATGAGTTCAAATATTTATGATGATGTTTACCCATTTGTCTCATTCTATGAATAATAACCTAAACCATGTGTAACATTCTCCTTAAACCAATAAGTATAATTTAATCATTGATTTCTTTATATGGAAATTACCACCGATGGTTAGTGGTTATTTTGATTCAATTTTCATGGAACTATGGGTTAACTCAATGGAGAATATATTTTATGTGATCTAATATTCTAAGAAGTAGAAGTTGACTCTGGATCCATCTCATTTATATAGATAAGATGACCAATAATGGTCATTGATAAATAACACTAGGATAATGGTTGAAACGAAAGTGATGGAATGGGAATAATTTAAGAAAATATTTTTAATAAGTATTTCCATCAAACTCTCTGAATAAAGATGGATGGAGAATTCTTAGAGGTGAATTAAAAGTAAGAAAACCAGTCATGTATTATGAGGAAAAATTCACAAGTTTATCAAGATACCTTTTAGGAATTTTTATCAATGATTATATAAAAATAAATAGACTCTTTAGTGGTTTAAAACCACACCTTTGAAAGGATCTAGATATCCAAGACTTTGTGAGTTATAAAGAAGTAGTTTGATGTTCCCTTAATGCAAATATGGAGTTGTGGAGAATATAAGAGAATAATTAAGTTTTAATCTAGTGGGTCAAATGAAAAAGAAGGAAAGTGGATCCAACCACCAACATATAAAAAATGTGGGAAGAAGTATCATGGGAATTACCTCAAAGGGATGAGTAAATGCTTCAAGTGTTGAAGAGAATGCCACAAAACTCATGAATGCCAAAGAGAAATAAAGAATATGGCCCACATGATGGATGAAATTAAGGAAACTCCTAATTTACCACCCATGATTTGATTCTTCAACTATAGGTATAAATGGAACTATGAAATCTAGTGAACTAAATTGTAGGTCCTTGAGGGTAATCAATGTAAGAAACCAAAAAAGCCAAAGGAGAATAGGAAAGTTTATGCCATCACTACTACTAAAGTGGTTCATGAAAATTAACTCTTACAAGGTACACTTTCTATTCACTCAAGAAGGGA